>OX388345.1:83568345-84272601 GCA_947579665.1 Sympetrum striolatum
AAATGATCCGTTTTCGATGATTTTTTCGATCATACCCCGGTAAAATGACAAAAATTAGGGAAAAATAGAGGAAAAAGATTGAAATTTTGCTAAAATTATCCGTTTTCGTTGCTATTTTTAATCCTATTCACTGAAATGACGAAAAGTAAGGCAATATTTAGGGAAACAATTAAATTTCACTAAAATGATCCGTTTTCGTTGTTTTTTTCGATCAAATCTCGATAAAATGACCAAAATTAAGGTAATATAGAGAAAAAATATTGAAATTAAATTATAAATGATCCGTTTACGGTGATTTTTTCGATCATACATCGGTAAAATGACAAAAATCAGGGAAAAATAGTAGAAAAAGATTGAAATTTCGCTAAAATTATCCGTTTTCGTTGCTCTTTTGATATTATCTCGATTAAAGGACAAAATTACGGCAAAAAAAATAAAAAAATTGAAAATTCAATAAAATTATATTTTTTCGTTGCCTTATTCGTTCATATCTCAATCAAATGAAAACAATTAAGGGTAAAAGATGAGATTTCAGTAATAATATCCGTTTTCGTTTCTTTCATCGAAAATATATCAATAAAATGAGCAAAATTATGGCAAAATATAGATAAAATATTGAAAAAAAGCTAGAAATTATCCGTTTTCCTTGCTTTTTTCGATCATATCTCACTGTAATTTCGAAAATTAAGGCGAAATTGAGGAAAACAATTGAAATTTCACTAAATTATGCGTTTTTGTATTTTTTTTGTTCCAATCTCGTTCATTGAGAAAAATTAAGGCAAATGTCGGAAATATATTGAAATTTCGCTGAAATTATCCCTTTTCTTTGCTTTTTTCAATCATATCTCGAAAGATTGTCGAAAATTAAGGGAATATGGAGGAAAAAAAATTAAAACCAATAAAACTCCTTTTTCGTTGTTTATTTCGATCAAATGTCGATGAAAAAAATATCTGTTGTCGTTGCTTTTCTCAATCATATCTCAATTAAATGACGAAAATTAAGGTATAATAGAGGAAAAAAATTTAAATTTCGGTGAAAGTATTCGATTTCGTTGCTTTTTTTGATCATATCTTCAAAAAAGGACGAAAATTAAGGCAAAGGGGAGAAAAAAATTGAGATTACGATAAAATTATCCGTTTTCATTGCTTTTTTGATAATATCTCATTAAAATGACTAAAATTAAGGTAATATAGAGAAAAAATATTGAAATTAAATTATAAATGATCCGTTTACGGTGATTTTTTCGATCATACATCGGTAAAATGACAAAAGTCAGGGAAAAATAGTAGAAAAAGATTGAAATTTCGCTAAAATTATCCGTTTTCGTTGCTCTTTTGATATTATCTCGATTAAAGGACAAAATTACGGCAAAAAAAATAAAAAAATTGAAAATTCAATAAAATTATATTTTTTCGTTGCCTTATTCGTTCATATCTCAATCAAATGAAAACAATTAAGGGTAAAAGATGAGATTTCAGTAATAATATCCGTTTTCGTTTCTTTCATCGAAAATATATCAATAAAATGAGCAAAATTATGGCAAAATATAGATAAAATATTGAAAAAAAGCTAGAAATTATCCGTTTTCCTTGCTTTTTTCGATCATATCTCACTGTAATTTCGAAAATTAAGGCGAAATTGAGGAAAACAATTGAAATTTCACTAAATTATGCGTTTTTGTATTTTTTTGTTCCAATCTCGTTCATTGAGAAAAATTAAGGCAAATGTAGGAAATATATTGAAATTTCGCTTTTCTTTGCTTTTTTCAATCATATCTCGAAAGATTGTCGAAAATTAAGGGAATATGGAGGAAAAAAAATTAAAACCAATAAAACTCCTTTTTCGTTGTTTATTTCGATCAAATGTCGATGAAAAAATATCTGTTGTCGTTGCTTTTCTCAATCATATCTCAATTAAATGACGAAAATTAAGGTATAATAGAGGAAAAAAATTTAAATTTCGGTGAAAGTATTCGATTTCGTTGCTTTTTTTGATCAAATCTTCAAAAAAGGACGAAAATTAAGGCAAAGGGGAGAAAAAAATTGAGATTACGATAAAATTATCCGTTTTCATTGCTTTTTTGATAATATCTCATTAAAATGACCAAAATTAACGCAAAATAGAGACCAAAATATTGAAATAAAGCTAGAAATTATCCGTTTTCGTTGTTTTTTTCTATCGAATCTCGATAAAATGACCAAAACTAAGGTAAAATAGATAAAAAATATTGAAATTAAATTAGAAATGATCCGTTTTAGATGATTTTTTCGATCATACCCCAGTAACATGACGCAAATTAGGGCAAAATAGAGGAAAAAGATTGAAAATTTGATGAAATTATCCGTTTAAGTTGCATTTTTCGATCATATCTTCAAACCAATGTCGAAAATTAAGGCAAATGATAGAAAAAAATTGAGATTTCCCTAAAATTATCCGTTTATGTTGCTTTTTTAATAATATCTCGATAGAAGGACCAAAATTACGGCGAAATAGATAGAAAAAATTGAAAGTTCAATAAAATTATCCGTTTTCGTTGCCTTATTCGTTCATTTCTCAATCAATTGAATATAATTAAGGGGAAAAAATGACATTTTGCTGAAACTATCCGTTTCGTTCCTACTTTTGATCATTTCTCAATAAAGTAAATAAAATTAAGGAAAAATAGAGAAAAAATATTGAAATTAAATTAGAAATGATCCGTTTTCGATGATTTTTTCGATCATACCCCGGTAAAATGACAAAAATTAGGGCAAAATAGAGGAAAAAGAAAGAAATTTCGCTAAAATTATCCATTTTCGTTGCTTTTTTCGATCATATCCTCAAAAAAATGACGAAAATTAAGGCAAAAGATAGAAAAAAGTTGAGATTTTTTATTAAATTATCCGTTTTCCTTGCTTTTTTGATAATATCTCGATAAAAGGACCAACATTACAGCAAAATAGATAAACAAAATTGAAAATTCAATAAAATTATCCATTTTCGTTGCCTTATTCGTACATATCTCAATCGAATGAAAAAAATAAAGGGAAAAAAATGAAATTTCGCCGAAATTATCCGTTTTCGTTCCTATTTTCGATCATTTCTCGATAAATTAACGAATATGAAGGTATAATAGATCAAAAAAATTTAAATTTCGGTGAAATTATCCGTTTTCGTTGCTTTTTTGATCATATCTCGATGAAATGACGAAAATTAAGGTATAATAGAGGAAAAAAATTTAAATTTTGGTGAAATAATCCTTTTACGTTGCTTTTTTCGATCACATCTTCAAAAGAAATGACCAAATTTAAGGCAAAAGATAGAAAAAAAATTGAGATTTCCATTAAATTATCCGTTTTCGTTACTTTTTTGATAATGTCTCGATAAAAGGAACAAAATTACGGCAAAATAGATTAAAAAAATTGAAAATTCAATAAAACTATCCGTTTTCGTTGCCTTATTCGTTCATTTGATCTGTTTTTGATGATTGTTTTGATCATACCCCGGTAAAATGACAAAAATTAGGGCAAAATAGAGGATAAAGATTGAAATTTCGCTAAAATTATCCGTTTTCGTTGCTTTTTTCGATCGTATTTACTGAAATGACGAAAAGTAAGGCAAAATTGAGGAAAACAATTGAAATTTCACTAAAGTATGTTTTTCCGTTGTTTTTTTCGATCAAATCTCATTCAATTAAAAAAATTAAGGCAAAATAGAGGAAAAATATTTTAATTTCGCTTAAATTATCCCTTTTCTTTGCTTTATTCGATCATATCTCGAAAGAATATTGAAAATTAACGAGAAATGGAGAAAAGATTGAAATTTTGCAAAAATTATCCGTTTTTTGTTGCTTATTTCGATCATTTTCCGATAAAATTACGAAAATTAAGGGAAAATGAAAGAAGAAACATTCGAATTTCCTTGAAATATTATCCGTTTTCGTTTCTTTTTTCGATCATATCTCGATAAAATGACGAAAATTAAGGTATAATAGAGGAAAGAAATTTAAATTTCGGTGAAATCATCCCTTTTTGTTGCTTTTTTAATCATATCTTCAACAAAAATGACGAAAATTAAGGCAAAAGAGAGAAAAAATTGAGATTTCAATAAAATTATCCGTTTTCGTTGCTTTTTTCGATCATTTCTCACTGAAATGACGAAAATTAAGGCATAATTTAGGAAAACAATTAAATTTCACTAAAATTATCCGTTTTCGTTGTTTTTTCGATCAAATTCCGATAAAATGACGAAAATTAAAGTACAATAGAGGAAAAAATTTAAATTTTGGTGAACTTATCCATTTACGTTGCTTTTTTCGATCATATCTTCTAATAAAATGACGAAAATTAAGGCAAAAGATAGAAAAAAATTGAGATCTCCATAAAATTATCCGTTTTCGTTGCCTTTTTGATAATATCTAGATAAAGAACCAAAATTACGGCAAAATAGATAAAAAAAATTGAATATTCAATAAAATTATCTTTTTTCGTTGCCTTATTCGTTCATATCTAAATAAAATGAAAACAATTAAGGGTAAAAGATGAAATTTCGCTAAAAATATCCGTTTTCGTTTCTTTTAACTATCATATATCAATAAAATGTGCAAAATTATGGCAAAATAGAGAAAAAATATTGAAAAAAAGCAAGAAATTATCCGTTTTCGTTGCTTATATCGATCATTTCTCGATAAAATTTCGAAAATTAAGGGAAAATGGAAGAAAAAAATTATAACCAATAAAACTCCGTTTTCGTTGTTTTTTTCGATCAAATCTCGATAAATGGACCAAAATCAAGGTAAAATAGAGAAAAAATATTGAAATTAAATTAGAAATGATCCGTTTTCGATGATTTTTTCGATCATACCCCGGTAAAATGACAAAAATTAGGGAAAAATAGAGGAAAAAGATTGAAATTTTGCTAAAATTATCCGTTTTCGTTGCTATTTTTAATCCTATTCACTGAAATGACGAAAAGTAAGGCAATATTTAGGGAAACAATTAAATTTCACTAAAATGATCCGTTTTCGTTGTTTTTTTCGATCAAATCTCGATAAAATGACCAAAATTAAGGTAATATAGAGAAAAAATATTGAAATTAAATTATAAATGATCCGTTTACGGTGATTTTTTCGATCATACATCGGTAAAATGACAAAAATCAGGGAAAAATAGTAGAAAAAGATTGAAATTTCGCTAAAATTATCCGTTTTCGTTGCTCTTTTGATATTATCTCGATTAAAGGACAAAATTACGGCAAAAAAAATAAAAAAATTGAAAATTCAATAAAATTATATTTTTTCGTTGCCTTATTCGTTCATATCTCAATCAAATGAAAACAATTAAGGGTAAAAGATGAGATTTCAGTAATAATATCCGTTTTCGTTTCTTTCATCGAAAATATATCAATAAAATGAGCAAAATTATGGCAAAATATAGATAAAATATTGAAAAAAAGCTAGAAATTATCCGTTTTCCTTGCTTTTTTCGATCATATCTCACTGTAATTTCGAAAATTAAGGCGAAATTGAGGAAAACAATTGAAATTTCACTAAATTATGCGTTTTTGTATTTTTTTTGTTCCAATCTCGTTCATTGAGAAAAATTAAGGCAAATGTCGGAAATATATTGAAATTTCGCTGAAATTATCCCTTTTCTTTGCTTTTTTCAATCATATCTCGAAAGATTGTCGAAAATTAAGGGAATATGGAGGAAAAAAAATTAAAACCAATAAAACTCCTTTTTCGTTGTTTATTTCGATCAAATGTCGATGAAAAAATATCTGTTGTCGTTGCTTTTCTCAATCATATCTCAATTAAATGACGAAAATTAAGGTATAATAGAGGAAAAAAATTTAAATTTCGGTGAAAGTATTCGATTTCGTTGCTTTTTTTGATCATATCTTCAAAAAAGGACGAAAATTAAGGCAAAGGGGAGAAAAAAATTGAGATTACGATAAAATTATCCGTTTTCATTGCTTTTTTGATAATATCTCATTAAAATGACTAAAATTAAGGTAATATAGAGAAAAAATATTGAAATTAAATTATAAATGATCCGTTTACGGTGATTTTTTCGATCATACATCGGTAAAATGACAAAAGTCAGGGAAAAATAGTAGAAAAAGATTGAAATTTCGCTAAAATTATCCGTTTTCGTTGCTCTTTTGATATTATCTCGATTAAAGGACAAAATTACGGCAAAAAAAATAAAAAAATTGAAAATTCAATAAAATTATATTTTTTCGTTGCCTTATTCGTTCATATCTCAATCAAATGAAAACAATTAAGGGTAAAAGATGAGATTTCAGTAATAATATCCGTTTTCGTTTCTTTCATCGAAAATATATCAATAAAATGAGCAAAATTATGGCAAAATATAGATAAAATATTGAAAAAAAGCTAGAAATTATCCGTTTTCCTTGCTTTTTTCGATCATATCTCACTGTAATTTCGAAAATTAAGGCGAAATTGAGGAAAACAATTGAAATTTCACTAAATTATGCGTTTTTGTATTTTTTTGTTCCAATCTCGTTCATTGAGAAAAATTAAGGCAAATGTAGGAAATATATTGAAATTTCGCTTTTCTTTGCTTTTTTCAATCATATCTCGAAAGATTGTCGAAAATTAAGGGAATATGGAGGAAAAAAAATTAAAACCAATAAAACTCCTTTTTCGTTGTTTATTTCGATCAAATGTCGATGAAAAAATATCTGTTGTCGTTGCTTTTCTCAATCATATCTCAATTAAATGACGAAAATTAAGGTATAATAGAGGAAAAAAATTTAAATTTCGGTGAAAGTATTCGATTTCGTTGCTTTTTTTGATCAAATCTTCAAAAAAGGACGAAAATTAAGGCAAAGGGGAGAAAAAAATTGAGATTACGATAAAATTATCCGTTTTCATTGCTTTTTTGATAATATCTCATTAAAATGACCAAAATTAACGCAAAATAGAGACCAAAATATTGAAATAAAGCTAGAAATTATCCGTTTTCGTTGTTTTTTTCTATCGAATCTCGATAAAATGACCAAAACTAAGGTAAAATAGATAAAAAATATTGAAATTAAATTAGAAATGATCCGTTTTAGATGATTTTTTCGATCATACCCCAGTAACATGACGCAAATTAGGGCAAAATAGAGGAAAAAGATTGAAAATTTGATGAAATTATCCGTTTAAGTTGCATTTTTCGATCATATCTTCAAACCAATGTCGAAAATTAAGGCAAATGATAGAAAAAAATTGAGATTTCCCTAAAATTATCCGTTTATGTTGCTTTTTTAATAATATCTCGATAGAAGGACCAAAATTACGGCGAAATAGATAGAAAAAATTGAAAGTTCAATAAAATTATCCGTTTTCGTTGCCTTATTCGTTCATTTCTCAATCAATTGAATATAATTAAGGGGAAAAAATGACATTTTGCTGAAACTATCCGTTTCGTTCCTACTTTTGATCATTTCTCAATAAAGTAAATAAAATTAAGGAAAAATAGAGAAAAAATATTGAAATTAAATTAGAAATGATCCGTTTTCGATGATTTTTTCGATCATACCCCGGTAAAATGACAAAAATTAGGGCAAAATAGAGGAAAAAGAAAGAAATTTCGCTAAAATTATCCATTTTCGTTGCTTTTTTCGATCATATCCTCAAAAAAATGACGAAAATTAAGGCAAAAGATAGAAAAAAGTTGAGATTTTTTATTAAATTATCCGTTTTCCTTGCTTTTTTGATAATATCTCGATAAAAGGACCAACATTACAGCAAAATAGATAAACAAAATTGAAAATTCAATAAAATTATCCATTTTCGTTGCCTTATTCGTACATATCTCAATCGAATGAAAAAAATAAAGGGAAAAAAATGAAATTTCGCCGAAATTATCCGTTTTCGTTCCTATTTTCGATCATTTCTCGATAAATTAACGAATATGAAGGTATAATAGATCAAAAAAATTTAAATTTCGGTGAAATTATCCGTTTTCGTTGCTTTTTTGATCATATCTCGATGAAATGACGAAAATTAAGGTATAATAGAGGAAAAAAATTTAAATTTTGGTGAAATAATCCTTTTACGTTGCTTTTTTCGATCACATCTTCAAAAGAAATGACCAAATTTAAGGCAAAAGATAGAAAAAAAATTGAGATTTCCATTAAATTATCCGTTTTCGTTACTTTTTTGATAATGTCTCGATAAAAGGAACAAAATTACGGCAAAATAGATTAAAAAAATTGAAAATTCAATAAAACTATCCGTTTTCGTTGCCTTATTCGTTCATTTGATCTGTTTTTGATGATTGTTTTGATCATACCCCGGTAAAATGACAAAAATTAGGGCAAAATAGAGGATAAAGATTGAAATTTCGCTAAAATTATCCGTTTTCGTTGCTTTTTTCGATCGTATTTACTGAAATGACGAAAAGTAAGGCAAAATTGAGGAAAACAATTGAAATTTCACTAAAGTATGTTTTTCCGTTGTTTTTTTCGATCAAATCTCATTCAATTAAAAAAATTAAGGCAAAATAGAGGAAAATTAATTTTAATTTCGCTTAAATTATCCCTTTTCTTTGCTTTATTCGATCATATCTCGAAAGAATATTGAAAATTAACGAGAAATGGAGAAAAGATTGAAATTTTGCAAAAATTATCCGTTTTTTGTTGCTTAATTCGATCATTTTCCGATAAAATTACGAAAATTAAGGGAAAATGAAAGAAGAAACATTCGAATTTCCTTGAAATATTATCCGTTTTCGTTTCTTTTTTCGATCATATCTCGATAAAATGACGAAAATTAAGGTATAATAGAGGAAAGAAATTTAAATTTCGGTGAAATCATCCCTTTTTGTTGCTTTTTTAATCATATCTTCAACAAAAATGACGAAAATTAAGGCAAAAGAGAGAAAAAATTGAGATTTCAATAAAATTATCCGTTTTCGTTGCTTTTTTCGATCATTTCTCACTGAAATGACGAAAATTAAGGCATAATTTAGGAAAACAATTAAATTTCACTAAAATTATCCGTTTTCGTTGTTTTTTCGATCAAATTCCGATAAAATGACGAAAATTAAAGTACAATAGAGGAAAAAATTTAAATTTTGGTGAACTTATCCATTTACGTTGCTTTTTTCGATCATATCTTCTAATAAAATGACGAAAATTAAGGCAAAAGATAGAAAAAAATTGAGATCTCCATAAAATTATCCGTTTTCGTTGCCTTTTTGATAATATCTAGATAAAGAACCAAAATTACGGCAAAATAGATAAAAAAAATTGAATATTCAATAAAATTATCTTTTTTCGTTGCCTTATTCGTTCATATCTAAATAAAATGAAAACAATTAAGGGTAAAAGATGAAATTTCGCTAAAAATATCCGTTTTCGTTTCTTTTAACTATCATATATCAATAAAATGTGCAAAATTATGGCAAAATAGAGAAAAAATATTGAAAAAAAGCAAGAAATTATCCGTTTTCGTTGCTTATATCGATCATTTCTCGATAAAATTTCGAAAATTAAGGGAAAATGGAAGAAAAAAATTATAACCAATAAAACTCCGTTTTCGTTGTTTTTTTCGATCAAATCTCGATAAATGGACCAAAATCAAGGTAAAATAGAGAAAAAATATTGAAATTAAATTAGAAATGATCCGTTTTCGATGATTTTTTCGATCATACCCCGGTAAAATGACAAAAATTAGGGAAAAATAGAGGAAAAAGATTGAAATTTTGCTAAAATTATCCGTTTTCGTTGCTATTTTTAATCCTATTCACTGAAATGACGAAAAGTAAGGCAATATTTAGGGAAACAATTAAATTTCACTAAAATGATCCGTTTTCGTTGTTTTTTTCGATCAAATCTCGATAAAATGACCAAAATTAAGGTAATATAGAGAAAAAATATTGAAATTAAATTATAAATGATCCGTTTACGGTGATTTTTTCGATCATACATCGGTAAAATGACAAAAATCAGGGAAAAATAGTAGAAAAAGATTGAAATTTCGCTAAAATTATCCGTTTTCGTTGCTCTTTTGATATTATCTCGATTAAAGGACAAAATTACGGCAAAAAAAATAAAAAAATTGAAAATTCAATAAAATTATATTTTTTCGTTGCCTTATTCGTTCATATCTCAATCAAATGAAAACAATTAAGGGTAAAAGATGAGATTTCAGTAATAATATCCGTTTTCGTTTCTTTCATCGAAAATATATCAATAAAATGAGCAAAATTATGGCAAAATATAGATAAAATATTGAAAAAAAGCTAGAAATTATCCGTTTTCCTTGCTTTTTTCGATCATATCTCACTGTAATTTCGAAAATTAAGGCGAAATTGAGGAAAACAATTGAAATTTCACTAAATTATGCGTTTTTGTATTTTTTTTGTTCCAATCTCGTTCATTGAGAAAAATTAAGGCAAATGTCGGAAATATATTGAAATTTCGCTGAAATTATCCCTTTTCTTTGCTTTTTTCAATCATATCTCGAAAGATTGTCGAAAATTAAGGGAATATGGAGGAAAAAAAATTAAAACCAATAAAACTCCTTTTTCGTTGTTTATTTCGATCAAATGTCGATGAAAAAATAACTGTTGTCGTTGCTTTTCTCAATCATATCTCAATTAAATGACGAAAATTAAGGTATAATAGAGGAAAAAAATTTAAATTTCGGTGAAAGTATTCGATTTCGTTGCTTTTTTTGATCATATCTTCAAAAAAGGACGAAAATTAAGGCAAAGGTGAGAAAAAAATTGAGATTACGATAAAATTATCCGTTTTCATTGCTTTTTTGATAATATCTCATTAAAATGACTAAAATTAAGGTAATATAGAGAAAAAATATTGAAATTAAATTATAAATGATCCGTTTACGGTGATTTTTTCGATCATACATCGGTAAAATGACAAAAATCAGGGAAAAATAGTAGAAAAAGATTGAAATTTCGCTAAAATTATCCGTTTTCGTTGCTCTTTTGATATTATCTCGATTAAAGGACAAAATTACGGCAAAAAAAATAAAAAAATTGAAAATTCGATAAAATTATATTTTTTCGTTGCCTTATTCGTTCATATCTCAATCAAATGAAAACAATTAAGGGTAAAAGATGAAATTTCGCTAAAAATATCCGTTTTCGTTTCTTTTAACTATCATATATCAATAAAATGTGCAAAATTATGGCAAAATAGAGAAAAAATATTGAAAAAAAGCAAGAAATTATCCGTTTTCGTTGCTTATATCGATCATTTCTCGATAAAATTTCGAAAATTAAGGGAAAATGGAAGAAAAAAATTATAACCAATAAAACTCCGTTTTCGTTGTTTTTTCGATCAAATCTCGATGAACAAATATCTGTTTTCTTTGTTTTTTTCAATCATATCTCAATAAAATGACGAAAATTAAGGTATAATAGAGGAAAAAAAAATTAAATTTCGGTGAAATTATTCGATTTCGTTGCTTTTCTTGATCAAATCTTCAAAAAAAGCACGAAAATTAAGGCAAAGGGGAGAAAAAAATTGAGATTTCGATAAAACTATCCGTTTTCGTTGCTTTTTTCGATCAAATCTTGAAAACATGACGAAAAGTAAGGTATAATAGATGAAAAAATTTAAATTTCGGTGAAATTATCCGTATTCGTTGTTTTTTTGATCATATCTCGATAAAATGACCAAAATTAACGAAAAAATAGATAAAAAAATTAAAACCAAAAAAACCCGTTTTCGTTGTTTTTTTCGATCAAATCTCGATAAAATAACAAAACGTAAGGTATAATAGATGAAAAAATTTAATTTCGGTGAATTTATCCGTTTTCGTCGATTTTTTTGATCATATCTCGATAAAATGACCAAAATTAAAGGAAAAATAGAGAAAACATATTGAAATTAAGCTAGATATGATCCTTTTTCGATGATTATTTCGATCATATCCCGGGAAAAATGACGAAAATCATGAAAAAATAGACGAAAATGATTACAATTTCACTAACATTATCCGTTTTCGTTACTTCTTTCGATCATATCCCACTGAAATGACAAAAATTAAGGAAAAGTTGAGGTAAACGATAGAAATTTCACTAAAATTATGCTTTTTCGTTGTTTTTTTCGATCAAATCTCGATAAATGGACCAAAATCAAGGTAAAATAGAGAAAAAATATTGAAATTAAATTAGAAATGATCCGTTTTCGATGATTTTTTCGATCATACCCCGGTAAAATGACAAAAATTAGGGAAAAATAGAGGAAAAAGATTGAAATTTTGCTAAAATTATCCGTTTTCGTTGCTATTTTTAATCCTATTCACTGAAATGACGAAAAGTAAGGCAATATTTAGGGAAACAATTAAATTTCACTAAAATGATCCGTTTTCGTTGTTTTTTTCGATCAAATCTCGATAAAATGACCAAAATTAAGGTAATATAGAGAAAAAATATTGAAATTAAATTATAAATGATCCGTTTACGGTGATTTTTTCGATCATACATCGGTAAAATGACAAAAATCAGGGAAAAATAGTAGAAAAAGATTGAAATTTCGCTAAAATTATCCGTTTTCGTTGCTCTTTTGATATTATCTCGATTAAAGGACAAAATTACGGCAAAAAAAATAAAAAAATTGAAAATTCAATAAAATTATATTTTTTCATTGCCTTATTCGTTCATATCTCAATCAAATGAAAACAATTAAGGGTAAAAGATGAGATTTCAGTAATAATATCCGTTTTCGTTTCTTTCATTGAAAATATATCAATAAAATGAGCAAAATTATGGCAAAATATAGATAAAATATTGAAAAAAAGCTAGAAATTATCCGTTTTCCTTGCTTTTTTCGATCATATCTCACTGTAATTTCGAAAATTAAGGCGAAATTGAGGAAAACAATTGAAATTTCACTAAATTATGCGTTTTTGTATTTTTTTGTTCCAATCTCGTTCATTGAGAAAAATTAAGGCAAATGTAGGAAATATATTGAAATTTCGCTTTTCTTTGCTTTTTTCAATCATATCTCGAAAGATTGTCGAAAATTAAGGGAATATGGAGGAAAAAAAATTAAAACCAATAAAACTCCTTTTTCGTTGTTTATTTCGATCAAATGTCGATGAAAAAATATCTGTTGTCGTTGCTTTTCTCAATCATATCTCAATTAAATGACGAAAATTAAGGTATAATAGAGGAAAAAAATTTAAATTTCGGTGAAAGTATTCGATTTCGTTGCTTTTTTTGATCAAATCTTCAAAAAAGGACGAAAATTAAGGCAAAGGGGAGAAAAAAATTGAGATTACGATAAAATTATCCGTTTTCATTGCTTTTTTGATAATATCTCATTAAAATGACCAAAATTAACGCAAAATAGAGACCAAAATATTGAAATAAAGCTAGAAATTATCCGTTTTCGTTGTTTTTTACGATCAAATCTCGAAAACATTACGAAACTTAAGGTATAATAGATGAAAAAATTTAAATTTCAGTGAAATTATCCGTTTTCGTTAATTTTTTTGATAATATCTTGATAAAATGACCAAAATTAAGGAAAAATAGAAAAAAAATTAAAACCAATAAAACTCCGTTTTCGTTGTTTTTTTCGATCGAATCTCGATAAAATGACAAAAATTAAGGTAAAATAGAGAAAACATATGGAAATTAAGCAAGAAATGATCCGTTTTCGATGATTATTTGGATCATCTCCCGGGAAAATCACGAAAATTATGAAAAAGTAGACGAAAATTATTACAATTTCACTAACATTATCCGTTTTCGTTGCGTTTTTCGATCATATCCCACTGAAATGACAAAAATTAAGGAAAAATTGAGGAAAACAATTGAGATTTTACAAAAATTATCCTTTTTCGTTGTTTTTTTCCATCAAATCTCGATAAAATGACCAAAATTAAGGTAAAATAGAGAGAAAATATTGAAATTAAATTAGAAATGATCCGTTTTCGATGATTTTTTTATCATACCCCGGTAAAATGACAAAAATTAGGGAAAAATAGAGGAAAAGATTGAAATTTCGCTAAAATTATCCGTTTTCGTTGCTTTTTTCGATCATATTTACTGAAATGACGAAAAGTAAGGCAAAATTGAGGAAAACAATGGAAATTTCACTAAATTATGTTTTTTCTGGTTTTGGAAATTTATGGTTTTTGGCCATATTTTTCTAAAAATTGAGATAAACTGGTCAACCTTTGATTCATTTTAATGCTATATCCGAGATCTATCCAAATTTGAAAGAAATAGCAATTTATTGTTGCAGTTAACCCTAAAAACGTCGAAAAAGGAATAAAATCGGTGAAATTTATGGTTTTTGGCCACCTAAAAAAAAATTGAGCAAAGCTAGTCAATGTTTGATTCATTTTAATGCTTTTGAAGAGATTTATGAACATTATTTGGAAATTTCCAATAATTCCCAATTATAAACCCAAAAAACGTCAAAAACTCAAAAAACTCAGTAAAATTTCAGGTTTTTGGCCACATTTTGCTGAAATTTGAGCAAAACTATTCAACTTTGGATTCATTTTATTTCTTTTTCCGAGATCTACCCAAATTTAGGAAACATATTCAACTTTTTGCAGCAGTTAACCCGAAAAACGACAAAAACAGGAATAAAATATGTGAAATTTATGGTTTTCTTTCTATATTTTGCTAAAAATTGCGCTAAACAAGACAATTGTATTCATTTTAATGCTTTTGAAGGGATATATCCAACTGGGTATCCGTGGTTGATGACCCGATGTCGATGAACAGAATTCGATGACCCGAGGCCAAAGACCTAAGGTCAAAGACGTGGAAATGGAATTTGACTCGAGGTCATTGACCCGAGGTCATTGACCCCAAGTCATTGAACCGAGGTCAATGACCCGAGGCCGATGACTTGAGGTCGTTCACCCAAGGGCAATGACCCGATGTCGATGACTCGAGGTCAATGACCCGAGGTCAATGAAATGCAGTCACTGAACCGAGGTAGACTCCGGGAGGTCGACTCCGGGAGGTCAAATCCGGGACTTCGACTCTGGGACTTCGTTTCCGGGACGTCGACTCCGGGAGGTCAACTACGGGAGGTCGACTCCGGGAGGTCGACTCCGGGAGGATTACTCCGGGAGGTCGACTCAAGGAGGTTGACTCCGGGAGGTCGACTCCAGGAGATCGACTCCGGGAGGTCGACTCCAGGAGGTCGACTCCGGGAGGTCGACTCCGGGAGGTCGAGTCCTGGAGGTCGACTCCGGGAGGTCGACTCCGGGAGGTCTTCTCCTGGAGGTCGACTCCGGGAGGTCGACTCCGGGAGGTCGACTATTGGAGGTCGACTCCTGGAGGTCGACCCCGGGAGGTTGACTATTGGAGGTCGACTCCGGGAGGTCGACTCCAGGAGGTCAACTCCGGGTGGTTGACTCCGCGAGGTTGATAACAGGATGTCAACTCCAAGATGAGAGTTCTGAGAGGTCGACTCCGATAGTTCGGATCACTCGGGGTAGTCATATTCGGGTGTTCGACAAATGGAGTTTGACTGCGGACCATACAAGGTCGGTTTCTTGCACAGTTACGGAAAAGTCGTCGAAAAGTAGGCAATTTTACGTATTTTTTACTGTTTTTTGGCTTTGTTTTGCAAAAATTCGAAATAATAATAAATTAAAGCAATATTTAGGGAAACAATTAAATTTCACTAAAATTATCCGTTTTCGTTGTTTTTTCGATCAAATCTCGATAAAATGACGAAAATTCAGGCATAATAGAGGAAAAAATTTTAATTTTGAGGAAATTATCCTTTTGCGTTGCTTTTTTCGATCAGATATTTAAAAAAATGACAAATATTAAGGCGAAAGATAGAAAAAATTGAGATTTCAATAAAATTATCCGTTTTCGTTGCTTTTTTGATATTATCTCGATAAAAGGACAAAATTACGGCAAAAAAAATAAAAAAATTGAAAATTCAATAAAATTATATTTTTTCGTTGCCTTATTCGTTCATATCTCAATCAAATGAAAAAAATTAAGGGTAAAAGACGAGATTTCAGTAATAATATCTGTTTCGTTTCTTTCATCCAAAATATATCAATAAAATGTGCAAAATTATGGCAAAATAGAGAAAAAATATTGAAAAAAAGATAGAAATTATCCGTTTTCCTTGCTTTTTTCGGTCATATCTTACTGAAATTTCAAAAATTAAGGCGAAATTGAGGAAAACAATTGAAATTTCACTAAATTATGTGTTTTCGTTGTTTTTTCTATCCAATCTCGTTCAATGAAGAAAGATAAGGCAAAATATAGGAAAAATATTGAAATTTCGCTGAAATTATCCCTTTTCTTTGCTTTTTTCGATTTTATCTCGAAAGAATGTCGAAAATTAAGGGAAAATGGAGAAAAAATTTTAGTTTTGCGATAATTATCCGTTTTCGTTGCTTATATCGATCATTTCTCGATAAAATTTCGAAAATTAAGGGAAAATGGAAGAAAAAAAATTAAAACCAATAAAACTCCGTCTTCGTTGTTTTTTCGATCAAATCTCGATGAAAAATATCTGTTTTCTTTGTTTTTTTCAATCATATCTCAATAAAATGACGAAATTAAGGTATAATAGATGAAAAATTTTAAATTTCGGTGAAATTATCCGTTTTCGTGATTTTTTTATCATAACTCAATAATATGACCAAAATTAAGGTAATATAGAGAAAATATATTGAAATTAAGCTATAATTTTCCGTTTTCGTTGCTTTTTTCGATCGTATTTACTGAAATGACGAAAAGTAAGGCAAAATTGAGGAAAACAATGGAAATTTCACTAAATTATGTTTTTTCTGGTTTTGGAAATTTCTGGTTTTTGGCCATATTTTTCTAACAATTGAGCAAAACTGGTCATCATTTGATTCATTTTAATGCTAGATCCGATATCTATCCAAATTTGAAAGAAATAGCAATTTATTGTTTGCAATTAACCCAAAAAACGTCGAAAAAAGGAATACAATCGGTGAAATTTATGGTTTTTGGCCACTTAAAAAAAAATTTGAGCAAAGCTAGTCAATGTTTGATTAATTTTAATGCTTTTGAAGAGATTTATGAACATTATGTGGAAATTTCCAATAATTCCCAATTATAAACCCAAAAAACGTCAAAAACTCAAAAAACTCAGTAAAATTTCAGGTTTTTGGCCACATTTTGCTGAAATTTGAGCAAAACTATTCAACTTTGGATTCATTTTATTTCTTTTACCGAGATCTATTCAAATTTAGAAGAAATATTCAATTCTTCTTAGCAGCAGAACCCAAAAGACGTCGAACACTCGAGTAAAATCGGATAAATTTATGGTTTTATGCCATATTCTTCTAAAATTTGAGCAACAATAGTCAGTGTTGGATTCATTTTAATGCTTTTGACGAGATCTATCAAAGTTGTTTAGAAATATTGAGTAATCCGTAACAGTAAACCCAGAAAACATCGAAAATTTGCAAAAATCGGTAAAATTTCTATTTTTTGTCCAAATTTTGCTGAAAACTTAGCGAAACAAGTCAATTTTGAACTCATTTTAAGTTAACCCGAAAAACGTCGAAAACAGGAATAAAATCGGTAAAATTTCTGGTTTTTGGCCATATTTTATAAAAATTCAGCGAAACTAGTCAATGTTCGATTCATGTTAATGCTGTTGACAGAATCTATCAAAATTATTTAGGAATATTTAATTTTTCATAGCAGTAAACCCAAAAAAATTTGAAATATCAAAAAAAAACAGTGACAATTCTGGATTTTGGCCAAATTGTGCTAAAATTGAGCAAAACTGGTCAACTTTTGATTCATTTTAATGCTACATCCGAGATCTATCCAAATTTGAAAGAAATAGCAATTTATTGTTGCAGTTAACCCAAAAAACGTTGAAAAAAGGAATAAAGTCGGTGAAATTTCTGGTTTTTGGCCACTTAAAAAAAAATTGAGAAAAGCTAGTCAATATTTGATTCATTTTAATGCTTTCGAAGAGATTTATGAACATTATTTGGAAATTTCCAATAATTCCCAATTATAAACCCAAAAAACGTCAAAAACTCAAAAAACTCAGTAAAATTTCAGGTTTTTGGCCACATTTTGCTGAAATTTGAGCAAATTTATTCAACTTTAGATTCATTTTATTTCTTTTACCGAGATCTATTCAAATTAAGAAGAAATATTCAATTCTTTTTAGCAGCAGAACCCAAAAAACGTCGAACACTCGAGTAAAATCGGTTAAATTTATGGTTTTATGCCATATTCTTCTAAAATTTGAGCAATAATAGTCAGTGTTGGATTCATTTTAATGCTTTTGACGAGATCTATCAAATTGTGTAGGAATGTTGAATAATCCATAACAGTAAACCCAGAAAACATCGAAAATTTGCAAAAATCGGTAAAATTTCTATTTTTTGTCCAAATTTTGCTGAAAACTTAGCAAAACAAGTCAAATTTGAACTCATTTTAATGCTTTTGCCGAGATCTACGCAAATTTAGAAAAAATATTCAATTTTTTGACGCAGTTAACCCGAAAAACAACGAAAACAGGAATAAAATCGGTGAAATTTCTGGTTTTTGGCCATATTTTTATAAAAATTCAGCGTAACTAGTCAAAGTTTGATTCATGTTAATGCTCTTGACAGAATCTATTAAAATTATTTAGGAATATTCAATTTTCCATAGCAGTAAACCCAAAAAAATTCGAAATATCAAAAAAAAAACAGTGACAATTCTGGATTTTGGCCAAATATTGCTGAAATTGAACAAAACTGGTCAACTTTGGATTCATTTTAATGCTTTTTCCGAGATCTACCCAAATTTAGAAAACAAATTCAACTTTTTGCAGCAGTTAACCTGAAAAACGACAGAAACAGGAATAAAATTGGTGAAATTTATGATTTTCTTGCTATATTTTGCTAAAAATTGCGCTAAACAAGACACAATTGTATTCATTTTAATGATTTTGAAGGGATCTATCCAACTGGGTATCCATGGTTGATGACCCGATGTCGATGAACAGAATTCGATGACCCAAGGCCAAAGACATAAGGTCAAAGACGTGGAAATGGAATTTGACTCGAGGTCATTGACCCCAGGTCATTGAACCGAGGTCAATGACTTGAGGTCGTTGACCCAAGGTCAATGACCCGAGGTCAATTACCCGAGGTCAATGACCCGAGGTCAATGACCCGAGGACAATGAAATGAAGTCACTGAACCAAGGTTAACTCCGGGAGGTCGACTCTGGGAGGTCAAATCCGGGACTTCGACTCTGGGACTTCGTTTCCGGGACGTAGACTCCGGGAGGCCGACTCCGGGACGTCGACTCCGGGAGGTCGACTCCGTGAGGTCGACTCCGGATGGTCGACCCCGGGAGGTCGACTCCGGGAGGTCGACTTCGGGAGGTCGACTCCGAGAGGTCGACTCCGGGAGGTCGACTCCTGGAGGTCGACTCAAGGAGGTCGACTCCGGGAGGTCAACTCCGGGAGGTCGACTCCGGGAGGTCGACTCAAGGAGGTCGACTATTGGAGGTCGACTCCGGGAGGTCGATTCCAGGAGGTAAACTCCGGGTGGTTTACTCGGCGAGGTTGATAACAGGATGTCAACTCCAAGATGAGACTTCGAAAATTAAGGGAAAATGGAAGAAAAAAATTGAAACCAATAAAACTCCGTATTCGTTATTTTTTTCGATCAAATCTCGATGAAAAAATATCTGTTGTCGTTGCTTTTCTCAATCATATCTCAATAAAATGACGAAAATTAAGGCAAAGGGGAGAAAAAAATTGAGATTTAGAGAAAATTATCCGCTTTCATTGCTTTTTTGATAATATCTCATTAAAATGACCAGAATTAACGCAAAAATAGAGACCAAAATATTGAAATAAAGCTAAAAATTATCCGTTTTCTTTTTTTTTTCGATCACATCCCGAAAACATGACAAACTTAAGGTATAATAGATGAAAAAATTTAAATTTCGGTAAAATTATCCGTTTTCGTTGTTTTTTTTCGATCAAATCTCGATATAAAGACAAAAATTAAGATAAAATAGAGTAAACATATTGAAATTAAATTAGAAAAGATCCGTTTTCGATGATTTTTTTTATCATACCCCGGTAAAATGACAAAAATTAAGGAAAGATTGAGGAAAACAATTCAGATTTCACTAAAATTATCCTTTTTCGTTGTTTTTTCCATCAAATCTTGATAAAATGACCAAAATTAAGGTAAAATAGAGAAAAAATATTGAAATTTAATTAGAAATGATCCTTTTTCGATGATTTTTTATCATAACTCGGTAAAATCACAAAAATTAGGGCAAAATAGTGGAAAAAGATTGAAATTTCGCTAAAATTATCCGTTTTCGTTGCTTTTTTCGATCATATTTACTGAAATGAAGAAAAGTAAGGAAAAATTGAGTAAAACAATGGAAATTTCACTAAATTATTTTTTTTTTGGTTTTGGAAATTTCTGGTGTTTGGCCATATTTTTCTAAAAATTGAGCGAAACTGGTCAACTTTTGATTCATTTTAATGCTATATCCGAGAGCTATCCAAATTTGAAAGAAATAGCAATTTATTGTTGCAGTTAACCCAAAAAACGTCGAAAAAAGGAATACAATCGGTGAAATTTATGGTTTTTGGCCACTTAAAAAAAAAATTGAGCAAGGCTAGTCAATGTTTGATTCATTCTAATGCTTTTGAAGAGATTTATGAACATTATGTGGAAATTTCCAATAATTCCCAATTATAAACCCAAAAAACGTGAAAAACTCAAAAAACTCAGTAAAATTTCAGATTTTTGACCACATTTTGCTGAAATTTGAGCAAAACTATTCAACTTTGGATTCATTTTATTTCTTTTACCGAGATCTATTCAAATTTAGAAGAAATATTCAATTCTTCTTAGCAGCAGAACCCAGAAAACGTCGAACACTCGAGTAAAATCGGTTAAATTTATGGTTTTATGCCATATTCTTCTAAAATTTGAGCAACAATAGTCAGTGTTGGATTCATTTTAATGCTTTTGACGAGATGTATCAAAGTTGTTTAGGAATATTGAATAATCCATAACAGTAAACCTGAAAAACATCGAAAATTTGCAAAAATCGGTAATATTTCTATTTTTAGTCCAAATTTTGCTGAAAACTTAGCAAAACAAGTCAAATTTGAACTCATGTTAATGCTTTTGGCGAGATCTACCCAAATTTAGAAAAAATATTCAATTTTTTGACGCAGTTAACCCGCAAAACGTCGAAAACAGGAATAAAATCGGTGAAATTTCTGGTTTTTGGCCATATTATTATAAAAATTCAGCGAAACTAGTCAAAGTTTGATTCATGTTAATGCTGTTGACAGAATCTATGAAAATTATTTAGGAATATTCAATTTTCCATAGCAGTAAACCCAAAATAATTCGAAATATAAAAAAAACTGACAATTCTGGATTTTGGCCGAATTTTGCTGAAATTGAGCAAAACTGGTCAACTTTGGATTCATTTTAATGCTTTTTCCGAGATATACCCAAATTTAGAAAACATATTCAGTTTTTTGCAGCAGTTAACCCGAAAAACGACAAAAACAGGAATAAAATTGGTGAAATTTATGGTTTTCTTGCTATATTTTGCTAAAAATTGCGCTAAACAAGACACAATTGTATTCATTTTGATGCTTTTGAAGGGATATATCAAACTGGGTCTCCGTGGTTGATGACCCGATGTCGATGAACAGAATTCGATGACCCGAGCCCAAAGACCTAAGGTCAAAGACGTGGAAATGGAATTTGACTCGAGGTCATTGACCCGAGGTCATAACCCCAGGTCATTGAACCGAGGTCATAGACCCCAGGTCATTGAACCGAGGTCAATGACCCGAGGTAGATGACTTGAGGTCGTTGACCAAAGGTCAATGACCCGAGGTCAATGACCCTAGGTCAATGACCCGAGGTCAATGAAATGAAGTCACTGAGCCAAGGTCGACTCCGGGAGGTCAAATCCGGGAGGTCGACTCATGTAGGTCGACTCCGGGAGGTCGACTATTGGAGGTCGACTCCGGGAGGACGACTATTGGAGGTCGACTCCGGGAGGTCGACTCCGGGAGGTCGACTCCGGGGGGTCGACTCCGGGAGGTCGACTCCGGGAGGTCAACTCCGGGAGGTCAACTCCGGGAGGTCGACTCAAGGAGGTTGACTATTGGAGGTCGACTCCGGGAGGTCGACTCCAGGAGGTAAACTCCGGGTGGTTTACTCGGCGAGGTTGATAACAGGATGTCAATTCCAAGATGACACTTCAAAAATTAAGGGAAAATGGAAGAAAAAAATTAAAACCAATAAAACTCCGTTTTCGTTGTTTTTTTCGATCTAATCTCGATGAAAAAATATCTGTTGTCGTTGCTTTTCTCAGTCATATCTCAATAAAATGACGAAAATTAAGGTATAATAGAGGAAAAAAAATTTAATTTCGTAAAAATAATCGATTTCGTTGCTTTTTTTGATCAAATCTTCAAAAAAGGACGAAAATTAAGGCAAAGGGGAGAAAAAAATTGAGATTTAGATCAAATTATCCGTTTTCATTGCTTTTTTGATAATATCTCATTAAAATAACCAAAATTAACGCAAAAAATAGAGACCAAAATATTGAAATCAAGCTAAAAATTATCCGTTTTCGTTGTTTTTTTCGATCACATCTCGAAAAAATGACGAAACTTAAGGTATAATAGATGAAAAAATTTAAATTTCGGTGAAATTATCCGTTTTCGTTGATTTTTTTGATTATATCTCGATAAAATGATCAAAATTAAGGAAAAATAGATGAAAAAATTAAACCCAATAAAACTCCATTTTCGTTTTTTTTTTTCGATCAAATCTCGATAAAATGACAAAAATTAAGGTAAAATAGAGAATACATATTGAATTTAAGCTAAAAATGATCCATTTTCGATGATTATTTGGATCATATCACGCTGAAATGACAAAAATTAAGGAAAAATTGAGGAAAAAAATTCAGATTTCACTAAAATTATCCTTTTTCGTTGTTTTTTCCATCAAATCTCGGTTAAATGACCAAAATAAAGGAAAAATAGAGAAAAAATATTAAAATTAAATTAGAAATGATCCGTTTACGATGATTTTTTTTATCATACCCCGGTAAAATTACAAAAATTGAGGAAAAATTGAGGAAAACAATCCAGATTTCACTAAAATTATCCTTTTTCCTTGTTTTGTTTCCATCAAATCCCGGTAAAATGACAAAAATTAAGGAAAAATTGAGGAAAACAATTCAGATTTCACTAAAATTATCCTTTTTCGTTGTTTTTTCCATCAAATCTCGATAAAATGACCAAAATTAAGGAAAAATAGAAAAAAAATATTGAAATTAAATTAGAAATGATCCGTTTTCGATGATTTTTTTTATCATACCCCGGTAAAATGAAAAAAATTAAGGAAAAATTGACGAAAACAAATCAGATTTCACTAAAATTATCCTTTTTCGTTGTTTTTTTCCATCAAATCTCGATAAAATGACCAAAATTAAGGATAAATAGAGAAAACGTATTGAAATTAAATTAGAAATGATCCGTTTTCGATGATTTTTTTTATCATATCCCGGTAAAATGAAAAAAATTAAGGAAAAATTGAGGAAAACAAATCAGATTTCACTAAAATTATCCTTTTTCGTTGTTTTTTTTCCATCAAATCTCGATAAAACAACCAAAATTAAGACAAAATAGAGAAAAAATATTGAAATTAAATTAGAAATGATCCGTTTTCGATTATTTTTTTTATCATACCCCGGTAAAATGACAAAAATAAAGGAAAGATTGAGGAAAACAATTCAGATTTCACTAAAATTATCCTCTTTCGTTGTTTTTTCCAACAAATCTCGATAAAATGACCAAAATTAAGGTTAAATAGAGAAAAAATATTGAAATTTAATTAGAAATGATCCGTTTTCGATGATTTTTTTATCATAACCCTGTAAAATCACAAAAATTAGGGCAAAATAGAGGAAAAAGATTGAAATTTCGCTAAAATTATCCGTTTTCGTTGCTTTTTTCGATCATATTTACTGAAATGACGAAAAGTAAGGCAAAATTGAGGAATAGAATGGAAATTTCACTAAATTATGTTTTTTTTTGGTTTTGGAAATTTCTGGTTTTTGGCCATATTTTTCTAAAAATTGAGCAAAACTGGTCAACTTTTGATTCAATTTAATGCTATATCCGAGATCTATCCAAATTTGAAAGAAATAGCAATTTATTGTTGCAGTTAACCCGAAAAACGTCGAAAAAAGGAATACAATCGGTGAAATTTATGGTTTTTGGCCACTTAAAAAAAAATTGAGCAAAGCTAATCAATGTTTGATTCATTTTAATGCTTTTGAAGAGATTTATGAACATTATGTGGAAATTTCCAATAATTCCCAATTATAAACCCAAAAAACGTCAAAAACTCAAAAAACTCAGTAAAATTTCAGGTTTTTGGCCACATTTTGCTGAAATTTGAGCAAAACTATTCAACTTTGGATTCATTTTATTTATTTTTCCGAGATCTACCCAAATTTAGGAAACATATTCAACTTTTTGCAGCAGTTAACCCGAAAAACGACAAAAACAGGAATAAAATATGTGAAATTTATGGTTTTCTTTCTATATTTTGCTAAAAATTGCGCTAAACAAGACAATTGTATTCATTTTAATGCTTTGGAAGGGATATATCCAACTGGGTATCCGTTGTTGATGACCCGATGTCGATGAACAGAATTCGATGACCCGAGGCCAAATACCTAAGGTAAAAGACGTGGAAATGGAATTTGACTCGAGGTCATTGACCCCAGGTCATTGAACCGCGTTCATTGACCCTAGGTCATTGAACCGAGGTCAATGACCCCAGGTCATTGAACCGAGGTCAATGACCCGAGGTAGATGACTTGAGGTCGTTGACCCGAGGTCAATGACCCGAGGTCAATGACCCGAGGTCAATGACCCGAGGTCAATGACCCGAGGTCAATGACCCGAGGTCAATGACCCGAGGACAATGAAATGAAGTCACTGAGCCAAGGTCGACTCCGGGAGGTCAAATCCGGGAGGTCGACTCCGGGAGGCCGACTCCGGGAGGTTGATTCCGGGAGGTCGACTATTGTAGGTCGACTCCGGGAGGTCGACTCCAGGAGGTCGACTCAGGGAGGTCGACTCCAGGAGGTCGACTCCGGGAGGTTGACTCTGAGAGGTCGACTCCGGGAGGTAGACTATTGGAGGTCGGCTCCGGGAGGTCGACTCCGGGAGGTCGACTCCTGGAGGTTGACTCCAGGCGGTCGACTCTGGGAGGTCGACTATTGGAGGTCAATTCCGAGAGGTCGACTCCAGGAGGTCGACTCCGGGAGCTCGACTCCGGGAGGTCATCTCCGGGAGGTCGACTCCGGGAGGTCGACTCCGGGAGGTCGACTCCGGGAGATCGACTCAAGGAGGTCGACTATTGGAGGTCGACTCCAGGAGGTCAATTCCGGGTGGTTTACTCGGCGAGGTTGATAACAGGATGTCAACTCCAAGATGAGACTTCGAATATTAATGGAAAATGGAAGAAAAAAAATTAAAACCAATAAAACTCCGTATTCGTTGTTTTTTTCGATCAAATCTCGATGAAAAATATCTGTTGTCGTTGCTTTTCTCAATCGTATCTCAATAAAATGACGAAAATTAAGGTATAATAGAGGAAAAAAATTTAAATCTCGGTGAAATTATTCGATTTCGTTGCTTTTTTTGATCATATTTACTGAAATGACAAAAAGTAAGGCAAAATTGAGGAAAACAATGGAAATTTCACTAAATTATTTTTTTTTTTGGTTTTGGAAATTTCTGTTTTTTGGCCATATTTTTCTAAAAATTGAGCAAAACTGGTCATCATTTGATTCATTTTAATGCTAGATCCGATATCTATCCAAATTTGAAAGAAATAGCAATTTATTGTTTGCAATTAACCCAAAAAACGTCGAAAAAAGGAATACAATCGGTGAAATTTATGGTTTTTGGCCACTTAAAAAAAAATTTGAGCAAAGCTAGTCAATGTTTGATTAATTTTAATGCTTTTGAGGAGATTTATGAACATTATGTGGAAATTTCCAATAATTCCCAATTATAAACCCAAAAAACGTCAAAAACTCAAAAAACTCAGTAAAATTTCAGGTTTTTGGCCACATTTTGCTGAAATTTGAGCAAAACTATTCAACTTTGGATTCATTTTATTTCTTTTACCGAGATCTATTCAAATTTAGAAGAAATATTCAATTCTTCTTAGCAGCAGAACCCAAAAGACGTCGAACACTCGAGTAAAATCGGATAAATTTATGGTTTTATGCCATATTCTTCTAAAATTTGAGCAACAATAGTCAGTGTTGGATTCATTTTAATGCTTTTGACGAGATCTATCAAAGTTGTTTAGAAATATTGAGTAATCCGTAACAGTAAACCCAGAAAACATCGAAAATTTGCAAAAATCGGTAAAATTTCTATTTTTTGTCCAAATTTTGCTGAAAACTTAGCGAAACAAGTCAATTTTGAACTCATTTTAAGTTAACCCGAAAAACGTCGAAAACAGGAATAAAATCGGTAAAATTTCTGGTTTTTGGCCATATTTTATAAAAATTCAGCGAAACTAGTCAATGTTCGATTCATGTTAATGCTGTTGACAGAATCTATCAAAATTATTTAGGAATATTTAATTTTTCATAGCAGTAAACCCAAAAAAATTTGAAATATCAAAAAAAAACAGTGACAATTCTGGATTTTGGCCAAATTGTGCTAAAATTGAGCAAAACTGGTCAACTTTTGATTCATTTTAATGCTACATCCGAGATCTATCCAAATTTGAAAGAAATAGCAATTTATTGTTGCAGTTAACCCAAAAAACGTTGAAAAAAGGAATAAAGTCGGTGAAATTTCTGGTTTTTGGCCACTTAAAAAAAAATTGAGAAAAGCTAGTCAATATTTGATTCATTTTAATGCTTTCGAAGAGATTTATGAACATTATTTGGAAATTTCCAATAATTCCCAATTATAAACCCAAAAAACGTCAAAAACTCAAAAAACTCAGTAAAATTTCAGGTTTTTGGCCACATTTTGCTGAAATTTGAGCAAATTTATTCAACTTTAGATTCATTTTATTTCTTTTACCGAGATCTATTCAAATTAAGAAGAAATATTCAATTCTTTTTAGCAGCAGAACCCAAAAAACGTCGAACACTCGAGTAAAATCGGTTAAATTTATGGTTTTATGCCATATTCTTCTAAAATTTGAGCAATAATAGTCAGTGTTGGATTCATTTTAATGCTTTTGACGAGATCTATCAAATTGTGTAGGAATGTTGAATAATCCATAACAGTAAACCCAGAAAACATCGAAAATTTGCAAAAATCGGTAAAATTTCTATTTTTTGTCCAAATTTTGCTGAAAACTTAGCAAAACAAGTCAAATTTGAACTCATTTTAATGCTTTTGCCGAGATCTACGCAAATTTAGAAAAAATATTCAATTTTTTGACGCAGTTAACCCGAAAAACAACGAAAACAGGAATAAAATCGGTGAAATTTCCGGTTTTTGGCCATATTTTTATAAAAATTCAGCGTAACTAGTCAAAGTTTGATTCATGTTAATGCTCTTGACAGAATCTATTAAAATTATTTAGGAATATTCAATTTTCCATAGCAGTACACCCAAAAAAATTCGAAATATCAAAAAAAAAAACAGTGACAATTCTGGATTTTGGCCAAATATTGCTGAAATTGAACAAAACAGGTCAACTTTGGATTCATTTTAATGCTTTTTCCGAGATCTACCCAAATTTAGAAAACAAATTCAACTTTTTGCAGCAGTTAACCTGAAAAACGACAGAAACAGGAATAAAATTGGTGAAATTTATGATTTTCTTGCTATATTTTGCTAAAAATTGCGGTAAACAAGACACAATTGTATTCATTTTAATGATTTTGAAGGGATCTATCCAACTGGGTATCCATGGTTGATGACCCGATGTCGATGAACAGAATTCGATGACCCAAGGCCAAAGACATAAGGTCAAAGACGTGGAAATGGAATTTGACTCGAGGTCATTGACCCCAGGTCATTGAACCGAGGTCAATGACTTGAGGTCGTTAACCCAAGGTCAATGACCCGAGGTCAATTACCCGAGGTCAATGACCCGAGGTCAATGACCCGAGGACAATGAAATGAAGTCACTGAACCAAGGTTAACTCCGGGAGGTCGACTCTGGGAGGTCAAATCCGGGACTTCGACTCTGGGACTTCGTTTCCGGGACCTCGACTCCGGGAGCCCGAATCCGGGACGTCGACTCCGGGAGGTCGACTCCGTGAGGTCGGCTCCGGATGGTCGACACCGGGAGGTCGACTCCGGGAGGTCGACTTCGGGAGGTCGACTCCGAGAGGTCGACTCCGGGAGGTCGACTCCTGGAGGTCGACTCAAGGAGGTCGACTCCGGGAGGTCAACTCCGGGAGGTCGACTCCGGGAGGTCGACTCAAGGAGGTCGACTATTGGAGGTCGACTCCGGGAGGTCGATTCCAGGAGGTAAACTCCGGGTGGTTTACTCGGCGAGGTTGATAACAGGATGTCAACTCCAAGATGAGACTTCGAAAATTAAGGGAAAATGGAAGAAAAAAATTAAAACCAATAAAACTCCGTATTCGTTATTTTTTTCGATCAAATCTCGATGAAAAAATATCTGTTGTCGTTGCTTTTCTCAATCATATCTCAATAAAATGACAAATATGAAGGCAAAGGGGAGAAAAAAATTGAGATTTAGAGAAAATTATCCGCTTTCATTGCTTTTTTGATAATATCTCATTAAAATGACCAGAATTAACGCAAAAATAGAGACCAAAATATTGAAATAAAGCTAAAAATTATCCGTTTTCGTTGTTTTTTTCGATCACATCCCGAAAACATGACAAACTTAAGGTATAATAGATGAAAAAATTTAAATTTCGGTAAAATTATCCGTTTTCGTTGTTTTTTTTCGATCAAATCTCGATAAAAAGACAAAAATTAAGATAAAATAGAGTAAACATATTGAAATTAAATAAGAAATGATCCGTTTTCGATGATTTTTTTCATCATACCCCGGTAAAATGACAAAAATTAAGGAAAGATTGAGGAAAACAATTCAGATTTCACTAAAATTATCCTTTTTCGTTGTTTTTTCCATCAAATCTTGATAAAATGACCAAAATTAGGGTAAAATAGAGAAAAAATATTGAAATTTAATTAGAAATGATCCTTTTTCGATGATTTTTTATCATAACCCGGTAAAATCACAAAAATTAGGGCAAAATAGAGGAAAAAGATTGAAATTTCGCTAAAATTATCCGTTTTCGTTGCTTTTTTCGATCATATTTACTGAAATGAAGAAAAGTAAGGAAAAATTGAGTAAAACAATGGAAATTTCACTAAATTATTTTTTTTTTGGTTTTGGAAATTTCTGGTGTTTGGCCATATTTTTCTAAAAATTGAGCGAAACTGGTCAACTTTTGATTCATTTTAATGCTATATCCGAGATCTATCCAAATTTGAAAGAAATAGCAATTTATTGTTGCAGTTAACCCAAAAAACGTCGAAAAAAGGAATACAATCGGTGAAATTTATGGTTTTGGCAACTTAAAAAAAAATTGAGCAAAGCTAGTCAATGTTTGATTCATTTTAATGCTTTTGAAGAGATTTATGAACATTATGTGGAAATTTCCAATAATTCCCAATTATAAACCCAAAAAACGTCAAAAACTCAAAAAACTCAGTAAAATTTCAGATTTTTGACCACATTTTGCTGAAATTTGAGCAAAACTATTTAACTTTGGATTCATTTTATTTCTTTTACCGAGATCTATTCAAATTTAGAAGAAATATTCAATTCTTCTTAGCAGCAGAACCCAAAAAACGTCGAACACTCGAGTAAAATCGGTTAAATTTATGGTTTTATGCCATATTCTTCAGAAATTTGAGCAACAATAGTCAGTGTTGGATTCATTTTAATGCTTTTGACGAGATGTATCAAAGTTGTTTAGAAATATTGAATAATCCATAACAGTAAACCCGGAAAACATCGAAAATTTGCAAAAATCGGTAATATTTCTATTTTTTGTCCAAATTTTGCTGAAAACTTAGCAAAACAGGTCAAATTTGAACTCATTTTAATGCTTTTGCCGAGATCTACCCAAATTTAGAAAAAATATTCAATTTTTTGACGCAGTTAACCCGAAAAACGTCGAAAACAGGAATAAAATCGGTGAAATTTCTGGTTTTTGGCCATATTTTTATAAAAATTCAGCGAAACTAGTCAAAGTTTGATTCATGTTAATGCTGTTGACAGAATCTATCAAAATTATTTAGGAATATTCAATTTTCCATAGCAGTAAACCCAAAATAATTCGAAATATAAAAAAAACTGACAATTCTGGATTTTGGCCGAATTTTGCTGAAATTGAGCAAAACTGGTCAACTTTGGATTCATTTTAATGCTTTTTCCGAGATATACCCAAATTTAGAAAACATATTCAGTTTTTTGCAGCAGTTAACCCGAAAAACGACAAAAACAGGAATAAAATTGGTGAAATTTATGGTTTTCTTGCTATATTTTGCTAAAAATTGCGCTAAACAAGACACAATTGTATTCATTTTGATGCTTTTGAAGGGGTATATCAAACTGGGTATCCGTGGCTGATGACCCGATGTCGATGAACAGAATTCGATGACCCGAGCCCAAAGACCTAAGGTCAAAAACGTGGAAATGGAATTTGACTCGAGGTCATTGACCCGAGGTCATAACCCCAGGTCATTGAACCGAGGTCATAGACCCAAGGTCATTGAACCGAGGTCAATGACCCGAGGTAGATGACTTGAGGTCGTTGACCAAAGCTCAATGACCCGAGGTCAATGACCCTAGGTCAATGACCCGAGGTCAATGACCCGAGGTCAATGACCCGAGGTCAATGACCCGAGGTCAATGAAATGAAGTCACTGAGCAAGGTCGACTCCGGGAGGTCAAATCCGGGAGGTCAACTCAAGTAGGTCGACTCCGGGAGGTCGACTATTGGAGGTCGACTCCAGGAGGTCGACTCCGGGAGGTCGACTATTGGAGGTCGACGCCGGGAGGACGACTATTGGAGGTCGACTCCGGGAGGTCGACTCCGGGAGGTCGACTCCGGGAGGTCAACTCCGGGAGGTCAACTCCGGGAGGTCGACTCCGGGAGGTCGACTCCGGGAGGTCGACTCCTGGAGGTCGACTCCAGGAGGTAAACTCCGGTTGGTTTACTCGGCGAGGTTGATAACAGGATGTCAATTCCAAGATGACACTTCAAAAATTAAGGGAAAATGGAAGAAAAAAATTAAAACCAATAAAACTCCGTTTTCGTTGTTTTTTTCGATCAAATCTCGATGAAAAAATATCTGTTGTCGTTGCTTTTCTCAGTCATATCTCAATAAAATGACGAAAATAAAGGTATAATAGAGGAAAAAAAATTAAATTTCGTAAAAATAATCGATTTCGTTGCTTTTTTTGATCAAATCTTCAAAAAAGGACGAAAATTAAGGCAAAGGGGAGAAAAAAATTGAGATTTAGATCAAATTATCCGTTTTAATTGCTTTTTTGATAATATCTCATTAAAATAACAAAAATTAACGCAAAAATAGAGACCAAAATATTGAAATCAAGCTAAAAATTATCCGTTTTCGTTGTTTTTTTCGATCACATCTCGAAAACATGACGAAACTTAAGGCATAATAGATGAAAAAATTTAAATTTCGGTGAAATTATCCGTTTTCGTTGATTTTTTTGATTATATCTCGATAAAATGACCAAAGTTAAGGAAAAATAGATGAAAAAATTAAACCCAATAAAACTCCATTTTCGTTGTTTTTTTTCGATCAAATCTCGATAAAATGACAAAAATTAAGGTAAAATAGAGAATACATATTGAATTTAAGCTAGAAATGATCCATTTTCGATGATTATTTGGATCATATCACGCTGAAATGACAAAAATTAAGGATAAATTGAGGAAAAAAATTCAGATTTCACTAAAATTATCCTTTTTCGTTGTTTTTTCCATCAAATCTCGGTTAAATGACCAAAATAAAGGAAAAATAGAGAAAAAATATTGTAATTAAATTAGAAATGATCCGTTTACGATGATTTTTTTTATCATACCCCGGTAAAATTACAAAAATTGAGGAAAAATTGAGGAAAACAATTCAGATTTCACGAAAATTATCCTTTTTCCTTGTTTTGTTTCCATCAAATCTCGATTAAATGACCAAAATTAAAGAAAAATAGAGAAACAATTTTGAAATTAAATTATAAATGATCCGTACTCGTTGATTTTTTTATCATAACCCGGTAAAATGACAAAAATTAAGGAAAAATTTAGGAAAACAATTCAGATTTCACTAAAATTATCCTTTTTCGTTGTTTTTTTCCATCAAATCTCGATAAAATGACCAAAATTAAGGAAAAATAGAAAAAAAATATTGAAATTAAATTAGAAATGATCCGTTTTCGATGATTTTTTTTATCATACCCCGGTAAAATGAAAAAAATTAAGGAAAAATTGACGAAAACAAATCAGATTTCACTAAAATTATCCTTTTCGTTGTTTTTTTTCCATCAAATCTCGATAAAATGACCAAAATTAAGGATAAATAGAGAAAAAATATTGAAATTAAATTAGAAATGATCCGTTTTCGATGATTTTTTTTATCATAACCCGGTAAAATCACAAAAATTAGGGCAAAATAGAGGAAAAAGATTGAAATTTCGCTAAAATTATCCGTTTTCGTTGCTTTTTTCGATCATATTTACTGAAATGACGAAAAGTAAGGCAAAATTGAGGAAAACAATGGAAATTTCACTAAATTATGTTTTTTTTTGGTTTTGGAAATTTCTGGTTTTTGGCCATATTTTTCTAAAAATTGAGCAAAACTGGTCAACTTTTGATTCTTTTTAATGCTATATCCGAGATCTATCCAAATTTGAAAGAAATAGCAATTTATTGTTGCAGTTAACCCAAAAAACGTCGAAAAAAGGAATACAATCGGTGAAATTTATTGTTTTTGGCCACTTAAAAAAAATTGAGCAAAGCTAGTCAATGTTTGATTCATTTTAATGCTTTTGAAGAGATTTATGAACATTATGTGGAAATTTCCAATAATTCCCAATTATAAACCCAAAAAACGTGAAAAACTCAAAAAACTCAGTAAAATTTCAGATTTTTGACCACATTTTGCTGAAATTTGAGCAAAACTATTCAACTTTGGATTCATTTTATTTCTTTTACCGAGATCTATTCAAATTTAGAGGAATTATTCAATTCTTCTTAGCAGCAGAACCCAAAAAACGTCGAACACTCGAGTAATATCGGTTAAATTTATGGTTTTATGTCATGTTCTTCTAAAATTTGAGCAACAATAGTCAGTGTTGGATTCAACTTAATGTTTTTGACGAGATCTATCAATGTTGCTTAGAAATATTGAATAATCCATAACAGTAAACCCAGAAAACATCGAAAATTTGAAAAAATCGGTAATATTTCTATTTTTTGTCAAAATTTTGCTGAAAACTTAGCAAAACAAGTCAAATTTGAACTCATTTTAATGCTTTTGCCGAGATCTACCCAAATTTAGAAAAAATATTCAATTTTTTGACGCAGTTAACCCGCAAAACGTCGAAAACAGGAATAAAATCGGTGAAATTTCTGGTTTTTGGCCATATTTTTATAAAAATTCAGCGAAACTAGTCAAAGTTTGATTCATGTTAATGCTGTTGACAGAATCTTTCAAAATTATTTAGGAATATTCAATTTTCCATAGCAGTAAACCCAAAAAAATCGAAATATAAAAAAAAACTGACAATTCTGGATTTTGGCCAAATTTTGCTGAAATTGAGCAAAACTGGTCAACTATGGATTCATTTTAACGCATTTTCCGAGATCTACCCAAATTTAGAAAACATATTCAATTTTTTGCAGCAGTTAACCTGAAAAACGACAAAAACAGGAATAAAATTGGTGAAATTTATGGTTTTCTTGCTATATTTTGCTAAAAATTGCGCTAAAGAAGACACAATTGTATTCATTTTAATGCTTTGGAAGGGATATATCCAACTGGGTATCCGTGGTTGATGACCCGATGTCGATGAACAGAATTCGATGACCCGAGCCCAAAGACCTAAGGTCAAAAACGTGGAAATGGAATTTGACTCGAGGTCATTGACCCGAGGTCATAACCCCAGGTCATTGAACCGAGGTCATAGACCCAAGGTCATTGAACCGAGGTCAATGACCCGAGGTAGATGACTTGAGGTCGTTGACCAAAGCTCAATGACCCGAGGTCAATGACCCTAGGTCAATGACCCGAGGTCAATGACCCGAGGTCAATGACCCGAGGTCAATGACCCGAGGTCAATGAAATGAAGTCACTGAGCAAGGTCGACTCCGGGAGGTCAAATCCGGGAGGTCAACTCAAGTAGGTCGACTCCGGGAGGTCGACTATTGGAGGTCGACTCCAGGAGGTCGACTCCGGGAGGTCGACTATTGGAGGTCGACGCCGGGAGGACGACTATTGGAGGTCGACTCCGGGAGGTCGACTCCGGGAGGTCGACTCCGGGAGGTCAACTCCGGGAGGTCAACTCCGGGAGGTCGACTCCGGGAGGTCGACTCCGGGAGGTCGACTCCTGGAGGTCGACTCCAGGAGGTAAACTCCGGTTGGTTTACTCGGCGAGGTTGATAACAGGATGTCAATTCCAAGATGACACTTCAAAAATTAAGGGAAAATGGAAGAAAAAAATTAAAACCAATAAAACTCCGTTTTCGTTGTTTTTTTCGATCAAATCTCGATGAAAAAATATCTGTTGTCGTTGCTTTTCTCAGTCATATCTCAATAAAATGACGAAAATAAAGGTATAATAGAGGAAAAAAAATTAAATTTCGTAAAAATAATCGATTTCGTTGCTTTTTTTGATCAAATCTTCAAAAAAGGACGAAAATTAAGGCAAAGGGGAGAAAAAAATTGAGATTTAGATCAAATTATCCGTTTTAATTGCTTTTTTGATAATATCTCATTAAAATAACAAAAATTAACGCAAAAATAGAGACCAAAATATTGAAATCAAGCTAAAAATTATCCGTTTTCGTTGTTTTTTTCGATCACATCTCGAAAACATGACGAAACTTAAGGCATAATAGATGAAAAAATTTAAATTTCGGTGAAATTATCCGTTTTCGTTGATTTTTTTGATTATATCTCGATAAAATGACCAAAGTTAAGGAAAAATAGATGAAAAAATTAAACCCAATAAAACTCCATTTTCGTTGTTTTTTTTCGATCAAATCTCGATAAAATGACAAAAATTAAGGTAAAATAGAGAATACATATTGAATTTAAGCTAGAAATGATCCATTTTCGATGATTATTTGGATCATATCACGCTGAAATGACAAAAATTAAGGATAAATTGAGGAAAAAAATTCAGATTTCACTAAAATTATCCTTTTTCGTTGTTTTTTCCATCAAATCTCGGTTAAATGACCAAAATAAAGGAAAAATAGAGAAAAAATATTGTAATTAAATTAGAAATGATCCGTTTACGATGATTTTTTTTATCATACCCCGGTAAAATTACAAAAATTGAGGAAAAATTGAGGAAAACAATTCAGATTTCACGAAAATTATCCTTTTTCCTTGTTTTGTTTCCATCAAATCTCGATTAAATGACCAAAATTAAAGAAAAATAGAGAAACAATTTTGAAATTAAATTATAAATGATCCGTACTCGTTGATTTTTTTATCATAACCCGGTAAAATGACAAAAATTAAGGAAAAATTTAGGAAAACAATTCAGATTTCACTAAAATTATCCTTTTTCGTTGTTTTTTTCCATCAAATCTCGATAAAATGACCAAAATTAAGGAAAAATAGAAAAAAAATATTGAAATTAAATTAGAAATGATCCGTTTTCGATGATTTTTTTTATCATACCCCGGTAAAATGAAAAAAATTAAGGAAAAATTGACGAAAACAAATCAGATTTCACTAAAATTATCCTTTTCGTTGTTTTTTTTCCATCAAATCTCGATAAAATGACCAAAATTAAGGATAAATAGAGAAAAAATATTGAAATTAAATTAGAAATGATCCGTTTTCGATGATTTTTTTTATCATAACCCGGTAAAATCACAAAAATTAGGGCAAAATAGAGGAAAAAGATTGAAATTTCGCTAAAATTATCCGTTTTCGTTGCTTTTTTCGATCATATTTACTGAAATGACGAAAAGTAAGGCAAAATTGAGGAAAACAATGGAAATTTCACTAAATTATGTTTTTTTTTGGTTTTGGAAATTTCTGGTTTTTGGCCATATTTTTCTAAAAATTGAGCAAAACTGGTCAACTTTTGATTCTTTTTAATGCTATATCCGAGATCTATCCAAATTTGAAAGAAATAGCAATTTATTGTTGCAGTTAACCCAAAAAACGTCGAAAAAAGGAATACAATCGGTGAAATTTATTGTTTTTGGCCACTTAAAAAAAATTGAGCAAAGCTAGTCAATGTTTGATTCATTTTAATGCTTTTGAAGAGATTTATGAACATTATGTGGAAATTTCCAATAATTCCCAATTATAAACCCAAAAAACGTGAAAAACTCAAAAAACTCAGTAAAATTTCAGATTTTTGACCACATTTTGCTGAAATTTGAGCAAAACTATTCAACTTTGGATTCATTTTATTTCTTTTACCGAGATCTATTCAAATTTAGAGGAATTATTCAATTCTTCTTAGCAGCAGAACCCAAAAAACGTCGAACACTCGAGTAATATCGGTTAAATTTATGGTTTTATGTCATGTTCTTCTAAAATTTGAGCAACAATAGTCAGTGTTGGATTCAACTTAATGTTTTTGACGAGATCTATCAATGTTGCTTAGAAATATTGAATAATCCATAACAGTAAACCCAGAAAACATCGAAAATTTGAAAAAATCGGTAATATTTCTATTTTTTGTCAAAATTTTGCTGAAAACTTAGCAAAACAAGTCAAATTTGAACTCATTTTAATGCTTTTGCCGAGATCTACCCAAATTTAGAAAAAATATTCAATTTTTTGACGCAGTTAACCCGCAAAACGTCGAAAACAGGAATAAAATCGGTGAAATTTCTGGTTTTTGGCCATATTTTTATAAAAATTCAGCGAAACTAGTCAAAGTTTGATTCATGTTAATGCTGTTGACAGAATCTTTCAAAATTATTTAGGAATATTCAATTTTCCATAGCAGTAAACCCAAAAAAATCGAAATATAAAAAAAAACTGACAATTCTGGATTTTGGCCAAATTTTGCTGAAATTGAGCAAAACTGGTCAACTATGGATTCATTTTAACGCATTTTCCGAGATCTACCCAAATTTAGAAAACATATTCAATTTTTTGCAGCAGTTAACCTGAAAAACGACAAAAACAGGAATAAAATTGGTGAAATTTATGGTTTTCTTGCTATATTTTGCTAAAAATTGCGCTAAAGAAGACACAATTGTATTCATTTTAATGCTTTGGAAGGGATATATCCAACTGGGTATCCGTGGTTGATGACCCGATGTCGATGAACAGAATTCGATGACCCGAGGCCAAAGACCTAAGGTAAAAGACATGGAAATGGAATTTGACTCGAGGTCATTGACCCCAGGTCATTGAACCGAGGTCATTGACCCCAGGTCATTGAAACGAGGTCATTGACCCCAGGTCATTGAAACGAGGTCATTGACCCCAGGTCATTGAACCGAGGTCAATGACCCGAGGTAGATGACTTGAGGTCGTTGACCCAAGGTGAATGACCCGAGGTCAATGACCCGAGGTCAATGACCCGAGGTCAATGACCCAAGGACAATGAAATGAAGTCACTGAGCCAAGGTCGACTCTGGGAGGTCAAATCCGTGAGGTCGACTCCGGATGGTCGACTCCGGGAGGTCGACACCGGGAGGTCGACTCCAGGAGGTCGACTCCGGGAGGTCGACTCTGGGAGGTCGACTCCGGGAGGTCGACTCCTGGAGGTTGACTCCGGGAGGTCGACTCTGGGAGGTCGACTTTTGGAGGTCAATTCCGAGAGGTCGACTCCAGGAGGTCGACTCCGGGAGGTCGACTCCGGGAGGTCGACTCCGGGAGGTCGACTCCGGGAGGTCGACTCCGGGAGGTCGACTCCGGGAGGTCGACTCAAGGAGGTCGACTATTGGAGGTTGACTCCAGGAGGTCAATTCCGGGTGGTTTACTCGGCGAGGTTGATAACAGGATGTCAACTCCAAGATGAGACCTCGAATATTAATGGAAAATGGAAGAAAAAAAATTAAAACAATAAAACTCCGTATTCGTTGTTTTTTTCGATCAAATCTCGATGAAAAATATCTGTTGTCGTTGCTTTTCTCAATCGTATCTCAATAAAATGACGAAAATTAAGGTATAATAGAAGAAAAAAATTTAAATCACGGTGAAATTATTCGATTTCGTTGCTTTTTTTGATCAAATCTTCAAAAAAGGACGAAAATTAAGGCAAAATGGAGAAAAAAATTGAGATTTAGATCAAATTATCCGTTTTCATTGCTTTTTTGATAATATCTCATTAAAATAACCAAAATTAACGCAAAAATAGAGACCAAAATATTGAAATAAAGCTAAAAATTATCCGTTTTCGTTGTTTTTTTCGATCACATCTCGAAAACATGACGAAACTTAAGGTATAATAGATGAAAAAATTTAAATTTCGGTGAAATTATCCGTTTTCGTTGATTTTTTTGATTATATCTCGATAAAATGACCAATATTCAGGAAAAATAGATGAAAAATATTAAAACCAATAAAACTCCATTTTCGTTAATTTTTTTGATCAAATCTCGATTAAGTAACAAAAATTAAGGTAAAATAGAGAAAACAAATTGAATTTAAGCTAGAAATGATCCGTTTTCGATGATTATTTGGATCATATCCCGCTGAAATGACAAAAATTAAGGAAAAATTAAGGAAAAATTGAGGAAAACAATTCAGATTTCACTAAAATTAACCTTTTTCGTTGTTTTTTCCATCAAATCTCGATAAAATGACCAAAATAAAGGAAAAATAGAGAAAAAATATTGAAATTAAATTAGAAATGATGCGTTTACGATGATTTTTTTAATCATACCCCGGTAAAATTACAAAAATTGAGGAAAAATTGAGGAAAACAATTTAGATTTCACTAAAATTATCCTTTTTCCTTGTTTTTCTTCCATCAAATCTCGATAAAATGACCAAAATTAAGGAAAAATAGAAAAACAATTTTGAAATTAAATTATAAATGATCCGTTTTCGTTGATTTTTTTTATCATAACCCGGTAAAATGACAAAAATTAAGGTAACATTGAGGAAAACAATTCAGATTTAACTAAAATTATCCTTTTTCGTTGTTTTTTCCATCAAATCTCGATAAAATGACCAAAATTAAGTTAACATAGAGAAAAAATATTGAAATTTAATAGGAATGATCCGTTTTCGATGATTTTTTTATCATAACCCGGTAAAATCACAAAAATTAGGGCAAAATAGAGGAAAAAGATTGAAATTTCGCTAATATTATCCGTTTTCGTTGCTATTTTCGATCATATTTACTGAAATGACAAAACGTAAGGAATTATTGAGGAAAACAATGGAAATTTCACTAAATTATGTTTTTTTTTTGGTTTTGGAAATTTCTGGTTTTTGGCCATATTTTTCTAAAAATTGAGCAAAACTGGTCATCTTTTGATTCATTTTAATGCTATATCCGAGTTCTATCCAGATTTGAAAGAAATAGCAATTTATTGTTGCAGTTAACCCAAAAAACGTCGAAAAAAGGAATAAAATCGGTGAAATTTATGGTTTTTGGCCACTTAAAAAAAAAATTGAGCAAAGCTAGTCAATGTTTGATTCATTTTAATGCTTTTGAAGAGATTTATGAACATTATGTGGAAATTTCCAATAATTCCCAATTATAAACCCAAAAAACGTGAAAAACTCAAAAAACTCAGTAAAATTTCAGGTTTTTGGCCACATTTTGCTGAAATTTGAGCAAAACTATTCAACTTTGGATTCATTTTATTTCTTTTACCGAGATCTATTCAAATTAAGAAGAAATATTCAATTCTTCTTAGCAGCAGAACCCAAAAAACGTCGAACACTCCAGTAAAATCGGTTAAATTTTTGGATTTATGCCATATTCTTCTAAAATTTGAGCAACAATAGTCAGTGTTGGATTCATTTCAATGCTTTTGACGAGATCTATCAATGTTGTTTAGAAATATTGAATAATCCATAATAGTAAACCCAGAAAACATCGAAAATTTGCAAAAATCGGTAATATTTCTATTTTTTGTCCAAATTTTGCTGAAAACTTAGCAAAACAAGTCAAATTTGAACTCATTTTAATGCTTTTGCAAAGATCTACCCAAATTTAGAAAACAAATTCAATTTTTTGCTGCACTTAACCTGAAAAACGACAAAAAAAGGAATAAAATTGGTGAAATTTATGGTTTTCTTGCTATATTTTGCTAAAAATTGCGCTAAACAACACACAATTGTATTCATTTTAATGCTTTTGAAGGGATATATCCAACTGGGTATCCGTGGTTGATTACCCGATGTCGTTGAACAGAATTCGATGACCCGAGGCCAAAGACCTAAGGTCAAAGACGTGGAAATGGAATTTGACTCGAGGTCATTGACCCGATGTCATTGACCCCAGGTCATTGAACCGAGGTCATTGACCCCAGGTCATTGAACCGAGGTCAATGACCCGAGGTAGATGACTTGAGGTCGTTGACCCAAGGTCACTGACCCAAGGTCAATGACCCAAGGTCAATGACCCGAGGTCAATGACCCGAGGACAATGAAATGAAGTCACTGAGCCAAGGTCGACTCCGGGAGGTCAAATCCGGGACTTCGACTCTGGGACTTCGTTTCCGGGAGGTCGACTCCGGGAGGTCGACTCCAGGAGGTCGACTCCGGGAGGTCGACTCCGGGAGGTCGACTCCTGGAGGTTGACTCCGGGAGGTCGACTCAAGGAGGTAGACTATTGGAGGTCGACTCTGGGAGGTCGACTCCAGGAGGTCAACTCCGGATGGTTTACTCGGCGAGGTTGATAACAGGCTGTCAACTCCATGATGAGACTTCGAAAATTAAGGGAAAATGGAAGAAAAAAAATTAAAACCAATAAAACTTCGTTTTCGTTGTTTTTTTCGATCAAATCTAGATGAAAAAATATCTGTTGTCGTTGCTTTTCTCAATCATATCTCAATAAAATGATGAAAATTAAGGTATAATAGAGGATAAAAAATTTAAATTTCGGTGAAATTATTCGATTTCGTTGCTTTTTTTGATCAAATCTACAAAAAAGGACGAGAAGTAAGGCAAAGGGGAGAAAAAAATTGAGATTTAGATACAATTATCCGTTTTCATTGCTTTTTTGATAATATCTCATTATAATGACCAAAATTAACGCAAAAAAAGGGACCAAAATATTGAAATAAAGCTAGGAATTATCCGTTTTCGTTGTTTTTTTCGATCAAATCTCGAAAACATGACGAAACATAAGGTATAATAGATGAAAAAATTTAAATTTCGGTGAAATTATCCGTTTTCGTTGATTTTTTTGTATATATCTCGATAAAATGACCAAATTTAAGGAAAAATAGATGAAAAAATTAAAACCAATAAAACTCCAATTTCGTTGTTTTTTCGATCAAATCTCGATAAATGAGAAAAATTAAGGTAATATAGAAAAAAAAATATTGAAATTAAGCAAGAAATGATCCGTTTTCGATGATTATTTGGATCATATCTTGCTGAAATGACAAAAATTAAGGAAAAATTGAGGAAAACAATTCAGATTTCACTAAAATTATCCTTTTTCCTTGTTTTTTTCCATCAAATCTCGATAAAATGACCAAAATTAAGGAAAAATAGAGAAACAATTTTGAAATTAAATTATAAATGATCCGTTTTCGTTGATTTTTTTTATCATAACCCGGTAAAATGACAAAAATTAAGGAAAAATTGAGGAAAACAATTCAGATTTCACTAAAATTATCCTTTTTCGTTGTTTTTTTCCATCAAATCTCGATAAAATGACCAAAATTAAGGAAAAATAGAGAAAAAATATTGAAATTAAATTAGAAATGATCCGTTTTCGATGATTTTTTTTATCATAACCCGGTAAAATCACATAAATTAGGGCAAAATAGAGGAAAAAGATTGAAATTTCGCTACAATTATCCGTTTTCGTTGCTTTTTTCGATCATATTTATTGAAATGACGAAAAGTAAGGCAAAATTGAGGAAACAATGGAAATTTCACTAAATTATTTCCATCAAATCTCGATAAAATGACCAAAATTAAGGAAAAATAGAGAAACAATTTTGAAATTAAATTATAAATGATCCGTTTTCGTTAATTTTTTTATCATGCCCCGGTAAAATGAAAAAAATTAAGGAAAAATTGAGGAAAACAAATCAGATTTCACTAAAATTATCCTTTTTCGTTGTTTTTGCCATCAAATCTCGATAAAATGACCAAAATTCAGGTAAAATAGAGAAAAAATATTGAAATTTAATTAGAAATGATCCGTTTTCGATGATTTTTGTATCATAACCCGGTAAAATCACAAAAATTAGGGCAAAATAGAGGAAAAAGACTGAAATTTTGCGAAAATTATCCGTTTTCGTTGCTTTTTTCGATCATATTTACTGAAATGACAAAAAGTAAGGCAAAATTGAGAAAAACAATGGAAATTTCACTAAATTATTTTTTTTTTTGGTTTTGGAAATTTCTGATTTTTGGCCATATTTTTCTAAAAATTGAGCAAAACTGGTCATCATTTGATTCATTTTAATGCTAGATCCGATATCTATCCAAATTTGAAAGAAATAGCAATTTATTGTTTGCAATTAACCAAAAAAACGTCGAAAAAAGGAATACAATCGGTGAAATTTATTGTTTTTGGCCACTTAAAAAAAAATTTGAGCAAAGCTAGTCAATGTTTGATTCATTTTAATGCTTTTGAAGAGATTTATGAACATTATGTGGAAATTTCCAATAATTCCCAATTATAAACCCAAAAAACGTCAAAAACTCAAAAAACTCAGTAAAATTTCAGGTTTTTGGCCACATTTTGCTGAAATTTGAGCAAAACTATTCAACTTTGGATTCATTTTATTTCTTTTACTGAGATCTATTCAAATTAAGAAGAAATATTCAATTCTTCTTAGCAGCAGAACCCAAAAAACGTCGAACCCTCGAGTAAAATCGGTGAAATTTATGGTTTTATGCCATATTCTTCTAAAATTTGAGCAACAATAGTCAGTGTTGGATTCATTTTAATGCTTTTGACGAGATCTATCAAAGTTAATTAGATATATTGAATAATCCATAACAGTAAACCCAGAAAACATCGAAAATTTGCAAAAATCGGTAATATTTCTATTTTTTGTCCAAATTTTGCTGAAAACTTAGCAAAACAAGTCAAATTTGAACTCATTTTAATGCTTTTGCCGAGATCTACCCAAATTTAGAAAACAAATTCAATTTTTTGCAGCAGTTAACCTGAAAAACGACAAAAACAGGAATAAAATTGAAGAAATTTATGGTTTTCTTGCTATATTTTGCTAAAAATTGCGCTAAACAAGAAACAATTGTATTCATTTTAATGCTTTTGAAGGGATATATCCAACTGGGTATCCGTGGTTGATTACCCGATGTCGTTGAACAGAATTCGATGACCCGAGGCCAAAGACCTAAGGTCAAAGACGTGGAAATGGAATTTGACTCGAGGTCATTGACCCGAGGTCATTGACCCCAGGTCATTGAACCGAGGTCATTGACCCCAGGTCATTGAACCGAGGTCAATGACCCGAGGTCAATGAAATGAAGTCACTGAGCCAAGGTCGACTCCGGGAGGTCGACTCCGGGAGGTCGACTCCGGGAGGTCGACCCCGGGAGGTCGACTCCGGGAGGTCGACTCCGGGAGGTGGACTCCAGGAGGTCAACTCCGGGTGGTTTACACGGCGAGGTTGATAACAGGCTGTCAACTCCAAGATGAGACTTCGAAAATTAAGGGAAAATGGAAGAAAAAAAATTAAAACCAATAAAACTTCGTTTTCGTTGTTTTTTTCGATCAAATCTAGATGAAAAAATATCTGTTGTCGTTGCTTTTCTCAATCATATCTCAATAAAATGATGAAAATTAAGGCATAATAGAGGAAAAAAAATTTAAATTTCGGTGAAATTATTCGATTTCGTTGCTTTTTTTGATCAAATCTTCAAAAAAGGACGAGAAGTAAAGCAAAGGGGAGAAAAAAATTGAGATTTAGATACAATTATCCGTTTCCATTGCTTTTTTGATAATATCTCATTATAATGACCAAAATTAACGCAAAAAAAGTGACCAAAATATTGAAATAAAGCTAGAAATTATCCGTTTACGTTTATCTTTTCGATCAAATCTCGAAAACATGACAAAACATAAGGTATAATAGATGAAAAAATTTAAATTTCGGTGAAATTATCCGTTTTCGTTGATTTTTTTGTATATATCTCGATAAAATGACCAAAATTAAGGAAAAATAGATGAAAAAATTAAAACCAATAAAACTCCAATTTCGTTGTTTTTTCGATCAAATCTCGATAAATGACAAAAATTAAGGTAATATAGAAAAAAAAAAATATTGAAATTAAGCAAGAAATGATCCGTTTTCGATGATTATTTGGATCATATCTTGCTGAAATGACAAAAATTAAGGAAAAATTGAGGAAAACAATTCAGATTTCACTAAAATTATCCTTTTTCCTTGTTTTTTTCCATCAAATCTCGATAAAATGACCAAAATTAAGGAAAAATAGAGAAACAATTTTGAAATTAAATTATAAATGATCCGTTTTCGTTGATTTTTTTTATCATAACCCGGTAAAATGACAAAAAATAAGGAAAAATTGAGGAAAACAATTCAGATTTCACTAAAATTATCCTTTATCGTTGTTTTTTTCCATCAAATCTCGATAAAATGACCAAAATTAAGGATGAATAGAGAAAAAATATTGAAATTAAATTAGAAATGATCCGTTTTCGATGATTTTTTTATCATTCCCCGGTAAAATGAAAAAAATTGAGGAAAAATTGAGGAAAACAAATCAGATTTCACTAAAATTATCTTTTTATGTTGTTTTTTGCCATCAAATCTCGATAAAATGACCAAAATTAAGGAAAAATAGAGAAAAAATATTTAAATTAAATTAGAAATGATCCGTTTTCGATGATTTTTTTTATCATAACCCGGTAAAATCACATAAATTAGGGCAAAATAGAGGAAAAAGATTGAAATTTCGCTACAATTATCCGTTTTCGTTGCTTTTTTCGATCATATTTATAGAAATGACGAAAAGTAAGGCAAAATTGAGGAAACAATGGAAATTTCACTAAATTATTTCCATCAAATCTCGATAAAATGACCAAAATTAAGGAAAAATAGAGAAACAATTTTGAAATTAAATTATAAATGATCCGTTTTCGTTAATTTTTTTATCATGCCCCGGTAAAATGAAAAAAATTAAGGAAAAATTGAGGAAAACAAATCAGATATCACTAAAATTATCCTTTTTCGTTGTTTTTTGCCATCAAATCACGATAAAATGACCAAAATTAAGGGAAAATAGAGAAAAAATATTGAAATTAAATTAGAAATGATCCGTTTTCGTTGATTTTTTTATCATAACCCGGTAAAATGACAAAAATTAAGGAAAAATTGAGGAAAACAATTCAGATTTCACTAAAATTATCCTTTTTCGTTGTTTTTTCCATCAAATCTCGATAAAATGACCAAAATTAAGGAAGAACAGAGAAAAAATATTGAAATTAAATTAGAAATGATCCATTTTCGATGATTTTTTTATCATACCACCGGTAAAATGAAAAAAATTAAGGAAAATAGAGGAAAACAATTCAGATTTCACTAAAATTATACTTTTTCCTTGTTTTGTTTCCATCAAATCTCGATAAAATGACCAAAATTAAGGAAAAATAGAAAAAAAATATTGAAATTAAATTAGAAATGATCCGTTTTCGATGATTTTTTTATCATACCCCGGTAAAATGAAAAATATTAAGGAAAAATTGACGAAAACAAATCAGATTTCACTAAAATTATCCTTTTTCATTGTTTTTTTCCATCAAATCTCGATAAAATGACCAAAATTAAGGATAAATAGAGAAAAAATATTGAAATTAAATTAGAAATGATCCGTTTTCGATAATTTTTTTCATCATATCCCGGTAAAATGAAAAAAATTAAGGAAAAATTGAGGAAAACAAATCAGATTTCACTAAAATTATCCTTTTTCGTTGTTTTTTTTCATCAAATCTCGATAAAACGACCAAAATTAAGGAAAAATAGAGAAAAAATATTGAAATTAAATTAGAAATGATCCGTTTTCGATAATTTTTTTATCATACCCCGGTAAAATGACAAAAATAAAGGAAAGATTGAGGAAAACAATTCAGATTGCACTAAAATTATCCTTTTTCGTTGTTTTTTCCAATAAATCTCGATAAAATGACCAAAATTAAGGTTAAATAGAGAAAAAATATTGAAATTTAATTAGAAATGATCCGTTTTCGATGATTTTTTTATCATAACCCGGTAAAATCACAAAAATTAGGGCAAAATAGAGGAAAAAGATAGAAATTTCGCTAAAATTATCCGTTTTCGTTGCTTTTTTCGATCATATTTACTGAAATGACAAAAAGTAAGGCAAAATTGAGGAAAACAATGGAAATTTCACTAAATTATGTTTTTTTTTGGTTTTGGAAATTTCTGGTTTTTGGCCATATTTTTCTAAAAATTGAGCAAAACTGGTCATCATTTGATTCATTTTAATGCTATATCCGAGATCTATCAAAATTTGAAAGAAATAGCAATTTTTTGTTGCAGTTAACCCAAAAAACGTCGAAAAAAGGAATACAATCGGTGAAATTTATGGTTTTTGGCCACTTAAAAAAAAATTGAGCAAAGCTAATCAATGTTTGATTCATTTTAATGCTTTTGAAAAGATTTATGAACATTATGTGGAAATTTCCAATAATTCCCAATTATAAACCCAAAAAACGTCAAAAACTCAAAAAACTCAGTAAAATTTCAGGTTTTTGGCCACATTTTGCTGAAATTTGAGCAAAACTATTCAACATTGGATTCATTTTATTTCTTTATCCGAGATCTATTCAAATTTAGAGGAATTATTCAATTCTTCTTAGCAGCAGAACCCAAAAAACGTCGAACCCTCGAGTAAAATCGGTTAAATTTATGGTTTTATGTCATGTTCTTCTAAAATTTGAGCAACAATAGTCAGTGTTGGATTTAATTTAATGTTTTTGACGAGATCTATCAAAGTTGTTTAGAAATATTGAATAATTCATAACAGTAAACCCAGAAAACATCGAAAATTTGAAAAAATCGGTAATATTTCTATTTTTTGTCCAAATTTTGCTGAAAACTTAGCAAAACAAGTCAAATTTGAACTCATTTTAATGCTTTTGCCGAGATCTACCCAAATTTAGAAAAAATATTCAATTTTTTGACGCAGTTAACCCGAAAAACGTCGAAAACAGGAATAAAATCGGTGAAATTTCTGGTTTTTGGCCATATTTTTTAAAAATTCAGCGAAACTAGTCAAAGTTTGATTCATGTTAATGCTGTTGACAGAATCTATCAAAATTATTTAGGAATATTCAATTTTCCATAGCAGTAAACCCAAAAAAATTCGAAATATAAAAAAAAACTGACAATTCTGGATTTTGGCCAAATTTTGCTGAAATTGAGCAAAACTGGTCAACTTTGGATTCTTTTTAACGCATTTTCCGAGATCTACCCAAATGTAGAAAAGATATTCAATTTTTTGCAGCAGTTAACCTGAAAAACGACAAAAACAGGAATAAAATTGGTGAAATTTATGGTTTTCTTGCCATAATTTGCTAAAAATTGCGTTAAAGAAGACACAATTGTATTCATTTTAATGCTTTTGAAGGGATATATCCAACTGGGTATCCGTGGTTGATGACCCGATGTCGATGAACAGAATTCGATGACCCGAGGCCAAAGACCTAAGGTCAAAGACGTGGAAATGGAATTTGACTCGAGGTCATTGACCCCAGGTCATTGAACCGAGGTCATTGACCCCAGGTCATTGAACCGAGGTCATTGACCCCAGGTCATTGAACCGAGGTCAATGACCCGAGGTAGATGACTTGAGGTCGTTGACCCAAGGTGAATGACCCGAGGTCAATGACCCGAGGTCAATGACCCGAGGACAATGAAATGAAGTCACTGAGCCAAGATCGACTCTGGGAGGTCAAATCCGTGAGGTCGACTCCGGGAGGTCGACTCCGGGAGGTCGACACCGGGAGGTCGACTCCAGGAGGTCGACTCCGGGAGGTCGACTCTGGGAGGTCGACTCCGGGAGGTCGACTCCTGGAGGTTGACTCCGGGAGGTCGACTCTGGGAGGTCGACTTTTGGAGGTCAATTCCGAGAGGTCGACTCCAGGAGGTCGACTCCGGGAGGTCGACTCCGGGAGGTCGACTCCGGGAGGTCATCTCCGGGAGGTCATCTCCGGGAGGTCGACTCCGGGAGGTCGACTCCGGGAGGTCGACTCCGGGAGGTCGACTCCGGGAGGTCGACTCCGGGAGGTCGACTCCGGGAGGTCGACTCCGGGAGGTCGACTCGGTGAGGTCGACTCAAGGAGGTCGACTATTGGAGGTCGACTCCAGGAGGTCAATTCCGGGTGGTTTACTCGGCGAGGTTGATAACAGGATGTCAACTCCAAGATGAGACCTCGAATATTAATGGAAAATGGAAGAAAAAAAATTAAAACCAATAAAACTCCGTATTCGTTGTTTTTTTCGATCAAATCTCGATGAAAAATATCTGTTGTCGTTGCTTTTCTCAATCGTATCTCAATAAAATGACGAAAATTAAGGTATAATAGAAGAAAAAAATTTAAATCACGGTGAAATTATTCGATTTCGTTGCTTTTTTTGATCAAATCTTCAAAAAAGGACGAAAATTAAGGCAAAATGGAGAAAAAAATTGAGATTTAGATCAAATTATCCGTTTTCATTGCTTTTTTGATAATATCTCATTAAAATAACCAAAATTAACGCAAAAATAGAGACCAAAATATTGAAATAAAGCTAAAAATTATCCGTTTTCGTTGTTTTTTTTTGATCAAATCTCGATAAAGTAACAAAAATTAAGGTAAAATAGAGAAAACAAATTGAATTTAAGCTAGAAATGATCCGTTTTCGATGATTATTTGGATCATATCCCGCTGAAATGACAAAAATTAAGGAAAAATTAAGGAAAAATTGAGGAAAACAATTCAGATTTCACTAAAATTATCCTTTTTCGTTGTTTTTTCCATCAAATCTCGATAAAATGACCAAAATAAAGGAAAAATAGAGAAAAAATATTGAAATTAAATTAGAAATGATGCGTTTACGATGATTTTTTTTATCATACCCCGGTAAAATTACAAAAATTGAGGAAAAATTGAGGAAAACAATTTAGATTTCACTAAAATTATCCTTTTTCCTTGTTTTTCTTCCATCAAATCTCGATAAAATGACCAAAATTAAGGAAAAATAGAAAAACAATTTTGAAATTAAATTATAAATGATCCGTTTTCGTTGATTTTTTTTATCAGAACCCGGTAAAATGACAAAAATTAAGGAAAAATTAAGGAAAACAATTCAGATTTCACTAAAATTATCCTTTTTCGTTGTTTTTTCCATCAAATCTCGATAAAATTACCAAAATAAAGGAAAAATAGAGAAAAAATATTGAAATTAAATTAGAAATGATGCGTTTACGATGATTTTTTTTATCATACCCCGGTAAAATTACAAAAATTGAGGAAAAATTGAGGAAAACAATTTAGATTTCACTAAAATTATCCTTTTTCCTTGTTTTTCTTCCATCAAATCTCGATAAAATGACCAAAATTAAGGAAAAATAGAAAAACAATTTTGAAATTAAATTATAAATGATCCGTTTTCGTTGATTTTTTTTATCAGAACCCGGTAAAATGACAAAAATTAAGGAAAAATTAAGGAAAACAATTCAGATTTCACTAAAATTATCCTTTTTCGTTGATTTTTTCCATCAAATCTCGATAAAATGACCAAAATTAAGGAAGAATAGAGAGAGAATATTGAAATTAAATTAGAAATGATGCGTTTACGATGATTTTTTTTATCATACCCCGGTAAAATTACAAAAATTGAGGAAAAATTGAGGAAAACAATTTAGATTTCACTAAAATTATCCTTTTTCCTTGTTTTTCTTCCATCAAATCTCGATAAAATGACCAAAATTAAGGGAAAATAGAAAAACAATTTTGAAATTAAATTGTAAATGATCCGTTTTCGTTGATTTTTTTATCATAACCCGGTAAAATGACAAAAATTAAGGAAACATTAAGGATAACAATTCAGATTTAACTAAAATTATCCTTTTTCGTTGTTTTTTCCATCAAATCTCGATAAAATCACCAAAATTAAGGTAACACAGAGAAAAAATATTGAAATTTAATTAGAAATGATCCGTTTTTTGATGATTTTTTTATCATAACCCGGTAAAATCACAAAAATTAGGGCAAAATAGAGGAAAAAGATTGAAATTTCGCTAAAATTATCCGTTTTCGTTGCTATTTTCGATCATATTTACTATAATGACAAAAAGTAAGGAAATATTGAGGAAAACAATGGAAATTTTACTAAATTATGTTTTTTTTTTGGTTTTAGAAATTTCTGGTTTTTGGCCATATTTTTCTAAAAATTGAGCAAAACTGGTCAACTTTTGATTCATTTTAATGATATATCCGATATCTATCCAAATTTGAAGGAAATAGCAATTTATTGTTTGCAATTAACCCAAAAAACGTCGAAAAAAGGAATACAATCGGTGAAATTTATGGTTTTTGGCCACTTAAAAAAAAATTTGAGCAAAGCTAGTCAATGTTTGATTAATTTTTATGCTTTTGAAGAGATTTATGAACATTATGTGGAAATTTCCAATAATTCCCAATTATAAACCCAAAAAACGTCAAAAACTCAAAAAACTCAGTAAAATTTCAGGTTTTTGGCCACATTTTGCTGAAATTTTAGCAAAACTAATCAACTTTGGATTCATTTTATTCCTTTTACCGAGATCTATTCAAATTTAGAAGAAATATTCAATTCTTCTTAGCAGCAGAACCCAAAAAACGTCGAACACTCGAGTAAAATCGGTTAAATTTATGGTTTTATGCCATATTCTTCTAAAATTTGAGCAACAATAGTCAGTGTTGGATTCATTTCAATGCTTTTGACGAGATCTATCAAAGTTGTTTAGAAATATTGAATAATCCATAATAGTAAACCCAGAAAACATCGAAAATTTGCAAAAATCGGTAATATTTCTATTTTTTGTCCAAATTTTGCTGAAAACTTAGCAAAACAAGTCAAATTTGAACTCATTTTAATGCTTTTGCAAAGATCTACCCAAATTTAGAAAACAAATTCAATTTTTTGCAGCACTTAACCTGAAAAACGACAAAAAATAGAATAAAATTGGTGAAATTTATGGTTTTCTTGCTATATTTTGCTAAAAATTGCGCTAAAAAACACACAATTGTATTCATTTTAATGCTTTTGAAGGGATATATCCAACTGGGTATCCGTGGTTGATTACCCGATGTCGTTGAACAGAATTCGATGACCCGAGGCCAAAGACCTAAGGTCAAAGACGTGGAAATGGAATTTGACTCGAGGTCATTGACCCGAGGTCATTGACCCCAGGTCATTGAACCGAGGTCATTGACCCAAGGTCATTGAACCGAGGTCAATGACCCGAGGTAGATGACTTGAGGTCGTTGACCCAAGGTCAATGACCCAAGGTCAATGACCCAAGGTCAATGACCCATGGTCAATGACCCAAGGTCAATGACCCAAGGTCAATGACCCGAGGTCAATGACCCGAGGTCAATGACCCGAGGACAATGAAATGAAGTCACTGAGCCAAGGTCGACTCCGGGAGGTCAAATCCGGGACTTCGACTCTGGGACTTCGTTTCCGGGAGGTCGACTCCGGGAGGTCGACTCCAGGAGGTCGACTCCGGGAGGTCGACTCCGGGAGGTCGACTCCTGGAGGTTGACTCCGGGAGGTCGACTATTGGAGGTCGACTCTGGGAGGTCGACTCCAGGAGGTCAACTCCGGGTGGTTTACTCGGCGAGGTTGATAACAGGCTGTCAACTCCAAGATGAGACTTCGAAAATTAAGGGAAAATGGAAGAAAAAAAATTAAAACCAATAAAACTCCGTTTTCGTTGTTTTTTTCGATCAAATCTAGATGAAAAAATATCTGTTGTCGTTGCTTTTCTCAATCATATCTCAATAAAATGATGAAAATTAAGGTATAATAGAGGAAAAAAATTAAAATTTCGGTGAAATTATTCGATTTCGTTGATTTTTTTGATCAAATCTTCAAAAAAGGACGAGAAGTAAGGCAAAGGGGAGAAAAAAATTGAGATTTAGATAAAATTATCCGTTTTCATTGCTTTTTTGATAATATCTCATTAAAATGACCAAAATTAACGCTAAAAAAGGGACCAAAATATTGAAATAAAGCTACAAATTATTCGTTTTCGTTGTTTTTTTCGATCAAATCTCGAAAACATGACGAAACACAAGGTATAATAGATGAAAAAATTTACATTTCGGTGAAATTATCCGTTTTCGTTGATTTTTTTGATTATATCTCGATAAAATGACCAAAATTAAGGAAAAATAGATGAAAAAATTAAAACCAATAAAACTCCATTTTCGTTGTTTTTTTTCGATCAAATCTCGATAAAATGACAAAAATTAAGGTTATAATAGAGAAAACATATTGAATTTAAGCTAGAAATGATCCGTTTTCGATGATTATTTGGATCATATCCAGCTGAAATGACAAAAATTAAGGAAAAATTGAGGAAAAAAATTCAGATTTCACTAAAATTATCCTTTTTCGTTGTTTTTTCCATCAAATCTCGATAAAATGACAAAAATAAAGGAAAAATAGAGAAACAATTTTGAAATTAAATTATAAATGATCCGTTTTCGTTGATTTTTTTAATCATAACCCGGTAAAATGACAAAAATTAAGGAAAAAATAAGGAAAACAATTCAGATTTCACTAAAATTATCCTTTTTCGTTGTTTTTTTTCCATCAAATCTCGATAAAATGACCAAAATTAAGGAAGAATAGAGAAAAAATATTGAAATTAAATTAGAAATGATCCGTTTTCGATGATTTTTTTTATCATACCCCGGTAAAATGAAAAAATTAAGGAAAAATTGAGGAAAACAAATCAGATTTCACTAAAATTATCCTTTTTCGTTGTTTTCTGCCATCAAATCACGATAAAATGACCAAAATTAAGGGAAAATAGAGAAAAAATATAGAAATAAATAAGAAATGATCCGTTTTCGATGATTTTTTTATCATACCCCGGTAGAATGAAAAAAATTAAGGAAAGATTGAGGAAAACAATTCAGATTTCAGTAAAATTATCCTTTTTCGTTGTTTTTTCCATCAAATCTCGATAAAATGACCAAAATGCAGGTAAAATAGAGAAAAAATATTGAAATTTAATTAGAAATGATCCGTTTTCGATGATTTTTTTATCATAACCCGGTAAAATCACAAAAATTAGGGCAAAATAGAGGAAAAAGATTGAAATTTCGCGAAAATTATCCGTTTTCGTTGCTTTTTCGAACATATTTACTGAAATGACAAAAAGTAAGGCAAAATTGAGGAAAACAATGGAAATTTTACTAAATTATTTTTCTTTTTGGTTTTAGAATTTCTGGTTTTTGGCCATACTTTTCTAAAAATTGAGCAAAACTGGTCATCATTTGATTCATTTTAATGCTAGATCCGATATCTATCCAAATTTGAAAGAAATAGCAATTTATTGTTTGCAATTAACCCAAAAAACGTCGAAAAAAGGAATACAATCGGTGAAATTTATGGTTTTTGGCCACCTAAAAAAAAATTTGAGCAAAGCTAGTCAATGTTTGATTCATTTTAATGCTTTTGAAGAGATTTATGAACATTATGTGGAAATTTCCAATAATTCCCAATTATAAACCCAAAAAACGTCAAAAACTCAAAAAACTCAGTAAAATTTCAGGTTTTTGGCCACATTTTGCTGAAATTTGAGCAAAACTATTCAACTTTGGATTCATTTTATTTCTTTTACCGAGATCTATTCAAATTTAGAAGAAATATTCAATTCTTCTTAGAAGCAGAACCCAAAAAACGTCGAAAACTCGAGTAAAATCGGTGAAATTTATGGTTTTATGCCATATTCTTCTAAAATTTGAGCAACAATAGTCAGTGTTGGATTCATTTTAATGCTTTTGACGAGATCTATCAAAGTTGTTTAGAAATATTGAATAATCCATAACAGTAAACCCAGAAAACATCGAAAATTTGCAAAAATCGGTAATATTTCTATTTTTTGTCAAAATTTTGCTGAAAACTTAGCAAAACAAGTCAAATTTGAACTCATTTTAATGCTTTTGCCGAGATCTACCCAAATTTAGAAAAAATATTCAATTTTTTGACGCATTTAACCCGAAAAACGTCGAAAACAGGAATAAAATCGGTGAAATTTCTGGTTTTTGGCCATATTTTTATAAAAATTCAGCGAAACTAGTCAAAGTTTGATTCATGTTAATGCTGTTGACAGAATCTATCAAAATTATTTAGGAATATTCAATTTTCCATAGCAGTAAACCCAAAAAAAATTCGAAATATAAAAAAAACTGACAATTCTGGATTTTGGCCAAATTTTGCTGAAATTGAGCAAAACTGGTCAACTTTGGATGCATTTTAATGCTTTTTCCGAGATCTACCCAAATTTAGAAAACATATTCAATTTTTTGCAGCAGTTAACCTGAAAAATGACAAAAACAGGAACCAAAATTGTTGAAATTTATGGTTTTCTTGCTATATTTTGCTAAAAATTGCGCTAAACAAGACACAATTGTATTCATTTTAATGCTTTTGAAGGGATATATCCAACTTGGTATCCGTGGTTAATGACCCGATGTCGATGAACAGAATTCGATGACCCGAGGCCAAAGACCTAAGGTCAAAGACGTGGAAATGGAATTTGACTCGAGGTCATTGACCCGAGTTCATTGACCCCAGGTCATTGAACCGAGGTCATTGACCCCAGGTTATTGAACCGAGGTCAATGACCCGAGGTCAATGACCCGAGGTCAATGACCCGAGGTCAATGACCCGAGGTCAATGACCCGAGTTCAATGACCCGAGGTCAATGACCCGAGGTCAATGACCCGAGGTCAATGACCCGAGGTCAATGACCCGAGGTCAATGACCCGAGGTCAATGACCCGAGGACAATGAAATGAAGTCACTGAGCCAAGGTCAACTCCGGGAGGTCAAATCCGGGACTTCGACTCTGGGACTTCGTTTCCGGGAGGTCGACTCCGGGAGGTCGACTCCAGGAGGTCGACTCCGGGAGGTCGACTCCGGGAGGTCGACTCCGGGAGGTCGACTATTGGAGGTCGACTCTGGGAGGTCGACTCCAGGAGGTCAACTCCGGGTGGTTTACTCGGCGAGGTTGATAACAGGCTGTCAACTCCAAGATGAGACTTCGAAAATTAAGGAATAATGGAAGAAAAAAAATTAAAACCAATAAAACTTCGTTTTCGTTGTTTTTTTCGATCAAATCTAGATGAAAAAATATCTGTTGTCGTTGCTTTTCTCAATCATATCTCAATAAAATGATGAAAATTAAGGTATAATAGAGGAAAAAAATTTAAATTTCGGTGAAATTATTCGATTTCGTTGCTTTTTTTGATCAAATCTTCAAAAAAGGACGAGAAGTAAGGCAAAGGGGAGAAAAAAATTGAGATTTAGATACAATTATCCGTTTTCATTGCTTTTTTGATAATATCTCATTATAATGACCAAAATTAACGCAAAAAAAGGGACCGAAATATTGAAATAAAGCTAGAAATTATCCGTTTTCGTTGTTTTTTTCGATCAAATCTCGAAAACATGACGAAACATAAGGTATAATAGATGAAAAAATTTAAATTTCGGTGAAATTATCCGTTTTCGTTGATTTTTTTGTATATATCTCGATAAAATGACCAAAATTAAGGAAAAATAGATGAAAAAATTAAAACCAATAAAACTCCAATTTCGTTGTTTTTTCGATCAAATCTCGATAAATGACAAAAATTAAGGTAATATAGAAAAAAAATATTGAAATTAAGCAAGAAATGATCCGTTTTCGATGATTATTTGGATCATATCTTGCTGAAATGACAAAAATTAAGGAAAAATTGAGGAATACAATTCAGATTTCACTAAAATTATCCTTTTTCCTTGTTTTTTTCCATCAAATCTCGATAAAATGACCAAAATTAAGGAAAAATAGAGAAACAACTTCGAAATTAAATTAAAAATGATCCGTTTTAGTTGATTTTTTTTATCATAACCCGGTAAAATGACAAAAATTTAGGAAAAATTGAGGAAAACAATTCAGATTTCACTAAAATTATCCTTTTTCGTTGTTTTTTTCCATCAAATCTCGATAAAATGACCAAAATTAAGGATGAATAGAGAAAAAATATTGAAATTAAATTAGAAATGATCCGTTTTCGATGATGTTTTTTATCATTCCCCGGTAAAATGAAAAAAATTAAGGAAAAATTGAGGAAAACAAATCAGATTTCACTAAAATTATCTTTTTATGTTGTTTTTTGCCATCAAATCTCGATAAAATGACCAAAATTAAGGAAAAATAGAGAAAAAATATTGAAATTAAATTAGAAATGATCCGTTTTCGATGATTTTTTTTATCATAACCCGGTAAAATCACATAAATTAGGGCAAAATAGAGGAAAAAAATTGAAATTTCGCTAAAATTATCCGTTTTCGTTGCTTTTTTCGATCATATTTATTGAAATGACGAAAAGTAACGCAAAATTGAGGAAACAATGGAAATTTCACTAAATTATTTCCATCAAATCTCGATAAAATGACCAAAATTAAGGAGAAATAGAGAAACAATTTTGAAATTAAATTATAAATGATCCGTTTTCGTTAATTTTTTTATCATGCCCCGGTAAAATGAAAAAAATTAAGGAAAAATTGAGGAAAACAAATCAGATTTCACTAAAATTATCCTTTTTCGTTGTTTTTGCCATCAAATCTCGATAAAATGACCAAAATTCAGGTAAAATAGAGAAAAAATATTGAAATTTAATTAGAAATGATCCGTTTTCGATGATTTTTTTATCATAACCCGGTAAAATCACAAAAATTAGGGCAAAATAGAGGAAAAAGACTGAAATTTTGCGAAAATTATCCGTTTTCGTTGCTTTTTTCGATCATATTTTTTTTAATGACAAAAAGTAAGGCAAAATTGAGAAAAACAATGGAAATTTCACTAAATTATTTTTTTTTTTGTTTTGGAAATTTCTGGTTTTTGGCCATATTTTTCTAAAAATTGAGCAAAACTGGTCATCATTTGATTCATTTTAATGCTAGATCCGGTATCTATCCAAATTTGAAAGAAATAGCAATTTATTGTTTGCAATTAACCCAAAAAACGTCGAAAAAAGGAATACAATCGGTGAAATTTATGGTTTTTGGCCACTTAAAAAAAAATTTGAGCAAAGCTAGTCAATGTTTGATTCATTTTAATGCTTTTGAAGAGATTTATGAACATTATGTGGAAATTTCCAATAATTCCCAATTATAAACCCAAAAAACGTCAAAAACTCAAAAAACTCAGTAAAATTTCAGGTTTTTGGCCACATTTTGCTGAAATTTGAGCAAAACTATTCAACTTTGGATTCATTTTATTTCTTTTACCGAGATCTATTCAAATTAAGAAGAAATATTCAATTCTTCTTAGCAGCAGAACCCAAAAAACGTCGAACACTCGAGTAAAATCGGTGAAATTTATGGTTTTATGCCATATTCTTCTAAAATTTGAGCAACAATAGTCAGTGTTGGATTCATTTTAATGCTTTTGACGAGATCTATCAAAGTTGTTTAGATATATTGAATAATCCATAACAGTAAACCCAGAAAACATCGAAAATTTGCAAAAATCGGTAATATTTCTATTTTTTGTCCAAATTTTGCTGAAAACTTAGCAAAACAAGTCAAATTTGAACTCATTTTAATGCTTTTGCAAAGATCTACCCAAATTTAGAAAACAAATTCAATTTTTTGCTGCACTTAACCTGAAAAACGACAAAAAAAGGAATAAAATTGGTGAAATTTATGGTTTTCTTGCTATATTTTGCTAAAAATTGCGCTAAACAAGACACAATTGTATTCATTTTAATGCTTTTGAAGGGATATATCCAACTGGGTATCCGTGGTTGATTACCCGATGTCGTTGAACAGAATTCGATGACCCGAGGCCAAAGACCTAAGGTCAAAGACGTGGAAATGGAATTTGACTCGAGGTCATTGACCCGAGGTCATTGACCCCAGGTCATTGAACCGAGGTCATTGACCCCAGGTCATTGAACCGAGGTCAATGACCCGAGGTCAATGAAATGAAGTCAATGACCCGAGGTCAATGAAATGAAGTCACTGAGCCAAGGTCGACTCCGGGAGGTCGACTCCGGAAGGTCGACTCCGGGAGGTCCACTCCGGGAGGTCGACTCCGGGAGGTCGACTCCGGGAGGTCGACTCCGGGAGGTCGACTCCGGGAGGTCGACTCCGGGAGGTCAACTCCGGGAGGTCGACTCCAGGAGGTCGACTCCGGGAGGTCGACTCCGGGAGGTCGACTCCGGGAGGTGGACTCCAGGAGGTCAACTCCGGGTGGTTTACTCGGCGAGGTTGATAACAGGCTGTCTACTCCAAGATGAGACTTCGAAAATTAAGGGAAAATGGAAGAAAAAAAATTAAAACCAATAAAACTTCGTTTTCGTTGTTTTTTTCGATCAAATCTAGATGAAAAAATATCTGTTGTCGTTGCTTTTCTCAATCATATCTCAATAAAATGATGAAAATTAAGGTATAATAGAGGAAAAAAAATTTAAATTTCGGTGAAATTATTCGATTTCGTTGCTTTTTTTGATCAAATCTTCAAAAAAGGACGAGAAGTAAGGCAAAGGGGAGAAAAAATTGAGATTTAGATACAATTATCCGTTTTCATTGCTTTTTTGATAATATCTCATTATAATGACCAAAATTAACGCAAAAAAAGGGACCAAAATATTGAAATAAAGCTAGAAATTATCCGTTTTCGTTGTTTTTTTCGATCAAATCTCGAAAACATGACGAAACATAAGGTATAATAGATGAAAAAATTTAAATTTCGGTGAAATTATCCGTTTTCGTTGATTTTTTTGTATATATCTCGATAAAATGACCAAAATTAAGGAAAAATAGATGAAAAAATTAAAACCAATAAAACTCCAATTTCGTTGTTTTTTTGATCAAATCTCGATAAATGACAAAAATTAAGGTAATATAGAAAAAAAAATATTGAAATTAAGCAAGAAATGATCCGTTTTCGATGATTATTTGGATCATATCTTGCTGAAATGACAAAAATTAAGGAAAAATTGAGGAAAACAATTCAGATTTCACTAAAATTATCCTTTTTCCTTGTTTTTTTCCATCAAATCTCGATAAAATGACCAAAATTAAGGAAAAATAGAGAAACAATTTTGAAATTAAATTATAAATGATCCGTTTTCGTTGATTTTTTTTATCATAACCCGGTAAAATGACAAAAATTAAGGAAAAATTGAGGAAAACAATTCAGATTTCACTAAAATTATCCTTTTTCGTTGTTTTTTTCCATCAAATCTCGATAAAATGACCAAAATTAAGGATGAATAGAGAAAAAATATTGAAATTAAATTAGAAATGATCCGTTTTCGATGATTTTTTTTATCATTCCCGGGTAAAATGAAAAAAATTAAGGAAAAATTGAGGAAAACAAATCAGATTTCACTAAAATTATCTTTTTATGTTGTTTTTTTCCATCAAATCTCGATAAAATGACCAAAATTAAGGAAAAATAGAGAAAAAATATTGAAATTAAATTAGAAATGATCCGTTTTCGATGATTTTTTTTATCATAACCCGGTAAAATCACATAAATTAGGGCAAAATAGAGGAAAAAGATTGAAATTTCGCTAAAATTATCCGTTTTCGTTGCTTTTTTCGATCATATTTACTGAAATGACGAAAAGTAAGGCAAAATTGAGGAAACAATGGAAATTTCACTAAATTATTTCCATCAAATCTCGATAAAATGACCAAAATTAAGGAAAAATAGAGAAACAATTTTGAAATTAAATTATAAATGATCCGTTTTCGTTAATTTTTTTATCATGCCCCGGTAAAATGAAAAAAATTAAGGAAAAATTGCGGAAAACAAATCAGAATTCACTAAAATTATCCTTTTTCGTTGTTTTTGCCATCAAATCTCGATAAAATGACCAAAATTAAGGTAAAATAGAGAAAAAATATTGAAATTTAATTAGAAATGATCCGTTTTCGATGATTTTTTTATCATAACCCGGTAAAATCACAAAAATTAGGGCAAAATAGAGGAAAAAGATTGAAATTTCGCTAAAATTATCCGTTTTCGTTTCTTTTTTCGATCATATTTACTGAAATGACGAAAAGTAAGGCAATATTGAGGAAAACAATGGAAATTTCACTAAATTATGTTTTTTTTTGGTTTTGGAAATTACTGGTTTTTGGCCATATTTTTCTAAAAATTGAGCAAAACTGGTCAACTTTTGATTCATTTTAATGCTATATCCGAGATCTATCCAGATTTGAAAGAAATAGCAATTTATTTTTGCAGTTAACCCATAAAACGTCGAAAAAAGGAATACAATCGGTGAAATTTATTGTTTTTGGCCACTTAAAAAAAATTGAGAAAAGCTAGTCAATGTTTGATTCATTTTAATGCTTTTGAAGAGATTTATGAACATTATGTGGAAATTTCCAATAATTCCCAATTATAAACCCAAAAAACGTCAAAAACTCAAAAAACTCAGTAAAATTTCAGGTTTTTTGCCACATTTTGCTGAAATTTGAGCAAACTATTCAACTTTGGATTCATTTTATTTCTTTTACCGAGATCTATTCAAATTTAGAAGAAATATTCAATTCTTCTTAGCAGCAGAACCCAAAAAACGTCGAACACTCGAGTAAAATCGGTTAAATTTATGGTTTTATCTCATGTTCTTCTAAAATTTGAGCAACAATAGTCAGTGTTGGATTCATTTTAATGCTTTTGACGAGATCTATCAAAGTTGTTTAGAAATATTGAATAATCCATAACAGTAAACCCAGAAAACATCGAAAATTTGCAAAAATCGGTAATATTTCTATTTTTTGTCCAAATTTTGCTAAAAACTTAGCAAAACAAGTCAAATTTGAACTCGTTTTAATGCTTTTGCCGAGATCTACCCAAATTTAGGAAAAATATTCAATTTTTTGGCGCATTTAACCCGAAAAACATGGAAAACAGGAATAAAATCGGTGAAATTTCTGGTTTTTGGCCATATTTTTATAAAAATTCAGCGAAACTAGTCAAAGATTGATTCATGTTAATGCTGTTGACAGAATCTATCAAAAATATTTAGGAATATTCAATTTTCCATAGCAGTAAACCCAAAAAAATTCGAAATATAAAAAAAAACTGACAATTCTGGATTTTGGCCAAATTTTGCTGAAATTGAGCAAAACTGGTCAACTTTGGATTCATTTTAATGCTTTTTCCGAGATCTACCCAAATTAAGAAAACATATTCAATTTTTTGCAGCAGTTAACCTGAAAAATGACAAAAACAGGAATAAAATTGTTGAAATTTATGGTTTTCTTGCTATATTTTGCTAAAAATTGCGCTAAACAAGACACAATTGTATTCATTTTAATGCTTTTGAAGGGATATATCCAACTGGGTATCCGTGGTTAATGACCCGATGTCGATGAACAGAATTCGATGACCCGAGGCCAAAGACCTAAGGTCAAAGACGTGGAAATGGAATTTGACTCGAGGTCATTGACCCGAGTTCATTGACCCCAGGTCATTGAACCGAGGTCATTGACCCCAGGTCATTGAACCGAGGTCAATGACCCGAGGTAGATGACTTGAGGTCGTTGACCCAAGGTCAATGACCCGAGGTCAATGACCCGAGGTCAATGACCCGAGGTCAATGACCCGAGGACAATGAAATGAAGTCACTGAGCCAAGGTCGACTCCGGGAGGTCGACTCCGGGAGGTCGACTCCGGGAGGTCGACTGCGGGAGGTCGACTCCGGGAGGTCGACTCCGGGAGGTCGACTCCGGGAGGTCGACTCCGGGAGGTCGACTCCGGGAGGTCGACTCCGGGAGGTCGACTCCGGGAGGTCGACTCAGGGAGGTCGACTCCGGGAGGTCGACTATTGGAGGTCGACTCCGGGAGGTCGACTCCGGGAGGTCGACTCCGGGAGGTCGACTCCGGGAGGTCGACTCCAGGAGGTAGACATCGGGAGGTCGACTCCGGGAGGTTGACTCCGGGAGGTCGACTCCGGGAGGTCGACTCCGGGAGGTCGACTATTGGAGGTCGACTCCGGGAGGTCGACTCCGAGAGGTCGACTCCAGTAGGTCGACTCCGGGAGGTCGACTCCGGGAGGTCGACTCCGGGAGGTTGACTCCAGGAGGTCGACTCCAGGAGGTCAACTCCGGGTGGTTTACTCGGCGAGGTTGATAACAGGCTGTCAACTCCAAGATGAGACTTCGAAAATTAAGGGAAAATGGAAGAAAAAAAATTAAAACCAATAAAACACCGTTTTCGTTGTTTTTTTCGATCAAATCTCGATGAAAAAATATCAGTTGTCGTTGCTTTTCTCAATCATATCTCAATAAAATGATGAAAATTAAGGTATAATAGAGGAAAAAAATTTAAATTTCGGTGAAATTATTCGATTTCGTTGCTTTTTTTGATCAAATCTTCAAAAAAGGACGAGAAGAAAGGCAAGGGGGAGTAAAAAATTCAGATTTCGATAAAATTATCCGTTTTCATTGCTATTTTGATAATATCTCATTAAAATGACCAAAATTAACCCAAAAAAGGGACCAAAATATTGAAATAAAGCTAGAAATTATCCGTTTTCGTTGTTTTTTTCGATCAAATCTCGAAAACATGACGAAACATAAGGAATAATAGATGAAAAAATTTAAATTTCGGTGAAATTATCCGTTTTCGTTGATTTTTTTGATTATATCTCGATAAAATGACCAAAATTAAGGAAAAATAGATGAAAAAATTAAAACCAATAAAACTCCAATTTCGTTGTTTTTTTCGATCAAATCTCGATAAATGACAAAAATTAAGGTAATATAGAGAAAACATATTGAAATTAAGCAAGAAATGATCCGTTTTCGATGATTATTTGGATCATATCCCGCTGAAATGACAAAAATTAAGGAAAAATTGAGGAAAACAATTCAGATTTCACTAAAATTATCCCTTTTCGTTGTTTTTTCCATCAAATCTCGATAAAATGACCAAAATTAAGGAAAAATAGAGAAAAAATATTGAAATTAAATTATAAATGATCCGTTTTCGTTGATTTTTTTATCATAACCCAGTAAAATGACAAAAATTAAGGAAAAATTGAGGAAAACAATTCAGATTTCACTTAAATTATCCTTTTTCGTTGTTTTTTTCCATCAAATCTCGATAAAATGACCAAAATTAAGGAAGAATAGAGAAAAAATATTGAAATTTAATTAGCAATGATCCGTTTTCGATGATTTTTTTTATCATACTCCGGTAAAATGAAAAAAATTAAGGAAAAATTGAGGAAAACAAATCAGATATCACTAAAATTATCCTTTTTCGTTGTTTTTTTCCATCAAATCTCGATAGAATGACCAAAATTAAGGTAAAATAGAGAAAAAATATTGAAATTTAATTAGAAATGATCCGTTTTCGATGATTTTTTTATCATAACCCGGTAAAATCACAAAAATTAGGGCAAAATAGAGGAAAAAGATTGAAATTTCGCTAAAATTATCCGTTTTCGTTTCTTTTTTCGATCATATTTACTAAAATGACGAAAAGTAAGGCAATATTGAGGAAAACAATGGAAATTTCACTAAATTATGTTTTTTTTTGGTTTTGGAAATTACTGGTTTTTGGCCATATTTTTCTAAAAATTGAGCAAAACTGGTCAACTTTTGATTCATTTTAATGCTATATCCGAGATCTATCCAGATTTGAAAGAAATAGCAATTTATTTTTGCAGTTAACCCATAAAACGTCGAAAAAAGGAATACAATCGGTGAAATTTATTGTTTTTGGCCACTTAAAAAAAATTGAGAAAAGCTAGTCAATGTTTGATTCATTTTAATGCTTTTGAAGAGATTTATGAACATTATGTGGAAATTTCCAATAATTCCCAATTATAAACCCAAAAAACGTCAAAAACTCAAAAAACTCAGTAAAATTTCAGGTTTTTTGCCACATTTTGCTGAAATTTGAGCAAACTATTCAACTTTGGATTCATTTTATTTCTTTTACCGAGATCTATTCAAATTTAGAAGAAATATTCAATTCTTCTTAGCAGCAGAACCCAAAAAACGTCGAACACTCGAGTAAAATCGGTTAAATTTATGGTTTTATCTCATGTTCTTCTAAAATTTGAGCAACAATAGTCAGTGTTGGATTCATTTTAATGCTTTTGACGAGATCTATCAAAGTTGTTTAGAAATATTGAATAATCCATAACAGTAAACCCAGAAAACATCGAAAATTTGCAAAAATCGGTAATATTTCTATTTTTTGTCCAAATTTTGCTAAAAACTTAGCAAAACAAGTCAAATTTGAACTCGTTCTAATGCTTTTGCCGAGATCTACCCAAATTTAGGAAAAATATTCAATTTTTTGGCGCATTTAACCCGAAAAACATGGAAAACAGGAATAAAATCGGTGAAATTTCTGGTTTTTGGCCATATTTTTATAAAAATTCAGCGAAACTAGTCAAAGATTGATTCATGTTAATGCTGTTGACAGAATCTATCAAAAATATTTAGGAATATTCAATTTTCCATAGCAGTAAACCCAAAAAAATTCGAAATATAAAAAAAAACTGACAATTCTGGATTTTGGCCAAATTTTGCTGAAATTGAGCAAAACTGGTCAACTTTGGATTCATTTTAATGCTTTTTCCGAGATCTACCCAAATTTAGAAAACATATTCAATTTTTTGCAGCAGTTAACCTGAAAAATGACAAAAACAGGAATAAAATTGTTGAAATTTATGGTTTTCTTGCTATATTTTGCTAAAAATTGCGCTAAACAAGACACAATTGTATTCATTTTAATGCTTTTGAAGGGATATATCCAACTGGGTATCCGTGGTTAATGACCCGATGTCGATGAACAGAATTCGGTGACCCGAGGCCAAAGACCTAAGGTCAAAGACGTGGAAATGGAATTTGACTCGAGGTCATTGACCCGAGTTCATTGACCCCAGGTCATTGAACCGAGGTCATTGACCCCAGGTCATTGAACCGAGGTCAATGACCCGAGGTAGATGACTTGAGGTCGTTGACCCAAGGTCAATGACCCGAGGTCAATGACCCGAGGTCAATGACCCGAGGTCAATGACCCGAGGTCAATGACCCGAGGACAATGAAATGAAGTCACTGAGCCAAGGTCGACTCCGGGAGGTCGACTCCGGGAGGTCGACTCCGGGAGGTCGACTGCGGGAGGTCGACTCCGGGAGGTCGACTCCGGGAGGTCGACTCCGGGAGGTCGACTCAGGGAGGTCGACTCCGGGAGGTCGACTATTGGAGGTCGACTCCGGGAGGTCGACTCCGAGAGGTCGACTCCAGGAGGTCGACTCCGGGAGGTCGACTCCGGGAGGTCGACTCAAAGAGGTCGACTATTGGAGGTCGACTCCGGGAGGTCGACTCCAGAAGGTCAACTCCGGGTGGTTTACTCGGCGAGGTTGATAACAGGCTGTCAACTCCAAGATGAGACTTCCAAAATTAAGGGAAAATGGAAGAAAAAAAATTAAAACCAATAAAACACCGTTTTCGTTGTTTTTTTCGATCAAATCTCGATGAAAAAATATCAGTTGTCGTTGCTTTTCTCAATCATATCTCAATAAAATGATGAAAAATAAGGTATAATAGAGGAAAAAAATTTAAATTTCGGTGAAATTATTCGATTTCGTTGCTTTTTTTGATCAAATCTTCAAAAAAGGACGAGAAGAAAGGCAAAGGGGAGTAAAAAATTGAGATTTCGATAAATTTATCCGTTTTCATTGCTTTTTTGATAATATCTCATTAAAATGACAGAAATTAACCCAAAAAAAGGGACCAAAATATTGAAATAAAGCTAGAAATTATCCGTTTTCGTTGTTTTTTTTCGATCAAATCTCGAAAACATGACGAAACATAAGGAATAATAGATGAAAAAATTTAAATTTCGGTGAAATTATCCGTTTTCGTTGATTTCTTTGATTATATCTCGATAAAATGACCAAAATTAAGGAAAAATAGATGAAAAAATTAAAACCAATAAAACTCCAATTTCGTTGTTTTTTTCGATCAAATCTCGATAAATGACAAAAATTAAGGTAATATAGAGAAAACATATTGAAATTAAGCAAGAAATGATCCGTTTTCGATGATTATTTGGATCATATCCCGCTGAAATGACAAAAATTAAGGAAAAATTGAGGAAAACAATTCAGATTTCACTAAAATTATCCTTTTTCGTTGTTTTTTTCCATCAAATCTCGATAAAATGACCAAAATTAGGGAAGAATAGACAAAAAATATTGAAATTAAATTAGAAATGATCCGTTTTCGATGATTTTTTTTATCATAACCCGGTAAAATCACATGAATTAGGGCAAAATAGAGGAAAAAGATTGAAATTTCGCTAAAATGATCCGTTTTCGTTGCTTTTTTCGATCATATTTATTGAAATGACGAAAAGTAAGGCAAAATTGAGGAAAACAATGGAAATTTCACTAAATTATGTTTTTTTTTGGTTTTGGAAATTTCTGGTTTTTGGCCATATTTTTCTAAAAATTGAGCAAAACTGGTCAACTTTTGATTCATTTTAATGCTATATCCGAGATCTATCCAGATTTGAAAGAAATAAAAATTTATTGTTGCAGTTAACCCATAAAACGTCGAAAAAAGGAATACAATCGGTGAAATTTATGGTTTTTGGCCACTTAAAAAAAAATTGAGCAAAGCTAGTCAATGTTTGATTCATTTTAATACTTTTGAAGAGATCTATAAACATTATGTGGAAATTTCCAATAATTCCCAATTATAAACCCAAAAAACGTACAAAAACTCAAAAAACTCAGTAAAATTTCAGGTTTTTGGCCACATTTTGCTGAAATTTGAGCAAAACTATTCAACTTTGGATTCATTTTATTTCTTTTACCGAGATCTAGTCAAATTTAGAATAAATATTCAATTCTTCTTAGCATCAGAACCCAAAAAACGTCGAACACTCGAGTAAAATCGGTTAAATTTATGGTTTTATGTCATGTTCTTCTAAAAGTTGAGCAACAATAGTCAGTGTTGGATTCATTTTAATGCTTTTGACGAGATCTATCAAGGTTCTTTAGAAATATTGAATAATCCATAACAGTAAACCCAGAAAACATCGAAAATTTGCAAAAATCGGTAATATTTCTATTTTTTGTCCAAATTTTGCTAAAAACTTAGCAAAACAAGTCAAATTGGAACTCATTTTAATGCTGTTGCCGAGATCTACCCAAATTTACAAAAAATATTCAATTTTTTGGCGCATTTAACCCGAAAAACATGGAAAACAGGAATAAAATCGGTGAAATTTCTGGTTTTTGGCCATATTTTTATAAAAATTCAGCGAAACTAGTCAAAGATTGATTCATGTTAATGCTGTTGACAGAATCTATCAAAAATATTTAGGAATATTCAATTTTCCATAGCAGTAAACCCAAAAAAATTCGAAATATAAAAAAAAACTGACAATTCTGGATTTTGGCCAAATTTTGCTGAAATTGAGCAAAACTGGTCAACTTTGGATTCATTTTAATGCTTTTTCCGAGATCTACCCAAATTTAGAAAACATATTCAATTTTTTGCAGCAGTTAACCTGAAAAATGACAAAAACAGGAATAAAATTGTTGAAATTTATGGTTTTCTTGCTATATTTTGCTAAAAATTGCGCTAAACAAGACACAATTGTATTCATTTTAATGCTTTTGAAGGGATATATCCAACTGGGTATCCGTGGTTAATGACCCGATGTCGATGAACAGAATTCGATGACCCGAGGCCAAAGACCTAAGGTCAAAGACGTGGAAATGGAATTTGACTCGAGGTCATTGACCCGAGTTCATTGACCCCAGGTCATTGAACCGAGGTCATTGACCCCAGGTCATTGAACCGAGGTCAATGACCCGAGGTAGATGACTTGAGGTCGTTGACCCAAGGTCAATGACCCGAGGTCAATGACCCGAGGTCAATGACCCGAGGTCAATGACCCGAGGACAATGAAATGAAGTCACTGAGCCAAGGTCGACTCCGGGAGGTCGACTCCGGGAGGTCGACTCCGGGAGGTCGACTCCGGGAGGTCGACTCCAGGAGGTCGACATCGGGAGGTCGACTCCGGGAGGTTGACTCCGGGAGGTCGACTCCGGGAGGTCGACTCCGGGAGGTCGACTATTGGAGGTCGACTCCGGGAGGTCGACTCCGAGAGGTCGACTCCAGTAGGTCGACTCCGGGAGGTCGACTCCGGGAGGTCGACTCCGGGAGGTCGACTCCAGGAGGTCGACTCCAGGAGGTCAACTCCGGGTGGTTTACTCGGCGAGGTTGATAACAGGCTGTCAACTCCAAGATGAGACTTCGAAAATTAAGGGAAAATGGAAGAAAAAAAATTAAAACCAATAAAACACCGTTTTCGTTGTTTTTTTCGATCAAATCTCGATGCAAAAAATATCAGTTGTCGTTGCTTTTCTCAATCATATCTCAATAAAATGATGAAAATTAAGGTATAATAGAGGAAAAAAATTTAAATTTCGGTGAAATTATTCGATTTCGTTGCTTTTTTTGATCAAATCTTCAAAAAAGGACGAGAAGAAAGGCAAGGGGGAGTAAAAAATTCAGATTTCGATAAAATTATCCGTTTTCATTGCTATTTTGATAATATCTCATTAAAATGACCAAAATTAACCCAAAAAAGGGACCAAAATATTGAAATAAAGCTAGAAATTATCCGTTTTCGTTGTTTTTTTCGATCAAATCTCGAAAACATGACGAAACATAAGGAATAATAGATGAAAAAATTTAAATTTCGGTGAAATTATCCGTTTTCGTTGATTTTTTTGATTATATCTCGATAAAATGACCAAAATTAAGGAAAAATAGATGAAAAAATTAAAACCAATAAAACTCCAATTTCGTTGTTTTTTTCGATCAAATCTCGATAAATGACAAAAATTAAGGTAATATAGAGAAAACATTGAAATTAAGCAAGAAATGATCCGTTTTCGATGATTATTTGGATCATATCCCGCTGAAATGACAAAAATTAAGGAAAAATTGAGGAAAACAATTCAGATTTCACTAAAATTATCCTTTTTCGTTGTTTTTTCCATCAAATCTCGATAAAATGACCAAAATTAAGGAAAAATAGAGAAAAAATATTGAAATTAAATTATAAATGATCCGTTTTCGTTGATTTTTTTATCATAACCCAGTAAAATGACAAAAATTAAGGAAAAATTGAGGAAAACAATTCAGATTTCACTTAAATTATCCTTTTTCGTTGTTTTTTTCCATCAAATCTCGATAAAATGACCAAAATTAAGGAAGAATAGAGAAAAAATATTGAAATTTAATTAGCAATGATCCGTTTTCGATGATTTTTTTTATCATACTCCGGTAAAATGAAAAAAATTAAGGAAAAATTGAGGAAAACAAATCAGATATCACTAAAATTATCCTTTTTCGTTGTTTTTTGCCATCAAATCACGATAAAATGACCAAAATTAAGGGAAAATAGAGAAAAAATATTGAAATTAAATTAGAAATGATCCGTTTTCGATGATTTTTTTTATCATACCCCGGTAAAATGACAAAAATTAAGGAAAGATTGAGGAAAAAAATTCAGATTTCACTAAAATTATCCTTTTTCGTTGTTCTTTCCATCAAATCTCGATAAAATGACCAAAATTAAGGTAAAATAGAGAAAAAATATTGAAATTTAATTAGAAATGATCCGTTTTCGATGATTTTTTTATCATAACCCGGTAAAATCACAAAAATTAGGGCAAAATAGAGGAAAAAGATTGAAATTTCGCTAAAATTATCCGTTTTCGTTTCTTTTTTCGATCATATTTACTAAAATGACGAAAAGTAAGGCAATATTGAGGAAAACAATGGAAATTTCACTAAATTATGTTTTTTTTTGGTTTTGGAAATTACTGGTTTTTGGCCATATTTTTCTAAAAATTGAGCAAAACTGGTCAACTTTTGATTCATTTTAATGCTATATCCGAGATCTATCCAGATTTGAAAGAAATAGCAATTTATTTTTGCAGTTAACCCATAAAACGTCGAAAAAAGGAATACAATCGGTGAAATTTATTGTTTTTGGCCACTTAAAAAAAATTGAGAAAAGCTAGTCAATGTTTGATTCATTTTAATGCTTTTGAAGAGATTTATGAACATTATGTGGAAATTTCCAATAATTCCCAATTATAAACCCAAAAAACGTCAAAAACTCAAAAAACTCAGTAAAATTTCAGGTTTTTTGCCACATTTTGCTGAAATTTGAGCAAACTATTCAACTTTGGATTCATTTTATTTCTTTTACCGAGATCTATTCAAATTTAGAAGAAATATTCAATTCTTCTTAGCAGCAGAACCCAAAAAACGTCGAACACTCGAGTAAAATCGGTTAAATTTATGGTTTTATCTCATGTTCTTCTAAAATTTGAGCAACAATAGTCAGTGTTGGATTCATTTTAATGCTTTTGACGAGATCTATCAAAGTTGTTTAGAAATATTGAATAATCCATAACAGTAAACCCAGAAAACATCGAAAATTTGCAAAAATCGGTAATATTTCTATTTTTTGTCCAAATTTTACTAAAAACTTAGCAAAACAAGTCAAATTTGAACTCGTTCTAATGCTTTTGCCGAGATCTACCCAAATTTAGGAAAAATATTCAATTTTTTGGCGCATTTAACCCGAAAAACATGGAAAACAGGAATAAAATCGGTGAAATTTCTGGTTTTTGGCCATATTTTTATAAAAATTCAGCGAAACTAGTCTAAGATTGATTCATGTTAATGCTGTTGACAGAATCTATCAAAAATATTTAGGAATATTCAATTTTCCATAGCAGTAAACCCAAAAAAATTCGAAATATAAAAAAAAACTGACAATTCTGGATTTTGGCCAAATTTTGCTGAAATTGAGCAAAACTGGTCAACTTTGGATTCATTTTAATGCTTTTTCCGAGATCTACCCAAATTTAGAAAACATATTCAATTTTTTGCAGCAGTTAACCTGAAAAATGACAAAAACAGGAATAAAATTGTTGAAATTTATGGTTTTCTTGCTATATTTTGCTAAAAATTGCGCTAAACAAGACACAATTGTATTCATTTTAATGCTTTTGAAGGGATATATCCAACTGGGTATCCGTGGTTAATGACCCGATGTCGATGAACAGAATTCGATGACCCGAGGCCAAAGACCTAAGGTCAAAGACGTGGAAATGGAATTTGACTCGAGGTCATTGACCCGAGTTCATTGACCCCAGGTCATTGAACCGAGGTCATTGACCCCAGGTCATTGAACCGAGGTCAATGACCCGAGGTAGATGACTTGAGGTCGTTGACCCAAGGTCAATGACCCGAGGTCAATGACCCGAGGTCAATGACCCGAGGTCAATGACCCGAGGACAATGAAATGAAGTCACTGAGCCAAGGTCGACTCCGGGAGGTCGACTCCGGGAGGTCGACTGCGGGAGGTCGACTCCGGGAGGTCGACTCCGGGAGGTCGACTCCGGGAGGTCGACTCCGGGAGGTCGACTCCGGGAGGTCGACTCCGGGAGGTCGACTCCGGGAGGTCGACTCAGGGAGGTCGACTCCGGGAGGTCGACTATTGGAGGTCGACTCCGGGAGGTCGACTCCGAGAGGTCGACTCCAGGAGGTCGACTCCGGGAGGTCGACTCCGGGAGGTCGACTCAAAGAGGTCGACTATTGGAGGTCGACTCCGGGAGGTCGACTCCAGAAGGTCAACTCCGGGTGGTTTACTCGGCGAGGTTGATAACAGGCTGTCAACTCCAAGATGAGACTTCCAAAATTAAGGGAAAATGGAAGAAAAAAAATTAAAACCAATAAAACACCGTTTTCGTTGTTTTTTTCGATCAAATCTCGATGAAAAAATATCAGTTGTCGTTGCTTTTCTCAATCATATCTCAATAAAATGATGAAAAATAAGGTATAATAGAGGAAAAAAATTTAAATTTCGGTGAAATTATTCGATTTCGTTGCTTTTTTTGATCAAATCTTCAAAAAAGGACGAGAAGAAAGGCAAAGGGGAGTAAAAAATTGAGATTTCGATAAATTTATCCGTTTTCATTGCTTTTTTGATAATATCTCATTAAAATGACAGAAATTAACCCAAAAAAAGGGACCAAAATATTGAAATAAAGCTAGAAATTATCCGTTTTCGTTGTTTTTTTTCGATCAAATCTCGAAAACATGACGAAACATAAGGAATAATAGATGAAAAAATTTAAATTTCGGTGAAATTATCCGTTTTCGTTGATTTCTTTGATTATATCTCGATAAAATGACCAAAATTAAGGAAAAATAGATGAAAAAATTAAAACCAATAAAACTCCAATTTCGTTGTTTTTTTCGATCAAATCTCGATAAATGACAAAAATTAAGGTAATATAGAGAAAACATATTGAAATTAAGCAAGAAATGATCCGTTTTCGATGATTATTTGGATCATATCCCGCTGAAATGACAAAAATTAAGGAAAAATTGAGGAAAACAATTCAGATTTCACTAAAATTATCCTTTTTCGTTGTTTTTTTCCATCAAATCTCGATAAAATGACCAAAATTAGGGAAGAATAGACAAAAAATATTGAAATTAAATTAGAAATGATCCGTTTTCGATGATTTTTTTTATCATAACCCGGTAAAATCACATGAATTAGGGCAAAATAGAGGAAAAAGATTGAAATTTCGCTAAAATGATCCGTTTTCGTTGCTTTTTTCGATCATATTTATTGAAATGACGAAAAGTAAGGCAAAATTGAGGAAAACAATGGAAATTTCACTAAATTATGTTTTTTTTTGGTTTTGGAAATTTCTGGTTTTTGGCCATATTTTTCTAAAAATTGAGCAAAACTGGTCAACTTTTGATTCATTTTAATGCTATATCCGAGATCTATCCAGATTTGAAAGAAATAAAAATTTATTGTTGCAGTTAACCCATAAAACGTCGAAAAAAGGAATACAATCGGTGAAATTTATGGTTTTTGGCCACTTAAAAAAAAATTGAGCAAAGCTAGTCAATGTTTGATTCATTTTAATACTTTTGAAGAGATCTATAAACATTATGTGGAAATTTCCAATAATTCCCAATTATAAACCCAAAAAACTTCAAAAACTCAAAAAACTCAGTAAAATTTTAGGTTTTTGGCCACATTTTGCTGAAATTTGAGCAAAACTATTCAACTTTGGATTCATTTTATTTCTTTTACCGAGATCTAGTCAAATTTAGAAGAAATATTCAATTCTTCTTAGCAGCAGAACCCAAAAAACGTCGAACACTCGAGTAAAATCGGTTAAATTTATGGTTTTATGTCATGTTCTTCTAAAAGTTGAGCAACAATAGTCAGTGTTGGATTCATTTTAATGCTTTTGACGAGATCTATCAAGGTTCTTTAGAAATATTGAATAATCCATAACAGTAAACCCAGAAAACATCGAAAATTTGCAAAAATCGGTAATATTTCTATTTTTTGTCCAAATTTTGCTAAAAACTTAGCAAAACAAGTCAAATTGGAACTCATTTTAATGCTGTTGCCGAGATCTACCCAAATTTACAAAAAATATTCAATTTTTTGGCGCATTTAACCCGAAAAACTTCGAAAACAGGAATAAAATCGGTGAAATTTCTGGTTTTTGGCCATATTTTTATAAAAATTCAGCGAAACTAGTCAAAGTTTGATTCATGTTAATGCTGTTGACAGAATCTATCAAAAATATTTAGGAATATTCAATTTTCCATAGCAGTAAACCCAAAAAAATTCGAAATATAAAAAAAAACTGACAATTCTGGATTTTGGCCAAATTTTGCTGAAATTGAGCAAAACTGGTCAACTTTGGATTCATTTTAATGCTTTTTCCGAGATCTACCCAAATTTAGAAAACATATTCAATTTTTTGCAGCAGTTAACCTGAAAAATGACAAAAACAGGAATAAAATTGTTGAAATTTATTGTTTTCTTGCTATATTTTGCTAAAAATTGCGCTAAACAAGACACAATTGTATTCATTTTAATGCTTTTGAAGGGATATATCCAACTGGGTATCCGTGGTTAATGACCCGATGTCGATGAAAAGAATTCGATGACCCGAGGCCAAAGACCTAAGGTCAAAGACCTGGAAATGGAATTTGACTCGAGGTCATTGACCCGAGTTCATTGACCCCAGGTCATTGAACCGAGGTCATTGACCCCAGGTCATTGAACCGAGGTCAATGACCCGAGGTAGATGACTTGAGGTCGTTGACCCAAGGTCAATGACCCGAGGTCAATGACCCGAGGACAATGAAATGAAGTCACTGAGCCAAGGTCGACTCCGGGAGGTCGACTCCAGGAGGTCGACTCCGGGAGGTCGACTCCGGGAGGTCGACTCCGGGAGGTCGACTCCGGGAGGTCGACTCCGGGAGGTCGACTCCAGGAGGTCGACATCGGGAGGTCGACTCCGGGAGGTTGACTCCGGGAGGTCGACTCCGGGAGGTCGACTCCGGGAGGTCGACTATTGGAGGTCGACTCCGGGAGGTCGACTCCGAGAGGTCGACTCCAGTAGGTCGACTCCGGGAGGTCGACTCCGGGAGGTCGACTCCGGGAGGTCGACTCCAGGAGGTCGACTCCAGGAGGTCAACTCCGGGTGGTTTACTCGGCGAGGTTGATAACAGGCTGTCAACTCCAAGATGAGACTTCGAAAATTAAGGGAAAATGGAAGAAAAAAAATTAAAACCAATAAAACACCGTTTTCGTTGTTTTTTTCGATCAAATCTCGATGAAAAAATATCAGTTGTCGTTGCTTTTCTCAATCATATCTCAATAAAATGATGAAAATTAAGGTATAATAGAGGAAAAAAATTTAAATTTCGGTGAAATTATTCGATTTCGTTGCTTTTTTTGATCAAATCTTCAAAAAAGGACGAGAAGAAAGGCAAGGGGGAGTAAAAAATTCAGATTTCGATAAAATTATCCGTTTTCATTGCTATTTTGATAATATCTCATTAAAATGACCAAAATTAACCCAAAAAAGGGACCAAAATATTAAAATAAAGCTAGAAATTATCCGTTTTCGTTGTTTTTTTCGATCAAATCTCGAAAACATGACGAAACATAAGGAATAATAGATGAAAAAATTTAAATTTCGGTGAAATTATCCGTTTTCGTTGATTTTTTTGATTATATCTCGATAAAATGACCAAAATTAAGGAAAAATAGATGAAAAAATTAAAACCAATAAAACTCCAATTTCGTTGTTTTTTTCGATCAAATCTCGATAAACGACAAAAATTAAGGTAATATAGAGAAAACATATTGAAATTAAGCAAGAAATGATCCGTTTTCGATGATTATTTGGATCATATCCCGCTGAAATGACAAAAATTAAGGAAAAATTGAGGAAAACAATTCAGATTTCACTAAAATTATCCTTTTTCGTTGTTTTTTCCATCAAATCTCGATAAAATGACCAAAATTAAGGAAAAATAGAGAAAAAATATTGAAGTTAAATTATAAATGATCCGTTTTCGTTGATTTTTTTATTATAACCCAGTAAAATGACAAAAATTAAGGAAAAATTGAGGAAAACAATTCAGATTTCACTTAAATTATCCTTTTTGTTGTTTTTTTCCATCAAATCTCGATAAAATGACCAAAATTATGGAAGAATAGAGAAAAAATATTGAAATTTAATTAGCAATGATCCGTTTTCGATGATTTTTTTTATCATACTCCGGGAAAATGAAAAAAATTAAGGAAAAATTGAGGAAAACAAATCAGATATCACTAAAATTATCCTTTTTCGTTGTTTTTTGCCATCAAATCACGATAAAATGACCAAAATTAAGGGAAAATAGAGAAAAAATATTGAAATTAAATTAGAAATGATCCGTTTTCGATGATTTTTTTTATCATACCCCGGTAAAATGACAAAAATTAAGGAAAGATTGAGGAAAAAAATTCAGATTTCACTAAAATTATCCTTTTTCGTTGTTCTTTCCATCAAATCTCGATAAAATGACCAAAATTAAGGTAAAATAGAGAAAAAATATTGAAATTTAATTAGAAATGATCCGTTTTCGATGATTTTTTTATCATAACCCGGTAAAATCACAAAAATTAGGGCAAAATAGAGGAAAAAGATTGAAATTTCGCTAAAATTATCCGTTTTCGTTTCTTTTTTCGATCATATTTACTGAAATGACGAAAAGTAAGGCAATATTGAGGAAAACAATGGAAATTTCACTAAATTATGTTTTTTTTTGGTTTTGGAAATTACTGGTTTTTGGCCATATTTTTCTAAAAATTGAGCAAAACTGGTCAACTTTTGATTCATTTTAATGCTATATCCGAGATCTATCCAGATTTGAAAGAAATAGCAATTTATTTTTGCAGTTAACCCATAAAACGTCGAAAAAAGGAATACAATCGGTGAAATTTATTGTTTTTGGCCACTTAAAAAAAATTGAGCAAAGCTAGTCAATGTTTGATTCATTTTAATGCTTTTGAAGAGATTTATGAACATTATGTGGAAATTTCCAATAATTCCCAATTATAAACCCAAAAAACGTCAAAAACTCAAAAACTCAGTAAAATTTCAGGTTTTTTGCCACATTTTGCTGAAATTTGAGCAAACTATTCAACTTTGGATTCATTTTATTTCTTTTACCGAGATCTATTCAAATTTAGAAGAAATATTCAATTTTTCTTAGCAGCAGAACCCAAAAAACGTCGAACACTCGAGTAAAATCGGTTAAATTTATGGTTTTATGTCATGTTCTTCTAAAATTTGAGCAACAATAGTCAGTGTTGGATTCATTTTAATGCCTTTGACGAGATCTATCAAAGTTGTTTAGAAATATTGAATAATCCATAACAGTAAACCCAGAAAACATCGAAAATTTGCAAAAATCGGTAATATTTCTATTTTTTGTCCAAATTTTGCTAAAAACTTAGCAAAACAAGTCAAATTTGAACTCATTTTAATGCTTTTGCCGAGATCTACCCAAATTTAGGAAAAATATTCAATTTTTTGGCGCATTTAACCCGAAAAACTTCGAAAACAGGAATAAAATCGGTGAAATTTCTGGTTTTTGGCCATATTTTTATAAAAATTCAGCGAAACTAGTCAAAGATTGATTCATGTTAATGCTGTTGACAGAATCTATCAAAAATATTTAGGAATATTCAATTTTCCATAGCAGTAAACCCAAAAAAATTCGAAATATAAAAAAAAACTGACAATTCTGGATTTTGGCCAAATTTTGCTGAAATTGAGCAAAACTGGTCAACTTTGGATTCATTTTAATGCTTTTTCCGAGATCTACCCAAATTTAGAAAACATATTCAATTTTTTGCAGCAGTTAACCTGAAAAATGACAAAAACAGGAATAAAATTGTTGAAATTTATGGTTTTCTTGCTATATTTTGCTAAAAATTGCGCTAAACAAGACACAATTGTATTCATTTTAATGCTTTTGAAGGGATATATCCAACTGGGTATCCGTGGTTAATGACCCGATGTCGATGAACAGAATTCGATGACCCGAGGCCAAAGACCTAAGGTCAAAGACGTGGAAATGGAATTTGACTCGAGGTCATTGACCCGAGGTCATTGACCCCAGGTCATGGAACCGAGGTCATTGACCTTGGGTCATTGACCTTGGGTCAACGACCTCAAGTCATCTACCTCGGGTCATTGTCGACTCCGGGAGGTCGACTATTGGAGGTCGACTCCGGGAGGTCGACTCCGGAAGGTCGACTCCGAGAGGTCGACTCCGGGAGGTCAACTCCGGGAGGTCGACACCGGGAGGTCAACTCCGGGAGGTAGACTCCGGGAGGTCGACTCCGGGAGGTCGACTCCGGGAGGTCGACTCCAGGAGGTCAACTCCGGGTGGTTTACTCGGCGAGGTTGATAACAGGCTGTCAACTCCAAGATGAGACTTCGAAAATTAAGGGAAAATGTAAGAAAAAAAATTAAAACCAATAAAACTCCGTTTTCGTTGTTTTTTTCGATCAAATCTCGATGAAAAAATATCTGTTGACGTTGCTTCTCTCAATCATATCTCAATAAAATGACGAAAATTAAGGTATAATAGCGGAAAAAAATTTAAATTTCGGTGAAATTATTCGATTTCGTTGCTTTTTTTGATCAAATCTTCAAAAAAGGACGAGAAGTAAGGCAAAGGGGAGAAAAAAATTGAGATTTAGATAAAATTATCCCTTTTCATTGCTTTTTTGATAATATCTCATTAAAATGACCAAAATTAACGCAAAAAAAGGGACCAATATATTGAAATAAAGCTAGTTATTATCCGTTTTCGTTTTTTTTTCGAACACATCTCGAAAACATGACGAAACTTAAGGTATAATAGATGAAAAAATTTAAATTTCGGTGAAATTATCCGTTTTCGTTGATTGTTTTGATTATATCTCGATAAAATGACCAAAATTAAGGAAAAATAGATGAAAAAAATTAAAACCAATAAACTCCATTTTCGTTGTTTTTTTTTCGATCAAATCTCGATAAAATGACAAAAATTAAGGTAAAATAGAGAAAAAATATTGAAATTAAATTAGAAATGATCCGTTTTCGATGATTATTCGGATCATATCCCGCTGAAATGACAAAAATTAAGGAAAAATTGAGGAAAACAATTCAGATTTCACTAAATTTATCCTTTTTCGTTGTTTTTTCCATCAAATCTCGATAAAATGACCAAAATTAAGGAAGAATAGAGAAAAAATATTGAAATTAAATTAGAAATGATCCGTTTTCGTTGATTTTTTTATCATAACCCAATAAAATGACAAAAATTAAGGAAAAATTGAGGAAAACAATTCAGATTTCACTTAAATTATCCTTTTTCGTTGTTTTTTTCCATCAAATCTCGATAAAATGACCAAAATTAAGGAAGAATAGAGAAAAAATATTGAAATTTAATTAGAAATGATCCGTTTTCGATGATTTTTTTTATCATACCCCGGTAAAATGAAAAAAATTAAGGAAAAATTGAGGAAAACAAATCAGATATCACTAAAATTATCCTTTTTCGTTGTTTTTTGCCATCAAATCACGATAAAATGACCAAAATTAAGGGAAAATAGAGAAAAAATATTGAAATTAAATTAGAAATGATATGCTTTCGATGATTTTTTTTATCATACCCCGGTAAAATGACAAAAATTAAGGAAAGACTGAGGAAAACAATTCAGATTTCACTAAAATTATACTTTTTCGTTGTTTTTTCCATCAAATCTCGATAAAATGACCTAAATTAAGGTAAAATAGAGAAAAAATATTGAAATTTAACTAGAAATGATCCGTTTTCGATGATTTTTTTATCATAACCCGGTAAAATCACAAAAATTAGGGCAAAATAGAGGAAAAAGATTGAAATTTCGCGAAAATTATCCGTTTTCGTTGCCTTTTTCGATCATATTTACTGAAATTACGAAAAGTAGGCAAAATTGAGGAAAACAATGGAAATTTCACTAAATTATGTTTTTTTTTTGGTTTTGGAAATTTCTGGTTTTTGGCCATATTTTTCTAAAAATTGAGCAAAACTGGTCTTCTTTTGATTCATTTTAATGCTACATCCGAGATCTATCAAAATTTGAAAGAAATAGCAATTTATTGTTGCAGTTAACCCAAAAAACGTCGAAAAAAGGAATACAATCGGTGAAATTTATGGTTTTTGGCCACTTAAAACAAAATTGAGCAAAGCTAATCAATGTTTGATTCATTTTAATGCTTTTGAAGAGATTAATGAACATTATGTGGAAATTTCCAATAATTCCCAATTATAAACCCAAAAAACGTCAAAAACTCAAAAAACTCAGTAAAATTTCAGGTTTTTGGCCACATTTTGCTGAAATTTGAGCCTAACTGTTCAACTTTGGATTCATTTTATTTCTTTTTCCGTGATCTATTCAAATTTAGAAGAAATATTCAATCCTTTTTAGCAGCAGAACCCAAAAAACGTCGAACACTCGAGTAAAATCAGTTAAATTTATGGTTTTATGCCATATTCTTCTAAAATTTGAGCAACAATAGTCAGTGTTGGATTCATTTTAATGCTTTTGACGAGATCTATCAAGGTTGTTTAGAAATATTGAATAATCCATAACAGTAAACCCAGAAAACATCGAAAATTTGCAAAAATCGGTAATATTTCTATTTTTTGTCCAAATTTTGCTGAAAACTTAGCAAAACAAGTCAAATTTGAACTCATTTTTATGCTTTTGCCGAGATCTACACAAGTTTAGAAAACAAATTCAATTTTTTGACGCAGTTAACCCGAAAAACGTTGAAAACAGGAATAAAATCGGTGAAATTTCTGGTTTTTGGCCATATTTTTATAAAAATTCACCGAAACTAGTCAAAGTTTGATTCATGTTAATGCTGTTGACAGAATCTATCAAAATTATTTAGGAATATTCAATTTTCCATAGCAGTAAACCCAAAATATTTCGAAATATAAAAAAAAAACTGACAATTCTGGATTTTGGCCAAATTTTGCTGAAATTGAGCAAAACTGGTCAACTTTGGATTCATTTTAATGCATTTTCCGAAATCTACCCAAATTTAGAATACTTATTCAATTTTTTGCAGCAGTTAACCTGAAAAACGACAAAAACAGGAATAAAATTGGTGAAATTTATGGTTTTCTTGCTATATTTTGCTAAAAATTGCGCTAAACAAGACACAATTGTATTCATTTTAATGCTTTTGAAGGGATATATATCCAACTGGGTATCCGTGGTTGATTACCCGATGTCGTTGAACAGAATTCGATGACCCGAGGCCAAAGACCTAAGGTCATTGAACCGAGGTCATTGACCCCAGGTCATTGAACCGAGGTCAATGACCCCAGGTCATTGAACCGAGGTCATTGACCCCAGGTCATTGAACCGAGGTCAATGACCCAAGGTAGATGACTTGAGGTCGTTGACCCAAGGTCAATGACCCAAGGTCAATGACCCGAGGTCAATGACCCAAGGTCAATGACCCGAGGTCAATGACCCGAGGTCAATGACCCGTGGTCAATGAAATGAAGTCACTGAGCCAAGGTCGACTCCGGGAGGTCAAATCCGTGAGGTCGACTCCGGGAGTTCGACTCCGGGAGGTCGACTCTGGGAGGTCAACTCCGGGAGGTCGACTCCGGGATGTCGACTCCGGGAGGTCGACTCCGGGAGGTCGACTATTGGAGGTCGACTCCGGGAGGTCGACTCCGGGAGGTCGACTATTGAAGGTCGACTATTAGAGGTCGACTCCGGGAGGTCGACTCCGGGAGGTCGACTCCGGGAGGTCGACTCCGGGAGGTTTACTCGGCGAGGTTGATAAAAGGCTGTCAACTCCAAGATGAGACTTCGAAAATTAAGGGAAAATGGAAAAAAAAATTAAAACCAATAAAACTCCGTTTTGTTGTTTTGTTGTTTTTAAATTATCCTTTTTCGTTGTTTTTTTCCATCAAATCTCGATAAAATGACCAAAATTAAGGAAGAATAGAGAAAAAATATTGAAATTTAATTAGAAATGATCCGTTTTCGATGATTTTTTTTATCATACCCCGGTAAAATGAAAAAAATTAAGGAAAAATTGAGGAAAACAAATCAGATATCACTAAAATTATCCTTTTTCGTTGTTTTTTGCCATCAAATCACGATAAAATGACCAAAATTAAGGGAAAATAGAGAAAAAATATTGAAATTAAATTAGAAATGATATGCTTTCGATGATTTTTTTTATCATACCCCGGTAAAATGACAAAAATTAAGGAAAGACTGAGGAAAACAATTCAGATTTCACTAAAATTATACTTTTTCGTTGTTTTTTCCATCAAATCTCGATAAAATGACCTAAATTAAGGTAAAATAGAGAAAAAATATTGAAATTTAACTAGAAATGATCCGTTTTCGATGATTTTTTTATCATAACCCGGTAAAATCACAAAAATTAGGGCAAAATAGAGGAAAAAGATTGAAATTTCGCGAAAATTATCCGTTTTCGTTGCCTTTTTCGATCATATTTACTGAAATTACGAAAAGTAGGCAAAATTGAGGAAAACAATGGAAATTTCACTAAATTATGTTTTTTCTGGTTTTGGAAATTTCTGGTTTTTGGCCATATTTTTCTAAAAATTGAGCAAAACTGGTCAACTTTTTATTCATTTTAATGCTATATCCGAGATCTATCCGAATTTGAAAGAAATACCAATTTATTGTTGCAGTTAACCCAAAAAACGTCGAAAAAAGGAATAAAATCGGCGAAATTTATGGTTTTTGGCCACCTATAAACAAATTGAGCAAAGTTAGTCATTGTTTGATTCATTTTAATGCTCTTGAAGAGATTTATGAACATTATTGGAAATTTCCAATAATTCCCAATTAAAAACCCAAAAAACGTCAAAAACTCAAAAAACTCAGTAAAATTTCAGGTTTTTGGCCACATTTTGCTGAAATTTGAGCAAAACTATTCAACTTTGGATTCATTTTATTTCTTTTACCGAGATCTATTCAAATCTAGAAGAAGTTTTCAATTCTTCTTAGCAGCAGAACCCAAAAAACGTCGAACACTCGAGTAAAATCGGTTAAATTTATGGTTTTATGCCATATTCTTCTAAAATTTGAGCAACAATAGTCAGTGTTGGATTTATTTTAATGCTTTTGATGAGATCTATCAAAGTTGTTCGGAAATATTGAATAATCCAAAACAGTAAACGCAGAAAACATCGAAAATTTGCAAAAATCGGTAAAATTTCTATTTTTTGTCCAAATTTTGCTGAAAACTTAGCAGAACAAGTCAAATTTGAACTCATTTTAATGCTGTTGCCGAGATCTACCCAAATTTACAAAAAATATTCAATTTTTTGACGCAGTTAACCCGAAAAACGTCGAAAACAGGAATAAAATCGGTGAAATTTCTGGTTTTTGGCCATATCTTTATAAAAATTCAGCGAAACTAGTCAAAGTTGGATTCATGTTAATGTTTTGACAGAATCTATCAAAAATATTTAGGAATATTCAATTTTCCATAGCAGTAAACCCAAAAAAATTTGAAATATAAAAAAAAACTGACAATTCTGGATTTTGGCCAAATTTTGCTGAAATTGAGCAAAACTGGTCAACTTTGGATTCATTTTAATGCTTTTTCGGAGATATACCCAAATTTAGAAATCATATTCAATTTTTTGCAGCAGTTAACCTGAAAAACGACAAAAACAGGAATAAAATTGGTGAAATTTATGGTTTTCTTGCTATATTTTGCTAAAAATTGCGCTAAACAAGACACAATTACATTCATTTTAATGCTTTTGAAGGGATATATCCAACTGGGTATCCGTGGTTGATGACCCGATGTCGATGAACAGAATTCGATGACCCGAGGCCAAAGACCTAAGGTCAAAGACGTGGAAATGGAATTTGACTCGAGGTCATTGACCCGAGGTCATTGACCCCAGGTTATTTAACCGAGGTCAATGACCCGAGGTAGATGACTTGAGGTCGGTGACCCAAGGTCAATGACCCGAGGTCAATGACCCGAGGTCAATGACCCGAGGTCAATGACCCGAGGACAATGAAATGAAGTCACTGAGCCAAGGTCAACTCCGGGAGGTCAAATCCGGGACTTCGACTCTTGGACTTCGTTTCCGGGAGGTCGACTCCGGGAGGTCGACTCCGGGAGGTCGACTCCGGGAGGTCGACTCCGGGAGGTCGACTCCGGGAGGTCGACTCCGGGAGGTCGACTATTGGAGGTCGACTCTGGGAGGTCGAATCCAGGAGGTCAACTCCGGGTGGTTTACTCGGCGAGGTTGATAACAGGCTGTCAACTCCAAGATGAGACTTCGAAAATTAAGGGAAAATGGAAGAAAAAAAATTAAAACCAATAAAACTTCGTTTTCGTTGTTTTTTTCGATCAAATCTAGATGAAAAAATATCTGTTGTCGTTGCTTTTCTCAATCATATCTCAATAAAATGATGAAAATTAAGGTATAATAGAGGAAAAAAAATTTAAATTTCGGTGAAATTATTCGATTTTTTTGCTTTTTTTGACCAAATCTTCAAAAAAGGACGATAAGTAAGGCAATGGGGAGAAAAAAATTGAGATTTAGATACAATTATCCGTTTTCATTGCTTTTTTGATAATATCTCATTAAAATGACCAAAATTAACGCAAAAAAAGGGACCAAAATATTGAAATAAAGCTAAAAATTATCCGTTTTCGTTGTTTTTTTTCGATCAAATCTCGAAAACATGACGAAACACAAGGTATAATAGATGAAAAAATTTAAATTTCGGTGAAATTATCCGTTTTCGTTGATTTTTTGTTTATATCTCGATAAAATGACCAAAATTAAGGAAAAATAGATGAAAAATTAAAACCAATAAAACTCCAATTTCGTTGTTTTTTTCGATCAAATCTCGATAAATGACAAAAATTAAGGTAATATAGAGAAAACATATTGAAATTAAGCAAGAAATGATCCGTTTTCGATGATTATTTGGATCATATCCCGCTGAAATGACAAAAATTAAGGAAAAATTGAGGAAAACAATTCAGATTTCACTAAAATTATCCTTTTTCGTTGTTTTTTTCCATCAAATCTCGATAAAATGACCAAAATTAAGGAAAAATAGAGAAAAAATATTGAAATTAAATTATAAATGATCCGTTTTCGTTGATTTTTTTATCATAACCCAGTAAAATGACAAAATTAAGGAAAAATTGAGGAAAACAATTCAGATTTCACTTAAATTATCCTTTTTCGTTGTTTTTTTCCATCAAATCTTGATAAAATGACCAAAATTAAGGAAGAATAGAGAAAAAATATTGAAATTTAATTAGCAATGATCCGTTTTCGATGATTTTTTTTATCATACTCCGGTAAAATGAAAAAAATTAAGGAAAAATTGAGGAAAACAAATCAGATATCACTAAAATTATCCTTTTTCGTTGTTTTTTGCCATCAAATCACGATAAAATGACCAAAATTAAGGGAAAATAGAGAAAAAATATTGAAATTAATTTAGAAATGATCCGTTTTCGATGATTTTTTTTATCATACCCCGGTAAAATGACAAAAATTAAGGAAAGATTGAGGAAAAAAATTCAGATTTCACTAAAATTATCCTTTTTCGTTGTTCTTTCCATCAAATCTCGATAAAATGACCAAAATTAAGGTAAAATAGAGAAAAAATATTGAAATTTAATTAGAAATGATCCGTTTTCGATGATTTTTTTATCATAACCCGGTAAAATCACAAAAATTAGGGCAAAATAGAGGAAAAAGATTGAAATTTCGCTAAAATTATCCGTTTTCGTTTCTTTTTTCGATCATATTTACTGAAATGACGAAAAGTAAGGCAATATTGAGGAAAACAATGGAAATTTCACTAAATTATGTTTTTTTTTGGTTTTGGAAATTACTGGTTTTTGGCCATATTTTTCTAAAAATTGAGCAAAACTGGTCAACTTTTGATTCATTTTAATGCTATATCCGAGATCTATCCAGATTTGAAAGAAATAGCAATTTATTTTTGCAGTTAACCCATAAAACGTCGAAAAAAGGAATACAATCGGTGAAATTTATTGTTTTTGGCCACTTAAAAAAAATTGAGCAAAGCTAGTCAATGTTTGATTCATTTTAATGCTTTTGAAGAGATTTATGAACATTATGTGGAAATTTCCAATAATTCCCAATTATAAACCCAAAAAACGTCAAAAACTCAAAAAACTCAGTAAAATTTCAGGTTTTTTGCCACATTTTGCTGAAATTTGAGCAAACTATTCAACTTTGGATTCATTTTATTTCTTTTACCGAGATCTATTCAAATTTAGAAGAAATATTCAATTCTTCTTAGCAGCAGAACCCAAAAAACGTCGAACACTCGAGTAAAATCGGTTAAATTTATGGTTTTATCTCATGTTCTTCTAAAATTTGAGCAACAATAGTCAGTGTTGGATTCATTTTAATGCTTTTGACGAGATCTATCAAAGTTGTTTAGAAATATTGAATAATCCATAACAGTAAACCCAGAAAACATCGAAAATTTGCAAAAATCGGTAATATTTCTATTTTTTGTCCAAATTTTGCTAAAAACTTAGCAAAACAAGTCAAATTTGAACTCATTTTAATGCTTTTGCCGAGATCTACCCCAAATTTAGGAAAAATATTCAATTTTTTGGCGCATTTAACCCGAAAAACATCGAAAACAGGAATAAAATCGGTGAAATTTCTGGTTTTTGGCCATATTTTTATAAAAATTCAGCGAAACTAGTCAAAGATTGATTCATGTTAATGCTGTTGACAGAATCTATCAAAAATATTTAGGAATATTCAATTTTCCATAGCAGTAAACCCAAAAAAATTCGAAATATAAAAAAAAAACTGACAATTCTGGATTTTGGCCAAATTTTGCTGAAATTGAGCAAAACTGGTCAACTTTGGATTCATTTTAATGCTTTTTCCGAGATCTACCCAAATTTAGAAAACATATTCAATTTTTTGCAGCAGTTAACCTGAAAAATGACAAAAACAGGCATAAAATTGTTGAAATTTATGGTTTTCTTGCTATATTTTGCTAAAAATTGCGCTAAACAAGACACAATTGTATTCATTTTAATGCTTTTGAAGGGATATATCCAACTGGGTATCCGTGGTTAATGACCCGATGTCGATGAACAGAATTCGATGACCCGAGGCCAAAGACCTAAGGTCAAAGACGTGGAAATGGAATTTGACTCGAGGTCATTGGCCCGAGGTAGATGACTTGAGGTCGTTGACCCAAGGTCAATGACCCGAGGTCAATGACCCGAGGTCAATGACCCGAGGACAATGAAATGAAGTCACTGAGCCAAGGTCGACTCCGGGAGGTCGACTCCGGGAGGTCGACTCCAGGAGGTCGACTCCGGGAGGTCGACTCCGGGAGGTCGACTCCGGGAGGTCGACTCCGGGAGGTCGACTCCGGAAGGTCGACTCACGGAGGTCGACTCACGGAGGTCGACTCACGGAGGTCGACTCCGGGAGGTCGACTATTGGAGGTCGACTCCAGGAGGTCGACTCCGGGAGGTCGACTCCGGGAGGTCGACTCAAAGAGGTCGACTATTGGAGGTCGACTCCGGGAGGTCGACTCCAGAAGGTCAACTCCGGGTGGTTTACTCGGCGAGGTTGATAACAGGCTGTCAACTCCAAGATGAGACTTCGAAAATTAAGGGAAAATGGAAGAAAAAAAATTAAAACCAATAAAACACCGTTTTCGTTGTTTTTTTCGATCAAATCTCAGTTGTCGTTGCTTTTCTCAATCATATCTCAATAAAATGATGAAAATTAAGGTATAATAGAGGAAAAAAATTTAAATTTCGGTGAAATTATTCGATTTTGTTGCTTTTTTTGATCAAATCTTCAAAAAAGGACGAGAAGAAAGGCAAAGGGGAGTAAAAAATTGAGATTTCGATAAAATTATCCGTTTTCATTGCTTTTTTGATAATATCTCATTAAAATGACCAAAATTAACCCAAAAAAAGGGACCAAAATATTGAAATAAAGCTAGAAAATATCCGTTTTCGTTGTTTTTTTCGATCAAATCTCGAAAACATGACGAAACATAAGGAATAATAGATGAAAAAATTTAAATTTCGGTGAAATTATCCGTTTTCGTTGATTTCTTTGATTATATCTCGATAAAATGACCAAAATTAAGGAAAAATAGATGAAAAATTAAAACCAATAAAACTCCAATTTCGTTGTTTTTTTCGATCAAATCTCGATAAATGACAAAAATTAAGGTAATATAGAGAAAACATATTGAAATTAAGCAAGAAATGATCCGTTTTCGATGATTATTTGGATCATATCCCGCTGAAATGACAAAAATTAAGGAAAAATTGAGGAAAACAATTCAGATTTCACTAAAATTATCATTTTTCGTTGTTTTTTCCATCAAATCTCGATAAAATGACCAAAATTAAGGAAAAATAGAGAAATAATATTGAAATTTAATTAGAAATGATCCGTTTTCGATGATTTTTTTTATCATAACCCGGTAAAATCACAAAAATTAGGGCAAAATAGAGGAAATAGTTTGAAATTTCGCTAAAATTATCCGTTTTCGTTGCTTTTTTCGATCATATTTACTGAAATGACGAAAAGTAAGGCAATATTGAGGAAAACAATGGAAATTTCACTAAATTATGTTTTTTTTTGGTTTTGGAAATTTCTGGTTTTTGGCCATATTTTTCTAAAAATTGAGCAAAACTGGTCAACTTTTGATTCATTTTAATGCTATATCCGAGATCTATCCAGATTTGAAAGAAATAGCAATTTATTGTTGCAGTTAACCCATAAAACGTCGAATAAAAGGAATACAATCGGTGAAATTTATGGTTTTTGGCCACTTAAAAAAAAATTGAGCAAAGCTAGTCAATGTTTGATTCATTTTAATGCTTTTGAAGAGATTTATAAACATTATGTGGAAATTTCCAATAATTCCCAATTATAAACCCAAAAAACGTCAAAAACTCAAAAAACTCAGTAAAATTTCAGGTTTTTGGAAAATCGAAAATTTGCAAAAATCGGTAATATTTCTATTTTTTGTCCAAATTTTGCTAATAACTTAGCAAAACAAGTCAAATTGGAACTCATTTTAATGCTTTTGCCGAGATCTACCCAAATTTACAAAAAATATTCAATTTTTTGGCGCATTTAACCCGAAAAACTTCGAAAACAGGAATAAAATCGGTGAAATTTCTGGTTTTTGGCCATATTTTTATAAAAATTCAGCGAAACTAGTCAAAGTTTGATTCATGTTAATGCTGTTGACAGAATCTATCAAAAATATTTAGGAATATTCAATTTTCCATAGCAGTAAACCCAAAAAAATTCGAAATATAAAAAAAAACTGACAATTCTGGATTTTGGCCAAATTTTGCTGAAATTGAGCAAAACTGGTCAACTTTGGATTCATTGTAATGCTTTTTCCGAGATCTACCCAAATTTAGAAAACATTTTCAATTTTTTGCAGCAGTTAACCTGAAAAATGACAAGAACAGGAATAAAATTGTTGAAATTTATTGTTTTCTTGCTATATTTTGCTAAAAATTGCGCTAAACAAGACACAATTGTATTCATTTTAATGCTTTTGAAGGGATATATCCAACTGGGTATCCGTGGTTAATGACCCGATGTCGATGAAAAGAATTCGATGACCCGAGGCCAAAGACCTAAGGTCAAAGACGTGGAAATGGAATTTGACTCGAGGTCATTGACCCGAGTTCATTGACCCCAGGTCATTGAACCGAGGTCATTGACCCCAGGTCATTGAACCGAGGTCAATGACCCGAGGTAGATGACTTAAGGTCGTTGACCCAAGGTCAATGACCCGAGGTCAATGACCCTAGGTCAATGACCCGAGGACAATGAAATGAAGTCACTGAGCCAAGGTCGACTCCGGGAGGTCGACTTTGGGAGGTTGACTCCGGGAGGTCGACTCCGGGAGGTCGACTCCGGGAGGTTGACTCCGGGAGGTCGACTCCGGGAGGTCGACTCCGGGAGGTCGACTCCAGGAGGTCGACTCCGGGAGGTCGACTCCGGGAGGTTGACTCCGGGAGGTCGACTCCGGGAGGTCGACTCCGGGAGGTCGACTCCGGGAGGTCGACTCCAGGAGGTCGACTCCAGGAGGTCAACTCCGGGTGGTTTACTCGGCGAGGTTGATAACAGGCTGTCAACTCCAAGATGAGACTTCGAAAATTAAGGGAAAATGGAAGAAAAAAAATTAAAACCAATAAAACACCGTTTTCGTTGTTTTTTTCGATCAAATCTCGATGAAAAAATATCAGTTGTCGTTGCTTTTCTCAATCATATCTCAATAAAATGATGAAAATTAAGGTATAATAGAGGAAAAAAATTTAAATTTCGGTGAAATTATTCGATTTCGTTGCTTTTTTTGATCAAATCTTCAAAAAAGGACGAGAAGAAAGGCAAGGGGGAGTAAAACTTTCAGATTTCGATAAAATTATCCGTTTTCATTGCTTTTTTGATAATATCTCATTAAAATGACCAAAATTAACCCAAAAAAGGGACCAAAATATTGAAATAAAGCTAGAAATTATCCGTTTTCGTTGTTTTTTCGATCAAATCTCGAAAACATGACGAAACATAAGGAATAATAGATGAAAAAATTTAAATTTCGGTGAAATTATCCGTTTTCGTTGATTTTCTTGATTATATCTCGATAAAATGACCAAAATTAAGGAAAAATAGATGAAAAAATTAAAACCAATAAAACTCCAATTTCGTTGTTTTTTTCGATCAAATCTCGATAAATGACAAAAATTAAGGTAATATAGAGAAAACATATTGAAATTAAGCAAGAAATGATCCGTTTTCGATGATTATTTGGATCATATCCCGCTGAAATGACAAAATTTAAGGAAAAATTGAGGAAAACAATTCAGATTTCACTAAAATTATCCTTTTTCGTTGTTTTTTCCATCAAATCTCGATAAAATGACCAAAATTAAGGAAAAATAGAGAAAAAATATTGAAATTAAATTATAAATGATCCGTTTTCGTTGATTTTTTTATCATAACCCAGTAAAATGACAAAAATTAAGGAAAAATTGAGGAAAACAATTCAGATTTCACTTAAATAATCCTTTTTCGTTGTTTTTTTCCATCAAATCTCGATAAAATGACCAAAATTAAGGAAGAATAGAGAAAAAATATTGAAATTTAATTAGATATGATCCGTTTTCGATGATTTTTTTTATCATACCCCGGTAAAATGAAAAAAATTAAGGAAAAATTGAGGAAAACAAATCAGATATCACTAAAATTATCCTTTTTCGTTGTTTTTTGCCATCAAATCACGATAAAATGACCAAAATTAAGGGAAAATAGAGAAAAAATATTGAAATTTAATTAGAAATGATCCGTTTTCGATGATTTTTTTTATCATACCCCGGTAAAATGACAAAAATTAAGGAAAGATTGAGGAAAAAAATTCAGATTTCACTAAAATTATCCTTTTTCGTTTTTCTTTCCATCAAATCTCGAAAAAATGACCAAAATTAAGGTAAAATAGAGAAAAAATTTTAAAATTTAATTAGAAATGATCCGTTTTCGATGATTTTTTTATCATAACCCGGTAAAATCACAAAAATTAGGGCAAAATAGAGGAAAAAGATTGAAATTTCGCTAAAATTATCCGTTTTCGTTTCTTTTTTCGATCATATTTACTGAAATGACGAAAAGTAAGGCAATATTGAGGAAAACAATGGAAATTTCACTAAATTATGTTTTTTTGGTTTTGGAAATTACTGGTTTTTGGCCATATTTTTCTAAAAATTGAGCAAAACTGGTCAACAATTGATTCATTTTAATGCTATATCCGAGATCTATCCAGATTTGAAAGAAATAGCAATTTATTGTTGCAGTTAACCCATAAAACGTCGAAAAAAGGAATACAATCTGTGAAATTTATGGTTTTTGGCCACTTAAAAAAAAATTGTGCAAAGCTAGTCAATGTTTGATTCATTTTAATGCTTTTGAAGAGATTTATGAACATTATGTGGAAATTTCCAATAATTCCAAAATATAAACCCAAAAAACGTCAAAAACTCAAAAAACTCAGTAAAATTTCAGGTTTTTGGCCACATTTTGCTGAAATTTGAGCAAAACTATTCAACTTTGGATTCATTTTATTTCTTTTACCGAGATCTATTCAAATTTAGAAGAAATATTCAATTTTTCTTAGCAACAGAACCCAAAAAACGTCGAACACTCGAGTAAAATCGGTTAAATTTATGGATTTATGTCATGTTCTTCTAAAATTTGAGCAACAATAGTCAGTGTTGGATTCATTTTAATGCTTTTGACGAGATCTATCAAAGTTGTTTAGAAATATTGAATAATCCATAACAGTAAACCCAGAAAACATCGTAAATTTGCATAAATCGGTAATATTTTTTTTTTTGTCCAAATTTTGCTGAAAACTTAGCAAAACAAGTCAAATTTGAACTCATTTTAATGCTTATTCCGAGATCTACCCAAATTTAGAAAAAATATTCAATTTTTTGACGCAGTTAACCCGAAAAAAGTCGAAAACAGGAATAAAATCGGTGAAATTTCTGGTTTTTTGCCATATTTTTATAAAAATTCGGCGAAACTAGTCAAAGTTTGATTCATGTTAATGCTGTTGACAGAATCTATCAAAAATATTTAGGAATATTCAATTTTCCATAGCAGTAAACCCAAAAAAATTCGAAATATAAAAAAAAACTGACAATTCTGGATTTTGGCCAAATTTTGCTGAAATTTAGCAAAACTGGTCAACTTTGGATTCATTTTAATGCTAATTCCGAGATCTACCCAAATTTAGAAAACATATTCAATTTTTTGCAGTAGTTAACCTGAAAAACGACAAAAATAGGAATAAAATTGGTGAAATTTATGGTTTTCTTGCTATATTTTGCTAAAAATTGCGCTTAACAAGACACAATTATATTCATTTTAATGCTTTTGAAGGGATATATCCAACTGGGTATCCGTGGTTGATGACCCGATGTCGATGAACAGAATTCGATGACCCGAGGCCAAAGACCTAAGGTCAAAGACGTGGAAATGGAATTTGACTCGAGGTCATTGACCCGAGGTCATTGACCCCAGGTCATGGAACCGAGGTCAATGACCCGAGGTAGATGACTTGAGGTCGTTGACCCAAGGTCAATGACCCGAGGTCAATGACCCGAGGTATATGACCCGAGGACAATGAAATGAAGTCACTGAGCAAGGTCGACTCCGGGAGGTCAAAACCGGGACTTCGACTCTGAGACTTCGTTTCCGGGAGGTCGACTCCGGGAGGTCGACTCCAGGAGGTCGACTCCGGGAGGTCGACTCCGGGAGGTCGACTCCGGGAGGTCGACTCCGGGAGGTCGACTCCGGGAGGTCGACTCCGGGAGGTCGACTCCGGGAGGTCGACTCCGGAAGGTCGACTCCGGAAGGTCGACTCCGAGAGGTCGACTCCGGGAGGTCGACTCCGGGAGGTCGACTCCGGGAGGTCGACTCCGGGAGGTCGACTCCGGGAGGTCGACTCCGGAAGGTCGACTCCGAGAGGTCGACTCCGGGAGGTCGACTCCGGGAGGTCGACTCCGGGAGGTCGACTCCGGGAGGTCGACTCCAGGAGGTCAACTCCGGGTGGTTTACTCGGCGAGGTTGATAACAGGCTGTCAACTCCAAGATGAGACTTCGAAAATTAAGGGAAAATGTAAGAAAAAAAATTAAAACCAAAAAAACTCCGTTTTCGTTGTTTTTTTCGATCAAATCTCGATGAAAAAATATCTGTTGACGTTGCTTCTCTCAATCATATCTCAATAAAATGACGAAAATTAAGGTATAATAGCGGAAAAAAATTTAAATTTCGGTGAAATTATTCGATTTCGTTGCTTTTTTTGATCAAATCTTCAAAAAAGGACGAGAAGTAAGGCAAAGGGGAGAAAAAAATTGAGATTTAGATAAAATTATCCCTTTTCATTGCTTTTTTGATAATATCTCATTAAAATGACCAAAATTAACGCAAAAAAAGGGACCAATATATTGAAATAAAGCTAGTTATTATCCGTTTTCGTTTTTTTTTCGATCACATCTCGAAAACATGACGAAACTTAAGGTATAATAGATGAAAAAATTTAAATTTCGGTGAAATTATCCGTTTTCGTTGATTGTTTTGATTATATCTCGATAAAATGACCAAAATTAAGGAAAAATAGATGAAAAAAATTAAAACCAATAAACTCCATTTTCGTTGTTTTTTTTTCGATCAAATCTCGATAAAATGAAAAAAATTAAGGTAAAATAGAGAAAAAATATTGAAATTAAATTAGAAATGATCCGTTTTCGATGATTATTCGGATCATATCCCGCTGAAATGACAAAAATTAAGAAAAAATTGAGGAAAACAATTCAGATTTCACTAAATTTATCCTTTTTCGTTGTTTTTTCCATCAAATCTCGATAAAATGACCAAAATTAAGGAAGAATAGAGAAAAAATATTGAAATTAAATTAGAAATGATCCGTTTTCAATGATTTACTTTATCATACCCAAGAAAAATGAGAAAAATTAAGGAAGAATTGAGGAAAACAATCCAGATTTCACTAAAATTATCCTTTTTCGTTTTTTTTTCCAACAAATCTCGATAAAATGACCAAAATTAAGGAAAAATAGAGAAAAAATATTGAAATTAAATTAGAAATGATCCGTTTACGATGATTTTCTTTATCATACTCCGGTAAAATTACAAAAATTGAGGAAAAATTGAGGAAAACAATTCAGATTTCACTAAAATTATCCTTTTTCATTGTTTTTTTTTCCGTCAAATCTCGATAAAATGACCAAAATTAAGGAAAAATAGAGAAACAATTTTGAAATTAAATTATAAATGATCCGTTTTCGTTGATTTTTTTTATACTAACCCGGTAAAATGACACAAATTGAGGAAAAATTGAGGAAAACAATTCAGATTTCACTAAAATTATCCTTTTTCGTTGTTTTTTTCCATCAAATCTCGATAAAATGACCAAAATTAAGGAAAAATAGAGAAAAAATATTGAAATTAAATTAGAAATGATCCGTTTTCGATGATTTTTTTTTATCATACCCCGGTAAAATGACAAAAATTAAGGAAAGATTGAGGAAAACAATTCAGATTTCACTAAAATTATCCTTTTTCGTTGTTTTTTTCCATCAAATCTCGATAAAATGACCAAAATTAAGGAAAAATAGATGAAAAAATTAAAACCAATAAAACTCCAATTTCGTTGTTTTTTTCGATCAAATCTCGATAAATGACAAAAATTAAGGTAATATAGAGAAAACATATTGAAATTAAGCAAGAAATGATCCGTTTTCGATGATTATTTGGATCATATCCCGCTGAAATGACAAAAATTAAGGAAAAATTGAGGAAAACAATTCAGATTTCACTAAAATTATCATTTTTCGTTGTTTTTTTCCATCAAATCTCGATAAAATGACCAAAATTAGGGAAGAATAGACAAAAAATATTGAAATTTAATTAGAAATGATCCGTTTTCGATGATTTTTTTATCATAACCCGGTAAAATCACAAAAATTAGGGCAAAATAGAGGAAAAAGATTGAAATTTCGCTAAAATTATCCGTTTTCGTTTCTTTTTTCGATCATATTTACTGAAATGACGAAAAGTAAGGCAATATTGAGGAAAACAATGGAAATTTCACTAAATTATGTTTTTTTTTGGTTTTGGAAATTACTGGTTTTTGGCCATATTTTTCTAAAAATTGAGCAAAACTGGTCAACTTTTGATTCATTTTAATGCTATATCCGAGATCTATCCAGATTTGAAAGAAATAGCAATTTATTTTTGCAGTTAACCCATAAAACGTCGAAAAAAGGAATACAATCGGTGAAATTTATTGTTTTTGGCCACTTAAAAAAAATTGAGCAAAGCTAGTCAATGTTTGATTCATTTTAATGCTTTTGAAGAGATTTATGAACATTATGTGGAAATTTCCAATAATTCCCAATTATAAACCCAAAAAACGTCAAAAACTCAAAAACTCAGTAAAATTTCAGGTTTTTTGCCACATTTTGCTGAAATTTGAGCAAACTATTCAACTTTGGATTCATTTTATTTCTTTTACCGAGATCTATTCAAATTTAGAAGAAATATTCAATTCTTCTTAGCAGCAGAACCCAAAAAACGTCGAACACTCGAGTAAAATCGGTTAAATTTATGGTTTTATGTCATGTTCTTCTAAAATTTGAGCAAAAATAGTCAGTGTTGGATTCATTTTAATGCTTTTGACGAGATCTATCAAAGTTGTTTAGAAATATTGAATAATCCATAACAGTAAACCCAGAAAACATCGAAAATTTGCAAAAATCGGTAATATTTCAATTTTTTGTCCAAATTTTGCTAAAAACTTAGCAAAACAAGTCAAATTTGAACTCATTTTAATGCTTTTGCCGAGATCTACCCAAATTTAGGAAAAATATTCAATTTTTTGGCGCATTTAACCCGAAAAACTTCGAAAACAGGAATAAAATCGGTGAAATTTCTGGTTTTTGGCCATATTTTTATAAAAATTCAGCGAAACTAGTCAAAGATTGATTCATGTTAATGCTGTTGACAGAATCTATCAAAAATATTTAGGAATATTCAATTTTCCATAGCAGTAAACCCAAAAAAATTCGAAATATAAAAAAAAACTGACAATTCTGGATTTTGGCCAAATTTTGCTGAAATTGAGCAAAACTGGTCAACTTTGGATTCATTTTAATGCTTTTTCCGAGATCTACCCAAATTTAGAAAACATATTCAATTTTTTGCAGCAGTTAACCTGAAAAATGACAAAAACAGGAATAAAATTGTTGAAATTTATGGTTTTCTTGCTATATTTTGCTAAAAATTGCGCTAAACAAGACACAATTGTATTCATTTTAATGCTTTTGAAGGGATATATCCAACTGGGTATCCGTGGTTAATGACCCGATGTCGATGAACAGAATTCGATGACCCGAGGCCAAAGACCTAAGGTCAAAGACGTGGAAATGGAATTTGACTCGAGGTCATTGACCCGAGGTAGATGACTTGAGGTCGTTGACCCAAGGTCAATGACCCGAGGTCAATGACCCGAGGTCAATGACCCGAGGACAATGAAATGAAGTCACTGAGCCAAGGTCGACTCCGGGAGGTCGACTCCGGGAGGTCGACTCCAGGAGGTCGACTCCGGGAGGTCGACTCCGGGAGGTCGACTCCGGGAGGTCGACTCCGGGAGGTCGACTTAGGGAGGTCGACTCCGGGAGGTCGACTATTGGAGGTCGACTCCGGGAGGTCGACTCCGAGAGGTCGACTCCAGGAGGTCGACTCCGGGAGGTCGACTCCGGGAGGTCGACTCAAAGAGGTCGACTATTGGAGGTCGACTCCGGGAGGTCGACTCCAGAAGGTCAACTCCGGGTGGTTTACTCGGCGAGGTTGATAACAGGCTGTCAACTCCAAGATGAGACTTCGAAAATTAAGGGAAAATGGAAGAAAAAAAATTAAAACCAATAAAACACCGTTTTCGTTGTTTTTTTCGATCAAATCTCGATGAAAAAATATCAGTTGTCGTTGCTTTTCTCAATCATATCTCAATAAAATGATGAAAATTAAGGTATAATAGAGGAAAAAAATTTAAATTTCGGTGAAATTATTCGATTTCGTTGCTTTTTTTGATCAAATCTTCAAAAAAGGACGAGAAGAAAGGCAAAGGGGAGTAAAAAATTGAGATTTCGATAAAATTATCCGTTTTCATTGCTTTTTTGATAATATCTCATTAAAATGACCAAAATTAACTAAAAAACAGGGACCAAAATATTGAAATAAAGCTAGAAAATATCCGTTTTCGTTGTTTTTTTCGATCAAATCTCGAAAACATGACGAAACATAAGGAATAATAGATGAAAAAATTTAAATTTCGGTGAAATTATCCGTTTTCGTTGATTTCTTTGATTATATCTCGATAAAATGACCAAAATTAAGGAAAAATAGATGAAAAATTAAAACCAATAAAACTCCAATTTCGTTGTTTTTTTCGATCAAATCTCGATAAATGACAAAAATTAAGGTAATATAGAGAAAACATATTGAAATTAAGCAAGAAATGATCCGTTTTCGATGATTATTTGGATCATATCCCGCTGAAATGACAAAAATTAAGGAAAAATTGAGGAAAACAATTCAGATTTCACTAAAATTATCATTTTTCGTTGTTTTTTCCATCAAATCTCGATAAAATGACCAAAATTAAGGAAAAATAGAGAAATAATATTGAAATTTAATTAGAAATGATCCGTTTTCGATGATTTTTTTTATCATAACCCGGTAAAATCACAAAAATTAGGGCAAAATAGAGGAAATAGTTTGAAATTTCGCTAAAATTATCCGTTTTCGTTGCTTTTTTCGATCATATTTACTGAAATGACGAAAAGTAAGGCAATATTGAGGAAAACAATGGAAATTTCACTAAATTATGTTTTTTTTTGGTTTTGGAAATTTCTGGTTTTTGGCCATATTTTTCTAAAAATTGAGCAAAACTGGTCAACTTTTGATTCATTTTAATGCTATATCCGAGATCTATCCAGATTTGAAAGAAATAGCAATTTATTGTTGCAGATAACCCATAAAACGTCGAATAAAAGGAATACAATCGGTGAAATTTATGGTTTTTGGCCACTTAAAAAAAATTGAGCAAACCTAGTCAATGTTTGATTCATTTTAATGCTTTTGAAGAGATTTATAAACATTATGTGGAAATTTCCAATAATTCCCAATTATAAACCCAAAAAACGTCAAAAACTCAAAAAACTCAGTAAAATTTCAGGTTTTTGGCCACATTTTGCTGAAATTTGAGCAAAACTATTCAACTTTGGATTCATTTTATTTCTTTTACCGAGATCTATTCAAATTTAGAAGAAATATTCAATTCTTGTTAGCAGTAGAACCCAAAAAACGTCGAACACTCGAGTAAAATCGGTTAAATTTATGGTTTTATGTCATGTTCGTCTAAAATTTGAGCAACAATAGTCAGTGTTGGATTCATTTTAATGCTTTTGACGAGATCTATCAAGGTTGTTTAGAAATATTGAATAATCCATAACAGTAAACCCAGAAAACATCGAAAATTTGCAAAAATCGGTAATATTTCTATTTTTTGTCCAAATTTTGCTAAAAACTTAGCAAAACAAGTCAAATTGGAACTCATTTTAATGCTTTTGCCGAGATCTACCCAAATTTACAAAAAATATTCAATTTTTTGGCGCATTTAACCCGAAAAACTTCGAAAACAGGAATAAAATCGGTGAAATTTCTGGTTTTTGGCCATATTTTTATAAAAATTCAGCGAAACTAGTCAAAGTTTGATTCATGTTAATGCTGTTGACAGAATCTATCAAAAATATTTAGGAATATTCAATTTTCCATAGCAGTAAACCCAAAAAAATTCGAAATATAAAAAAAAACTGACAATTCTGGATTTTGGCCAAATTTTGCTGAAATTGAGCAAAACTGGTCAACTTTGGATTCATTTTAATGCTTTTTCCGAGATCTACCCAAATTTAGAAAACATTTTCAATTTTTTGCAGCAGTTAACCTGAAAAATGACAAAAACAGGAATAAAATTGTTGAAATTTATTGTTTTCTTGCTATATTTTGCTAAAAATTGCGCTAAACAAGACACAATTGTATTCATTTTAATGCTTTTGAAGGGATATATCCAACTGGGTATCCGTGGTTAATGACCCGATGTCGATGAAAAGAATTCGATGACCCCAGGCCAAAGACCTAAGGTCAAAAACGTGGAAATGGAATTTGACTCGAGGTCATTGACCCGAGTTCATTGACCCCAGGTCATTGAACCGAGGTCATTGACCCCAGGTCATTGAACCGAGGTCAATGACCCGAGGTAGATGACTTGAGGTCGTTGACCCAAGGTCAATGACCCGAGGTCAATGACCCGAGGACAATGAAATGAAGTCACTGAGCCAAGGTCGACTCCGGGAGGTCGACTCCGGGAGGTTGACTCCGGGAGGTCGACTCCGGGAGGTCGACTCCGGGAGGTTGACTCCGGGAGGTCGACTCCGGGAGGTCGACTCCGGGAGGTCGACTCCAGGAGGTCGACTCCGGGAGGTTGACTCCGGGAGGTCGACTCCGGGAGGTCGACTCCGGGAGGTCGACTCCGGGAGGTCGACTCCAGGAGGTCGACTCCAGGAGGTCAACTCCGGGTGGTTTACTCGGCGAGGTTGATAACAGGCTGTCAACTCCAAGATGAGACTTCGAAAATTAAGGGAAAATGGAAGAAAAAAAATTAAAACCAATGAAACACCGTTTTCGTTGTTTTTTTCGATCAAAACTCGATGAAAAAATATCAGTTGTCGTTGCTTTTCTCAATCATATCTCAATAAAATGATGAAAATTAAGGTATAATAGAGGAAAAAAATTTAAATTTCGGTGAAATTATTCGATTTCGTTGCTTTTTTTGATCAAATCTTCAAAAAAGGACGAGAAGAAAGGCAAGGGGGAGTAAACATTTCAGATTTCGATAAAATTATCCGTTTTCATTGCTTTTTTGATAATATCTCATTAAAATGACCAAAATTAACCCAAAAAAGGGACCAAAATATTGAAATAAAGCTAGAAATTATCCGTTTTCGTTGTTTTTTCGATCAAATCTCGAAAACATGACGAAACATAAGGAATAATAGATGAAAAAATTTAAATTTCGGTGAAATTATCCGTTTTCGTTGATTTTTTTGATTATATCTCGATAAAATGACCAAAATTAAGGAAAAATAGATGAAAAAATTAAAACCAATAAAACTCCAATTTCGTTGTTTTTTTCGATCAAATCTCGATAAATGACAAAAATTAAGGTAATATAGAGAAAACATATTGAAATTAAGCAAGAAATGATCCGTTTTCGATGATTATTTGGATCATATCCCGCTGAAATGACAAAATTTAAGGAAAAATTGAGGAAAACAATTCAGATTTCACTAAAATTATCCTTTTTCGTTGTTTTTTCCATCAAATCTCGGTAAAATGACCAAAATCAAGGAAAAATAGAGAATAAATATTGAAATTAAATTATAAATGATCCGTTTTCGTTGATTTTTTTATCATAACCCAGTAAAATGACAAAAATTAAGGAAAAATTGAGGAAAACAATTCAGATTTCACTTAAATTATCCTTTTTCGTTGTTTTTTTCCATCAAATCTCGATAAAATGACCAAAATTAAGGAAGAATAGAGAAAAAATATTGAAATTTAATTAGATATGATCCGTTTTCGATGATTTTTTTTATCATACCCCGGTAAAATGAAAAAAATTAAGGAAAAATTGAGGAAAACAAATCAGATATCACTAAAATTATCCTTTTTCGTTGTTTTTTGCCATCAAATCACGATAAAATGACCAAAATTAAGGTAAAATAGAGAAAAAATATTGAAATTTAATTAGAAATGATCCGTTTTCGATGACTTTTTTTATCATACCCCGGTAAAATGACAAAAATTAAGGAAAGATTGAGGAAAAAAATTCAGATTTCACTAAAATTATCCTTTTTCGTTTTTCTTTCCATCAAATCTCGAAAAAATGACCAAAATTAAGGTAAAATAGAGAAAAAATATTAAAATTTAATTAGAAATGATCCGTATTCGATGATTTTTTTATCATAACCCGGTAAAATCACAAAAATTAGGGCAAAATAGAGGAAAAAGATTGAAATTTCGCTAAAATTATCCGTTTTCGTTTCTTTTTTCGATCATATTTACTGAAATGACGAAAAGTAAGGCAATATTGAGGAAAACAATGGAAATTTCACTAAATTATGTTTTTTTGGTTTTGGAAATTACTGGTTTTTGGCCATATTTTTCTAAAAATTGAGCAAAACTGGTCAACAATTGATTCATTTTAATGCTATATCCGAGATCTATCCAGATTTGAAAGAAATAGCAATTTATTGTTGCAGTTAACCCATAAAACGTCGAAAAAAGGAATACAATCTGTGAAATTTATGGTTTTTGGCCACTTAAAAAAAAAATTGTGCAAAGCTAGTATATGTTTGATTCATTTTAATGCTTTTGAAGAGATTTATGAACATTATGTGGAAATTTCCAATAATTCCCAATTATAAACCCAAAAAACGTCAAAAACTCAAAAAACTCAGTAAAATTTCAGGTTTTTGGCCACATTTTGCTGAAATTTGAGCAAAACTATTCAACTTTGGATTCATTTTATTTCTTTTACCGAGATCTATTCAAATTTAGAAGAAATATTCAATTTTTCTTAGCAGCAGAACCCAAAAAACGTCGAACACTCGAGTAAAATCGGTTAAATTTATGGATTTATGTCATGTTCTTCTAAAATTTGAGCAACAATAGTCAGTGTTGGATTCATTTTAATGCTTTTGACGAGATCTATCAAAGTTGTTTAGAAATATTGAATAATCCATAACAGTAAACCCAGAAAACATCGTAAATTTGCATAAATCGGTAATATTTTTTTAAAAATTCAGCGAAACTAGTCAAAGATTGATTCATGTTAATGCTGTTGACAGAATCTATCAAAAATATTTAGGAATATTCAATTTTCCATAGCAGTAAACCCAAAAAAATTCGAAATATAAAAAAAAACTGACAATTCTGGATTTTGGCCAAATTTTGCTGAAATTGAGCAAAACTGGTCAACTTTGGATTCATTTTAATGCTTTTTCCGAGATCTACCCAAATTTAGAAAACATATTCAATTTTTTGCAGCAGTTAACCTGAAAAATGACAAAAACAGGAATAAAATTGTTGAAATTTATGGTTTTCTTGCTATATTTTGCTAAAAATTGCGCTAAACAAGACACAATTGTATTCATTTTAATGCTTTTGAAGGGATATATCCAACTGGGTATCCGTGGTTAATGACCCGATGTCGATGAACAGAATTCGATGACCCGAGGCCAAAGACCTAAGGTCAAAGACGTGGAAATGGAATTTGACTCGAGGTCATTGACCCGAGGTAGATGACTTGAGGTCGTTGACCCAAGGTCAATGACCCGAGGTCAATGACCCGAGGTCAATGACCCGAGGTCAATGACCCGAGGACAATGAAATGAAGTCACTGAGCCAAGGTCGACTCCGGGAGGTCGACTCCGGGAGGTCGACTCCAGGAGGTCGACTCCGGGAGGTCGACTCCGGGAGGTCGACTCCGGGAGGTCGACTCCGGGAGGTCGACTCCGGGAGGTCGACTTAGGGAGGTCGACTCCGGGAGGTCGACTATTGGAGGTCGACTCCGGGAGGTCGACTCCGAGAGGTCGACTCCAGGAGGTCGACTCCGGGAGGTCGACTCCGGGAGGTCGACTCAAAGAGGTCGACTATTGGAGGTCGACTCCGGGAGGTCGACTCCAGAAGGTCAACTCCGGGTGGTTTACTCGGCGAGGTTGATAACAGGCTGTCAACTCCAAGATGAGACTTCGAAAATTAAGGGAAAATGGAAGAAAAAAAATTAAAACCAATAAAACACCGTTTTCGTTGTTTTTTTCGATCAAATCTCGATGAAAAAATATCAGTTGTCGTTGCTTTTCTCAATCATATCTCAATAAAATGATGAAAATTAAGGTATAATAGAGGAAAAAAATTTAAATTTCGGTGAAATTATTCGATTTCGTTGCTTTTTTTGATCAAATCTTCAAAAAAGGACGAGAAGAAAGGCAAAGGGGAGTAAAAAATTGAGATTTCGATAAAATTATCCGTTTTCATTGCTTTTTTGATAATATCTCATTAAAATGACCAAAATTAACTAAAAAACAGGGACCAAAATATTGAAATAAAGCTAGAAAATATCCGTTTTCGTTGTTTTTTTCGATCAAATCTCGAAAACATGACGAAACATAAGGAATAATAGATGAAAAAATTTAAATTTCGGTGAAATTATCCGTTTTCGTTGATTTCTTTGATTATATCTCGATAAAATGACCAAAATTAAGGAAAAATAGATGAAAAATTAAAACCAATAAAACTCCAATTTCGTTGTTTTTTTCGATCAAATCTCGATAAATGACAAAAATTAAGGTAATATAGAGAAAACATATTGAAATTAAGCAAGAAATGATCCGTTTTCGATGATTATTTGGATCATATCCCGCTGAAATGACAAAAATTAAGGAAAAATTGAGGAAAACAATTCAGATTTCACTAAAATTATCATTTTTCGTTGTTTTTTCCATCAAATCTCGATAAAATGACCAAAATTAAGGAAAAATAGAGAAATAATATTGAAATTTAATTAGAAATGATCCGTTTTCGATGATTTTTTTTATCATAACCCGGTAAAATCACAAAAATTAGGGCAAAATAGAGGAAATAGTTTGAAATTTCGCTAAAATTATCCGTTTTCGTTGCTTTTTTCGATCATATTTACTGAAATGACGAAAAGTAAGGCAATATTGAGGAAAACAATGGAAATTTCACTAAATTATGTTTTTTTTTGGTTTTGGAAATTTCTGGTTTTTGGCCATATTTTTCTAAAAATTGAGCAAAACTGGTCAACTTTTGATTCATTTTAATGCTATATCCGAGATCTATCCAGATTTGAAAGAAATAGCAATTTATTGTTGCAGATAACCCATAAAACGTCGAATAAAAGGAATACAATCGGTGAAATTTATGGTTTTTGGCCACTTAAAAAAAAATTGAGCAAACCTAGTCAATGTTTGATTCATTTTAATGCTTTTGAAGAGATTTATAAACATTATGTGGAAATTTCCAATAATTCCCAATTATAAACCCAAAAAACGTCAAAAACTCAAAAAACTCAGTAAAATTTCAGGTTTTTGGCCACATTTTGCTGAAATTTGAGCAAAACTATTCAACTTTGGATTCATTTTATTTCTTTTACCGAGATCTATTCAAATTTAGAAGAAATATTCAATTCTTGTTAGCAGTAGAACCCAAAAAACGTCGAACACTCGAGTAAAATCGGTTAAATTTATGGTTTTATGTCATGTTCGTCTAAAATTTGAGCAACAATAGTCAGTGTTGGATTCATTTTAATGCTTTTGACGAGATCTATCAAGGTTGTTTAGAAATATTGAATAATCCATAACAGTAAACCCAGAAAACATCGAAAATTTGCAAAAATCGGTAATATTTCTATTTTTTGTCCAAATTTTGCTAAAAACTTAGCAAAACAAGTCAAATTGGAACTCATTTTAATGCTTTTGCCGAGATCTACCCAAATTTACAAAAAATATTCAATTTTTTGGCGCATTTAACCCGAAAAACTTCGAAAACAGGAATAAAATCGGTGAAATTTCTGGTTTTTGGCCATATTTTTATAAAAATTCAGCGAAACTAGTCAAAGTTTGATTCATGTTAATGCTGTTGACAGAATCTATCAAAAATATTTAGGAATATTCAATTTTCCATAGCAGTAAACCCAAAAAAATTCGAAATATAAAAAAAAACTGACAATTCTGGATTTTGGCCAAATTTTGCTGAAATTGAGCAAAACTGGTCAACTTTGGATTCATTTTAATGCTTTTTCCGAGATCTACCCAAATTTAGAAAACATTTTCAATTTTTTGCAGCAGTTAACCTGAAAAATGACAAAAACAGGAATAAAATTGTTGAAATTTATTGTTTTCTTGCTATATTTTGCTAAAAATTGCGCTAAACAAGACACAATTGTATTCATTTTAATGCTTTTGAAGGGATATATCCAACTGGGTATCCGTGGTTAATGACCCGATGTCGATGAAAAGAATTCGATGACCCCAGGCCAAAGACCTAAGGTCAAAAACGTGGAAATGGAATTTGACTCAAGGTCATTGACCCGAGTTCATTGACCCCAGGTCATTGAACCGAGGTCATTGACCCCAGGTCATTGAACCGAGGTCAATGACCCGAGGTAGATGACTTGAGGTCGTTGACCCAAGGTCAATGACCCGAGGTCAATGACCCGAGGACAATGAAATGAAGTCACTGAGCCAAGGTCGACTCCGGGAGGTCGACTCCGGGAGGTTGACTCCGGGAGGTCGACTCCGGGAGGTCGACTCCGGGAGGTTGACTCCGGGAGGTCGACTCCGGGAGGTCGACTCCGGGAGGTCGACTCCGGGAGGTCGACTCCAGGAGGTCGACTCCGGGAGGTTGACTCCGGGAGGTCGACTCCGGGAGGTCGACTCCGGGAGGTCGACTCCGGGAGGTCGACTCCAGGAGGTCGACTCCAGGAGGTCAACTCCGGGTGGTTTACTCGGCGAGGTTGATAACAGGCTGTCAACTCCAAGATGAGACTTCGAAAATTAAGGGAAAATGGAAGAAAAAAAATTAAAACCAATGAAACACCGTTTTCGTTGTTTTTTTCGATCAAAACTCGATGAAAAAATATCAGTTGTCGTTGCTTTTCTCAATCATATCTCAATAAAATGATGAAAATTAAGGTATAATAGAGGAAAAAAATTTAAATTTCGGTGAAATTATTCGATTTCGTTGCTTTTTTTGATCAAATCTTCAAAAAAGGACGAGAAGAAAGGCAAGGGGGAGTAAACATTTCAGATTTCGATAAAATTATCCGTTTTCATTGCTTTTTTGATAATATCTCATTAAAATGACCAAAATTAACCCAAAAAAGGGACCAAAATATTGAAATAAAGCTAGAAATTATCCGTTTTCGTTGTTTTTTCGATCAAATCTCGAAAACATGACGAAACATAAGGAATAATAGATGAAAAAATTTAAATTTCGGTGAAATTATCCGTTTTCGTTGATTTTTTTGATTATATCTCGATAAAATGACCAAAATTAAGGAAAAATAGATGAAAAAATTAAAACCAATAAAACTCCAATTTCGTTGTTTTTTTCGATCAAATCTCGATAAATGACAAAAATTAAGGTAATATAGAGAAAACATATTGAAATTAAGCAAGAAATGATCCGTTTTCGATGATTATTTGGATCATATCCCGCTGAAATGACAAAATTTAAGGAAAAATTGAGGAAAACAATTCAGATTTCACTAAAATTATCCTTTTTCGTTGTTTTTTCCATCAAATCTCGGTAAAATGACCAAAATCAAGGAAAAATAGAGAATAAATATTGAAATTAAATTATAAATGATCCGTTTTCGTTGATTTTTTTATCATAACCCAGTAAAATGACAAAAATTAAGGAAAAATTGAGGAAAACAATTCAGATTTCACTTAAATTATCCTTTTTCGTTGTTTTTTTCCATCAAATCTCGATAAAATGACCAAAATTAAGGAAGAATAGAGAAAAAATATTGAAATTTAATTAGATATGATCCGTTTTCGATGATTTTTTTTATCATACCCCGGTAAAATGAAAAAAATTAAGGAAAAATTGAGGAAAATAAATCAGATATCACTAAAATTATCCTTTTTCGTTGTTTTTTGCCATCAAATCACGATAAAATGACCAAAATTAAGGTAAAATAGAGAAAAAATATTGAAATTTAATTAGAAATGATCCGTTTTCGATGACTTTTTTTATCATACCCCGGTAAAATGACAAAAATTAAGGAAAGATTGAGGAAAAAAATTCAGATTTCACTAAAATTATCCTTTTTCGTTTTTCTTTCCATCAAATCTCGAAAAAATGACCAAAATTAAGGTAAAATAGAGAAAAAATATTAAAATTTAATTAGAAATGATCCGTATTCGATGATTTTTTTATCATAACCCGGTAAAATCACAAAAATTAGGGCAAAATAGAGGAAAAAGATTGAAATTTCGCTAAAATTATCCGTTTTCGTTTCTTTTTTCGATCATATTTACTGAAATGACGAAAAGTAAGGCAATATTGAGGAAAACAATGGAAATTTCACTAAATTATGTTTTTTTGGTTTTGGAAATTACTGGTTTTTGGCCATATTTTTCTAAAAATTGAGCAAAACTGGTCAACAATTGATTCATTTTAATGCTATATCCGAGATCTATCCAGATTTGAAAGAAATAGCAATTTATTGTTGCAGTTAACCCATAAAACGTCGAAAAAAGGAATACAATCTGTGAAATTTATGGTTTTTGGCCACTTAAAAAAAAAATTGTGCAAAGCTAGTATATGTTTGATTCATTTTAATGCTTTTGAAGAGATTTATGAACATTATGTGGAAATTTCCAATAATTCCCAATTATAAACCCAAAAAACGTCAAAAACTCAAAAAACTCAGTAAAATTTCAGGTTTTTGGCCACATTTTGCTGAAATTTGAGCAAAACTATTCAACTTTGGATTCATTTTATTTCTTTTACCGAGATCTATTCAAATTTAGAAGAAATATTCAATTTTTCTTAGCAGCAGAACCCAAAAAACGTCGAACACTCGAGTAAAATCGGTTAAATTTATGGATTTATGTCATGTTCTTCTAAAATTTGAGCAACAATAGTCAGTGTTGGATTCATTTTAATGCTTTTGACGAGATCTATCAAAGTTGTTTAGAAATATTGAATAATCCATAACAGTAAACCCAGAAAACATCGTAAATTTGCATAAATCGGTAATATTTTTTTTTTGTCCAAATTTTGCTGAAAACTTAGCAAAACAAGTCAAATTTGAACTCATTTTAATGCTTATTCCGAGATCTACCCAAATTTAGAAAAAATATTCAATTTTTTGACGCAGTTAACCCGAAAAAAGTCGAAAACAGGAATAAAATCGGTGAAATTTCTGGTTTTTTGCCATATTTTTATAAAAATTCGGCGAAACTAGTCAAAGTTTGATTCATGTTAATGCTGTTGACAGAATCTATCAAAAATATTTAGGAATATTCAATTTTCCATAGCAGTAAACCCAAAAAAATTCGAAATATAAAAAAAAACTGACAATTCTGGATTTTGGCCAAATTTTGCTGAAATTTAGCAAAACTGGTCAACTTTGGATTCATTTTAATGCTAATTCCGAGATCTACCCAAATTTAGAAAACATATTCAATTTTTTGCAGCAGTTAACCTGAAAAACGACAAAAATAGGAATAAAATTGGTGAAATTTATGGTTTTCTTGCTATATTTTGCTAAAAATTGCGCTAAACAAGACACAATTATATTCATTTTAATGCTTTTGAAGGGATATATCCAACTGGGTATCCGTGGTTGATGACCCGATGTCGATGAACAGATTTCGATGACCCGAGGCCAAAGACCTAAGGTCAAAGACGTGGAAATGGAATTTGACTCGAGGTCATTGACCCGAGGTCATTGACCCCAGGTCATGGAACCGAGGTCAATGACCCGAGGTAGATGACTTGAGGTCGTTGACCCAAGGTCAATGACCCGAGGTCAATGACCCGAGGTATATGACCCGAGGACAATGAAATGAAGTCACTGAGCAAGGTCGACTCCGGGAGGTCAAAACCGGGACTTCGACTCTGAGACTTCGTTTCCGGGAGGTCGACTCCGGGAGGTCGACTCCAGGAGGTCGACTCCGGGAGGTCGACTCCGGGAGGTCGACTCCGGGAGGTCGACTCCGGGAGGTCGACTCCGGGAGGTCGACTCCGGGAGGTCGACTCCGGGAGGTCGACTCCGGGAGGTCGACTCCGGGAGGTCGACTCCGGGAGGTCGACTCCGGGAGGTCGACTCCGGAAGGTCGACTCCGGGAGGTCGACTCCGGGAGGTCGACACCGGGAGGTCGACTCCGGGAGGTCGACTCCGGGAGGTCGACTCCATGAGGTCGACTCCAGGAGGTCAACTCCGGGTGGTTTACTCGGCGAGGTTTATAACAGGCTGTCAACTCCAAGATGAGACTTCGAAAATTAAGGGAAAATGTAAGAAAAAAAATTAAAACCAATAAAACTCCGTTTTCGTTGTTTTTTTCGATCAAATCTCGATGAAAAAATATCTGTTGACGTTGCTTCTCTCAATCATATCTCAATAAAATGACGAAAATTAAGGTATAATAGCGGAAAAAAATTTAAATTTCGGTGAAATTATTCGATTTCGTTGCTTTTTTTGATCAAATCTTCAAAAAAGGACGAGAAGTAAGGCAAAGGGGAGAAAAAAATTGAGATTTAGATAAAATTATCCCTTTTCATTGCTTTTTTGATAATATCTCATTAAAATGACCAAAATTAACGCAAAAAAAGGGACCAATATATTGAAATAAAGCTAGTTATTATCCGTTTTCGTTTTTTTTTCGATCACATCTCGAAAACATGACGAAACTTAAGGTATAATAGATGAAAAAATTTAAATTTCGGTGAAATTATCCGTTTTCGTTGATTGTTTTGATTATATCTCGATAAAATGACCAAAATTAAGGAAAAATAGATGAAAAAAATTAAAACCAATAAACTCCATTTTCGTTGTTTTTTTTCGATCAAATCTCGATAAAATGACAAAAATTAAGGTAAAATAGAGAAAAAATATTGAAATTAAATTAGAAATGATCCGTTTTCGATGATTATTCGGATCATATCCCGCTGAATTGACAAAAATTAAGGAAAAATTGAGGAAAACAATTCAGATTTCACTAAATTTATCCTTTTTCGTTGTTTTTTCCATCAAATCTCGATAAAATGACCAAAATTAAGGAAGAATAGAGAAAAAATATTGAAATTAAATTAGAAATGATCCGTTTTCGATGATTTTTTTTATCATACCCAAGAAAAATGAGAAAAATTAAGGAAGAATTGAGGAAAACAATCAAGATTTCACTAAAATTATCCTTTTTCGTTTTTTTTTCCAACAAATCTCGATAAAATGACCAAAATTAAGGAAAAATAGAGAAAAAATATTGAAATTAAATTAGAAATGATCCGTTTACGATGATTTTCTTTATCATACTCCGGTAAAATTACAAAAATTGAGGAAAAATTGAGGAAAACAATTCAGATTTCACTAAAATTATCCTTTTTCATTGTTTTTTTTCCGTCAAATCTCGATAAAATGACCAAAATTAAGGAAAAATAGAGAAACAATTTTGAAATTAAATTATAAATGATCCGTTTTTGTTGATTTTTTTTATACTAACCCGGTAAAATGACACAAATTGAGGAAAAATTGAGGAAAACAATTCAGATTTCACTAAAATTATCCTTTTTCGTTGTTTTTTTCCATCAAATCTCGATAAAATGACCAAAATTAAGGAAAAATAGAGAAAAAATATTGAAATTAAATTAGAAATGATCCGTTTTCGATGATTTTTTTTATCATATCCCGGTAAAATGACAAAAATTAAGGAAAGATTGAGGAAAACAATTCAGATTTCACTAAAATTATCCTTTTTCGTTGTTTTTTTCCATCAAATCTCGATAAAATGACCAAAATTAAGGAAAAATAGAGAAAAAATACTGAAATTAAATTAGAAAAGATCCGTTTACGATGATTTTTTTTATCATACACCGGTAAAATTACAAAAATTGAGGAAAAATTGAGGAAAACAATTCAGATTTCACTAAAATGATCATTTTTCATTGTTTTTTTTCCATCAAATCTCGATAAAATGACCAAAATTAAGGAAAAATAGAGAATCTATTTTGAAATTAAATTATAAATGATCCGTTTTCGTTGATTTTTTTATCATAACCCGGTAAAATGACAAAAATTGAGGAAAAATTGAGGAAAACAATTCAGATTTCACTAAAATTATCCTTTTTCGTTGTTTTTTTCCATCAAATCTCGATAAAATGACCAAAATTAAGGAAAAATAGAGAAAAAATATTGAAATTAAATTAGAAATGTTCCGTTTACGATGAATTTTTTTATCATACCCCGGTAAAATTACAAAAATTGAGGAAAATTGAGGAAAACAATTCAGATTTCACTAAAATTATCCTTTTTCATTGTTTTTTGACCAAAATTAAGGAAAAATAGATGAAAAAATTAAAACCAATAAAACTCCAATTTCGTTGTTTTTTTCGATCAAATCTCGATAAATGACAAAAATTAAGGTAATATAGAGAAAATATATTGAAATTAAGCAAGAAATGATCCGTTTTCGATGATTATTTGGAGCATATCCCGCTAAAATGACAAAAATTAAGGAAAAATTGAGGAAAACAATTCAAATTTCACTAAAATTATCCTTATTCGTTGTTTTTTGCCATCAAATCTCGATAAAATGACCAAAATTAAGGAAGAATAGAGAAAAAATATTGAAATTTAATTAGAAATGATCCGTTTTCGATGATTTTTTTTATCATACCCCGGTAAAATGAAAAAAATTAATGAAAAATTGAGGAAAACAAATCAGATTTCACTAAAATTATCCTTTTTCGTTTTTTTTTGCCATCAAATCACGATAAAATGACCAAAATTAAGGGAAAATAGAGAAAAAATATTGAAATTAAATTAGAAATGATCCGTTTTCGATGATTTTTTTTATCATACCCCGGTAAAATGACAAAAATTAAGGAAAGATTGAGGAAAACAATTCAGATTTCACTAAAATTATACTTCTTCGTTGTTTTTTTCCATCAAATATCGAAAAATGACCAAAATTAAGGTAAAAAAGAGAAAAATATTGAAATTAAATTAGAAATGATCCGCTTTCGATGATTTTTTTATCATACCCCGGTAAAATGACAAAAATTAGGGCAAAATAGAGGAAAAAGACTGAAATTTCGCTAAAATTATCCGGTTTCGTTGCTTTTTTCGATCATATTTACTGAAATGACAAAAATTAAGGCAAAATTGAGGAAAACAATGGAAATTTCACTAAATTATGTTTTTTCTGGTTTTCGAAATTTCTGGTTTTTGGCCATATTTTTCTAAAAATTGAGCAAAACTGGTCAACTTTTTATTCATTTTAATGCTATATCCGAGATCTATCCGAATTTGAAAGAACTACCAATTTATAGTTGCAGTTATCCCAAAAAACGTCGAAAAAAGGAATAAAATCGGTGAAATTTATGGTTTTTGGCCACCTATAAAAAAATTGAGCAAAGCTAGTCAATGTTTGATTCATTTTAATGCTTTTGAAGAGATATATGAACATTATTGGAAATTTCCAATAATTCCCAATTAAAAACCCAAAAAACGTCAAAAACTCAAAAAACTCAGTAAAATTTCAGGTTTTTGGCCACATTTTTCTGAAATTTGAGCAAAACTATTCAACTTTGGATTCATTTTATTTCTTTTACCGAGATCTATTCAAATTTAGAAGAAATATTCAATTCTTCTTAGCAGCAGAACCCAAAAAACGTCGAACACTCGAGTAAAATCGGTTAAATATATGGTTTTATGCCATATTCTTCTAAAATTTGAGCAACAATAGTCAGTGTTGGATTTATTTTAATACTTTTGATGATATCTATCAAAGTTGTTCGGAAATATTGAATAATCCATAACAGTAAACCCAGAAAACATCGAAAATTTGCAAAAATCGGTAAAATTTCTATTTTTTGTCCAAATTTCATTGAAAACTTAGCAAAACAAGTCAAATTTGAACTCATTTTAATGCTTTTGCCGAGATCTACCCAAATTAAGAAAAAATATTCAATTTTTTGACACAGTTAACCCGAAAAACGTCGAAAACAGGAATAAAATCGGTGAAATTTCTGGTTTTTGGCCATATTTATATAAAAATTCAGCGAAACTAGTCAAAGTTTGATTCATGTTAAAGCTGTTGACAGAATCTATCAAAATTATTTAGGAATATTCGATTTTCCATAGCAGTAAACCCAAAAAAATTCGAAATACCAAAAAAAAACAGTAACAATTCTGGATTTAGGCCAAATTTTGCTGTAATTGAGCAGAACTGGTCAACTTTGGATTCATTTTAATGCTTTTTCCGGGATCTACCCAAATTTATAAAACATATTCAATTTTTTGCAGCAGTTAACCCGAAAAACGACAAAAACATTAATAAAATTGGAGAAATTTATGGTTTTCTTGCTATATTTTGCTAAAAATTGCGCTAAACAAGACACCATTGTATTCATTTTCATGCTTTTGAAGGGATATATGCAACTGGGTATCCATGGTTGATGAACCGATGTCGATGAACAGAATTCGATGACCCGAGGCCGAAGACCTAAGGTCAAAGACGTGGAAATGGAATTTGACTCGAGGTCATTGACCCGAGGTCATTGACCCCAGGTCATTTAACCGAGTTCAATGACCCGAGTCAATGACTTGAGGTCGTTGACCCAAGGTCAATGACCCGAGGTCAATGACCCGAGGACAATGAAATGAAGTCACTGAACCAAGGTTAACTCCGGGAGGTCGACTCTTGGAGGTCAAATCCGGGACTTCGACTCTAGGACTTCGTTTCCGGGAGATCCGGGAAGTCGACTCCGGGAGGTCAACTCCGGGAGGTCGACTCCGGGAGGTCGACACCGGGAGGTTGACTCCGGGAGGTCAACTCCAGGAGGTCGACTCTGGGAGGTCGACTCCGGGAGGTCGACTCCGGGAGGTCGACTCCGGGAGGTCGACTCCGGGAGATCGACTCCTGGAGGTCGGCTCCGGGAGGTTGACTCCATGAGGTCGACTCCGGGAGGTTGACTCCGGGTGGTTTACTCGGCGAGGTTGATAACAGGATGTAAACTCCAAGATGAGACTTCGAAAATTAAGGGAAAATGGAAGAAAAAAAATAAAACCAATAAAACTCCGTTTTCGTTGTTTTTTTCGATCAAATCTCGATGAAAAAATATCTGTTGTCGTTGCTTTTCTCAATCATATCTCAATAAAATGACGAAAATTAAGGTATAATAGAGGAAAAAAATTTAAATTTCGGTGAAATTATTCGATTTCGTTGCTTTTTTTGATCAAATCTTCAAAAAAGGACGAGAAGAAAGGCAAAGGGGAGTAAAAAATTGAGATTTAGATAAAATTATCCGTTTTCATTGCTTTTTTGATAATATCTCATTAAAATGACCAAAATTAACCCAAAAAAAGGGACCAAAATATTGAAATAAAGCTAGAAATTATCCGTTTTCGTTGTTTTTTTCGATCAAATCTCGAAAACATGACGAAACATAAGGAATAATAGATGAAAAAATTTAAATTTCGGTGAAATTATCCGTTTTCGTTGATTTTTTTGATTATATCTCGATAAAATGACCAAAATTAAGGAAAAAAAGATGAAAAGATTAAAACCAATAAAACTCCAATTTCGTTGTTTTTTTCGATCAAATCTCGATAAATGACAAAAATTAAGGTAATATAGAGAAAACATATTGAAATTAAGCAAGAAATGATCCGTTTTCGATGATTATTTGGATCATATCCCGCTGAAATGACAAAAATTAAGGAAAAATTGAGGAAAACAATTCAGATTTCACTAAAATTATCCTTTTTCGTTGTTTTTTCCATCAAATCTCGATAAAATGACCAAAATTAAGGAAAAATAGAGAAAAAATATTGAAATTAAATTATAAATTATCCGTTTTCGTTGATTTTTTTATCATAACCCAATAAAATGACAAAAATTAAGGAAAAATTGAGGAAAACAATTCAGATTTCACTTAAATTATCCTTTTTCGTTGTTTTTTTCCATCAAATCTCGATAAAATGACCAAAATTAAGGAAGAATAGAGAAAAAATATTGAAATTTAATTAGAAATGATCCGTTTTCGATGATTTTTTTTATCATACCCCGGTAAAATGAAAAAAATTAAGGAAAAATTGAGGAAAACAAATCAGATATCACTAAAATTATCCTTTTTCGTTGTTTTTTGCCATCAAATCACGATAAAATGACCAAAATTAAGGGAAAATAGAGAAAAAATATTGAAATTAAATTAGAAATGATATGCTTTCGATGATTTTTTTTATCATACCCCGGTAAAATGACAAAAATTAAGGAAAGACTGAGGAAAACAATTCAGATTTCACTAAAATTATACTTTTTCGTTGTTTTTTCCATCAAATCTCGATAAAATGACCTAAATTAAGGTAAAATAGAGAAAAAATATTGAAATTTAACTAGAAATGATCCGTTTTCGATGATTTTTTTATCATAACCCGGTAAAATCACAAAAATTAGGGCAAAATAGAGGAAAAAGACTGAAATTTCGCTAAAATTATCCGGTTTCGTTGCTTTTTTCGATCATATTTACTGAAATGACAAAAATTAAGGCAAAATTGAGGAAAACAATGGAAATTTCACTAAATTATGTTTTTTCTGGTTTTCGAAATTTCTGGTTTTTGGCCATATTTTTCTAAAAATTGAGCAAAACTGGTCAACTTTTTATTCATTTTAATGCTATATCCGAGATCTATCCGAATTTGAAAGAAATACCAATTTATAGTTGCAGTTAACCCAAAAAACGTCGAAAAAAGGAATAAAATCGGTGAAATTTATGGTTTTTGGCCACCTATAAAACAATTGAGCAAAGCTAGTCAATGTTTGATTCATTTTAATGCTTTTGAAGAGATATATGAACATTATTGGAAATTTCCAATAATTCCCAATTAAAAACCCAAAAAACGTCAAAAACTCAAAAAACTCAGTAAAATTTCAGGTTTTTGGCCACATTTTTCTGAAATTTGAGCAAAACTATTCAACTTTGGATTCATTTTATTTCTTTTACCGAGATCTATTCAAATTTAGAAGAAATATTCAATTCTTCTTAGCAGCAGAACCCAAAAAACGTCGAACACTCGAGTAAAATCGGTTAAATATATGGTTTTATGCCATATTCTTCTAAAATTTGAGCAACAATAGTCAGTGTTGGATTTATTTTAATACTTTTGATGATATCTATCAAAGTTGTTCGGAAATATTGAATAATCCATAACAGTAAACCCAGAAAACATCGAAAATTTGCAAAAATCGGTAAAATTTCTATTTTTTGTCCAAATTTCATTGAAAACTTAGCAAAACAAGTCAAATTTGAACTCATTTTAATGCTTTTGCCGAGATCTACCCAAATTAAGAAAAAATATTCAATTTTTTGACACAGTTAACCCGAAAAACGTCGAAAACAGGAATAAAATCGGTGAAATTTCTGGTTTTTGGCCATATTTATATAAAAATTCAGCGAAACTAGTCAAAGTTTGATTCATGTTAAAGCTGTTGACAGAATCTATCAAAATTATTTAGGAATATTCGATTTTCCATAGCAGTAAACCCAAAAAAATTCGAAATACCAAAAAAAAACAGTAACAATTCTGGATTTAGGCCAAATTTTGCTGTAATTGAGCAGAACTGGTCAACTTTGGATTCATTTTAATGCTTTTTCCGGGATCTACCCAAATTTATAAAACATATTCAATTTTTTGCAGCAGTTAACCCGAAAAACGACAAAAACATTAATAAAATTGGAGAAATTTATGGTTTTCTTGCTATATTTTGCTAAAAATTGCGCTAAACAAGACACCATTGTATTCATTTTCATGCTTTTGAAGGGATATATGCAACTGGGTATCCATGGTTGATGAACCGATGTCGATGAACAGAATTCGATGACCCGAGGCCGAAGACCTAAGGTCAAAGACGTGGAAATGGAATTTGACTCGAGGTCATTGACCCGAGGTCATTGACCCCAGGTCATTTAACCGAGTTCAATGACCCGAGTCAACGACTTGAGGTCGTTGACCCAAGGTCAATGACCCGAGGTCAATGACCCGAGGACAATGAAATGAAGTCACTGAACCAAGGTTAACTCCGGGAGGTCGACTCTTGGAGGTCAAATCCGGGACTTTGACTCTAGGACTTCGTTTCCGGGAGATCCGGGAAGTCGACTCCGGGAGGTCAACTCCGGGAGGTCGACTCCGGGAGGTCGACACCGGGAGGTTGACTCCGGGAGGTCAACTCCAGGAGGTCGACTCTGGGAGGTCGACTCCGGGAGGTCGACTCCGGGAGGTCGACTCCGGGAGGTCGACTCCGGGAGATCGACTCCTGGAGGTCGGCTCCGGGAGGTTGACTCCATGAGGTCGACTCCGGGAGGTTGACTCCGGGTGGTTTACTCGGCGAGGTTGATAACAGGATGTAAACTCCAAGATGAGACTTCGAAAATTAAGGGAAAATGGAAGAAAAAAAATAAAACCAATAAAACTCCGTTTTCGTTGTTTTTTTCGATCAAATCTCGATGAAAAAATATCTGTTGTCGTTGCTTTTCTCAATCATATCTCAATAAAATGACGAAAATTAAGGTATAATAGAGGAAAAAAATTTAAATTTCGGTGAAATTATTCGATTTCGTTGCCTTTTTTGATCAAATCTTCAAAAAAGGACGAGAAGAAAGGCAAAGGGGAGAAAAAAATTGAGATTTAGATCAAATTATCCGTTTTCATTGCTTTTTTGATAATATCTCATTAAAATGACCAAAATTAACGCAAAAAAAGGGAACAATATATTGAAATAAAGCTAGAAATTATCCGTTTTCGTTGTTTTTTAGATCACATCTCGAAAACATGACGAAACATAAGGAATAATAGATGAAAAAATTTAAATTTCGGTGAAATTATCCGTTTTCGTTGATTTTTTTGATTATATCTCGATAAAATGACCAAATTTAAGGAAAAATAGATGAAAAAAATTAAAACCAAGAAAACTCCTTTTTCCGTTGTTTTTTTTCGATCAAATCTCGATAAAATGACAAAAATTAAGGTAAAATAGAGAAAAAATATTGAAATTGAATTAGAAATGATCCGTTTTCGATGATTATTTGGATCAAATCCCGCTGAAATGACAAAAATTATGGTAAAATTGAGGAAAACAATTCAGATTTCACTAAAATTATCCTTTTTCGTAGTTTATTCCATCAAATCTCGATAAAATGACCAAAATTAAGGAAAAATAGAAAAAAAATATTGAAATTAAATTAGAAATGATCCGTTTACGATGACTTTTTTTATCATACCCCGGTAAAATTACAAAAATTGAGGAAAAATTGAGGAAAACAATTCAGATTTCACTAAAATTATCCTTTTTCATTGTTTTTTTTTCCATCAAATCTCGATAAAATGACCAAAATTGAGGAAAAATAGAGAAACAATTTTGAAATTAAATTATAAATGATCCGTTTTCGTTGATTTTTTTATCATAACCCGGTAAAATGACAAAAATTGAGGAAAAATTGAGGAAAACAATTCAGATTTCACTAAAATTATCCTTTTTCGTTGTTTTTTTCCATCAAATCTCGATAAAATGACCAAAATTAAGGAAGAATAGGGAAAAAATTTTGAAATTAAATTAGAAATGATCCGTTTACGATGAATTTTTTTATCATACCCCAGTAAAATTACAAAAATTAAGGAAAGATTGAGGAAAAAAATTCAGATTTCACTAAAATTATCCTTTTTCATTGTTTTTTGACCAAAATTAAGGAAAAATAGATGAAAAAATTAAAACCAATAAAACTCCAATTTCGTTGTTTTTTTCGATCAAATCTTGATAAATGACAAAAATTAAGGTAATATAGAGAAAACATATTGAAATTAAGCAAGAAATGATCCGTTTTCAATGATTATTTGGATCATATCCCGCTGAAATGACAAAAATTAAGGAAAAATTGAGGAAAACAATTCAGATTTCACTAAAATTATCCTTTTTCGTTGTTTTTTCCATCAAATCTCGATAAAATGACCAAAATTAAGGAAAAATAGAGAATCTATTTTGAAATTAAATTATAAATGATCCGTTTTCGTTGATTTTTTATCATAACCCGGTAAAATGACAAAAATTGAGGAAAATTGAGGAAAACAATTCAGATTTCACTAAAATTATCCTTTTTCGTTGTTTTTTTCCATCAAATCTCGATAAAATTACCAAAATTAAGGAAGAATAGGGAAAAAATTTTGAAATTAAATTAGAAATGATCCGTTTTCGATGATTTTTATATCATACCCCGGTAAAATGAGAAAAATTAAGGAAAAATTGAGGAAAACAATTCAGATTTCACTAAAATTATCCTTTTTCGTTGTTTTTTCCATCAAATCTCGATAAAATGACCAAAATTAAGGAAAAATAGAGAAAAAATATTGAAATTAAATTAGAAATGATCTGTTTACGATGAATTTTTTTATCATACCCCAGTAAAATTACAAAAATTGAGGAAAAATTGAGGAAAACAAATCAGATTTCACTAAAATTATCCTTTTTCATTGTTTTTTGACCAAAATTAAGGAAAAATAGATGAAAAAATTAAAACCAATAAAACTCCAATTTCGTTGTTTTTTTCGATCAAATCTCGATAAATGACAAAAATTAAGGTAATATAGAGAAAACATATTGAAATTAAGCAAGAAATGATCCGTTTTCGATGATTATTTGGATCGTATCTCGCTGAAATGACAAATATTAAGGAAAAATTGAGGAAAACAATTCAGATTTCACTAAAATTATCCTTTTTCGTTGTTTTATCCATCAAATCTCGATAAAATGACCCAAATTAAGGAAAAATAGAGAAGAAATATTGAAATTAAGTTAGAAAAATCCGTTTTCGATGATTTTTTTATCATAAACCGGTAAAATTACAAAATTAAGGAAAAATTGAGGAAAACAATTCAGATTTCACTAAAATTATCCTTTTTCGTTGTTGTTTTCCATCAAATCTCGATAAAATGACCAAAATTAAGGAAGAATAGAGAAAATATATTGAAATTTAATTAGAAATGATCCGTTTTCGATGATTTTTTTTATCATACCCCGGTAAAATGAAAAAAATTTATGAAAAATTGAGGAAAACAAATCAGATTTCACTAAAATTATCCTTCTTCGTTGTTTTTTTCCATCAAATATCGAAAAATGACCAAAATTAAGGTAAAATAGAGAAAAAATATTGAAATTAAATTAGAAATGATCCGTTTTCGATGATTTTGTTTATCATACCCCGGTAAAATGACAAAAATTAAGGAAAGATTGAGGAAAACAATTCAGATTTCACTAAAATTATCCTTTTTCGTTGTTCTTTCCATCAAATCTCGATAAAATGACCAAAATTAAGGTAAAATAGAGAAAAAATATTGAAACTTAATTAGAAATGATCCGTTTTAGATGATTTTTTTATCATAACCCGGTAAAATCACAAAAATTAGGGCAAAATAGAGGAAAAAGATTGAAATTCGCTAAAATTATCCGTTTTCGTTTTTTTTTTCGATCATATTTACTGAAATGACGAAAAGTAAGGCAATATTGAGGAAAACAATGGAAATTTCACTAAATTATGTTTTTTTTTGGTTTTGGAAATTTCTGCTTTTTGGCCATATTTTTCTAAAAATTGAGCAAAACTGGTCAACTTTTGATTCATTTTAATGCTATATCCGAGATCTATCCAGATTTGAAAGAAATAGCAATTTATTATTGCAGTTAACCCATAAAACGTCGAAAAAAGGAATACAATCGGTGAAATTTATGGTTTTTGGCCACTTAAAAAAAAATTGAGCAAAGCTAGTCAATGTTTGATTCATTTTAATGCTTTTGAAGACATTTATGAACATTATGTGGAAATTTCCAATAATTCCCAATTATAAACCCAAAAAACTTCAAAAACTCAAAAAACTCAGTAAAATTTTAGGTTTTTGGCCACATTTTGCTGAAATTTGAGCAAAACTATTCAACTTTGGATTCATTTTATTTCTTTTACCGAGATCTATTCAAATTTAGAAGAAATATTCAATTCTTCTTAGCAGCAGAACCCAAAAAACGTCGAACACTCGAGTAAAATCGGTTAAATTTATGGTTTTATGTCATGTTCTTCTAAAATTTGAGCAACAATAGTCAGTGTTGGATTCATTTTAATGCTTTTGACGAGATCTATCAAAGTTGTTTAGAAATATTGAATAATCCATAACAGTAAACCCAGAAAACATCGAAAATTTGCAAAAATCGGTAATATTTCTATTTTTTGTCCAAATTTTGCTAAAAACTTAGCAAAACAAGTCAAATTTGAACTCATTTTAATGCTTTTGCCGAGATCTACCCAAAAGTAGAAAACATATTCAATTTTTTGACGCAGTTAACCCGAAAAACGTCGAAAACAGGAATAAAATCGGTGAAATTTCTGGTTTTTGGCCATATCTTTATAAAAATTCAGCGAAACTAGTCAAAGTTGGATTCATGTTAATGCTGTTGACAGAATCTATCAAAAATATTTAGGAATATTCAATTTTCCATAGCAGTAAACCCAAAAAAATTCGAAATATAAAAAAAAACTGACAATTCTGGATTTTGGCCAAATTTTGCTGAAATTGAGCAAAACTGGTCAACTTTGGATTCATTTTAATGCCTTTTCCGAGATCTACCCAAATTTAGAAAACATATTCAATTTTTTGCAGCAGTTAACCTGAAAAACGACAAAAACAGGAATAAAATTGGTGAAATTTATGGTTTTCTTGCTATATTTTGCTAAAAATTGCGCTAAACAAGACACAATTATATTTATTTTAATGCTTTTGAAGGGATATATCCAACTGGGTATCCGTGGTTGATGACCCGATGTCGATGAACAGAATTCGATGACACGAGGCCAAAGACCTAAGGTCAAAGACGTGGAAATGGAATTTGACTCGAGGTCATTGACCCGAGGTCATTGACCCCAGGTCATTGAACCGAGGTCATTGACCCCAGGTCATTGAACCGAGGTCAATGACCCGAGGTAGATGACTTGAGGTCGTTGACTCAAGGTCAATGACCCGAGGTCAATGACCCGAGGTATATGACCCGAGGACAATGAAATGAAGTCACTGAGCAAGGTCGACTCCGGGAGGTCAAAACCGGGACTTCGACTCTGAGACTTCGTTTCCGGGAGGTCGACTCCGGGAGGTCGACTCCAGGAGGTCGACTCCGGGAGGTCGACTCCGGGAGTTCGACTCCGGGAGGTCGACTCCGGGAGGTCGACTCCGGGAGGTCGACTCCGAGAGGTGGACTCCGGGAGGTCAACTCCGGGAGGTCGACACCGGGAGGTCGACACCGGGAGGTCGACTCTGGGAGGTCGACTCCGGGAGGTCGACTCCGGGAGGTCGACTCCAGGAGGTCAACTCCGGGTGGTTTACTCGGCGAGGTTGATAACAGGCTGTCAACTCCAAGATGAGACTTCGAAAATTAAGGGAAAATGTAAGAAAAAAAATTAAAACCAATAAAACTCCGTTTTCGTTGTTTTTTTCGATCAAATCTCGATGAAAAAATATCTGTTGACGTTGCTTCTCTCAATCATATCTCAATAAAATGACGAAAATTAAGGTATAATAGAGGAAAAAAATTTAAATTTCGGTGAAATTATTCGATTTCGTTGCTTTTTTTGATCAAATCTTCAAAAAAGGACGAGAAGTAAGGCAAAGGGGAGAAAAAAATTGAGATTTAGATAAAATTATCCCTTTTCATTGCTTTTTTGATAATATCTCATTAAAATGACCAAAATTAACGCAAAAAAAGGGACCAATATATTGAAATAAAGCTAGAAATTATCCGTTTTCGTTTTTTTTTCGATCACATCTCGAAAACATGACGAAACTTAAGGTATAATAGATGAAAAAATTTAAATTTCGGTGAAATTATCCGTTTTCGTTGATTGTTTTGATTATATCTCGATAAAATGACCAAAATTAAGGAAAAATAGATGAAAAAAATTAAAACCAATAAACTCCATTTTCGTTGTTTTTTTTTCGATCAAATCTCGATAAAATGACAAAAATTAAGGTAAAATAGAGAAAAAATATTTAAATTAAATTAGAAATGATCCGTTTTCGATGATTATTCGGATCATATCCCGCTGAAATGACAAAAATTAAGGAAAAATTGAGGAAAACAATTCAGATTTCACTAAAATTATCCTTTTTCGTTGTTTTTTCCATCAAATCTCGATAAAATGACCAAAATTAAGGAAGAATAGAGAAAAAATATTGAAATTAAATTAGAAATGATCCGTTTTCGATGATTTTTTTATCATACCCAAGAAAAATGAGAAAAATTAAGGAAAAATTGAGGAAAACAATCCAGATTTCACTAAAATTATCCTTTTTCGTTTTTTTTTCCAACAAATCTCGATAAAATGACCAAAATTAAGGAAAAATAGAGAAACAATTTTGAAATTAAATTATAAATGATCCGTTTTCGTTGATTTTTTATATACTAACCCGGTAAAATGACAAAAATTGAGGAAAAATTGAGGAAAACAATTCAGATTTCACTAAAATTATCCTTTTTCGTTGTTTTTTCCATCAAATCTCGATAAAATGACCAAAATTAAGGAAAAATAGAGAAAAAATATTGAAATTAAATTAGAAATGATCCGTTTTCGATGATTTTTTTTATCATACCCCGGTAAAATGACAAAAATTAAGGAAAGATTGAGGAAAACAATTCAGATTTCACTAAAATTATCCTTTTTCGTTGTTTTTTTCCATCAAATCTCGATAAAATGAACAAAATTAAGGAAAAATAGAGAAAAAATACTGAAATTAAATTAGAAATGATCCATTTACGATGATTTTTTGATCATACACCGGTAAAATTACAAAAATTGAGGAAAAATTGAGGAAAACAATTCAGATTTCACTAAAATGATCCTTTTTCATTGTTTTTTTTTCCATCAAATCTCGATAAAATGACCAAAATTAAGGAAAAATAGAGAATCTATTTTGAAATTAAATTATAAATGATCCGTTTTCGTTGATTTTTTTATCATAACCCGGTAAAATGACAAAAATTGAGGAAAAATTGAGGAAAACAATTCAGATTTCACTAAAATTATCCTTTTTCGTTGTTTTTTTCCATCAAATCTCGATAAAATGACCAAAATTAAGGAAAAATAGAGAAAAAATATTGAAATTAAATTAGAAATGTTCCGTTTACGATGAATTTTTTTATCATACCCCGGTAAAATTACAAAAATTGAGGAAAAATTGAGAAAAACAATTCAGATTTCACTAAAATTATCCTTTTTCATTGTTTTTTGACCAAAATTAAGGAAAAATAGATGAAAAAATTAAAACCAATAAAACTCCAATTTCGTTGTTTTTTTCGATCAAATCTCGATAAATGACAAAAATTAAGGTAATATAGAGAAAATATATTGAAATAAGGGAGAAATGATCCGTTTTCGATGATTATTTGGAGCATATCCCGCTAAAATGACAAAAATTAAGGAAAAATTGAGGAAAACAATTCAGATTTCACTAAAATTATCCTTATTCGTTTGTTTTTTGCCATCAAATCTCGATAAAATGACCAAAATTAAGGAAGAATAGAGAAAAAATATTGAAATTTAATTAGAAATGATCCGTTTTCGATGATTTTTTTTATCATACCCCGGTAAAATGAAAAAAATTAATGAAAAATTGAGGAAAACAAATCAGATTTCACTAAAATTATCCTTTTTCGTTTTTTTTTGCCATCAAATCACGATAAAATGACCAAAATTAAGGGAAAATAGAGAAAAAATATTGAAATTAAATTAGAAATGATCCGTTTTCGATGATTTTTTTTATCATACCCCGGTAAAATGACAAAAATTAAGGAAAGATTGAGGAAAACCATTCAGATTTCACTAAAATTATCCTTCTTCGTTGTTTTTTTCCATCAAGTATCGAAAAATGACCAAAATTAAGGTAAAATAGAGAAAAATATTGAAATTAAATTAGAAATGATCCCCTTTGATGATTTTTTTATCATACCCCGGTAAAATGACAAAAATTAGGGCAAAATAGAGGAAAAAGACTGAAATTTCGCTAAAATTATCCGGTTTCGTTGCTTTTTTCGATCATATTTACTGAAATGACAAAAATTAAGGCAAAATTGAGGAAAACAATGGAAATTTCACTAAATTATGTTTTTTCTGGTTTTCGAAATTTCTGGTTTTTGGCCATATTTTTCTAAAAATTGAGCAAAACTGGTCAACTTTTTATTCATTTTAATGCTATATCCGAGATCTATCCGAATTTGAAAGAAATACCAATTTATTGTTGCAGTTAACCCAAAAAACGTCGAAAAAAGGAATAAAATCGGTGAAATTTATGGTTTTTGGCCACCTATAAAAAAATTGAGCAAAGCTAGTCAATGTTTGATTCATTTTAATGCTTTTGAAGAGATATATGAACATTATTGGAAATTTCCAATAATTCCCAATTAAAAACCCAAAAAACGTCAAAAACTCAAAAAACTCAGTAAAATTTCAGGTTTTTGGCCACATTTTTCTGAAATTTGAGCAAAACTATTCAACTTTGGATTCATTTTATTTCTTTTACCGAGATCTATTCAAATTTAGAAGAAATATTCAATTCTTCTTAGCAGCAGAACCCAAAAAACGTCGAACACTCGAATAAAATCGGTTAAATTTATGGTTTTATGCCATATTCTTCTAAAATTTGAGCAACAATAGTCAGTGTTGGATTTATTTTATTACTTTTGATGATATCTATCAAAGTTGTTCGGAAATATTGAATAATCCATAACAGTAAACCCAGAAAACATCGAAAATTTGCAAAAATCGGTAAAATTTCTATTTTTTGTCCAAATTTTGCTGAAAACTTAGCAAAACAAGTCAAATTTGAACTCATTTTAATGCTTTTGCCGAGATCTACCCAAATTAAGAAACAATATTCAATTTTTTGACGCAGTTAACCCGAAAAACGTCGAAAACAGGAATAAAATCGGTGAAATTTCTGGTTTTTGGCCATATTTATATAAAAATTCAGCGAAACTAGTCAAAGTTTGATTCATGTTAAAGCTGTTGACAGAATCTATCAAAATTATTTAGGAATATTTAATTTTCCATAGCAGTAAACCCAAAAAAATTCGAAATACCAAAAAAAAACAGTAACAATTCTGGATTTAGGCCAAATTTTGCTGTAATTGAGCAGAACTGGTCAACTTTGGATTCATTTTAATGCTTTTTCCGGGATCTACCCAAATTTATAAAACATATTCAATTTTTTGCAGCAGTTAACCCGAAAAACGACAAAAACATTAATAAAATTGGAGAAATTTATGGTTTTCTTGCTATATTTTGCTAAAAATTGCGCTAAACAAGACACCATTGTATTCATTTTTATGCTTTTGAAGGGAATTATCCAACTGGGTATCCGTGGTTGATGAACCGATGTCGATGAACAGAATTCGATGACCCGAGGCCGAAGACCTAAGGTCAAAGACGTGGAAATGGAATTTGACTCGAGGTCATTGACCCGAGGTCATTGACCCCAGGTCATTTAACCGAGTTCAATGACCCGAGTCAATGACTTGAGGTCGTTGACCCAAGGTCAATGACCCGAGGTCAATGACCCGAGGTCAACGACCAGAGGTCAATGACCCGAGGTCAATGACCCGAAGTCAATGACCCGAGGACAATGAAATGAAGTCACTGAACCAAGGTTAACTCCGGGAGGTCGACTCTTGGAGGTCAAATCCGGGACTTCGACTCTGGGACTTCGTTTCCGGGAGATCCGGGAGGTCGACTCCGGGAGGTCAACTCCGGGAGGTCGACTCCGGGAGGTCGACACCGGGAGGTTGACTCCGGGAGGTCGACTCCAGGAGGTCGACTCCGGGAGGTCGACTCCGGGAGGTCGACTCCGGGATGTCGACTCTGGGACTTCGTTTCCGGGACGTCGATTCCGGGAGGTCAAATCCGGGAGGTCGATTCCGGGAGGTCGACTCCGGGAGGTCGACTCCGGGAGGTCGACTTCGGGAGGTCGACAGCGGGAGATCGACTCCTGGAGGTCGGCTCCGGGAGGTTGACTCCATGAGGTCGACTCCGGGAGGTTGACTATTGGAGGTCGACTCCGGGAGGTCGACTCCAGGAGGTCAACTCCGGGTGGTTTACTCGGCGTGGTTGATAACAGGATGTAAACTCCAAGATGAGACTTCGAAAATTAAGGGAAAATGGAAGAAAAAAAATAAAACCAATAAAACTCCGTTTTCGTTGTTTTTTTCGATCTAATCTCGATGAAAAAATATCTGTTGTCGTTGCTTTTCTCAATCATATCTCAATAAAATGACGAAAATTAAGGTATAATAGAGGAAAAAAATTTAAATTTCGGTGAAATTATTCGATTTCGTTGCTTTTTTATCAAATCTTCAAAAAAGGAAGAAAATTAAGGCAAAGGGGAGAAAAAAATTGAGATTTAGATCAAATTATCCGTTTTCATTGCTTTTTTGATAATATCTCATTAAAATGACCAAAATTAACGCAAAAATAGAGACCAAAATATTGAAATAAAGCTAAATATTATCCGTTTTCGTTGTTTTTTTCGATCACATCTCGAAAACATGACGAAACTTAAGGTATAATAGATGAAAAAATTTAAATTTCGGTGAAATTATCCGTTTTCGTTGATTGTTTTGATTATATCTCGATAAAATGACCAGAATTAAGGAAAAATAGATGAAAAAAATTAAAACCAATAAAACTCCATTTTCGTTGTTTTTTTTTCGATCAAATCTCGATAAAATGATAAAAATTAAGGTAAAATAGAGAAAAAATATTGAAATTAAATAAGAAATGATCCGTTTTCGATGATTATTTGGATCATATCCCACTGAAATGACAAAAATTAAGGAAAGATTGAGGAAAACAATTCAGATTTCACTAAAATTATCCTTTTTCGTTTTTTTTTCCATCAAATCTCGATAAAATGACCAAAATTAAGGAAAAATAAGGAAGAAATATTGAAATTAAATTAGAAATGATCCGTTTACGATGATTTTTTTTATCATACCCCGGTAAAATTACAAAAATTGAGGAAAAATTGAGGAAAACAATTCAGATTTCACTAAAATTATCCTTTTTCATAGTTTTCTTTCCATCAAATCTCGATAAAATGACCAAAATTAAGGAAAAATAGAGAAACAATTTTGAAATTAAATTATAAATGATCCGTTTTCGTTGATTTTTTTTATCATAACCCGGTAAAATGACAAAAATTGAGGAAAAATTGAGGAAAACAATTCAGATTTCACTAAAATTATCCTTTTTCGTTGTTTTTTCCATCAAATCTCGATAAAATGACCAAAATTAAGGAAAAATAGAGAAAAAATATTGAAATTAAATTAGAAATGATCTGTTTTCGATGATTTTTAATATCATACCCCGGTAAAATGACAACAATTAAGGAAAGATTGAGGAAAACAATTCAGATTTCACTAAAATTATCCTTTTTCGTTGTTTATTTCCATCAAATCTCGATAAAATGACCAAAATTAAGGAAAAATAGAGAAAAAATACTGAAATTAAATTAGAAATGATCCGTTTACGATGATTTTTTTATCATACCCCGGTAAAATTACAAAAATTGAGGAAAAATTGAGGAAAAAAATTCAGATTTCACTAAAATTATCCTTTTTCATTGTTTTTTTTCCATCAAATCTCGATAAATGACCAAAATTAAGGAAAAATAGAGAATCTATTTTGAAATTAAATTATAAATGATCCGTTTTCGTTGATTTTTTTATCATAACCCGGTAAAATGACAAAAATTGAGGAAAAATTGAGGAAAACAATTCAGATTTCACTAAAATTATCCTTTTTCGTTGTTTTTTTCCATCAAATCTCGATAAAATGACCAAAATTAAGGAAGAATAGAGAAAAAATATTGAAATTAAATTCGAAATGATCCGTTTTCGATGATTTTTTTTATCATACCCCGGTAAAATAACAAAAATTAAGGAAAGATTGAGGAAAACAATTCAGATTTCACTAAAATTATCCTTTTTCGTTGTTTTTTTCCATCAAATCTCGGTAAAATGACCAAAATTAAGGAAAAATAGAGAAGAAATATTGAAATTAAATTAGAAATGATCCGTTTACGATGATTTTTTTTATCATACCCCGGTAAAATGAAAAAAATTAAGGAAAGATTGAGGAAAACAATTCAGATTTCACTAAAAATATCCTTTTTCGTTGTTCTTTCCATCAAATCTCGATAAACTGACCAAAATTAAGGTAAAATAGAGAAAAAATATTGAAATTAAATTATAAATGATCCGTTTTCGTTGATGTTTTTATCATAACCCGGTAAAAGGACAAAAATGGAGGAAAAATTGAGGAAAACAATTCAGATGTCACTAAAATTATCCTTTTTCGTTTTTTTTTCCATCAAATCTCGATATATGACCAAAATTAAGGAAAAATAGAGAAACAATTTTGAAATTAAATTATAAATGATCCGTTTTCGTTGATTTTTTTATCATAACCCGGTAAAATGACTAAAATTGAGGAAAAATTGAGGAAAACAATTCAGATTTCACTAAAATTATCCTTTTTCGTTGTTTTTTCCATCAAATCTCGATAAAATGACCAAAATTAAGGAAAAATAGAGAAAAAATATTGAAATTAAGTTAGAAATGATCCGTTTTCGATGATTTTTTTTATCATACCCCGGTAAAATTACAAAAATTGAGGAAAAATTGAGGAAAACAATTCAGATTTCACTAAAATTATCCTTTTTCGTTGTTTTTTTCCATCAAATATCGATAAAATGAACAAAATTAAGGAAGAATAGAGAAAAAATTTTGAAATTAAATTAGAAATGATCCGTTTTCGATGATTGTTTTTTTTTACCCCGGTAAAATGAGAAAAATTAAGGAAAAATTGAGGAAAACAATTCAGATTTCACTAAAATTATCCTTTTTCGTTGCTTTTTCCATCAAATCTCGATAAAATGACCAAAATTAAGGAAAAATAGAGAAAAAATATTGAAATTAAATTAGAAATGATCCGTTTACGATGAATTTTTTTATCATACCCCGGTAAAATTACAAAAATTGAGGAAAAATTGAGGAAAACAATTCAGATTTCACTAAAATTATCCTTTTTCATTGTTTCTGACCAGAATTAAGGAAAAATAGATGAAAAAATTAAAACCAATAAAACTCCAATTTCGTTGTTTTTTTCGATCAAATCTCGATAAATGACAAAAATTAAGGAAATATAGAGAAAACATATTGAAATTAAGCAAGAAATGATCCGTTTTCGATGATTATTTGGAGCATATCCCGCTGAAATGAAAAAAAATTAAGGAAAAATTGAGGAAAACAATTCAGATTTCACTAAAATTATCCTTTTTCGTTGTTTTTTCCATCAAATCTCGATAAAATGACCAAAATTAAGGAAAAATAGAGAAAAAATATTGAAATTAAGTTAGAAATGATCCGTTTTCGATGATTTTTTTATCATAAACCGGTAAAATGAAAAAAATTAAGGAAAAATTGAGGAAAACAATTCAGATTTCACTTAAATTATCCTTTTTCGTTGTTTTTTTCCATCAAATATCGATAAAATGACCAAAATTAAGGAAGAATAGAGAAAAAATTTTGAAATTAAATTAGAAATGATCCGTTTTCGATGATTTTTTTTATCTTACCCCGGTAAAATGAGAAAAATTAAGGAAAAATTGAGGAAAACAATTCAGATTTCACTAAAATTATCCTTTTTCGTTGCTTTTTCCATCAAATCTCGATAAAATGACCAAAATTAAGGAAAAATAGAGAAAAAATATTGAAATTAAATTAGAAATGATCCGTTTACGATGAATTTTTTTATCATACCCCGGTAAAATTACAAAAATTGAGGAAAAATTGAGGAAAACAATTCAGATTTCACTAAAATTATCCTTTTTCATTGTTTTTTGACCAAAATTAAGGAAAAATAGATGAAAAAATTAAAACCAATAAAACTCCAATTTCGTTGTTTTTTTCGACCAAATCTCGATAAATGACAAAAATTAAGGTAATATAGAGAAAACATGTTGAAATTAAGCAAGAAATGATCCGTTTTCGATGATTATTTGGATCATATCCCGCTGAAATGACAAAAATTAAGGAAAAATTGAGGAAAACAATTCAGATTTCACTAAAATTATCCTTTTTCGTTGTTTTTTCCATCAAATCTCGATAAAATGACCAAAATTAAGGAAAAATAGAGAAGACATATTGAAATTAAGTTAGAAATGATCCGTTTTCGATGAATTTTTTATTATAAACCGGTAAAATGACAAAAATTAAGGAAAAATTGAGGAAAACAATTCAGATTTCACTAAAATTATCCTTTTTCGTTGTTTTTTTCCATCAAATATCGAAAAATGACCAAAATTAGGGTATTGAAATTAAATTAGAAATGATCCGCTTTCGATGATTTTTTTATCATACCCCGGTAAAATGACAAAAATTAGGTCAAAATAGAGGAAAACAATTCAGATTTCACTAAAATTATCCGGTTCGTTGCTTTTTTCGATCATATTTACTGAAATGACGAAAAGTAAGGCAAAATTGATGAAAACAATGGAAATTTCACTAAATTATGTTTTTTCTGGTTTTGGAAATTTCTGGTTTTTGGCCACATTTTTCTAAAAATTGAGCAAAACTGGTCAACTTTTTATTCATTTTAATGCTATATCCGAGATCTATCCGAATTTGAAAGAAATAGCAATTTATTGTTGCAGTTAACCCAAAAAACGTCGAAAAAAGGAATAAAATCGGTGAAATTTATGGTTTTTGGCCACCTTATTAAAAAATTGAGCAAAGCTAGTCAATGTTTGATTCATTTTAATGCTTTTGAAGAGATTTATGAACATTATTGGAAATTTCCAATAATTCCCAATTAAAAACCCAAAAAACGTCAAAAACTCAAAAAACTCAGTAAAATTTCAGATTTTTGGCCACATTTTGCTGAAATTTGAGCAAAACTCTTCAACTTTGGATTCATTATATTTCATTTACCGAGATCTATTCAAATTTAGAAGAAATATTCAATTCTTCTTAGCAGCAGAACCCAAAAAACGTCGAACACTCGAGTAAAATCGGTTAAATTTATGGTTTTATGCCATATTCTTCTAAAATTTGAGCAACAGTAGTCAGTGTTGGATTCATTTTAATGCTTTTGACGAGATCTATCAAAGTTGTTTAGAAATATTGAATAATCCATAACAGTAAACCCAGAAAACATCGAAAATTTGCAAAAATCGGTAATATTTCTATTTTTTGCCCAAATTTTGCTAAAAACTTAGCAAAACAAGTCAAATTTGAACTCATTTTAATGCTTTTGCCGAGATCTACCCAAATTTAGAAAAAATATTCAATTTTTTGACGCAGTTAACCCGAAAAACGTCGAAAACAGGAATAAAATCGGTGAAATATCTGGTTTTTGGCCATATTTTTATAAAATTTCAGCGAAACTAGTCAAAGTTTGATTCATGTTAAAGCTGTTGACAGAATCTATCAAAATTATTTAGAAATATTCAATTTTCCATAGCAGTAAACCCAAAATAATTCGAAATATTAAAAAAAAACTGACAATTCTGGATTTTGGCCAAATTTTGCTGAAATTGAGCAAAACTGGTCAACTTTGGATTCATTTTAATGCTTTTTCCGAGATCTACCCAAATTTAGTAAACATTTTCAATCTTTTTCAGCAGTTAACCTGAAAAACCACAAAAACAGGAATAAAATTGGTGAAATTTATGGTTTTCTTCATATATTTTGCTAAAAATTGCGCTAAACAAGACACAATTGTATTCATTTTAATGCTTTTGAAGGGATATATCCAACTGGGTATCCGTGGTTGATGACCCGATGTCGATGAACAGAATTCGATGACCCGAGGCCAAAGACCTAAGGTCAAAGACGTGGAAATGGAATTTGATTCGAGGTCATTGACCCGAGGTCATTGACCCCAGGTCATTGAACCGAGGTCATTGACCCCAGGTCATTGAACCGAGGTCAATGACCCGAGGTAGATGACTTGAGGTCGTTGACCTAAGGTCAAAGACGTGGAAATGGAATTTGACTCGAGGTCATTGACCCGAGGTCATTGACCCCAGGTCATTGAACCGAGGTCAATGACCCGAGGAAGATGACTTGAGGTCGTTGACCCAAGGTCAATGACCCGAGGTCAATGACCCGAGGACAATCAAATGAAGTCACTGAGCCAAGGTCGACTCCGGGAGGTCGACTCCGGGAGGTCGACTCCGGGAGGTCAACTCCGGGAGGTCGACTCCGGGAGGTCGACTCCGGGAGGTCGACTCAAGGAGGTCGACTATTGGAGGTCGACTCTTGGAGGTCGACTCCAGGAGGTAAACTCCCGGTGGTTTACTCGGCGAGGTTGATAACAGGATGTCAACTCCAAGATGAGACTTCAAAAATGAAGGGAAAATGGAAGAAAAAATATATAAACCAATAAATTTCCGTATTCGTTGTTTTTTTCGATCAAATCTCGATGAAAAAATATCTGTTGTCGTTGCTTTTCTCAATCATATCTCAATAAAATGACGAAAATTAAGGTATAATAGAGGAAAAAAATTTAAATTTCGGTGAAATTATTCGATTTCGTTCCTTTTTTTGATCAAATCTTCAAAAAAGGACGAAAATTAAGGCAAAGGGGAGAAAAAAATTGAGATTTAGATCAAATTATCCGTTTTCATTGCTTTTTTGATAATATCTCATTAAAATAACCAAAATTAACGCAAAAATAGAGACCAAAATATTGAAATAAAGCTAAAAATTATCCGTTTTCGTCGTTTTTTTCGATCACATCTCGAAAACATGACGAAACTTAAGGTATAATAGATGAAAAAATTTCAATTTCGGTGAAATAATCCGTTTCCGTTGATTTTTTTGATTATATCTCGATAAAATGACCAAAATTAAGGAAAAATAGATGAAAAAAATTAAAACCAATAAAACTCCATTTTCGTTGTTTTTTTCGATCAAATCTCGATAAAATGACAAAAATTAAGGTAAAATAGAGAAAACATATTGAAATTAAGCAAGAAATGATCCGTTTTCGATGATTATTTGGATCATATCCCCCTGAAATGACAAAAATTAAGGAAAAATTGAAGAAAACAATTCAGATTTCACTAAAATTATCCTTTTTCGTTGTTTTTTCCATCAAATCTCGATAAAATGACCAAAATTAAGGAAAAATAGAGAAAAAATATTGAAATTAAGTTAGAAATGATCCGTTTTCGATGATTTTTTTATCATAAACCGGTAAAATGAAAAAAATTAAGGAAAAATTGAGGAAAACAATTCAGATTTCACTTAAATTATCCTTTTTCGTTGTTTTTTTCCATCAAATATCGATAAAATGACCAAAATTAAGGAAGAATAGAGAAAAAATTTTGAAATTAAATTAGAAATGATCCGTTTTCGATGATTTTTTTTATCTTACCCCGGTAAAATGAGAAAAATTAAGGAAAAATTGAGGAAAACAATTCAGATTTCACTAAAATTATCCTTTTTCGTTGCTTTTTCCATCAAATCTCGATAAAATGACCAAAATTAAGGAAAAATAGAGAAAAAATATTGAAATTAAATTAGAAATGATCCGTTTACGATGAATTTTTTTATCATACCCCGGTAAAATTACAAAAATTGAGGAAAAATTGAGGAAAACAATTCAGATTTCACTAAAATTATCCTTTTTCATTGTTTTTTGACCAAAATTAAGGAAAAATAGATGAAAAAATTAAAACCAATAAAACTCCAATTTCGTTGTTTTTTTCGACCAAATCTCGATAAATGACAAAAATTAAGGTAATATAGAGAAAACATGTTGAAATTAAGCAAGAAATGATCCGTTTTCGATGATTATTTGGATCATATCCCGCTGAAATGACAAAAATTAAGGAAAAATTGAGGAAAACAATTCAGATTTCACTAAAATTATCCTTTTTCGTTGTTTTTTCCATCAAATCTCGATAAAATGACCAAAATTAAGGAAAAATAGAGAAGACATATTGAAATTAAGTTAGAAATGATCCGTTTTCGATGAATTTTTTATTATAAACCGGTAAAATGACAAAAATTAAGGAAAAATTGAGGAAAACAATTCAGATTTCACTAAAATTATCCTTTTTCGTTGTTTTTTTCCATCAAATATCGAAAAATGACCAAAATTAGGGTATTGAAATTAAATTAGAAATGATCCGCTTTCGATGATTTTTTTATCATACCCCGGTAAAATGACAAAAATTAGGTCAAAATAGAGGAAAACAATTCAGATTTCACTAAAATTATCCGGTTCGTTGCTTTTTTCGATCATATTTACTGAAATGACGAAAAGTAAGGCAAAATTGATGAAAACAATGGAAATTTCACTAAATTATGTTTTTTCTGGTTTTGGAAATTTCTGGTTTTTGGCCACATTTTTCTAAAAATTGAGCAAAACTGGTCAACTTTTTATTCATTTTAATGCTATATCCGAGATCTATCCGAATTTGAAAGAAATAGCAATTTATTGTTGCAGTTAACCCAAAAAACGTCGAAAAAAGGAATAAAATCGGTGAAATTTATGGTTTTTGGCCACCTTATTAAAAAATTGAGCAAAGCTAGTCAATGTTTGATTCATTTTAATGCTTTTGAAGAGATTTATGAACATTATTGGAAATTTCCAATAATTCCCAATTAAAAACCCAAAAAACGTCAAAAACTCAAAAAACTCAGTAAAATTTCAGATTTTTGGCCACATTTTGCTGAAATTTGAGCAAAACTCTTCAACTTTGGATTCATTATATTTCATTTACCGAGATCTATTCAAATTTAGAAGAAATATTCAATTCTTCTTAGCAGCAGAACCCAAAAAACGTCGAACACTCGAGTAAAATCGGTTAAATTTATGGTTTTATGCCATATTCTTCTAAAATTTGAGCAACAGTAGTCAGTGTTGGATTCATTTTAATGCTTTTGACGAGATCTATCAAAGTTGTTTAGAAATATTGAATAATCCATAACAGTAAACCCAGAAAACATCGAAAATTTGCAAAAATCGGTAATATTTCTATTTTTTGCCCAAATTTTGCTAAAAACTTAGCAAAACAAGTCAAATTTGAACTCATTTTAATGCTTTTGCCGAGATCTACCCAAATTTAGAAAAAATATTCAATTTTTTGACGCAGTTAACCCGAAAAACGTCGAAAACAGGAATAAAATCGGTGAAATATCTGGTTTTTGGCCATATTTTTATAAAATTTCAGCGAAACTAGTCAAAGTTTGATTCATGTTAAAGCTGTTGACAGAATCTATCAAAATTATTTAGAAATATTCAATTTTCCATAGCAGTAAACCCAAAATAATTCGAAATATTAAAAAAAAACTGACAATTCTGGATTTTGGCCAAATTTTGCTGAAATTGAGCAAAACTGGTCAACTTTGGATTCATTTTAATGCTTTTTCCGAGATCTACCCAAATTTAGTAAACATTTTCAATCTTTTTCAGCAGTTAACCTGAAAAACCACAAAAACAGGAATAAAATTGGTGAAATTTATGGTTTTCTTCATATATTTTGCTAAAAATTGCGCTAAACAAGACACAATTGTATTCATTTTAATGCTTTTGAAGGGATATATCCAACTGGGTATCCGTGGTTGATGACCCGATGTCGATGAACAGAATTCGATGACCCGAGGCCAAAGACCTAAGGTCAAAGACGTGGAAATGGAATTTGATTCGAGGTCATTGACCCGAGGTCATTGACCCCAGGTCATTGAACCGAGGTCATTGACCCCAGGTCATTGAACCGAGGTCAATGACCCGAGGTAGATGACTTGAGGTCGTTGACCTAAGGTCAAAGACGTGGAAATGGAATTTGACTCGAGGTCATTGACCCGAGGTCATTGACCCCAGGTCATTGAACCGAGGTCAATGACCCGAGGAAGATGACTTGAGGTCGTTGACCCAAGGTCAATGACCCGAGGTCAATGACCCGAGGACAATCAAATGAAGTCACTGAGCCAAGGTCGACTCCGGGAGGTCGACTCCGGGAGGTCGACTCCGGGAGGTCAACTCCGGGAGGTCGACTCCGGGAGGTCGACTCCGGGAGGTCGACTCAAGGAGGTCGACTATTGGAGGTCGACTCTTGGAGGTCGACTCCAGGAGGTAAACTCCCGGTGGTTTACTCGGCGAGGTTGATAACAGGATGTCAACTCCAAGATGAGACTTCAAAAATGAAGGGAAAATGGAAGAAAAAATATATAAACCAATAAATTTCCGTATTCGTTGTTTTTTTCGATCAAATCTCGATGAAAAAATATCTGTTGTCGTTGCTTTTCTCAATCATATCTCAATAAAATGACGAAAATTAAGGTATAATAGAGGAAAAAAATTTAAATTTCGGTGAAATTATTCGATTTCGTTCCTTTTTTTGATCAAATCTTCAAAAAAGGACGAAAATTAAGGCAAAGGGGAGAAAAAAATTGAGATTTAGATCAAATTATCCGTTTTCATTGCTTTTTTGATAATATCTCATTAAAATAACCAAAATTAACGCAAAAATAGAGACCAAAATATTGAAATAAAGCTAAAAATTATCCGTTTTCGTCGTTTTTTTCGATCACATCTCGAAAACATGACGAAACTTAAGGTATAATAGATGAAAAAATTTCAATTTCGGTGAAATAATCCGTTTCCGTTGATTTTTTTGATTATATCTCGATAAAATGACCAAAATTAAGGAAAAATAGATGAAAAAAATTAAAACCAATAAAACTCCATTTTCGTTGTTTTTTTCGATCAAATCTCGATAAAATGACAAAAATTAAGGTAAAATAGAGAAAACATATTGAAATTAAGCAAGAAATGATCCGTTTTCGATGATTATTTGGATCATATCCCCCTGAAATGACAAAAATTAAGGAAAAATTGAAGAAAACAATTCAGATTTCACTAAAATTATCCTTTTTCGTTGTTTTTTCCATCAAATCTCGATAAAATGACCAAAATTAAGGAAAAATAGAGAAAAAATATTGAAATTAAATTAGAAATGATCCGTTTTCGATGATTTTTTTATCATACCCCGGTAATATGACCAAAATTAAGGAAAAATTGAGGAAAAATATTCAGATTTCACTTAAATTATCCTTTTTCCTTGTTTTTTTTCCATCAAATCTCGATAAAATGACCAAAATTAAGGTAAAATAGAATAAAATTAAAAAAAATTTAATTAGAAATGATCCGTTTTCGATGATTTTTTTATCATAACTCTGTAAAATCACAAAAATTAGGGCAAAATAGAGGAAAAAGATTGAAATTTCGCAAAAATTATCCGTTTTCGTTGCTTTTTTCGATCATATTTACTGAAATGACGAAAAGTAAGGCAAAATTGAGGAAAACAATGGAAATTTCACTAAATTATGTTTAATTTTGGTTTTGGAAATTTCTGGTATTTGGCCATATTTTTCTAATAATTGAGCAAAACTGGTCAGCTTTTGATTCATTTTAATGCTATATCCGAGATCTATCCAGATTTGAAAGAAATAGCAATTTATTGTTGCAGTTAACCCAGAAAACGTCGAAAAAAAGGAATAAAATCGGTGAAATTCATAATTATTGGCCACTTAAAAAAAAAATTGAGCAAGGCTAGTCGATGTTTGATTCATTTTAATGCTTTTGAAGAGATTTATGAACGTTATGTGGAAATTTCCAATAATTCCCAATTATAAACTAAAAAAACGTCAAAAACTCAAAAAACTCAGTAAAATTTAAGGTTTTTGGCCACATTTTGCTGAAATTTGAGCAAAACTATTCAACTTTGGATTCATTTTATTTCTTTTACCAAGATCTATTCAAATTTAGAAGAAATATTCAATTCTTCTTAGCAGCAGAACCCAAAAAACGTCGAACACTCGAGTAAAATCGGTTAAAATTATGGTTTTATGCCATATTCTTCTAAAATTTGAGCAACAATAGTCAGTGTTGGATTCATTTCAATGCTTTTGACGAGATCTATCAAAGTTGTTTAGAAATATTGAATAATCCATAACAGTAAACCCAGAAAACATCGAAAATTTGCAAAAATCGGAAAAAATTTCTATTTTTAGTCCAAATTTTGCTGAAAACTTAGCAAAACAAGTCAAATTTGAACTCATTTTAATGCTTTTGCCGAGATCTTCCCAAATTTAGAAAACATATTCAACTTTTTGCAGCAGTTAACCTGAAAAACGAGAAAAACAGGAATAAAATTGGTGAAATTTATGGTTTTCTTGCTATATTTTGCTAAAAATTGCGCTAAACAAGACACAATTGTATTCATTTTAATGCTTTTGAAGGGATATATCCAACTGGGTATCCGTGGTTGATGACCCGATGTCGATGAACAGAATTCGATGACCCGAGGCCAAAGACCTAAGGTCAAAGACGTGGAAATGGAATTTGACTCGAGGTCATTGACCCGAGGTCATTGACCCCAGGTCATTGAACCGAGGTCAATGACCCGAGGTAGATGACTTGAGATCGTTGACCCAAGGTCAATGACCCTAGGTCAATGACCCGAGGACAATGAAATTAAGTCACTGAGCAAGGTCGACTCCGGGAGGTCAAATCCGGGACTTCGACTCTGGGACTTCGTTTCCGGGAGGTCGACTCCGGGAGGTCAACTCCGGGAGGTCGACTCCGGGAGGACGACTCCGGGAGGTCGACTCAAGGAGGTCGACTATTGGAGGTCGACTCCGGGAGGTCGACTCCAGGAGGTCAACTCCGGGTGGTTTACTCGGCGAGGTTGATAACAGGATGTAAACTCCAAGATGAGACTTCGAAAATTAAGGGAAAATGGAAGAAAAAAAATAAAACCAATAAAACTCCGTTTTCGTTGTTTTTTTCGATCAAATCTCGATGAAAAAATATCTGTTGTCGTTGCTTTTCTCAATCATATCTCAATAAAATGATGAAAATTTAGGTATAATAGAGGAAAAAAATTTAAATTTTGCTGAAATTATTCGATTTCGTTGCTTTTTTTGATCAAATCTTCAAAAAAGGACGAGAAGTAAGGCAAAGTGGAGAAAAAAATTGAGATTTAGATAAAATTATCCGTTTTCATTATTTTTTTGATAATATCTCATTCAAATGACCAAAATTAACGCAAAAATAGTGACCAAAATATTGAAATAAAGCTAGAAATTATCCGTTTTCGTTGTTTTTTTCGATCAAATCTCGAAAACATGACGAAACTTAACGTATAATATATGAAAAAATTTAAATTTCGGTGAAATTATCCGTTTTCGTTGATTTTTTTGATTATATCTCGAAAAAATGACCAAAATTAAGGAAAAATAGATGAAAATATTAAAACCAATAAAACTCCAATTTCGTTGTTTTTTTCGATCAAAACTCGATAAAATGACCAAAATTAAGGTAAAATAGAGAAAAAATATTGAAATTAAATTGGAAATGATCCGTTTTCGATGATTTTTTTATCATACCCCAGTAAAATGACAAAAATTAGGGCAAAATACAGGAAAAAGATTGAAATTTCACTAAAATTATCCGTTTTCGTTCCTTTTTTTGATCATATTAATTGAAATGACGAAAAGTAAAGCAAAATTGAGGAAAACAATGGAAATTTCACTAAATTATGTTTTTTCTGGTTTTGGAAATTTCTGGTTTTCGGCCATATTTTTCTAAAAATTGAGCAAAACTGGTCAACTTTTGATTCATTTTAAAGCTATATCCGAGATCTATCCAGATTTGAAAGAAATAGCAATTTATTGTTGCAGTTAACCCATAAAACGTCGAAAAAAGAAATACAATCGGTGAAATTTATGGTTTTTGGCCACTTAAAAAAAATTGAGCAAAGCTAGTCAATGTTTGATTCATTTTAATGCTTTTGAAGAGATTTATGAACATTATGTGGAAATTTCCAATAATTCCCAATTATAAACCCAAAAAACGTCAAAAACTCAAAAAACTCACTAAAATTTCAAGTTTTTGGCCACATTTTGCTGAAATTTGAGCAAAACTATTCAACTTTGGATTCATTTTATTTCTTTTACCGAGATCTATTCAAATTTAGAAGAAATATTCAATTCTTCTTAGCAGCAGAACCCAAAAAACGTCGAACTCTCGAGTAAAATCGGTTAAATTTATGGTTTTATGCCATATTGCTCTATGAAAACAATTAAGGGTAAAAGATGATATTTCAGTATTAATATCCGTTTTCGTTTCCTTCATCGAAAATATATCAATAAAATGTGCAAAATTATGGCAAAATAGACAAAAAATATTGAAAAAAAGATAGAAATTATCCGTTTTCCTTGCTTTTTTCGGTCATATCTTACTGAAATTTCGAAAATTAAGGCGAAATTGAGGAAAACAATTGAAATTTCACTAAATTATGTGTTTTCGTTGTTTTTTCGATCCAATCTCGTTTAATGAAGAAAGTTAAGGCAAAATATAGGAAAAATATTAAAATTTCGCAGAAATTATCCCTTTTCTTTGCTTTTTTCGATTTTTTCTCGAAAGAATGTCGAAAATTTAGGGAAAATGGAGAAAAAATTGGAATTTTGCGAAAATTATCCGTTTTCGTTGCTTATATCGATCATTTCTCCATAAAATTTCGAAAATTAAGGGAAACAATTCAGATCTCACTAAAATTATCCTTGTTCGTTTTTTTTTCCATCAAATCTCGATAAAATCACCAAAATTAAGGTAAAATAGAGAAAAAATATTGAAATTAAATTAGAAATGATCCGTTTTCGATGATTTTTTTGATCATACCCCGGTAAAATGACAAAAATTAGGGCAAAATAGAGGAAAAAGATTGAAATTTCGCTAAAATTATCCGTTTTCGTTGCTTTTTTCGATCATATTTACTGAAATGACGAAAATTAAGGCAAAATTGAGGAAAACAATGGAAATTTCACTAAATTATGATTTTTATGGTTTTGGAAATTTCTGGTTTTTGGCCATATTTTTCTAAAAATTGAGCAAAACTGGTCATCTTTTGATTCATTTTAATGCTATATCCGAGATCTATCCAAATTTGAAAGAAATAATCAATTTATTGTTGCAGTTAACCCAAAAAACGTCGAAAAAAGGAATAAAATCGGTGAAATTTATGGTTTTTGATCACTTAAAAAAAAAATTAAGCAAAGCTAGTCAAAAATTGATTCATTTTAATGCTTTTGAAGAGATTTATGAACATTATGTGGAAATTTCCAATAATTCCCAATTATAAACCCAAAAAACGTCAAAAACTCAAAAAACTCACTAAAATTTCAAGTTTTTGGCCACATTTTGCTGAAATTTGAGCAAAACTATTCAACTTTGGATTCATTTTATTTCTTTTACCGAGATCTATTCAAATTTAGAAGAAATATTCAATTCTTCTTAGCAGCAGAACCCAAAAAACGTCGAACTCTCGAGTAAAATCGGTTAAATTTATGGTTTTATGCCATATTGCTCTATGAAAACAATTAAGGGTAAAAGATGATATTTCAGTATTAATATCCGTTTTCGTTTCCTTCATCGAAAATATATCAATAAAATGTGCAAAATTATGGCAAAATAGACAAAAAATATTGAAAAAAAGATAGAAATTATCCGTTTTCCTTGCTTTTTTCGGTCATATCTTACTGAAATTTCGAAAATTAAGGCGAAATTGAGGAAAACAATTGAAATTTCACTAAATTATGTGTTTTCGTTGTTTTTTCGATCCAATCTCGTTCAATGAAGAAAGTTAAGGCAAAATATAGGAAAAATATTAAAATTTCGCTGAAATTATCCCTTTTCATTGCTTTTTTCTCGAAAGAATGTCGAAAATTTAGGGAAAATGGAGAAAAAATTGGAATTTTGCGAAAATTATCCGTTTTCGTTGCTTATATCGATCATTTCTCCATAAAATTTCGAAAATTAAGGGAAACAATTCAGATCTCACTAAAATTATCCTTGTTCGTTGTTTTTTTCCATCAAATCTCGATAAAATCACCAAAATTAAGGTAAAATAGAGAAAAAATATTGAAATTAAATTAGAAATGATCCGTTTTCGAAGATTTTTTATATAATATCCCGGTAAAATGACAAATTTTAAGGAAAAATTTAGGAAAACAATTCAGATTTCACTAAAATTATCCTTTTTCGTTGTTTTTTTCCATCAAATCTCGATAAAATGACCAAAATTAAGGTAAAATAGAGAAAAAATATTGATATTAAATTAGAAATGATCCGTTTTCGATGATTTTTTTATCATACCCCGGTAAAATGACAAAAATTAAGGCAAAATAGAGGAAAAAGATTGAAATTTCGCTAAAATTATCCGTTTTCGTTGCTTTTTTCGATCATATTTACTGAAATGACGAAAAGTAAGGCAAAATTGAGGAAAACAATGGAAATTTCACTAAATTATGATTTTTCTGGTTTTGGAAATTTCTGGTTTTTGGCCATATTTTTCTAAAAATTGAGCAAAACTGGTCAACATTTGACTCATTTTAATGCTATATCCGAGATCTATCCAAATTTGAAAGAAATAATCAATTTATTGTTGCAGTTAACCCAAAAAACGTAGAACACTCGAGTAAAATCGGTTAAATTTATGGTTTTATGCCATATTCTTCTAAAAATTGAGCAACCATAGTCAGTGTTGGATTCATTTTAATGCTTTTGACGAGATCTATCAATGTTGTTTAGAAATATTGAATAATCCATAATAGTAAACCGAGAAAACATCGAAAATTTGCAAAAATCGGTAAAATTTCTAGTTTTTGTCCAAATTTTGCTGAAAACTTAGCAAAACTAGTCAAATTTGAACTCATTTTAATGCTTTTGCCGAGATCTACCCAAATATAGAAAATATTCAATTTTTTGCAGCAGTTAACCCGAAAAACGTCGAAATTAGGAATAAAATCGGTGAAATTTCTGGTTTTTGGCCATATTTTTATAAAAATTCAGCGAAACTAGTCAAAGTTTGATTCATGTTAATGCTGTTGACAAAATCTATCAAAATTATTTAGGAATATTCAATTTTCCATAGCAGTAAACCCAAAAAAATTCGAAATATCAAAAAAAAAACAGTTATAATTCTCGATTTTTGCCAAATTTCGCTGAAATTGAGCAAAACTGGTCAACTTTGGATTCATTTTAATGCTTTTTCCGAGATCAACCCAAATTTAGAAAACATTTTCTATTTTTTGCAGCAGTTAACCTGAAAAACGACAAAAACCGGAATAAAATTGTTGAAATTTATTGTTTTTTTGGTATATTTTGCTAAAAATTGCGCTAAACAAGACACAATTGTATTCATTTTAATGCTTATGAAGGGATCTATCCAACTGGGTATCCGTGGTTGATGACCAAATGTTGATGAACAGAGTTCGAAGACCCGAGGCCAAAGACCTAAGGTCAAAGACGTGGGAATGGAATTTGACTCGAGGTCATTGACCCAAGGTCATTGACCCCAGGTCTTTGAACTGAGGTCAATAACCCGTGGTCGATGACCTGAGGTCGTTGAACCAAGGTCAATGACCCGAGGTCGATGACCCGAGGTCAATGACCCGAGGTGAACGACCCGATGTCAATGACCCGAGGTCAATGAAATGAAGTCACTGACCCGGGGTTGACTCCGGGAGGTCAAATCCGGGACTTGGACTCTTGGACTTCGTTTCTGGGACGTCGACTCCGGGAGGTCGACTCCGGGAGGTCGACTCCGGGAGGTTGACTCCGGGAGGTCGACTCCGGGAGGTCGACTCCTGGAGGTCGACTCCGGGAGGTCGACTCCGGGAGGTCGACTCCGGGAGGTCGACTCCGGGAGGTCGACTCCGGGATGTCAATTCCGGGTGGTTGACTCCGCGAGGTTGATAACAGGATGTCAACTCCAAGATGAGATTTCGAAAATTAAGGGAAAATGGAAGAAAAAAAATTAAACCAATAAAACTCCGTTTTCGTTGTTTTTTTCGATCAAATCTCGATGAAAAAATATCTGTTGTCGTTGCTTTTCTCGATCATATCTCAATAAAATGACGAAAATTAAGGTATAATAGAGGAAAAAAATTTAAATTTCGGTGAAATTATTCGATTTTGTTGCTTTTTTTGATCAAATCTTCAAAAAAGGACGAAAATTAAGGCAAACAGGAGAAAAAAATTGAGATTTAGATAAAATTATCCGTTTTAATTCTTTTTTGATAATATCTCATTAAAATTACCAAAATTAACGCAAAAATAGAGACCAAAATATTGCAATAAAGCTAGAAATTATCCGTTTTCGTTGTTTTTTTCGATCAAATCTCGAAAACATGACGAAACTTAAGGTATAATAGATGAAAAATTTAAATTTCGGTAAAATTATCCGTTTCCGTTGATTTTTTTGATTATATCTCGATAAAATGACCAAAATTAAGGAAAAATAGATAAAAAAAATTAAAACCAATAAAACTCCGCTTTAGTTGTTTTTTTCAATCAAATCTCGATAAGATGACAATAATTAAGGTAAAATAGAGAAAACATATCATTATTAAGCAAGAAATGATCCGTTTTCTATGATTATTTGGATCATATCCCGCTGAAATGACAAAAATTAAGGAAAAATTGAGAAAAACAATTCAGATTTTACTAAAATTATCCTTTTTCGTTGTTTTTTTCCATCAAATCTCGATAAAATTACCAAAATTAAGGTAAAATAGAGAAGAAATATTGAAATTAAATTAGAAATGATCCGTTTTCGATGATTTTTTTGATCATACCCCGGTAAAATGACAAAAATTAGGGCAAAATAGAGGAAAAAGATTGAAATTTCGCTAAAACTTATCCGTTTTCGTTGCTTTTTTCGATCATATTTACTGAAATGACGAAAAGTAAGGAAAATTGATGAAAACAATGGAAATTTCACTAAATTTTGTTTTTCCGGTTTTGGAATTTTCTGGTTTTTGGCAATATTTTCAAAAATTGAGCAAAACTGGTCATCTTTTGATTTATTTTAATGCTATAACCGAGATCTATCCAAATTTGAAAGAAATAATCAATTTATTTTTGCAGTTAAACCAAAAAACGTCGAAAAAAGGAATAAAATCGGTGAAATTTATGGTTTTTTGCCACTTAAAAAAAAATTGAGCAAAGCTAGTCAATGTTTGATTCATTTTAATGCTTTTGAAGAGAATTACGAACATTATTTCGAAATTTCCAAAAATTCCCAATTATAAACCCAAAAAACGTAAAAAACTCAAAAAACTCAGTAAAATTTCAGGTTTTTGGCCACATTTTGCTGAATTTTGAGCAAAACTATTCAACTTTGGATTCATATTATTTCTCTTACCGAGATCTATTCAAATTTAGAAAAAATATTCAATTCTTCTTAGCAGCAGAACCCAAAAAACGTCGAACACTCGAGTAAAATCGGTTAAATTTATGGTTTTATGCCATATTCTTCTAAAAATTGAGCAACAATAGTCAGTGTTGGATTCATTTTAATGCTTTTGACGAGATCTATCAAAGTTGTTTAGAAATATTGAATAATCCATAACAGTAAACCCGGAAAACATCGAAAATTTGCAAAAATCGGTAAAAGTTCTAGTTTTTGTCCAAATTTTGCTGAAAACTTAGCAAAACTAGTCAAATTTGAACTCATTTTAATGCTTTTGCCGAGATCTACCCAAATTTAGAAAAAATATTCAATTTTTTGCAGCAGTTAACCCGAAAAACGTCGAAAACAGGAATAAAATCGATTAAATTTCTCGTTTTTGGCCATATTTTTATAAAGATTCAGCGAAACTAGTCAAAGTTTGATTTATGTTAATGCTGTTGACAAAATCTATCAAAATTATTTAGGAATATTCAATTTTCCATAGCAGTAAACCCAAAAAAATTCGAAATATCAAAAAAACAGTGACAATTCTGGATTTTGGCCAAATTTTGCTGAAATTGAGCAAAACTGGTCAACTTTGGATTCATTTTAATGGTCTTACCGAGATCTACCCAAATTTAGAAAACATATTCAATTTTTTGCAGCAGTTAACCTGAAAAACGACAAAAACAGGAATAAAATTGGTGAAATTTATGGTTTTTTTGCTATATTTTGCTAAAAATTGCGCTAAACAAGACACAATTGTATTCATTTTAATGCTTTTGAAGGCATCTATCCAACTGGGTATCCGTGGTTTATGACCCGATGTCGATGAACAGAGTTCGATGACCCGATGCCAAAGACCTAAGGTCAAAGACGTGGAAACGGAATTTGACTCGAGGTCAATGACCAGAGGTCAAGGACCCGAGGTCAATGACCCGAGGTCAATGACCCGAGGTCAATGACCCGAGGTCAATGACCTGAGGTCAATGAAATGAAGTCACTGAACCGAGGTTGACTCCAGGAGGTCGAATCCGGGACTTCGAATCTGGGACTTCGTTTCCGGGACTTCAACTACGGGAGGTCAACTCCGTGAGGTCGACTCCGGGAGGTCGGCTCCGGGAGGTCGACTCCGGGAGGTTGACTTTGGGAGGTCGACTCCGAGAGGTCGACTCCGGGAGGTCGACTCCGGGATGTCCACTATTGGAGGTCGACTCCAGGAGGTCAACTCTGGGTGGTTGACCCCGCGAGGTTGATAACAGGATGTCAACTCCAAGATGAGAGTTCTGAGAGGTCGACTCCGATAGTTCGGATCACTCGGGGTAGTCATATTCGGGTGTTCGACAAATGGATCTCGATAAAATGACGAAAATTAAGGCATAATAGATGAAAAAAATTTTAATTTTGGGGAAATTATCCTTTTACGTTGCTTTTTTCGATCAGATCTTCAAAAAAAATGATAAATATTAAGGCAAAAAATAAAAAAGATTGAGATTTCCATAAAATTATCCGTTTTCGTTGCCTTATTCGTTCATATCTCAATCAAATGAAAACAATTAAGGGTAAAAGATGAAATTTCGCTAAAAATATCCGTTTTCGTTTCTTTTATCGACCATATTTCAATAAAATGTGCAAAATTATGGCAAAATAGAGAAAAAATATTGAAAAAAAGATAGAAATTATCCGTTTTCCCTTCTTTTCTCGGTCATATCTTACTGAAATTTCAAAAATTAAGGCGAAATTGAGGAAAACAATTGAAATTTCACTAAATTATGTGTTTTCGTTGTTTTTTTGATCCAATCTCGTTCAATAAAGAATGTTAAGGCAAAATATACGAAAAATATTGAAATTTCGCTGAAATTATCCCTTTTCTTTGATTTTTCGATTTTATCTCGATGAAAAAAAATCTGTTTTCTTTGTTTTTTTCAATCATATCTCAATAAAATGACGAAAATAAAGGTATAGTAGAGGAAAAAAATTTAAACTTCGGTGAAATTATTCGATTTCGTTGCTTTTTTTGATCAAATCTTCAGAAAAAGGACAAAAATTAAGGCAAAGGGAGAAAAAAATTGAGATTTCGATAAAATTATCCGTTTTCGTTGCTTTTTTCGATCAAATCTTGAAAACATGACGAACCTTAAGGTATAATAGATGAAAAAATTTAAATTTTGGTGAAATTATCCGTTTTCGTTGATTTTTTGATCATATCTCGATAAAATGACCAAGATTACGGAAAAATAGATAAAAAATTAAAACCAAAAAAACTCCGTTTTCGTTGTTTTTTTCAATCAAATCTCGATAAAATGACAAAACATAAAGTATAATAGATGAAAAAATTTAAATTCGTTGAATTTATCCTTTTTCGTTGATTTTTTTGATCATATCTCGATAAAATGACCAAAATTAAGGAAAAATAGTGAAAACATATTGAAATTAAGCTAGAAATGATCCTTTTTCGATGATTATTTGGATCATATTCCGGGAAAATGACGAAAATTATGAAAAAATAGACGATAATGATTACAATTTCACTAACATTATCCGTTTTCGTTGCTTTTTTCGATCATATCCCACTGAAATGACAAGAATTATGGAAAAATTGAGGTAAACAATTGAAATTTCACTAAAATTATCCTTTTTCGTTGTTTTTTTCGATCAAATCTCGATAAACGGACCAAAATTAAGGTAAAATAGAGAAAAAATATTGAAATTAAATTAGAAATGCTCCGTTTTCGATGATTATTTGGATCATATCCCGCGAAAATCACGAAAATTATGAAAAAATAGACGAAAATGATTACAATTTCAATAACATTATCCGTTTTCGTTGCGTTTTTCGATCATATCCCACTGAAATGACAAAAATTATGGAAAAATTGAGGAAAACAATTGATATTTCACTAAAATTATCCTTTTTCGTTGTTTTTTTTCGTCAAATCTCGATAAAATGACCAAAATTAAGGTAAAATAGAGAAAAAATATTGAAATTAAATTAGAAATCATCCGTTTTCGATGATTTTTTTGATCATACCCAGGTAAAATGACAAAAATTAAGGCAAAATAGAGGAAAAAGATTGAAATTTCGCTAAAATTATCCGCTTTCGTTGCTTTTTTCGATGATATTTACTGAAATGACGAAAATTAATGTGAAATTGAGGAAAACAATTAAAATTTCACAAAATTATGTGTTTTCGTTGTTTTTTTCGATCCAATCTCGTTCAATGAAAAAAGTTAAGGCATAATATAGGAAAAATATTGAAATTTCGCTGAAATTATCCCTTTTCTTTGCTTTTTTCGATTTTATCTCGAAAGAATGTCGAAAATTAAGGGAAAATGGAGAAAAAAATTGAAATTTTGCAAAAATTATCCGTTTTCGTTGCTAATATCGATCATTAATCGATAAAATTTCGAAAATTAAGGGAAAATGGAAGAAAAAAAATTAAAACAAATAAAACTCCGTTTTCGTTGTTTTTTTTTTGATCAAATCTCGATGAAAAAATACCTGTTGTCGTTGCTTTTCTCAATCATATCTCAATAAAATGACGAAAATTAAGGTATAATAGAGGAAAAAAATTTAAATTTCGGTGAAATTATTCGTTTTGTTGATTTTTTTTATCACATCTCGATAAAATGACCAAAATTAAGGAAAAATAGATAGAAAAAATTAAAACCAATAAAACACCGTTTTTGTTGTTTTTTTCGGTCAAATCTCGATAAAATGACAAAAATTAAGGTAAAATAGAGAAAACGTATTGAAATCAAGCAAGAAATGATCCGTTTTCGATGATTATTTGGATCATATCCCGAGAAAATCACGAAAATTATGAAAAAATAGACGAAAATGATTACAATTTCACTAACATTATCCGTTTTCGTTGCGTTTTTCGATCATATCCAACTGAATTGACAAAAATTAAGGAAAAATTGAGGAAAACAATTGAGATTACACTAAAATTATCCGTTTTCGCTGCTTTTTTCGATCAAATCTTGAAAACATGACGAAACTTAAGGTATAATAGATGAAAAAATTTAAATTTCGGTGAAATTATCCGTTTTCGTTGATTTTTTGATCATATCTCGATAAAATGACAAAAATTATGGTAAAATAGAGAAAACATTTTGAAATTAAGCTAGTAATGATCCGTTTTCGATGATTATTTGGATCATATCCCGGGAAAATGACGAAAATTATGAAAAAATTGACGAAAATGATTACAATTTCACTAACATTATCCGTTTTCGTTGCTTTCTTCGATCATATCCTACTGAAATGACAACAATTAAGGAAAAATTGAGGTAATCAATTGAAATTTCACTAAAATTATGATTTTTCGTTGTTTTTTTCCATCAAATCTCGATAAACGGTCCAAAATTAAGGTAAAATAGAGAAAAAATATTGAAATTAAATTATAAATGATCCGTTTTCGATTTTTTTCGATCATACCCCGGTAAAATGACAAAAATTAGGGCAAAATAGAGGAAAAATATTTTTATTTCGCTTAAATTATCACTTTTCTTTGCTTTATTCGATCATATCTCGAAAGAATGTCGAAAATTAACGAGAAATGGAGAAAAGATTGAAAATTTGCAAAAATTATCCGTTTTCGTTGCTTATTTCGATCTTTTTCCGATAAAATTACGAAAATTAAGGGAAAATGAAAGAAGAAAAATTCAAATTTCCCTGAAATATTATCCGTTTTCGTTTCTTTTTTCGATCATATCTCGATAAAATGACGAAAATTAATGTATACTAGAGGAAAGAAATTTAAATTTCGGTGAAATCATCCGTTTTTGTTGCATTTTTAATCATATATTCAACAAAAATGACGAAAATGAAGGCAAAAGATAGAAAAAAATTGAGATTTCCATAAAGTATCCGTTTATGTTGCTTTTTTGATAATATCTCGATAAAAGGACCAAAATTAGGCGAAATAGATATAAAAAATTGAAAATTCAATAAAATTATCCGTTTCCGTTGCCTTATTCGTTCATATCTCAATCAAATGAAAAAATTAAAGCAAAAAAATGAAATTTCGCTGAAATTATCCTTTTTCGTCCCTATTTTTGATCATTTCTCGATAAAATAACGAAAATTAAGGTAAATTGGAGGAAAAAAAATTGAAATTTCGTGAAATTATCAGTTTACGTTGCTTACATCGATCGTATTCTGATAAAATTACGAAAATTAAGAAAAAATAGAGGAAAAAATTGAAATTTCGCTAAAAATATCCGTTTTCGTTTCTTTCATCGATCATATCTCAATAAAATGACCAACATTATGGCAAAATAGAGAAAACATTTTGAGAAAAAGCTAAAAATTATCCGTTTTCCTTGCTTTTTCGATAATATCTCGATAAAAGGAACAAAATTACGGCAAAATAGATAAACAAAATTGAAAATTCAATAAAAGTATACGTTTCCGTTGCCTTATTCGTTCATATCTCAGTCGAATGAAAAAAATTAAGGGAAAAAAATGAAATTTCGCTGAAATTATCCGTTTTCGTTCCTTTTTTCGATCATTTACTCGATAAAATAACGAAAATTAAGGTATAAAAGATCAATAAAATTTAAATTACGGTGAAATTATCCGTTTTCGTTGCTTTTTGCGATCATATCTTCAAAAAAAACGAAAATTAAGGAAAAAGAGAGTAAAAATTGAGATTTCAATATAATTATCCGTTTTCGTTGCTTTTTTGATCATATCTCGATAAAATGACGAAAATTAAGGTAAAAAAATTAAATTCCGCTATATATATCCGTTTTCGATTCTTTTATCGATCATATATCAATAAAATGACCAAACATATGGCAAAAGAGAGAAAAAATATTTTAATTTCGCTTAAATTATCCCTTTTCTTCGATTCGATCATATCTCGAAAGAATATCGAAAATTAACGAGAAATGGAGAAAAGATTGAAATTTTGCAAAAATTATCCGTTTTCGTTGCTTATTTCGATCATTTTCCGATAAAATTACGAAAATTAAGGAAAAATGAAAGAAGAAATTTCGAATTTCTTTGAAATATTATCCGTTTTCGTTTCTTTTTTCGATCATATCTCGATAAAATGACGAAAATTAAGGTATAATAGAGGAAAGAAATTTAAATATCGGTGAAATCATCCGTTTCTGTTGCTTTTTACTTTCTCCATATACGAAGTATAGAGAAAGTATTGTTTTCATGAAAAAATTCTACTTCGAGATATCAACGGAAATACATGTTTTGGGGTCCCAAGAACACGTTTTGACTATTTTCGGAATGATGTCTGTGTGTATGTGTGTGTGTGTGTGTGTGTGTGTGTGTGTGTGTGTGTCTGTATGTGTGTGTGTGTTAGTGGGCGCTCTATCGTAAAAACTAATGGTCGTATTAATACCAAACTTTGTATATAGTACTGTGGTGTGTGCTGTCAGAGGTGATTAGTTTTTGGAGTAAATCGGTTGACCGGAAGTCGAGCTTCATTCATTAAAGCTCATTTCCGGTTTTCAAAATATCTCCATAAATATGATATATACGTACATTGTATTACTTATAAAAGTTTTAGATAATATTATTTACTATAACTTTTGTATTTAAAATACTTTTGTATCACCGGTTGATTAGGAGTTATTCGTGAAATACCGATAAACCGGAAGTAGCTGTTATGTACTTTGTGGGCGCTCTAACATAAAAACCATTCATTGTATCAACACCAAATTTCATATATAGTACTTTGGTTGGTTTATTTAGAGTTGATTAGTTTTTGGAGAAAATCCGTTAACCGGAAGTTGAGCTTCATTCTTCAAAGCTCATTTCCGGTTTTCAAAATATCTCCATAAATATGATATTTAGGTATATACTATTATTTATAAAAGTTTTAGAAAATACTCTTTACTATAACTTTTGTTGGAAACAAATTTTTGTATCACTGATTGTGTAGGAGTTATTTTTGAAATACTGATAAACCTGAAGTTGCTGATTATGTACTTCGTGGGCGCTCTGGGCTCTATGGGCGAAAGGCGAAATTCATCGTTCTTAATCGATCATGTCCCGAAAAGCATTATTTATCATGTTTTTGGCGTCAAAGATTATAATATATAGATATTAATCACTCATCTTCCAAGTTTAGATGGAATATAGAGTTCGAAATTACTGCCGTAGATAAATATTTACATCTTATATATATGGAGAAAGTCATGTGCTGGCAACATCAGATTTTTTAATCATATCTTCAAAAAAAATGACGAAAATTAAGGCAAAAGAGAGAAAAAAAATTGGGATTTCAATAAAATTATCCGTTTTCGTTGCTTATTTCGATCAAATTCCAATAAAATAACGAAAATTAAGGTATAATAGAGGAAAAAATTTAAATTTTGGTGAATTTATCCGTTAAGTTGCTTTTTTCGATCATATCTTTAAAAAAAATTACGAAAATTAAGGAGAAAGATAGAAAGAAATTGAGATTTCCATAAAATTATCCGTTTTTGTTCCTTTTTTATAATATCTCGATAAAAGGACCAAAATTACGGTAAATGGATAAAAAAAATTGAAAATTCAATAAATTATCCGTTTTCGTTGCCTTATTCGTTCATATCTCAATCAAATGAAAAAAATTAAATTTCGCTGAAATTATCCGTTTTCGTTCCTATTTTCGATCGTTTTCTCGATCAAATAACTAAAATTAAGGTACAAAAGATCAAAAAAATTTAAATTTCGGTGAAATTATCGGTTTTCGTCCCTATTTTTGATCATTTCTCGATAAAATAACGAAAATTAAGGTAAATTGGAGGAAAATAAATTGAAATTTTGTGAAATTGTCAGTTTACGTTGCTTACTTCGATCGTATTCTGATAAAATTACGAAAATTAAGGCAAAATATGGAAAAAAATTGAAATTCCGCTAAAAAATATTCGTTTTCGTTGCTATATTCGATCATATCTAGATATAATGACCAAAATTTTACCAAAATAGAGAAAAAAATTGTTTAGCGAAAATTATCTGTTTTCGTTGCTTTTTTCGATCATGTCTCGTAAAATGACGAAACTAAGAGCAAACTAGAGGAAACAAATTAAAATTTTGCAAATATTTTCCGTTATCGTTGCTTTTTTCGATCATTGCTCGATGAAATGACGAAAATTAATCAAAATTAGGAAATAAAATGACGATAATTAAGGCAAAATAGATGAAAGAAATTGAGATTTCGCTTAAAGTATCCGTTTTCGCAGCTTTTTTCGATCATAATATTGTAAAATGACATAAATTAAGACAAAATAGAGGAAAAAAAGTGAAATTAAGCTAAAATTATCCGTTTTTGTAGCTTTTTTCCATCATATCGAAATGAAATGACGAAAATTAAGGCAAAATTGAGGAAAGAATTTGATTTTCACCAAAATTATCCGTTTTCGTTGCTTTTATCGATCAAATCTCAATGAAATGGCAAATGTTAAGGCAGAATTGAGGAAAGAAATTAGATTTAGCTAAAATTATCCCTTTCGATGCTCTCTTTGATCTCTCAGTAAAGTGACATAAAAAGGGAAAAAATTGAAATTTGGCAAAAAATGTCCGTTTTCGTTGATTTTTTTAATCATATCTCAATAAAATTAATGCAAAATAGAGGGAAAAATAAAGATTTCGCTAAAATTATCCGTTTTCGATGCTTTATTCGATCATATCTCCATAAAATGACAAAATTAAGGCAAAATAGAGGAAAAAAATTGAAATTTCGCTAACAATATCCGTTTTCGTTGCCTTTTTTGATCATATCTCAATAAAATGACAAAATTAAGGCAAAATAGATTAAACAGATAGAAATTTCGCTGAAATTATCCGTTTTTGTTCCTTTATTCGATCATATCTCGATAAAATAACGAAAATTAATGGAGAATTGAATTAATAAAATCTCAATTTCGCTGAAATTATCCACCTACATTGCTTATTTCGATCATACTCTGATAAAATTACGAAAATTAATTGAAAATTGAGGAAAAAAATCGAAATTTCGCTAAAAATATCCGTTTCCATTACCTTTTACGATCATATCTTGATAAAATGACGAAAATAAAAATAATAGAGGGAAAAAAATTTAATTCCAGTGAAAATATCTGTTTTCGTTGCTTTTTTCGATCATGTCTCGTAAAATGACGAAACTAAGAGCAAACTAGAGGAAACAAATTAAAATTTTGCAAATATTTTCCGTTATCGTTGCTTTTTTCGATCATTGCTCGATGAAATGACGAAAATTAATCAAAATTAGGAAATAAATTGAAATTTGTGTGAAATTATCCGTTTTCGTTGCTTTTTCCGATCATTTTCGATAAAATGACAAAAATTAGGGAAACAATTTTCAATTACGCTTACATTATCCGTTTTCGTTGCTTTTTTCGATCTATCTCAATAAAATGACGATAATTAAGGCAAAATAGATGAAAGAAATTGAGATTTCGCTTAAAGTATCCGTTTTCGCAGCTTTTTTCGATCATAATATTGTAAAATGACATAAATTAAGACAAAATAGAGGAAAAAAAGTGAAATTAAGCTAAAATTATCCGTTTTCGTAGCTTTTTTCCATCATATCGCAATGAAATGACGAAAATTAAGGCAAAATTGTGGACAGAATTTGATTATCACTAAAATTATCCGTTTTCGTTGCTTTTTTCGGTCAAATTTTGATAAAATTTCAAAAACTTTTGCAAAATTGACGAAAAAAATTAGATTTAGATAAAATTATCCGTTTCGTTGCTCTCTTCGATTATATCTCAGTAAAGTGACGTAAAAAAGGGAAAAAAATTAAAATTTGGCAAAAAATTTCTGTTTTCGTTGATTTTTTCCATCACATCTCAATAAAATTAATGCAAAATAGAGGAAAAATAAATATTTCGCTAAAATTATCCGTTTTCGATGCTTTATTCGATTTTATCTCGATGAAATAACGAATATAAAGGCAGAATAAAGGAAAAAATTGAAATTTCGGTGAAATTATCCGCTGTTGTTGCTCATTTTGTTCATATCTCCATAAATTGACAAAAATTAGGACAAAATAGAGGAAAAAATTGAAATATCGCTAAAAATATCCGTTTTCGTTGCTATTTACGATTATATTTCGATTAAAAGAAGACAATTAAGGTAAAATAGAGAAAAAATTGACATTTCGTTAAAAATGTCCGTTTTCATTGCTTTTTTCGATCATTTCGCAATAAAATTACCAAAATTAAGGAAAAATAGAGAAAAAAAGGGAAATTTACTAAAATTATCCGTTTTCGTTTCCTTTTTCGATCATATCTCGATAAAATGACAAAACTTAGGGCTAAATAGAGGAAACAAATTAACATTTTGCTAATATTTTCCGTTATCGTTGCTTCTTTCGATCATAGCTCTATGAAATGACGGAAATTAAGGCAAAATACGGAAAGAAATTGTAAATAGTGTGAAATTGTCCGTTTTCGTTGCTTTTTCCGATCATTTTCGATAAAATGACAAAAATTAGGGGAAAAATTTTCAATTACGCTTAAATTATCCGTTTTCTTTGCTTTTTTCGATCTATCTCAATAAAATGACGAGAATTAAGGCAAAATATAGGAAAAAAGTGAAATTAAGCTAAAATTATACGTTTTCGTTGCTTTTTTCGGTCAAATTTTGATAAAAATTCAAAAACTTTTGCAAAATTGACGAAAAAAATTAGATTTAGCTAAAATTATCCGTTTCGTTGCTCTCTTCGATTATATCTCAGTAAAATGACATAAAAAAGGGAAAAAAATTAAAATTTGGCAAAAAAATTCTGTTTTCGTTGATTTTTTTCATCACATCTCAATAAAATTAATGCAAAATAGAGGAAAAATAAATATTTCGCTAAAATTATCCGTTTTCGTTGCTTTTTCCGATCATTTTCGATAAAATGACAAAAATTAGGGGAAAATTTTTCAATTACGCTTAAATTATCCGTTTTCTTTGCTTTTTTCGATCTATCTCAATAAAATGACGAGAATTAAGGCAAACTTGAGGAAAAAAAATTAAAATTTTGCTAATATTTTCCGTTATCGTTGCTTTTTTCGATCATTGCTCGATGAAATGACGAAAATTAAGGCAAAATAGGGAAAGAAATTGAAATTTGTGTGAAATTATCCGTTTTCGTTTATTTTTCCAATTATTTTCGATAAAATGACGAAAATTAGGGAAAAAATTTAAATTACGCTTAAATTATCCGTTTTCGTTGCTTTTTTCGATTATATCTCGATAAAATTACGAGAATTAAGAAAAAATAGAGGAAAGAAATTGAGATTTCGCTAAAATTATCCGTTTTCGCAGGTATGTTCGATCATATTTTTGTAAAATGACATAAATTAAGGCAAAATAGAGGAAAACAAGTGAAATTTAGCTAAAATTATACGTTTTCGTAGCTTTTTTCCATCATATCGCAATGACATGACGAAAATTAAGGCAAAATTGAGGAAAGAATTTGATTTTCACTAAAATTATCCGTTTTTATTACTTTTTTGATCAAATCTTGATAAAATGACGAAAATAAGGACATAAAAGAGGAAAAAAATTATTTCCGGTGAGATAATCTGTTTTCATTGCTTTTTTCGATTTTATCTCCATAAAATGACAAATATTAGGGCTATAGAGAGGGAATAAATTGCATTTTTTCGCTAAAATTAACCATTTTCGTTGATTTTTTCGATCATATCTCGGTAAAACGACGAAAATAAGGGCAAACTAGAGGAAAAAAATTAAAATTTACTAATATTTTCCGTTATCGTTGCTTTTTTCGATCATTGCTCGATGAAATGACGAAAATTAAGGCAAAATAGGGAAAGAAATTGAAATTTGTGTGAAATTATCCGTTTTCATTGCTTTTTTCGATCATATCTCGAAAAAATGACGTAAATTAAGGCAAACAAAGGAAAAAAATTAAATTTGGCAAAAAAATTCCGTTTTCGTTGCTTTTTTCCATCATATCTCAATAAAATTAATGAATAATAGGGGAAAAAATTAAATTTGAGATTTCGCTAAAATTTCGATGATTTTTTGGAAAATATCTCCATAAAATGACGAACATAAAGGCAAAATAATGGAAAAAATTGAAATTTCAGTGAAATTATCCGTTTCAGTTGCTCATTTTGATCATATATTCATAAAATGACAAAAATTACGGAAAAATAGAGGAAAAAAATTGAAATTTCGCTAAAATAATCCGTTTTCGTTGCTTTTTCCAATCATATCTTGAGAGAATTACGAAAATTAAGGCAAAATAGTGGAAAGAAATTGAAATTTTGCTGAAATTATCCGCTTTCGTTGCTTTTTCCGATCCTTTCTCGATAAAATGACAAAAATTAAGGCAAAATAGAGAAATAAATTGAAATTTAGCGAAAAGTATCCGTTTTCGTTGATTTATTTATCATAACCCGGTAAAATAACGAAAATTTGGGAAAATATAGAAAAAAGATTGAAATTTCACTAAAATTGTAAGTTTTCGTTGCTTATTTCGATTATATTCTGATGAAATTACGTAAATTAATTGAAAATTGAGGAGAAAAATTTCAATTTCGCTAAAAATATCCATTTTCGCAGCTTTATTCGATCGAATCTCGATAAAATGACGGAAATTATGGCAAAATACAGAAACAAAATTAAAGGTTAAAAAAATTAAACGTTTTCGTTGATTTTTTCTATCGTACCCCGGAAAAATGACGAAAATTAGGTCAAAATAGGGGAAAAAGATTGATATTTCGCTAAAAATATCCATTTTCGTGGCTTTTTTTGATCATATCGCAATGAAAAGACGAAACTTAAGGAAAAATTGAGGAAAAAAATTGAAATTTCACTAAAATTATCCTTTTTCACTGCTTTTTTCGATCAAATCTCGATAAAATGATGATTTCACAGCTTTTCTCGATCTTTTTTTTTTAAATGACATAATTTAAGGCAGAATAGAGGAAAGAAAATGAAATTTAGCTAAAATTATCCGTTTTCGTTTCCTTTTTCGATCAAATCTTGATACAATGACGAAAATAAGGGCATAATAGAGGAAAATTATTTTATTTTTGATGTTGTTATCTGTTTTCGTTGCTTTTTTCGATCATATCTCGATTAAATGGCAAAAATTAGGGCTATATAGAGGGAAAAAATTTAAATTTCGCTGAAATTAACCATTTTCGTTGATTTTTTCGATCATATCTCGGTAAAATGACGAAAATAAGGGCGAAATAGAGGAAACAAATTGAAATATCGCTAAAAATATCCGTTTTCCTTGCTTTCTTGATCATATATTGGTAAAATGACGAAAATGAGGGCAAACTAGAGGAAACAAATTGAAATTTGGCTAATAATTTGCGTTTTCGTTACTTTTTTCCATCATTTCTCAATAAAATTAATGAAACATAGAGAAAAAAATTGTGATAACGCTAGAATTACCCGTTTTCGATGCTTTTTTCGATAATATCTCCATAAAATTACAAAAATTAGGGCAAAATAGAGGAAACAAATTGAAATTTCAATAAAATAATCCGTTTTCGTTGCTTTTTCCAATCATAGCTCGGGAGAATTAAGAAAATTAAGGAACACTAGAGGAAAACAATTGATATTTCGGTGAAAATACCGATTTTCGTTGCTTTTTTCGATCATATCTCAATAATATGACAAAAATTAAGGTAAAATAGTGTAAAGAAATTTAAATTTCGCTTAAAATATCCGTTTTGGTTGCTTTTCTCGATCATATCTCAATGAAATGGCAAATGTTAAGGCAGAATTGAGGAAAGAAATTTAAATTTCGCTGAAAATATCCGTTTTCGCAGCTTTTTTCGATCAAATCTCGATAAAATGAAGAAAATTATGGCATAATAGAGAAACAAAATTGAAAGTTAGAAAAAATTAAACGTTTTCGTTGATTTTTTCGATCGTACCCCGGAAAAATTACGAAAATTAGGGTAAAATAGGGGAAAAAGATTGATATTTCGCTAAAAATATCCGTTTTCGTGGCTTTTTTTGATCATATCGCAATGAAAAGACGAAACTTAAGGAAAAATTGAGAAAAAAATTGAAATTTCACTAAAATTATCCTTATTCACTGCTTTTTTCGATCAAATCTCGATAAAATGACGAAAATGTAGTAAAATAGAGGATGAAATTTAAATTTCGGTTAAATTATTCGTTTTCGTTTCTTTTTTTCATCATAGCTTGATAAAATTTCAAATTTTATTACAAAATTGACGAAAAAAATTAGATTCAGCGTAAATTATCCGTTTTCGTTACTTTTTCCGATCATATCTCAATTAAATGGCGAGAATTGAGGTAATATAGAAAAACAAAAAAGGAATTTCGCTGAAATTATTCCTTTTCGTTGCTTCTTTCGATCATTTCCCTGGAAAATGACAAAAATGAAGGCAAAATAGAGAACGGAAATTAAATTTCACTATATATATCCGTTTTCGCTGCTTCTTTCGATCATTTCCCTATAAAATGACAAAAATTAAGGCAAAATAGAGAACAGAATTGAAATTTAGCTATAATTATCCGTTTTCGTTTCCTTTTCCGATCAAATCTTGATACAATGACGAAAATAAGGGCATAATAGAGGAAAATTATTTTATTTTTGGTGTAGTTATCTGTTTTCGTTGCTTTTTTCGATCATATCTCGATTAAATGACAAAAGTTAGGGCTATATAGAGGGACAAAATTTAAATTTCGCTAAAATTAACCATTTTCGTTGATTTTTTCGATCATATCTCGGTAAAATGACGAAAATAAGGGCGTAATAGAGGAAACAAATTGAAATTTCGCTAAAAATATCCGTTTTCCTTGCTTTTTTGATCATATATTGGTAAAATGACGAAAATGAGGGCAAACTAGAGGAAACAAATTGAAATTTGGCTAATAATTTGCGTTTTCGTTGCTTTTTTCCATCATTTCTACATAAAATTAATGAAAAATAGAGAAAAAAATTGTGATAACGCTAGAATTACCCGTATTCGATGCTTTTTCGGTAATATCTCCATAAAATTACAAAAATTAGGGCAAAATAGAGGAAACAAATTGAAATTTCACTAAAATTATCCTTTTTCACTGCTTTTTTCGATCAAATCTCGATAAAATGACGAAAATTATGGTAAAACAGAGGATAAAATTTAAATTTCGGTTAAACTATTCGTTTTCGTTTTTTTTTCATCATAGCTTGATAAAATTTCCAATTCTATTGCAAAATTGACGAAAAAAATTAGAATCCGCTAAAAATATCCGTTTTCGATGATTTTTTCGATCAAATATTTATAAAATGACGAAAATTAAGGGAAAATGGAAGAAAAAATTGAAACATCGCAGCAATTATCCAATTTCGTTGCTTATTTCGATTATATTCTGATGAAATTACGAAAATTAATTGAAAATTGAGGTGAAGAATTGAAATTTCGCTAAAAATATTCGTTTTCGCAGTTTTTTTCGATCAAATCTCGATAAAATGACGAAAATTATGGCAAAATACAGAAACAAAATTGAAAGTTAAAAAATTTAAAGGTTTTCGTTGGTTTTTTCGATCTTACCCCGGAAAAATGACGAAAATTAGGGCACAATAGGGGAAAAAGATTGATATTTCGCTAACAATATCCGTTTTCGTGGCTTTTTTTGATCATATCGCAATGAAAAGACGAATCTTAAGGAAAAATTGAGGAAAAAAATTGAAATTTCACTAAAATTATCCTTTTTCACTGCTTTTTTCGATCAAATCTTGATAAAATGACGAAAATTATGGTAAAATAGAGGATAAAATTTAAATTTCGGTTAAATTATTCGTTTTCGTTTCTTTTTTTCATCATAGCTTGATAAAATTTCAAATTTTATTGCAAAATTGACGAAAAAAATTAGATTCAGCTAAAATTATCCGTTTTCGTTACCTTTTCCAAACATATCTCAATTAAATGAAGAGAATTGGGGTAATATAGAGGAACAAAAAAGGAATTTCGCTGAAATTATTCCTTTTCGTTGCTTCTTTCGATCATTTCCCTATATAATGACAAAAATTAAGACAAAATAGAGAACAGAATTGAAATTTCGCTAAAAATATCCGTTTTCGTTGCTTTTTTCGATCATAGCTCGATGAAATGACGAAATTTAAGGCAAAATAGGGACAGAAATTGAAATTTTGCTTATATTTTCCGTTTTCTTTGCTTTTTTCGATCATAGCTCTATAAAATGACGAAAATTAGGAAAAAACTTTAAATTACGCTTAAATTATCCGTTTTCTTTGCTTTTTTCGATCATATCTCGGTAAAATGACGAAAATAAGGGCAGACTAGATAAACAAATTGAAATTTTGCTAATATTTTCCGTTTTCGTTGCTTTTTTCCATCACATCTCAATAAAATTAATGAAAAATAGAGAAAAAAATTGAGATTACGCTAAAATTATCCGTTTTCGATGCTTCTTTCGATGATATCTCCATAAAATAACAAATATTATGGTAAAATAGAGGATAAAATTTAAATTTCGGTTAAATTATTCGTTTTCGTTTCTTTTATTCATCATAGCTTGATAAAATTTCAAATTGTATTGCAAAATGGACGAAAAAAATTAGATTCCGCTAAAATTATCCGTTTTCGTTACTTTTTCCGATCATATCTCAATTAAATGACGAGAATTAAGACAAATTTGGGATAAAAAATTTAAATTTTATTAAAATTATCTTTTTTCGTAGCCTTTCTCGATCAAATCTCGAAAAAATGACGAAAATTAAGGAAAAATAGAGGAAAACCAATTGAAATTTCATTAAAATTATCCGTTTTCGTAGCTTTTTTCGATCATATCTGAATATAATAACCAAAATTAAGGCAAAATTGAGGAAAACAATCTCAATTTCGGTGAAACTTTCCGTTTTTTTTACTTTTTTCGATCATATCTCAATGAAATGGCGAAAATTAAGGCAAAATTGAGGAAACAAATTGACGTTTCACTAAAAATATCAGTTTTCGTTGCTTTTTCGTTTGCTTTTATTATTATATCTCGATAATATGACGAAAATTAAGGCAAAATAGAGGAAAAAAATTGAAATTTTTGCTAAAAAAATATCTGTTTTCGTTGCTATTTTCGATTATATCTGAATAAATTGACCAAAATTTCACCAAAATAGAGAAACAAATTAAAATTTAGCGAACATTATCCGTTTTCGTTGATTTATTTATCATACCCCGGTAAAATGACCAAAATTAGGGATAATAGAGGAAAAAGATTTGAATTTCGCTAAAATTATCTGTTTCCGTTGATTTTTTCGATCATATTTCAATGAAAGTGCGAAAATTAAGGCAAAATTGATGAAAAAAATTGATTTTTCATTAAAAATATACGTTTTCGTTGCTTTTTTCGATCATATCTCGATGAAATAACGAATTTTTTGTGAAATTATCCGCTTTGGTTGCTCATTTCGATCATATCTCCATAAAATGACAAAATTAAGGCAAAATAGATTAAACAAATAGAAATATTGCTAAAATTATCCATTTTCGTTGCCTTTTTCGATCATATCTCAATAAAATGACACTAATTAATGCAAAGTATAGGAAAAAAATTGAGATTTCGCTGAAATTATCCGTTTTTGTTCCTTTATTCGATCATTTCTCGATAAAATAACGAAAATTAAGGAAAAATTGAATCAAAAAAATCTCAATTTCGCTGAAATTATCCACCTTCGTTGCTTATTTCGATCATATTCTGATAAAATTACGAAAATTAATTGAAAAATGAAGAAAAATAATCGAAGTTTCGCTAAAAATATCCGTTTTCGTTGCTATTTTCGATCATATCTAGATTTAAAGAAGACAATTATGGTAAAATAGAGGAAAAAATTGACATTTCGCTAAAAATATCCGATTTCATTGTTTTTTTGATCATTTCACAATAAAATTACCAAAATTAAGGCAAAATAGAGAAAAAAAGTTGAAATTTAGCTAAAATTATCCATTTTTGTAGCTTTTTTAAATCAAATCTCGAAAAAATGACGAAAATTAAAGAAAAATAGAGGAAACAAATATAAATTTAGCGAAAATTATCCGTTTTCGTTGATTTTTTGATCGTACCCCTGTGAAATGACGAAAATTAGGGGAAATATAGAAAAAAGATTGAAATTTCACTAAAATTATAAGTTTTCGTTCATTTCTCGATCATATCTGAATAAAATGACCAAAATTACGGAAAAATACATAAAAATAATTGAAATTCCGCTAAGACTTTACGTTTTCGTTTACTTTTTCGATCATATCACCATAAAATGACGAAAATTAGGGCTATATAGAAGGGAAAAAATTGAAATTTCGCTATAATTAACCGTTTTTGTTGATTTTTTCGATCATATCACGGTAAAATGACGAAAATAAGGGCAAACAAGTGGAAAAAAATTGAAATTTTGATAAAATTATCTGTTTTCGTTGCTATTTTAGATCATATCTCGATTTAAAGAAGACAATTATGGTAAAATAGAGGAAAAAATTGACATTTCGCTAAAAATATCCGATTTCATTGTTTTTTTGATCATTTCACAATAAAATTACCAAAATTAAGGCAAAATAGAGAAAAAAAGTTGAAATTTAGCTAAAATTATCCATTTTTGTAGCTTTTTTAAATCAAATCTCGAAAAAATGACGAAAATTAAAGAAAAATAGAGGAAACAAATATAAATTTAGCGAAAATTATCCGTTTTCGTTGATTTTTTGATCGTACCCCTGTGAAATGACGAAAATTAGGGGAAATATAGAAAAAAGATTGAAATTTCACTAAAATTATAAGTTTTCGTTCATTTCTCGATCATATCTGAATAAAATGACCAAAATTACGGAAAAATACATAAAAATAATTGAAATTCCGCTAAGACTTTACGTTTTCGTTTACTTTTTCGATCATATCACCATAAAATGACGAAAATTAGGGCTATATAGAGGGAAAAAATTGAAATTTCGCTATAATTAACCGTTTTTGTTGATTTTTTCGATCATATCACGGTAAAATGACGAAAATAAGGGCAAACAAGTGGAAAAAAATTGAAATTTTGATAAAATTATCTGTTTTCGTTGCTATTTTAGATCATATCTCGATTTAAAGAAGACAATTATGGTAAAATAGAGGAAAAAATTGACATTTCGCTAAAAATGTCCGATTTCATTGTTTTTTTGATCATTTCACAATAAAATTACCAAAATTAAGGCAAAATAGAGAAAAAAGGTTGAAATTTAGCTAAAATTATCAATTTTTGTAGCTTTTTTAAATCAAATCTCGAAAAAATGACGAAATTTAAGGCAAAATAGAGGAAAAAAATTGAGATTTCGCTTAAATTATCCGTTATCGATCAAATCTATGTAAAGTGACGTATAGTAAGGTGAAATAGATGAAAGAGATTGAAATTTCGCTATAATCATCCATTTCCGTTGCCTTTCGATCATATCTCCATGAAATGACCAAAATTAAGGCAAAATAGAGGAAAAAAATAGAAATATTTGCTAAAATTTTCTGTTTTCCTTGCTTTTTTCGATCATATCTTGATAAAATTTCAAATATTATTGCAAAATTGGTGAGAAAATTAAATTTCGCTAAAATTATCTGTTATCGTTGCGTTCTACGATTAAATCTCGGTAAAGTGACGTAAATTTAGGCAAAATAAAAGAAAGAAATTGAAAATTGGGAAAAAAATCCGTTTTCGTTGCTTTTTTCCATCATATCACCATAAAATTAGTGCACAATATAGGAAGAAATTGAGATTTCGCTAAAATCATCCGTTTTCGCAGTTTTTTTCGATCAAATCTCGATAAAATGACGAAAATTATGGCAAAATAGAGAAACAAAACTGAAAGTTAGAAAAAATTAAACGTTTTCGTTGATTTTTTCGATCGTACCCCGGAAAAATGACGAAAATTTGGTAAAATAGGAGAAAAAGATTGATATTTCGCTAAAAATATCCGTTTTCGTTGCTTTTTCTGATCCTATTTTGATAAAAGGACGAAAATTAAGGTAAAAAAGTGGAACAAAAAAGGAATTTCGCTGAAATTATTCCTTTTTGTGGCTTCTTTCTAACATATCCCTATAAAATGACAAAAACTAAGGCAAAAAAGGGGAAAAGAATTTAAATTTCGGAGAAATTAACCGTTTTCGTTACGTTTTTCGATCTTAACTCCATAAAATGACGAAAATTGGGGCTATACAGAGAGAAAAAATTAAAATTTCGCTTTAATTAACCGTTTTCGTTGATTTTTTCGATCATATCAAAATAAAATTACCAAAATTAAAGCAAAATAGAGAAGTAAAATTGAAAGTTAGAAAACATTAAACGTTTTCGTTGATTTTTTCGATCGTACCCCGGAAAAATGACGAAAATTTGGCAAAATAGGGGAAAAAGATTGATATTTCGCTAAAAATATCCGTTTTCGTTGCTTTTTTCGATCATATCGCCTTGAAATGACGAAACTTAAGGCAAAATTGAGGAAAAAAATTGAAATTTTGCTAAAATAATCCGTTTTCGTTGCTTTTTCCGATCGTATCTCGATAAAAGGACGAAAATTAAGGTATAAAAGTGGAACAAAAAAGGAATATCGCTGAAATTATCCGTTTTCGTTGCTTTTTTCGATGATATTTCGATATAATTACGAATATTAAGGCAAAATAGAGGAAAAAAATTGATATTTTGCTAAAGTTATCGGTTTTCGATGATTTTTCCAATCATATCTCGATAAAATGACGAAATTTAAGGAGAAATATAGGAAAAACATTGAAATTTAGCTAAAATTATCTGTTTTAGTTGTTTTTATTCGTCCAAATCTCGATAAAATGATAAAAATTATTGGAAAATAGAGGAAAAAAATTGAAATTTCGCTTAAATTATTCATTTTCGTTTCATTTTGCTATCATATCTCGATATAATGACAAAAATGAAAGCAAAAAAGACGAAAAAAAATCAATTTCGGTGACATTATCCCTTTTCGTTACTTTTTTCGATCATATCTAAATAAAGAGACGAAAATAAGGGCGAAATAGCGGAACAATATTGAAATTTCGGTAAAATAATCGTTTTCGTTGCTGTTTTTCGATCATCTCGATAAAATGACGAAAATTAGGGCAAAATAGAGGAAACAAATTGAAATTTTGCTAAAGTTATTCGTTTTCGTTGCTATTCTCGATCATATCTCGATAAAATGACGAAAATAATGCAAAATATAGGAGAAAAATTAAAAATTCGCTAATAGAGGAATAACATTGAAATTTCACTAAAATTATCCGTTTTCGTTGCTCTTTCCGATTATATCTCGATAAAATGACCAAAATTAAGGTATATTGGAGGGAAAAAATTGAAATTTCGGTGAAATTATCCTATTTCTTTGCTATTTTCGATCATATATCGATTAAATGACGGAAATTATTGGAAAAAAGTGGAAAAAAAGGAGATTTCGCTAAAATTATCCGTTTTAATTGCTTTTCTTGATCATATCCCGATAAAATGACGAAAACTAAGGCAATATAGCGAAAAAAATATAAATTTCGCTAATATTATCCGTTTTCGTTGGTTTTTTTTCGATCATATCTCGATAAAATGGCGAAAATTAATGTAAAATAGAGCAATATAGTTGAGATTTCGCTAAAATTATCCGTTTTCGTTGCTTTTTTCGAATACATCTCGATAAAATGACGAAAATTAAGGCAAAATAGAAGAAGAAAATTGAAATTTCGGTGAAAGTATCCGTTTTCGTTGCTTTTTTCAATTATATCTCGATAAATTGACGAAAATTAAGGCAAAAAAGTGGAAAAAAATATTTTTTATTTCGCATGAAGCATTTAGTTTGCGGAACTTTAAATCGGAGACTTGAAATTCTTTCTTTTATTCTGCTTCAGGACTTGGAGAAAATCCATCTTCTGATTCGATGTTCTTCATGACACGTTTACTTGGGCTGGGCAGCACACCCACGGCAGTTCTACCGCTAGATTTTTAGTGAGTCAAAGCGGATGCAGAGCAGATATACTTTTCTACAAGAGCAACGAATTTAAACAAGAAGCATCATCTCGATTGGCGTTGATAGCCGAATTCTGACACTGCCATTGAAGAAGTCCAGATGGAAAACGACTCTGATAATATAAGTAAGCATTTCCTGATCTTTTTCATCGCAAACATCGCTGATTTAATATCTCTTGTATGGTGTTAATCGTTTTAAAAATTAAAATAGAGGCTTTGAGGAGTTCCTTAAACCTCAGAACTATTGAATTTTTAATGGTAGAATATGATACTCTGTTCTTATTTGTTTGCTTTCCACATTCGAAGACGGAACTGCCTTTTTTACAATAATTTAATTGTAGCTGATGAATAATAGGAGTTTTGCAATCTTGACTTTTTTATCGAATGTATTAGTCTAAAACTTTACGCAGACTTTAAGGAATTTTTATTGCATCGTGATGCAATAAAAATTCCTTAATAATTTGAAACAATTTATCCACCCAGGGTTATAGATTTCCTTAGTCTTTTTATTTCCTTTCATCCTCTGAAATGTATGCTCTTATTTCCATAGCTATCTATCAACTATCCTGCTAAGTAATAGCTTCATATGAAATAGTCGTAAATTATAACTAGGCACCTTCCGTCAATGCAGTGCAATGATAGATCCGCTCCATTTTCATCTTCCTCTTGCCCCGCATTTCAGCAATTCCGATCTAATGTTCACCAATAGCTGTCGTTGACTCACGCAGGAGTGTGTAACTTTTTATTTTTTTTTAATTATTAGAAGCTTTAAGTAACCTTTTAGATGCTTTCATAGCTTTACCGGCGAGTGACTGAAATTTAAATTACTTTGGCTATCTCCTTCATTAAGAGATTACAAAGCGCGTGGAAAGTCATTCAATTTTTGCTTGAATATTTTTACCCTATGTGACCTTAGATATGTGGTCTAAGGTCCGTATTGTTTCTTAAATTTTATTTTGTTTTACATTCGGACGTCTAGAAAAAGTAATTGAGTCAACCAGAGGAATCTTTCTCATACGGCTGCTAAAGTGATTTTTTATATTTTGTTTCTGATTTTCAGTATTATTTGTTGTGTTGTTTCCAGCCTTTTAAAATACCCGTTAAAGTGTGTATTTTTTTTTTGGAGAAATAAAGTTTTAAGAAATGTAATACTTTCTTAATTTGTCCTAACCCCTACTTTTCCACAATCTCCGCCTTGGGGAAAATAAGTATTCCATCGATGACTGATTGGTGCAGTTATGGATGCAGGGAATGCTGAGCAATTTTTATCTCGGGGAAATTGAAATCCTCGGAAATGTTGCGAATTTCAGGAAAGATTTGTTGCAGAAGATGTTTGTTCCTGCGCATGTAGGATCACGAAAAGCTCCAAGGCTGGCGATCGCGGTATTTAAGGTAAGTCCAGTAGAATGTAGTCTTTTATTTCTTAAATAAATTTAATTTAATTTTAAATTAAGAATTGTATGAAGTAACTTGAAGGACATCTTTGTAAAGAATTTGGCTGTTTTTCCTATAAAGGTGATTGTTTTTATTTCGTAGATAAAGCAATTTTCTGCAGAATGTATGCAAAATGTTTTCCTAGCCATCTGGTTCCTAAATTCTTTTCTGGAAGCTATGTTATGATAATTTGCGATTTTGTGTTACGTGGCAAATGAAATTGTTTAGCATTTTTATAAAATGTAATTATTTGTTAATTGTGTGGCAACCTCATTTTATGCATTTAGAATATAGCTTAAGGATTAATATTAGAAGGGTGTTTTTCAGTTGTACAGCTCCCCACAAAAAAATCGAACGGCGTAGTCTTAGCTATATAAAATGAAATACAGGACTTGGCAACACCGTATTGCCAAGAGATAAGGTTGGCTCTTATCTGAGGTCCGAGTGAATGCTGTACCTGGTATTTCTGGAACTTTTTCGTTAAATAGTAAGGTATTATATTTTGAAAATGGCAGTGGCCTTAAGTTGGACACAGATTCCTCTTTATTCGTAACGAGGAGACCCAACATTTTCCACCTTCATATCATTTCCGGATCCCTAGAGTATTGTCAACTACAAAATATTTATATAATAACATTTATTGTTAAATTGAAGTTTAAATTACGTTAAATTGGTCAGAATATAAACAAGTTATAAAGGTTCATTTAGTTGGAAACGCTCATTTTTAAAATATCGTTCGTCGCAGTTAAAAGATTACATAATATTTAAAAATGCATGATGATTTTGAATTTGCTCAAACCATATTTCCATAAATAAACTAATTTAGTAATATATTTATGATAAGATTATCTGAAGAAAATCACAATCACCCAGAGCATATCGATATCTCAAACTTAAGTATTTCTCGCTTCTATCGATCTAAATGTAAAGAAATTCCCGAAAGTCCGATGGCCAAACTGTGCTTCATCTTTTGCCAGATACGTCAATTGCTTGACTTTTAAGATAACGCTATCAATTATCTGGGTGTCCTCTTAAGGCTGCCATACACGGGGAAATATTTCCAGAATAGAACATGTTCTAATTTCGAGCAATCAGGAAAGAGTGTCTGGAAACTCATAACTGGAAATTATTTCCAGGAAATATTTCCCGTGTATGGCGGCCTTTACACTTTCGCATCTCCCTGATTTCTCAGCGTCGTGGTTGGAGGTGGGAAAGAAGGGGAAAGGTGGAATGGGGGCCCGTTCTCACTGCCAACGATAACGCCGCTGAGGTTTCTTCATATGTATTAAAAAGGTTGTGGACATACACCCTTTTTTACTTTCTCCATATACGAAGTATAGAGAAAGTATTGTTTTCATGAAAAAAATCGACTTCGAGATTTCAACGGAAATACATGTTTTGGGGTCCCTAGAACACATTTTGACCATTTTCGGAATCATGTCTGTTTGTATGTGTGTGTGTGTGTGTGTTTGTGTGTGCGTGTGTGTGTGTGTATGTGTGTGTGTGATAGTGGGCGCTCTAACATGAAAACTATTTGTCGTGTCAATACTAAAATTCATATATAGTACTCTTGTGTGTGCTGTCAGAGTTGATTAATTTTTGGAGTAAATTGATCAACCGGAAGTCGAGCTTCATTCATCAAAGCTCATTTCCGGTTTTCAAAATATCTCCATAAATATGATAGATAGGAGTATTGTATAAAGCATAAAAGTTTTAGATAACAATTATTACTATAACTTTTGCATTTAACATATTTTTGTATCACCGGTTGATTAGGAGATATTCGTGAAATACTGATAAACCGGAAGTAGCTGATTATGTACTTTGTGGGCGCTCTTACATGAAAACTGTTAGTCGGATCAACACCAAATTTCATATATAGTATTTTAATTTTTGACGTTATAGTTGATTAGTTTTTGGGGTATATCAGTTAACCAGAAGTCGAGCTTCATTCATCAAAGCTCATTTCCGGTTTTCAAAATATCTCCATAAATATTATATTTCGGTATTAACTTTTGATTATAAAAGTTTTAGAAAATATATTATACTATAAATTTTGCATGAAACATATTTTTGTATCACTGATTGTTTAGGAGTTATTCATGACATACTGATGAACCGGAAGTTGCTGATTATGTACTTTGTGGGCGCTCTGGGCTCTATAGGCGGAAGGCCAATTCCATCGTTTTTCATCGATCATGTCCCAAAAAACATGATTTATAATGTTTGTGACGTCAAAGATAATAATATATAAATTAATCACTCATCTTCCAAGTTTAGATGGAATATAGAGTTCGAAATACTGTCGAAGATAAATATTTACATCTTATATATGGAGAAACTCATGTGCTGGCCACATCAGATTTTTGTCCTTTATTTTCATCATTTTATCGAGATATTATCGAAAAAAGCAACAAAAACGAATAATTTTAGGGAAATTTCAACTATTTTTTTTGTATTTTTTTCCTTAATTTTCCTCATTTTATCGAGATATTATCGAAAAACACAACAAAAACGAATAATTTTAGCGAAATTTCTATTTCTTCCCCTTTATTTCCACATTTTATCGAGATATGACCGAAGAAAGCAACAAAAAATAATGATTTAGGCGTAATTTCATTTTTTTTCCTCATTTTACTTTCTCCATATACGAAGTATAGAGAAAGTATTGTTTTCATGAAAAAATTCGACTTCGAGATTTCAACGGAAATACATGTTTTGGGGTCCCTAGAACACATTTTGACCATTTTCGGAATCATGTCTGTGTGTATGTGTGTGTGTGTGTGTGTGTGTGTGTGTGTGTGATAGTGGGCGCTCTAACGTGAAAACCATTAGTCGTATCAATACCAAACTTCATATATAGTACTGTGGTGTGTGCTGTCAGAGTTGATTAGTTTTTGGAGTAAATCGATCAACCGGAAGTCGAGCTTTATTCATCTAAGCTCATTTCCGGTTTTCAAAATATCTCCATAAATATGATATATAGGTATATTTTATACCATATAATAGTTTTAGATAATCTGTTTTACTATAACTTTTGTATTTAACATATTTTTGTATCACCGGTTGATTAGGAGTTATTCGTGAAATACTGATAAACCGGATGAATATAATTATGTACTTTGTGGGCGCTCTAACATGAAAACTGTTTTTCGGATCAACACCAAATTTCATATATAGTACTTTTATTACAGTCGTTAGAGTTGATTAGTTTTTGGAGTGAATCGGTTTTCCGGAAGTCGAGCTTCATACTTCAAAGCTCATTTCCGGTTTTCAAAATATCTCCATAAATATGATATTTAGGTATATACTATTATTTATAATAGTTTTAGAAAATGTAATTTACTATAACTTTTGTATGAAACATATTTTCGTATCACTGATTTTTTAGGAGTTATTCATGAAATACTGATCAACCGGAAGTTGCTGATTATGTACTTTGTTGGCGCTCTGGGCTCTATAGGCGGAAGGCCAATTCCATCGTTTTTCATCGATCATGTCCCGAAAAACATTATTTATAATGTTTTTGGCGTCAAAGATAATATATATATATATATATATATATATATATATATATTAATCACTCATCTTCCAAGTTTAGATTGAATATAGAGTTCGAAATCACTGGAGTAGATAAATATATACATCTTATATATGGAGAAAGTCATGTGCTGGCCACATCAGATTTTTTACTTTCTCCATTTACGAAGTATAGAGAAAGTATTGTTTTCATGAAAAAAATCGACTTCGAGATTTCAACGGAAATACATGTTTTGGGGTCCCTAGAACACGTTTTGACCATTTTCGGAATGATGTCTGTGTGTATGTGTGTGTGTGTGTGTGTGTGTGTGTGTGTGTGTGTGTGTGTGTGTGTGTGTGTATGTGTGTGTGTGTGTATGTGTGTGTGTGTGTGTATATGTGTGTGTGTGTGATAGTGGGCGCTCTAACATGAAAACTATTAGTCATATCAATACCAAAATTCATATATAGTACTGTGGTGTGTGCTGTCAGACTTGATTAGTTTTTGGAGTAAATCGATCAACCGGAAGTCGAGCTTCATTCATCAAAGCTCATTTCCGGTTTTCAAAATATCTCCATAAATATGATATATAGGTATATTGTATACACGATAAAAGTTTTAGATAATGAAGTTTACTATAACTTTTGCATTTAACATATTTTTGTATCACCGGTTGATTAGGAGTTATTCGTGAAATACTGATAAACCGGAAGTAGCTGATTATGTACTTTGTGGGCGCTCTAACATGAAAACTATTAGTTGGATCAACACCAAATTTCATATATAGTATTTTGGTTTGTGTCGTTAGAGTTGATTAGTGTTTGGGGTAAATCCGTTAACCGGAAGTCGAGCTTCATTCATCAAAGATCATTTCCAGTTTTCAAAATATCTCCATAAATATTATATTTAGGTATTAACTTTTGATTATAAAAGTTTTATAAAATATAATTTACTATAAATATTGTATGAATCATATTTTTGTATCACTGATTGTGTAGGAGTTATTTGTGAAATACTGATAAACCGGAAGTTGCTGATTATGTACGTTGTGGGCGCTCTGGGAACTGGGGCGAAAGGCCATTTCATCGTTTTTCATCGAATATGTCCCGAAAAACATTATTTATAGTGTTTGTGACGTAAAAGATAATATGATATAAATTAAACACTTCTCTTCCAAGTTTAGATGGAATATAGAGTTCGAAATTACTGTCGTATATAAATATTTACATCTTATATATGGAGAAAGTCATGTGCTGGCCACATCAGATTTTTAAGATTTCCCATAATTTATTAATTCAAGGCAACAAGTGAAATTTTATTTCGCTATCGCATCTAATAGCCAAGTAGCAGCCTTTGCGGAAACCTTGTTGACTGCACGTGATTGTAACATTATCGCTGTGAAAACGCATTAAGTAACTGAATATTATGTGCTCCAGAATCTTACAAAATATAGATGTGAACAATTTCGGTCGCTAATCGTCCGGCTTTGTCTTATGCCCCTTTTCCGTTAGGTAAAAAAATGTGCGCTTTTCTCCACTAAACTGGAACCAAATGTTCAGTTTAGAAAGATTTACTAAAGAAAACGGAGAAGAGGAAGGCAAGCTCATCTGCAAGCGTAGATATAACGATGGTAGTTATGCATTCTGGTCGAGGAGATTTCTTATTATCTTCTTATTATCACGGTAGTATCACGATACTACGTGTAAAGGTGCGTTCACATGTAAGCGCAGGGACACGTCAAGCGTCGCGCAGCGATGCGCAGCGGCGCTTTGGGAATACAACTTGTTCACATAGCCTCATACATGTCTTCGTTTGGCGTTCACTAGATTTTCGGCTTCTGACGATTTCGGTGTTTGTAGCGTTTTCCTAATGGATAGTAGAGTGTTACGGGGGCGTAATAACGTCATATTAGCATTATTATCTCTAATTATCTCGACGAGGAGTTCGTCATTGACTGTCGCCATGATTTATTCCCTGCGCACTACCACCATGTTCACGTGTTACGCGCGAAAAATTTGGGCTCTCGCCAACTTCGGCGCGCGCAACGACTCGTGGCGAAGCGTACCGGTGGCCTTGGCTTCCTGGCTCCTGATTGGCTGTCGCAACTCTGCGCCCGAGAAACGTCTGCATGTGAACGCACCTTAACGATCACGATACGCCCGCGTAACGTGACTGAGCTGTAATCATCAAATTCATTGTGGGCTTCAATCTTGGCTGCACTCCTGATATCTACATATTTACGCCGACGCTCTTTATATTTTCTGTTATTGAGTGGAAAAGACTTCATATAAGAATTCAACGCACTCTGTTTCCTTTGGAGGGAACGTAGTTTTGGTTTTACCTATCGCAGCTGTTGACGATATCCAACATTTTTCTTCGGAACAAATTTAGAGATACCTTCTCGAAGGATACGGAGATTTTCAGACCCACTGTTACCTAATGAATTATTGCAAATGAAACGGATAAGAGTTTCACTTTTACTTTCAACAAACATCTTAAATGTGGGGAAGTTGGCTTACTTAAAGATACATAAGATACGGGAGGAGTTTAAAATTCAGAGAGCATCTATCTTCAGCACTGCGGTTATTATTTTATGATCAGGGGTGCGAGTGTGTAATTTTAGTGAGAAGTGAGAACGTAACATTTGTCACTGGATGAAAAGCGATCTCGGAACGATTTAACGTAATATCGCTCCGTTTCATTTCGGTGAGATCTGTTAGGAACAGCGTTGCCAAATCATGCACAAAAGTAGGCGTAAGTCGTCATAGAAATGTAATTTTCGGCTGCTGCTAGTAGTAAATAAGGCATGGAAGTCAATTACATTTCTACGATTTAGCTTTATTATGCAAATGATATGCGTGATTTGTGTAATACGGTAATTATATAGGCATTAAACCTTAAGAAAATAAGTCAATGTGTTTTGTAACTTATGTAATTACCATATAACGAGTCTATTTATTTCTCTCCGTGTAACAGTTTGAGTAGACAATTGGATTTGAACGGAAAAGATCGGTTGTTTACGCATATATATTAGTCTACCAATTATTTTCATGTATACCAACAGTAGTATAGGTTAAGCTCTTATCTATAATGTAGTAACAAATGTGAAGTAGTAAGTTTTGAATTGTATAATATTTATACGAAATTCCAAATTAGTTAGAATGTTTGAAAGCGAGGAAATGAGCTTGATTCATTATATTTATTTGATCCCATGTAGATTTTGGTCCATGTGTCGCAAATATTTGTGGAGAAAGGTACTAATTATAAAAGCACAGAACTAGATAGATTCACAAGAATTAAGATATCTAATTCTCACGACAAGCTTTCTTTCAGTTTGGCAGGATACCCTATCAATGTATAGCTTACCCAATAACTGATTAATGCTGATAGAATCATTAGCTTTCTTAAATTTTCTATGTATAGCATCCATCTGAACACCATCTTAAAATGTTTTTAAGATTTACTTTGATAGGTAACCAGATTTCTGGTGATTGAATCATGTTGAATGTCCCAGGTGAAAACAATCCTGTTTATTGTCATTAAAGTGTTTGGATATGTTTAATAATCAAAGGCAATAATTAAGCTAGACAGGATTAAAGTTGAAATTGGTCTATCATCCAAAACATTTGCTACAAGACTTCAAAATAGGCTAAACATGGTTGATCCCAAGGGTGTTAGGAGTTCAGGCATTGTTAAGTACATTAAAAGTGGTATTCATTACATACTTATGAATTGATGTCTTGATTTAGAAATTTATTTTACCAAAGTTTGTACTATTAATGTTTCTCATGGATATAAAGATGTATGTTTGTAATATACCGTATTTGACGGCATATAAGACGCACCTTTTTTCCTAAATTATGTCTCGAAAAATTTCCCTGCGTCTTATATGTGAAGGTTCAACCTCCACAGGTTAACTTTCAATACTGAATGCTATTTTAAGCCCAGATGGTCTAAACTACCTATTTCATAATTGCATTCAATGATTGTGTTAATATTTGGCTTTTACGAAACGTGACAACTAAAAGGAACTACATTTTAAGTTATTGTGGTACTGTGCTTTCGCACAGACTATTAAAACTTTTTTTCCTTGTGAGAGGCCAACTTCCCATGCAGCACATGAACGTTCTGGAACCGTTCCCTGAACGTTAGTTCGAGCTTATTGGACGTTACGGTAACTAACCACCGAAACGTTCGCTGGTGGTCAGAAAGGCCGAACCATGCGAACCTTCTCTGGACGTGCGCGACGTTCAGGGAATGCTCAGGGAACGAATACGAAAATTTTTTAGCGGAATGCAAATATCGATTTATATAAACATCGATACATTAAATTTAAATAAAAAATTTAAACTATACGAATTAAGTTAATATGTGTTAAGAAAAAATTAACAAACGGCAAGCTATTTTGGACATAATACATTTCAATAATTGAACGTCAAGCGATCGAAAATATATTTATTTCAATCACTTTCAAATTCAATAAAAGTTTCATTATCAACAATAAGAAAATAGTCATCACTACTTTTTCCGTCATCGCTAGTAATGGTGGAAAGAATACGTGTTCTTTCCGCCATGATCGCTGATGTCACCTTGGAATAATGCTTCGTCTTCCGTTCCATCAAGAGCATTACCGATTCCGCTCCTATCTTGAAAAAACTAACAAATACTACAGTGTTTACGTCTTCCCGCTGAAATCCGCCGAATGTTCATTTACAAACTATTATATGCATCTGATGCATGCAATACGCAATCCTCGGTGATCCACGCGAACCACGCTATGTCCTCTCGAATGGTTCAGAAAATTACCACCAGATGTCAGCCACTTCGGGTGGAAGAGCGCTTCGATATTAACCCGGTAACGCCTGGAAAAAAAATTTTCTTCGAATTTAATTATAATCAAGTATGTTAATACGTATTACTATCTAAGTCAATTTATCCAATCCTTTTTCTTTTAACATCATTAGTTACGGAGATATAGCCTGGTACCATATGGTACCGCTAGGCGCTTGGGGGTATAAAATTGAAGGTTTAAGGAATTTTCGGAAATTTACAGCTAGCTGAACAAACTATTTATTGTTTTGTATTTTTCCGCTTATTTTTACATTTTTAACATGAAATATCATAAAAATTATAAGAATATGTTTAAAGAAATTATTGCCCTAAGATTTTAAAAATTATATAAATTTTACAGGAATCCTCAAAGTCAAAAATAGTGAAAGTAAATAAACAGTTTGCCATTGTGGCTTCATTGTATTACTCCAGAATGTGGAATTTTGTTAAACAGTCAATGCATAGCCCTACATTACCTTTTCCGTACTCCGTTCGTGTTCTGCTCGTACAATTTTCATGGACACACCTTCGCCTCTGGGTGTCGGATTGCACGAGGTGGTTGTACCCATCGTACCTTATTTCATCAGAAACACTGGAAAGAAAACCCGCTTTTAGTAATCATATGCAGACTGTTGTATGTCAAAATATTATCTCATGATTATTTTACATACATCATTCCAATTTCACTGCTTATGGACGCAGGTAAACTTCCTACAGATTTCGGCGTATTCTTGAATCTCTCCAGGTAAGTCTGCGCAACTACCCATCGGAACTCTAACTGGGTTGTACTTTTCCCTGTTTTCCTCGTCAACAACCATGCATTGTGCATCACGGAATCAAGCATCCACGTAAAAATGGGCCACCACCATTTCTTTCCTCTGACACCCACACGATAAAGAGAAATATTCCAGTCCATTCAATCTGTGCCCCCATAAATTTATTGTATTTGCCTATAACATCGCGGGCCGTGGCACAACTAGTCTATCTTTCTCACTTTTGGAGAATCTCCCAACCCCAGATATCGGATTAATTCCGTGACATGAGGACATAACCGAAACGACAGCATTGTCCACCCATTTCTCCTCGAGAATGTTGTTTTTCACGGATCTTTTGGCCTCAAAAGATACTCGCTTTAACTTTGCAAATTCCTTAGAGAGCTTCAGAGAACATTTTTTAGGTATTTAGATTTAGATATATACCCCGCGAGCCGCCAGAGGCGTATGGCAGGGGGAAGAATTCTATTTTCCCTCACTGTTCCTGTTGCACCATAATTCCTTCCGCGAAGATATTTCACTAAGTCGTAGTTCGTGAAATAATTATCAAAATAGAATCGGGAAGGTAACTCTTTCTGTTTCAGTTCATCTGTCATTCCAACTAAATGTTCTGCGGCCTTTCCTAATTCTTTCTCGTAGCTTTCCACTTTCCTGGGACTATTTCCCTAATAAGTGTCAAAATTTACAAGGTATCCATCTGGGGTATTGAGTCACCAAACCTTATAACCAAATCTTATGGGCTTCCCTCGAATGAATTGTTTCCATCCATGCCTCCCAAAATATGAAACCATGGACTCATCGAAACTTAAGCACTACTCTCTTTGAAATATTCACTAATCTTTTTCTTTAACATATTCATAAGAGGGCGCAATTTCCACCTTCTATCGGAGGTATCAACAGCAGTATTGTCACAGCAATGAATAAATCGGTTAATTTGCAAAAATCTATCTCGCCTCATTGACTTATAAACAAGTTAATTCCTTATGCCGTAAGCTGCATCCCAATAATGCCTTTTACTAGGAACCGTATTGTACCCACTGAGGAAGAGAATTGCAACAAACAATTTAATTTCCTCAGCTGTTACATTCGGATTTCCACAATTGCAGAACAGGGCATACTTATTCGATTCCATCACCAGATGTGAAACGACTTCTTCGTCAAAAAACGCTCAAAAGCCTGGGTTGGGTCACCTCACGAAAGGAAGAGTAATCAGGATTGGGAAAAAGCGCGTCATGGAAGGTGATGTCTTCATCATCCCAAAGGATCACCTGTTCGCGTGTGTGAGGTCTCTTAGGTAGTTCAGCTTTCCAAACGCTCCTTGGAAGTGTAACTTAGAATAAGGAGTAAAAGGCGCGAATATTGCTCGGTTGTTCGCGATGGAGAAACGGAAGGCCAAAACAATACAAAATCTTTCCCGAGTTGTCTCAGGTCGCGTGTTCCTCGCTTTTTGCCAGCCATCTTCGGAGTTTACGGTGGTATTCCCTTCCGCCACTCCTCATCTATTAGCTTATTTCGCTCCTTTAGAGAAATGGTTCATTTTTACAACCGGACCCAACATCTGTCTCTTCCTAATCCGGTCATGGGTGTACGTCAAGAGCCCGAAAAGGGTAAATCCATACCTCAGAATTCAGCTTAAATCATCGAAAACGACTAAACTAGATATATTTTTGGGGTGCATATAAATGAAATGCAACTATATTCAAATATTTATTTGCAATAATATCGCAAGTGCAAAAGAAATCCGATAGAAATGTCGTAGCAGAAGAAATTTCCGCCTCCCGCATAAAAGTATAACGGGAACCGCCTAGCGGTACCATATGGTACCAGCAAAATGTAACTCATTGTAACTTCATTATAAATAAACTTGCAACCTAAAATTCTAATTATATCTATAGCTAGATGTATTGAAATTTGATACCACTTGAAAAAATCTCGTAGATAGCCACGAAACTGGAAATATTAAAAAAAAATCGGAAGGTCTGCACGAAAAAAGCGTGTTTTTTGGGATTCATGAAAATTCACCTTTTTCAAACATCGGTATTGGCGAAAAATAAGGACAAACAAAAGCAATTTTTTTGTAATCGTGAGCCTCAAAGTATGCAAATAGATGTAAAACTGAAAAAAATCTAGAAAAATATTCGGAAGTATCAGAAAATTCAATCTTCTTAATACCCTACCGGGTGGTACCAAACGGTACCGCTAGGCGTTACCGGGTTAAGCGCCAAGCGTTCGCCAAGTAACGTTCCGGGAACATTCTGGTGCGAACCTGAGTCTACCGGACGGCCAGCGAACGTTCCCCTAACGCTTATGTGCTGCGTGGGTTAATGAGGGTGCGTCTTATAGGCTGGGGCGTCTTATACGGTAGTATCTTCTTGGTTCTTAAGAGGGCATATTCTTTTTATAAATGTAAGCGAATCATCAGCTTCTTTAGATGTATATCTTCTTTGTGCATAAATCGTTGAACTGCTCATGCTTTGTGCAATAAAAATGCATAGATAAATAAACTAATAGAATTAAAGAAAGTATCATATCAGCGGTGGAATACACTACTTTCCCAATCAAAGGATAGGAGATAGAAGATTGTCATTCATCTTAGATAAATACATTGCATTAATGCAATGTATTTATGATAAAAGTATGTATTTTACATGTTTCAGTTATTTCTATCAGTAGATTCGCACTAGTTTTTCACATCTACTTTATTTGTGACAGGGTTAATGCAGCATGCTGTGAATAATACATATTTCCTAAGATTCACTTACGTTTTTCGTATCCACAACAATTTTTTTCCTTTTCAATATAAAATAAAACATTATTTATAATTATTATTTACTAATAAGATTAAATTGGTGATGGATTGAATTAAAAAAATATTCATAGTTTAAATGTGTAGAGAATCGCCAACGAGAAGAAGAGTATTCAAATTTCTGGTAAAATTATTTATAGGACTGTTTGGGAATTTTTTTCTTATACTAGAGATAGCCCGATTTCCTATAATTTTACCCAAACTTTTCACCAAAGTATATACTAATAATATTAAATTCACTCTAGCACGACACACTTAAGGCAAACACACTGATTCAAATGTAAATTACAATCTATATACATTAAGACAGAATCGTGTCCGTCCGTCTGCCCTCAAAAAAGGGTAACACTTTTAGCAAAATCTGAGTCTAAATTCAATCTCCCGCAACGATTTTTAGTGCGCTGGAGGCGGACGGCCTGCACGCACAGGCGTGCAAAAATTTAAATTTTTTGGTTGAGTTTAGAGGTGCAAAACGGGCGAAAAACTGAAAGAAATCGGGAAAATGAGGGCAGTGGGAGACGTTTTCTTTTGGGATGACGAACGCCGCTTACCTATCGCTTGCGCGTCATTGAACATAGTTAAGTCTTTATCAGTTGATCTCACTGCTGAGGGTGAGGTCCCGACTTTGCGGTCTCTGACATTATCTACTTTTTCGGAATCTTTGACGAAGGCCTCGAATACCTTTCGATGCTGCCCCATCAAACGTAAGGGAACTAAACTAACCTGCCTGCGGAGCAGGCAGTAGGCGACTGCTAGTCGTCTATTAATAAATTACTTGGCTTATTACTCAAAGTGTTTCGATTTCACAATGTATAAGCAGTTAGTTCAAAAATCTAAAGATGTAACACTGACAGACACCCGAAGATATTGATTGTAAGCTTACATTTAATGTCAAGAATGAATGATCTTAAAAATGTTTTCACTGATAAGATTCTAAATGAAAATTCTTAATTGTAAGGTGACTATAATATTCACAATTAATGGCTATTTATTGATTCTATAAAAGTAAATAAATAAATAAATAGCCAAATTAAGATGCCCGTCCATGTTGTCACTGCCGGTAACTACGTAACTACACCTTTTTTGAGATCGTTACGATCTCACACTCGCACAGTGGGCTAGAATCGAAAAAACCTGGACAAGGGGCTAAAAATGGATTTTTTGAGTGCGGTTATTGAAACTTGGTGTAGTTATTGCAAAATGATTGCATTGTATGTTCCCGCTCGTCGTATTTTAAAATTTTCAGGCGTCAAATAGATACAGGGCATCAAACTTGAGAAATGTTCACGAAAACGGTAAGTTTCGGATTTTTTGGAAAAAAGTTCAAGTTCGTTGATATATAGTTGCTTTTGAGGGAAGCTGTTGGAAGAAACAACACATCAGTAATCTAGCATTACTCTTTTTCTTTTAATTTGCTGAATGTTTCATGCTCTAAGATGATTCTTTGGTTATTTAAAGCAACAAAATGGCGGACACCTTTTTCGGACAAATTTCGAGATAAAGTAAGGAGGTAATCAAGTAAGTAAACAAGGCTTCTAGGTATGGAATCTGAAGAGACTGTTTCATTTCACCTGCTACCCTGTGATTGCGGTGGACTTTTCCTAAGCGCTGCGCGGTCCGGCTGGGTGCCGTAGAATCCCCAAATCCGGTTTCGGTGTCTTTTTGGTTAGGTTGAGTCGAATTTTGCTTCTTTTATGTTTGATTCTGGCAAACCATATTATAAACATATTTTAATACACTTTAAGATATGAATTTGAGACCATTACTTTAGATAATAAATGCGGAATTGAGAAATTTTGGCAAATTAGAGGCATTGGTCTATATTATATTTTTAGCAGTAAAAATAACTCTGGCGAACTGTATATTATCTATGCTGGTCGAAAACACTGTTAACAGAATTGAGTAATCTTCTCATCTGCCAATGTTAGCCGGCCCTTATTTTATGGGCCCTGAGTTAAGTACGGCTTATGGCACTCTAGTGCAATGCCAACATCCGTACGCATCCGCCACTTTACTAGAGCTATTGGGCACGTGCCTTCGGAGTTGTTAGGAAAGAGAAAATATTTTGGAAGTTTCAGTTTTAGTCTTTCTTTGAAGGCAAAAAAATAGTTTCTTGTGCTTTTGGTTTTCGGATATCCTGCCACAGTATTTTGGCTTCAAGAGACTCCACGAGATACAACGACGATCCGTTTGCCCTGGGGCTGTTATTTGGAAATCTCTAGCTGATCCATCACATAAAGCATGAGTAATTTATTAAAATAAGAAAAATATGGGTAAATGGCGTCTAAATAAGATTTTTAGAAAATTTGATATTTTTTACCAAGAGTGATAGGAATCTTAAATTTCTTTACGCCGAAAATTGCGTATCTAAGTAGTGATTTGGATACTTTTCATAATTCAACATGGAGAATTAAGCAACAAATTCTTATTTATTTCCGTTTTTTAAATAGTCTTTTACTTGAAGTTTATTGAAACAATGGATTGTCTTTTGTGAAATGCATTTTTTCGAAATTACTCGATCGGCGATTCATCAAGTAATTATAAAAGTGAAGGAAACCAAATCAATCTTGGATCGAAAGAATCATCTGCTGAATTTTTTGATTTGCAAGTTGAACTTGAAAGATTAAACTCTGATGTGAATGATTCTCTTAGGTACTGCCTTGTTCCATAACGAGAAGGGATTTCCGTTTCGGAAGAGACTTGCGAAGTGAATTTGCAATCTCTGCTAGCACATACAGCGTCAAGAATTGTAGCTTCAGTATCAACAGTACAAGCCTCAAAGCGTAAAATCAAATGCTCTCTAACCTGCAAATATGGTTTCGATGGAAGCTCTGGCCATTCACTGTAGAAGCAAGGATGGCAACAAGAGGGAAAATCGTACGAGTTCTTATTCGTGAGATCTCTCGTTCCTCTCCGTTTAGTCAACGATACTACAGGTAAATAGCACTAATTAAGCGTTTTACTTAAACTTAAAAGAAAAACAACTTTCATCTAGCAATTTCAATAATTTTGGTTATCATATTACATTAAGGTAAAATAATATGGTCAAATTCGCGGCCATCCTCAACATGTTTTGGCAGCCAATTCGTCTTCAATGGAAGAAGGAGACGAAGAGCATTCCGAAGATGGAATAAATTTCCATTTTTTCAAGCTACTGCTGGGATACTGCCTGTCTCTACGTAAATTTGTATCATTGGTACTATAAGCCTCCAACAGAACATAAAGTACTTATTCACGGAACAGAAATATCAAAAGATGCGATTCTTCCGTTGGGAGAGCTATCAGAAGAAGCCATGGAAGCTAGAAACAAGGATATCAGGAGGTTTCGGGTAAGATTCGCGAGGAAACACTCGAGAATAGCCACTAATGAGGATTTAATAAAAAGGCTGCTGCTAACATCAGATGCCAGGTTTACCATGTAAGGCACATTGAAATCCAAGAAGAAAACGATCTTAACAACAGAGTTAAGAAATCTCCTCATCATCGACGACCGAGAGAGTGAGTTATTTGAATCCGAGGATTCAGATGAAGAATCTTCTGACGGCTGAGTGGGAGGCACTTAATAAGATAATAATATAAATAAGATAATGAAATACGTTAATTACAATCAATAACTGAGTTGTAAGCAGCCATTCCGACAATTAAGGTAATACATGTAAAATTCACAGGAATATTAAAAATTTTAAGAGTTTTTATACGCATTAAACTAACTAACAAACAATTTCCGTAATGTGCCAAAATTTCTCAATTCCGCATTTATTATCTAAATTAATGGTCTCAAATTCATATCTTAAAGTGTATTAAAATATGTTTATAATATGGTTTGCCAGAATCAAACATAAAAGAAGCAAAATTTTCGACTCAACATATCCAAAAAGACACCGAAACCGGATTTGGGGATTCTACGGCGCCCAGCCGGACCGCGCAGCGCTTAGGAAAAGTCCACCGCAATCACAGGGTAGCAGGTGAAATGAAACAGTCTCTTCAGATTCCATACCTAGAAGCCTTGTAGATTGACGTGGTATAAGAGACTTGATAGTCCATCGCTGTTTACCTAGTTGATTTCCTTACTTTATCTCGAAATTTGTCCGAAAAAGGTGTCCGCCATTTTGTTGCTTTAAATAACCAAAGAATCATCTTAGAGCATGAAACATTCAGCAAATTAAAAGAAAAAGAGTAATGCTAGATTACTGATGTGTTGTTTCTTCCAACAGCTTCCCTCAAAAGCAACTATATATCAACGAACTTGAACTTTTTTCCAAAAAATCCGAAACTTACCGTTTTCGTGAACATTTCTCAAGTTTGATGCCCTGTATCTATTTGACGCCTGAAAATTTTAAAATACGACGAGCGGGAACATACAATGCAATCATTTTGCAATAACTACACCAAGTTTCAATAACCGCACTCAAAAAATCCATTTTTAGCCCCTTGTCCAGGTTTTTTCGATTCTAGCCCACTGTGACTCGTTTCGATTCTTAGTGAGATCTAAAAATGCATTTTTGAGATCTCGCGCGTTACTGCGAAAACATGGCCGACTTCTCACTTTTTTTGGACTTCTCACTCGAAGTGATAGTTACACACTCGAGGCCTAGATATGCCTTCATCACTCCGATACTGTTCACTATGTGAGAATGGCTAATGGCAAGGAGATCTAGTATATTAACTATATCGTGAGGAGTTACTCGAATCCTTTTTGTCTTCACCTGTTCGAGCGCGGACACATAATAATTATATTTTTATTTATTTGCTCATAGCTTTTAAGCGCCTCTTGAAAGCCGTGATTGCATAGTGGTTAGTACTTTGCGTTGTAGCCTCAACAACCCACGTTCGAATCCTGGTCACGGCAGTGCTCACTGAGACCGCTGAGGTGATTTTTATAGCAGGATATTTTGATTCTTGACCTGAGTCTCGAAGTGAAAGTGCATTTTCAGCAAAATCGACAATGTTTACATTTGAAAAAAGTTTGTTTACATTCTGAAAACGTTTGTTTACATTCGGAATTGGAAAATTTTTCGTGTTTACGGTTTGGACTAGAATTTTTCTGAATGATTATGAGCCAGACTTAGAAAATACATAAATCTGGGCTTTAATATTTTATTACACATTGGAATAAATTAGTAGATATAAGAAAAACAGTACAATTTATTATGGAAAAAATTACAGATGTCATATTAAATATTTCTGAAAAAAATTAATAAAGTATGCTTCAAATAAAAATGGATGTTCAATTATCATTCACAAAGTTCATTTTTGTGCAAGGAGGACTCTTCGCACCTGCATGCAACTTTTTCTTCAGCACTGCACAGAACAAGCGAGGGGAGAACAGAAGTTTTTTTTCAACAGATTTATTGAAATTTTAAAGTGTACACTTTATTACAGCAATTAATAAAACAGTTTTGAACCCATCAAATTCTTATTCAAAATCCTTTCAGCCTTGTCCTGGCCACTCTTTCTGGTATGGAAGTATTTGGCTGGCCGAAAACTATCTCCAGAGTTGACTTTATAGTTAGAAAATTTCTTGGTGATGCTCATTGCTCCTTTGGCCATTTCTTTTGCTGCACTTGCATTCACTTTGCCAGGTTTTCTTAAAGGCTGCATTTAGAACTTAAAGAGTATTTCCAGTTTCGAAATGCAGCCTCAATATTGAGTGACATAATGAGAAATCATTTTGGTTAGTTTACGTAAAAGATTTCAGACATTAGTTTGATAAAAGATATCCTATATTTTGATAGGGAGACTTTTTTTTATTAATTCCTGATACACATGTGATATTAAAATTTTAACTGATTCTTCACAGGAATATAATCTTCACACAACATTACACCATTTTACTTGTTATCAATCTACTACTGTGAAGTAATACAGGATTCCTTGTATTTTCATTAAATTAAATTTAGTGTCATCAGTGCTTGCTAGCCATTAACTTATCAATAAATTCATTAGGGCATTAAAACCATTGAGCATGAAGGAGTTTGCTACATTCAAATACTTTCCTTGACTTCATAATTTTTTTATAAGAAGCCTAAAGTGCCTAACAGTTATGAAATCTAACAGCTAGGAATTATAATTTCCCACTAAGTCTCATGATAGCCCCACATTTTTAATTACAGATTCTTATCTGCATCAAATGCATAAAAATAGAAATATATAAAATATAGGATATAAAATATAGAAAAAAGTGATGACAATAAAACTCTGGAACGAGGGGTAGTTAATGCAGTAGCTATGCAGGACTTAGAACCACTTCTCAAAGTTCGAGCGTTAAGCACATTGAGGGTTCTTGCTAGAGTTCCAGGGGTCCTACCAATTACTCTTGGCCATTGGTCTTAGCCATTTCTCTTGATGGAGTCTTCCGTTTGGAAACTGGGATTTTCCTGGAAGAGCCAGTTTCTTGCTTTTTAGGTGATGTAGCTACTGTTAACTTGGGGGCATTAAATGGACGCAATGGAGTTTCTCGCCTTTCCTTTATTTCTGCCTCAGGCAGGGTCTAACTCTGACAATTTATATCTTGGTTAAGAAGTTCCAGATGATGCTGTAAGAAAATGAACAAATATTGTTCAGTATGCTATTTATCACTCAAATATAATGGATTAAATTAGATAAAACGTAGGCATGGGGACTTAAAAAACTCAATTTACTATTAGGCTCCACCATTTCAAAAAGAAATTCTTCCAGAAATTCATTCCAAATGGATTTTGATTAAGTCTAAGCTAAACCTGAAAATAATTTTCTTTATTTAATAAATGCATAGTTGGACATTATTTTACAGCTTAATTTACAACCATATCTGACAGCCACATAGTGAAAATTACCAACTCAAGTCCAAATCTTCCAAACATTTTATGAAATAAAATTTGCATATCAATGAACACCAGTTACATACATACACCTAAATTTAAATAGATATAACCGAAGAAAATGATAATAACACACAATTATAGTGGTCCATTACAATAAGAAAGTTATCAAACCCCCAAAACCATCATGCACTCTATATGGACATATTTAGCTCTACACAGAATATGAGATAATAAAATTCATCAAAAAATTAAAGCCAACTAAAATATTAATCTCTATACTAGTGGAGTATTTTTTGTTGCCTTGCTATTACTAACAAAAAAAATTCGAAAGTGAAGTATTTTTTCCTATTGCAAGAGATTGTTAGCACCAAGCTACTACACCTTTAAGCTACGAAAAAAAGATAAATTTTAATCATATGATCATAAATATTTTACTATTTATACTGTATGGTCAAGAAAATTATGGCAGGGTGAAGGAGCCTATGCTAAAAAAACAAATTAGATTTAAGTAAGAAATTGTTTTAAAAATCAAAAGCCACCCCTCATCAAATGCTCCTCATATGTATAAGATTAGTGTCAACCCAAGCTCTCTCGAATATCTGCTGACAGATTTGGGCTGGAATCCAGTGGAAACGTCAAAGCCTAAACATATCTTAAACACACCATATACTCCAAAGGTGGGGTAACTTGCAAATAATTAAGACTTTATGAGCTAGAAAATTAGGTAATATAGAAAGGGAGATGAATACAGACTAGGGACAAAGTTATTTTCCAGCAGATTACCTATGAAGTAGAAATATATATGTGCGATGAGTGCTAGATAGCCTAAGACATCACATCTTTATAATAAAAATGTTATTTATGCTTATGGAATCAATAGATTGGATTATGTAACCTTTTGTACTGTTAGTGACTGAATCTCATGAATTTAAAATATTTCCTAACTGCTGAAAGCTAACTTGTCTCTAGAAAGGACAAGATAAGGATGTTTTATCTTGAATATGGAGGCATTCTTTTGAATGCCCTTCTCAAAAACACATTCCTGTTAATAGGAATCAAATTGACAAAGAAACGATGACTATTACTGACTAATTCTTCTTTCTGCCAATTATTTTGCTACACAGCAATACTTCTAAGGACTGCTTACTCAGTGCAATTGAATGGTTCTCAAATATTCTCCCAAATATGCCATGATCTAATACAAAGGACTTTTGAGTGCAACAAATTTTATCATACCTTATTTGTTCAATTGTAGTGGAACTTCAGAATTTTCTTTGGACCTTTCTAGTGAGTTAGATGGTACTTCATTCAATTCTTTTGAATAAACATGATGAACTAGAAATATTAATTAGATAGATAGCATTGAGTTCTTTCTTTTCTTATCTTTCCAATTTTAACCGAGCATTAAATAGTTAATATTCAAAGAAAATAAACTTTCAGATTCATTCTAAAGTTCTACTGGAGTCTTTCAGGGATTCGTATAAGGTGCATTTCTTTTTTGTTGTTAGATAACAAATACTACTACAAATAGATTAAAAAATATTCAATGAATAGAATTTGTAAATGAGATGAAATTAAATTTATTACAGAAAAGACTTCCCTTTTTGGCAAAACAAAAAGTGTTAGATAGTGTCTATCAAAAGGCCTCAGACGTTTCAGTGTCACCGGATTAAAACTTACACTTTCATTTAATCTTCACTTGTTCAAGGATGAATTAACGCAATAGCAAATTTATTGATACATCTTGAACCAACAGTAAGTTTCAACTTTCCAAGTAAGTCTTTCTCATACATTTCAAATGTTTTAATCATATTAATTTTTAATTGATTTAATTTTTTTGATGCTTAAGTGGTAGTTCTGCATGAAAACTTCTTAATGCTGGAAAGTCATAAGTATATCTGAGGAATTTCTTCAAAGACTTGGTGTAGACCAGGGGTGGCCAACCTATGAAGCATTACATGGTTGTAAGTGTCGAATTGAGTTCAGAGGAAAACTACAAATTAAGTTCTTGCATTAAGTATAAATATACTCTTGAAAACAAATATTTAGAGATATGAAATACCCTAATGATGAAATAAACTGTGAATTTGTTACAGTTTATGACACATTACCAATAACCTCCCCAATAAAGGGTCAAACTAACTAACATTAAAATGTATGGCACATCATAGTAGTTTGTATGGCCTATCAAATAAAAATGAAATAATTAATGCATAAAGTATGAAAGGCTGGCCACCCCTAGTTTTTGTATATTATTGGGAAAGGTTTCAAAATAATTCTTAAAAATCGGATCAACTTCTGATTGCAGAGACACCTGGTGTCGAACCCAGGACATATTGTAAACTGTGAATGAACAGTTTGATTTGTAAGTACCTGCTCTTGTATCATGGAAAGTTTGAAGTCGATAGCATGCCGGGTAGTACCTAAATTTTGTTTCCGTTATCTCCATAAGAAATGCATTGTAGGATGTAAATGGCCCTCTGGGATCGAACCAAGGACCATCAGCGAGTTGCTAAAATTTGATTATAAAACATTTTTAGGATATATATCCACGTGCCAAGTTTCAAGTTTCAAACTCATCTGGAAGTAATTTAAAAAAATCTTAAAAATCGCAATGTAAATTAAACGGGAGAATATTTGCCCTGTCTTAGCATTGAACCAAGGATAATTAAGTATTAAGTCTCTGCAATCAGAAGTTGATCCGATTTTTAGGAATTATTTTGAAACCTTTCCCAATAATATAGAAACTTGAAATTCGGCATATAGATAAAGATCATAGATAACTTTCAGAAAAATGTTTTAGATTTCCAAGATCGTCCTTGGTTCGAATCCAGAGAGCCATTTACATTTGTGAATATTAGAACGTCTTTTGAGGCAGTTGTAGCCAATATTTCTGCTTGAATTTTCACACATAGTTAGAGATGGTGATTTTCTAATGTGCTGCATAGTAAGTTCACAGTAAAGACCTGGGTTCGATGCCAGACGATGAAAAGTCAGCGAATTTTGAGAAAAATTTCAATCCCTTTTTTTTTCTTTTGAGGACTGTCCCGATATAATGCCGATATGAAATTAGTATTATTTATATTTAGATTTCCAAGATCGTCCTTGGTTCGAGTCCCGAGAGCCATTTACATTCGTGAATATTATAACGTCTTTTGAGGCAGTTGTAGCTAATATTTCTGCTTGAATTTTCAAACATAGTTAGAGATGGTGATCTTCTAACGTGTTTCATAGTAGGTTTACCAGTAAGACCCGGGTTCGAAGCCAGACGATGAAATTTCAGCGAATTTTAAGAAAAAATTAAATCCTTTTTTTTTTCTTTTGAGGACCGTCCCGATATAATGCCGATATGAAATTAGTGTTGTCGATCTGCTTGCAGTATGCAAGCTACATTTTACTCGTATATATATATATGAATATATGATATATGAATGAATCCGGAGAAGCATCTATATATAATAGATATACACGAGTAAAATGTTGCTTGCATACTGCAAGCAGATCGACAGCACTAATTTCATATTGGCAACATATCGGGACGGTCCTCAAAAGAAAAAAAAGTATTGAAAATATTCTTAAAATTCACTAGATTTCTCCACCCGGCATTGAACCCAGGTCTTCCTGGTGATAATTACTATGCAGAACAACAGATGATCAGTTTCTAACTAAGTGAGAAAACTCAAGCAGGAATATTGGCTGCAATTGCCTCAAACGACGTCCTTATTTTCACATATAATCCTTATGTGAAAATTTGTAATGTGCTCTGGCATCAAACCCAGGAACAGCATGGTCTAATTAAATTTTTTTTCTTTAACCAAGTCTTAATATACATCTTCGATCTAAGCAAGAACTTCCTATCATTTCAATAAGTGCATAAAAAAAATCTTGAAAAACTAACCCAATGTATTTTAAATGGACGACATATTTACCACCCGGCATCAAACCCGGGTCTTCCTGGAGATACCTGCTATGCAACACAATAGAAGATCATCATCTCTAACTATGTGTGAAAATTTAATGTGCTCTGGCATCGAACCCAGGAGAAGTACGGTCTTATCTAAATTTTTTTCTTAAACCAATTCTTAACATACATCTTCTAGCCAAGCACGAACTTCCTATCATTTTGATAAGTGCATAAAAAAAATAATGAAAATGTTTTTTAAAGGGCAGATTCTTGCATCATCCTAGAATCAAACCAAGGACATTTTCTCTATAAGTCATTATTATTTCCTATAGACAATGACCCTATCTATAGGCTCCTGGAGTTTTGATACTCTACCTATCCGTGAAGTATTTTTTTTAATCCTCGAAAATCAAAGCAATGCTTTTAAATGGGAAAAATCGGGAATTTGGGGCCCTCTGGAATCAAACCCATGACACTGAGGTACAAAATCACTAATTTCTGGCGGTTACAAGTTATGGCCAATACGTCGTAAAAATTTCAAGTCAAATACGCTTGTGGTTTAGCCTGTGAATTAGTATCCTATCTATATCCCTATATATATGAATGAACCCGGAGAAGCATCTATATATAATAGATAAATCTTTGCTTCCATGGTGTAGGATCAGTTACTTTCTTTGAAACATTGAGGTACATACTAGGTTTAAATTCTAATTACAGCAAGGTTGGTTGCACTTGCCAATTTCCTAGGCTTATTTGTTACAGTCAGACTGAAATTAATGATAAAGATGAGATAAGTATGATATGAAATTAATTCATGACATGCCATGTCATGTCATGTCAAGGTTACACATTATACTTAGAAAAATTATTGGTTAGCTACATGATGTATACACACAATGAGCTCTAACAAAGTTTAACTAAATGCAGAGAACTACTATTTGAAAAGGGGGTATACCTTTGATGGTGTTTTCTTCTTATCATTCACTGGAGATAGACGTAGTATTTTAGAGGACTCTCCAGGAGGTGCCAAACATTTTCTCTTACTCCCACTGACCTGTGTCCCTTACTTAGCTTCTTGATCAAGCAGCATTTATTTGGATTGTTTCTGTAAATAGAAAATTATATAATTGAAGATAAGCTGTGTAATTATACGTAAGTGTAGGGTTAATTCATTGACGAATAGCAATTTTCTTTCTTTCTTTTTAATTTTACCCTAGGTGATAAATTGAAAGCAATGGCAAAAACTGATGGGAAAATAAACTCCTAACTCCAATTTTACAGCTGCAGTTTTCTCCAATGTATTACATTGTTTTCTCAACTTCATTGACGGTTTTTCTTTCTTAAAAGAGTTAACTTAGTTAATAGTTTACCACCACTGTTACGCCTACCTTAGAAAGAAGTTTCACTTCATCAGTGAACTGCTTAACTTCCGCTTTCAATCTTATTTTAAATCTTCTTCCACCATAGATTTGAACATATCCTGTATAGGCAGAAGAAAATTAAGTATCGAGAAATCCTAGCAGTTGATTAGGATAACATCATAAGCACTTACCCGACTATACATCTCCACTAAATTTATCGTTATCAATTTCCTCCTTCGAGAGGCCAATTTCTTTCCAGAGACCGTTCAAGGTTTTCATATCGTCTTTCAATTGGGTTATCATTCTTGTAGTGTGTAGGGGCCAGTAAGTTAAAAGATAGGTAAAATTTCACTTTGGTACTGTTTGGGAGAAATTGAATAACTCCCTTAATAATGATTATATTTTGACGAAACTTACACCAAGTTATAGATAAATTACCAAAAGATAAATTAAAATATTCTGTCTTAATAATTCCGGATTTTTAAGAGAAACTCGCACAAGCGTTTCAATTTTCATGAAGGAAAACAAACCATAATGCCTCTCCGGGTAAAATTTCACTTTCGTGGTGTTTGGGTTTTATTTTTTTTTTTTACTAAAAATACCCCGTTTTCGATGATTTTTTCAGGAAATTTTACCCCTCTCCGTTCTTTGCTGCCATTTCTTCTCGAACACCTTTGAATGAATGAATACTTCTTGCCGGGAAGTTCTAAGACTACTGTCTGCCCAGCTGAAATACTTGGAACTGCTGATGGAAGTGTGCTCGATACGGGAACTCGTATGACGATGATGTCTACCCGGTCGACCATTATGCCGCAGCAAAAACAATAGCGAAACGATAAACAGGGCATGATAGCGGGAGCACAAAGTAGGCTTCGTGTGATTTTTTCGATTAGCAAGGTCAATAGAGTCAGAATTTAGAATAAAAAGTGTCAGTAATCTCTTCTCATAATTTCCTCTAATTCAATATCTCAATTGTAAGTGACTCTTGCTGATTTACTTTTACCACTTTCTTGTAACAAATATAATTCAGCATCTGTGTTCATTATGAGCAACCCCCTTAAACGTTTATGATTCTAAATTTATTCCTGACGAGAAAATTATTAGGAATATTATCATATGATGAATATGGTTTGAATAATTTAAGAAAGTTACTACAGAGGGGAAACAAATCCTACTCTAATATTAGAAAAACAAGAAGAAATCTCCTTTTAACTAATTTATATTTATTGGTGATTCCTTTTGACTTTGGTGCAGGATATGATTAGGTAACTTTGAACTAAAAGCTAAATCGCTATAGTAATCAATGCTCTTAGGTATTGTGTGTAAACGCTACAGATGAAATGTTGAGAATGTAACACAGCTTGACTTAAAAAATATTATGGCAATACTGATTATGTATATAGTTGATTGAACTCATAAAAATATTCTCCTAATTCAACTTTAAATTCTTTAAAACGTGGATATCTTCATATCAGAGACTAAAGGACTTTGAAAAATCTACAAAAATAGAGATCACAATTTAAAGGTCCAACTCTTTTTATATGAAACCTGTTTTGATAATAATATGAACATATTACCTTTATATATAAGGATCCATATTAGTATGTTTGCCAGATTCTCGGTTCCTTAGTTCGTAATGAAAGGCATAGATCAGAGCAATTAGTATCTTTCTTTTGCAGGATGTAAAATAAGGAATGAAATTATGTGACATTACTGAATTCTTAGGAACATTATACTTCAACTCAACAAATTAAAAGGCTTTTTAATGGTGTTCATATTTAAGGTAATGGTGCTCTAGATGTTTACTCTGCTGGCCTAATAATGCATGTCTAAATTATTGAGACACAGTTAAGTATTAGTATTTTAATAAAAACAATTATTTGTTGGACAATTTCTTAGAGTTTACTATCCCTACGATAATTGGTTGCATGTCATTAAAGATTTTATCCATTCCTGTTCTTTACATAATCTCGTACGATGCAACTGATTCTGTCAACTTGTAGATGGAGCATGTATTTAGATTTTTTCTCTCTAATTTGCTGACTCAAGCATTACTCTCTTCTAAGGACACTGTCTTCAAAATAATCCTAGTGATTCTCCAGTTAGAATCTAACAAATTTTGGAGATTATGTTCTTGCTCTTATTCTTACAACACACTTATTCTTCAACCCATACCTTTTGGTTGTTTCTGGCATATTGACATTGGTGTCCTTTTTGGAACTTTTAGCCATAATTTTTTGGTTATTTCTCTTTCACTCATAAAGTATACATTACTGAGAGAATGTCTAGCTAATAATTTGTGAAAACGTTTGGGCAAGTCCTGAAGAAGGGTTAAGGAACCAAATACATTAAACTTTTAAAAAATTTGGTCTTGGTAAATTCTTTGAATGTGCTTGAGGCTCATACTATAAATAAATATTTACTGTGTTGTGTAATTTAAATATGTGTTCATGTTATTTCTAATCTATAATAATATTTTCTATTAATTGTGTATATGTTTGGAAAGTATATGTATATAGATACTAAGTAAGTCTAACGAAGTCCATCCTCTTGAATCCAAGAGCAGCGAGTGTGGCAGAATAGAACTGTAGGGTTTTTAATCCTTACGCTAATGCTTAAAAAAGTACGTTCGTGTCAAAAATACCATATTTACTCTAAAATAACGTGGACCCTTTTGGGTCTTTTATTTTCACTTCAAAAATCGGGCTGGCCGTTAGGATTGACGGCAGATTCGGGTACAATGCTTCCTTTCATCCTATTGGATTGTCACTTATAGTCCATGGTATAAGTAAAATAAATATAATGGTACTCCCCTTCCACAAGGATTCAAAATCTATTAGAATTCTAAACATTGTTGAGTGGATCCTTGTGATATATTTTTGTTGCATTTGGATGCTTATCATTGTTTGCTATATTTCATGTTGAGTAAAAATATCTGAGTTTGGTTGACTAATAAAATGGATTCTGTTAAAATTTAAGTCTCAATTCAACTGATGTTCAATGATTTTTCTACTATTTAACTGACAGTTTGTAGATATCATTCTTAAAAATTGCTTGCAGTGTTTTCTTAAGGTTAAAATTTCAGTATTTGTTACTTGGTACATTGGTAACCTCAATCAGAAAATTATGTCTAAAATTGTGCAAGTCCTAACTGTAAATATGGCAATTTTCCAGGTTAATGAAAGTGATTAACTGTCTTGGAAGAATGGCAAGTTAAGAGAATACTCTGGAGAAGTCACAGATATATATCTGGTTTTCTCTACAAATCCTTGAAAATTTATTTTCCATACTGTTGTTGTACATACTTTTCACCCCTTAAGCTTCTTTTGAAAATTACTCCACGAGCTGATTTTATAAAGAAATTTCTGTATTAATTTTGCATTGTTTTATTTTGTTAGTAATCAAAATTTAGTTTTCTAATTTTTACTCTCAGCTGCATGTGTCTACTTCCCAGTATTTGTATTCACAGTAGAACCAATTCTTAATTATTCTGAATGTATCCATTTTAGAAGTTCTTTGATATATCTATTGATATTTTTGATAGTAATGAGTATGGAAGGCAGAAGTGGTCCAAATGGATGCTGCAGCTGATGAAAACATTCTTAATTTCAAAACCTTTGAGATAATTTACAGTCAGAGCTGCACTATTTAATGGACCTCTCTAATGAATGTACTTTTAAATTTTACAATAAATGTAAAGTTCTTCCTTTAATCCATTGTTAACCTGCAATAATGCAAGTTAATTAGAGACTAAATCTTCTAAATATTACAGTTTAAAAAACATTTTTTATGTTATGACAACTTATAATGGATTGAGTTTGATCAAACTGTATTACAAATAAAATCTTTTAAAGTTTTACCCAGTTATTTCAGTTTTTATAGTTCAAAAACCACAACAACTTAAGAGAGGAATGCCAGAAGTGTACAGCACAGATTTGCTTGAGACTTGCAGGGTATGTTTCCTGCTCAAAAAAAAAAATAATCATGAGTCTAAAGCTTTACGCTGCTAGCTATTTGTTTTCGCAAAATTTGTTTCTGAAAATCAGGGTTAGTCACCCATGCTGTAAACTGGCATTGTGATAACTTCTCAACCTAAACTACAAATGTAGTGATACTGTAATTGTGGATCAAGGAGTTGCCGTGTGTATGCTATGAAATATCACTGTTGGATTAAAAGAAAGCTCTCATACTTGTACATAATATTCAGAAGCATACATCAAATGGAAGTTAAAAATGAGACTTGTTATTAAACAAATGTTTCGTAGAAACGGTGTTAAGAATTTACATTGATAGACATTTTGAATGATTCCCATCAATTAAAAATCAAAAAATTCTTGCAGATTGTGGTATCATAAGTTAGTATAAGTATGATATGTATAGAATCACTTTAGGAGACTGCTTGTGACATTTTTCTTTATTTTTAAGAGGCCTTGTGGTACCATGAAGAAGCCATGGTTGGGTAAGTAGTGTTTTTGCTCCATATCGTCAGTAACCTCAAAAATTAAAAGAAAAGTAATTTAATGAAATAAGAGAAAATCACATTTATTTTATTGATTAACATCAGCTGAAATTTGTTATCTTTAAATGTAGGTGGTTAAGAATTTAGTAACTTGTTTGGTTACATAATGAGAGAGTTAGATAAAATCTGTGCTGGGCACCGACTGCTCTCCTCCAACACCAACTAACTTCTCTTAACTTATGCATCCAAGTCAAAATCTTCCCTCCTGAAAGACTTTCTTAACTTCTATTTATTTCAATTTGTATCTCAATTTATGTTTTCAGTCACTATATCTTGAATTGTATTCACTTACAAGTAAATAAAGGAAGAGCTTTTGAGGAATTTAAAGCAAAACCTCAATTTGCATCACAAGATATTGAGAACAATTCTTCAGATGATAGCTATGGGGTACTGTTATTTTCCCACATGTGGCTAGATATCATTTGCAGGCTATCATTCTTCTTGATGTAACCAAATTGATTATTAAAAGAGAAGAATATAAATTTCCTAAGTGAAATTCATATTTTAGTTTAACAAAAACATTGAATATTGAGGAAAACCTTCAACTTGGCTCCCCTTATAAGAGTTACTGTAGCCACTTGCCTCAATCCCTCAGCATGGACCTGGGTAGGTATAGCCCCTTTAATAAAGAAGAAACAAGATACTACTTGTATCATGAATGAAATTAATCTTACCAGTTTTCATAGTACAGATTTATTATCTTCAGATGTTAAAGGTAGATTAAGGATGCAAGAGGATCTAGCAATGAACTGAGGGCTCTAAGGGTGATAGGGTTGTTGAAGTTATTGAACATGATTTTACATAATAAAGAATGTATTAAGGTATTCACTTCTTGGACATTTTTTTTTAAATAAGATTATTGAAAGTTGGGGTCATTCTAATTAGGGTTATCAAATAAGGATTTGGAGGATTATGATGCAATCTATTTAGTGGCTAATGTATTTATAATATCGCATATTGTTGTTTTTGATTCAGCTGCTAGAACACTACAAGAGCAGAGCTGAACAAATTGGATTGGAAATCTCTCCAAAGTGTAGATGCCTATTATTTAAGGAAATCCCTGTTTTATTTTGAAAACCTTAACATAGGTAACCCCCAATGTGATCCACCATGGACTCCATAAAAGATAATACTGCAAAACTGGTGAACGACATGGACATAATTCCTATTGTGCGGATTTACACAGAAATTTAAGGTTCAGCAAGACCATTGCTGCGGAACCAATTCTAACAGTGTGGTGATAAATCTCGGCCCATAGATGTGAGCCATCGATTTCGTCTTTGTTTTTATAGAAATAAATATTTTAAGGCTTTGAGTAGTAATTCCTTTAATTTAAAATGCAATTTATTTATTGAAAAATTAATCAAAGACTAAAATTTTTCCCTCTGTAGATTGTGTTACTTTCATCGTCTGTGACTTAAACAGCTAGCTGTTAGGCAATTGAAATTACCGCTGGTGAAGATATTCGGGTGACATTGATCATGGGTGCGTTGCAGATATTACATTGCTATCTTTCTCCATTCATGTGAGTCAAAAATGTTGTCTCGAACCGAGTATTTTGACAATCATCGGTGATTGCAGGAAGTAGGATTCTGACGGAACACCTTCGTAGTAAAAGGTCGATCGGTAGAAATGCGTTTGTCAGAATGGCTGGATTACGATGTGGTGATCACGAAAGCAATGAACGATGCCTGCATAGGGGACCCCAGGGTTGTCAGGGTATTGTCTGTCCTAGATGGCGGATGCATGGATGCGTAATTTATCGGACAGACAGGCCTGAAACCACTAAACATCCGTGGAAAATATTAAGGCATTTCACAGGTTGCTTGTATTACTAGAGAAGAAAGGAGTGGAATTAAAGATCTCAAAGCTAATTTCGACTTCTGCCAAGATAAAAGGTGCTCCATTAACCCAAAACCTGCCTTACACATAATTTAAACCTAAAAGCGTACGTAACTCTTGGGCAGCATGCAGGAACGGATCTAGAGAAAAATTTTGGGGGGGGTCCGATCAAAAACTTTAAAAATAAAAGACATTTCGGCTTTCACAAAACGTGACGTTAGAATTGTGTTAGACAAATTCGAATATTTTCGCAAGTGATTGCTTATTAAATTGTGTGTTTATTTGCGTTATTTGAGTTTCTTTTTCGAAAAATAGGCACAAGTGATATTTCGGGGGGGGTCCGGACCCCCAGGACCACCCCCCTGGATCCGTCCCTGCCAGCATGCAATGAGGCTTGAGCCATTATGCGACGAATTGCTTGACATTTTAAGGTGATTGCAGAATTAAGGTTATGTTGGAGGGAAGTTTTCAATAATTCTTTATCATGACGGTATTCAGTTGAAGGTAAACTTTTTCATAGCAATCTTTTTACGTGTTAGTATCAATTTGGAAGTAAAGGCTGGGTACCTTTAAACTTAATTTAATCTTGTCGATTGTAATTCTTATGGTTTAAGTAAAGGTTCGGTCACCTTCTTACTACATGAATTTGACTCGGTAAATGGAGGAGATAGCAGGCTCGATGTCCACACCCCCCCAATATTTCGCTTGTCTCCTCCAACCTCATCCCTCTGAAGCAAAACTACTCGTATTTTACTTAGAATTTTTAAAGAGACAGCGAAGGGTTCGAGTCGTTATCAGTGTGAGATTAATTCATTCACAATTGAGTATTTAGTCTGAGATACTCCATATGAAGCCACTTTAGATATTGGTTATAAGAAACTACGTAAATGATACCACGATAGCAGTTTAGAATGATGCCGTCAATTTTGAGAAGATAAATTTGTCACAGCAAAATGTAAGTTCACGATTTCCGAAAAAGTTTGTACTATCACCTGTTGCTACATGAACGTAAATCAGGTTCAAATCGTTTGAATCCCAGGCATAACTACAACTGCATTTAATCAATACCGAAATAAATGTCGAAATAAAAATATATTGTGGAACATACAAAGCCTACTCTCCTGTTTCAGTTTTCATGGCGTTGCACAAAGTCCAGCCTTCTCATATTAATTTTACTAAGAATAATCTACATCAAAATTCTATCAGAATCAACATTGTATAAAAGGGTACAAAAGAAATTGTCATCATATTCTATAATAAGTTACCACATCATTTAAAAATAAAAAATATAAATATGACTCTTTCTAGTCAAACTTGAAGAAATTTTTAATAAAAATTTTTACTTTTCTGTACCTGAATATTTAAATAATTATTTAAATATTCAGGTACATAAGGTATTACAATTATTATTTAATAAATTGAGTGGTCCACTGTTGTATATATGTATTATATCTCTCATATAACCTGTCATATATCAACAGAATGTTTGATCTTTTGACAGATAAATTATGGTTATTATTAATGCGCTCTTTTAACAAATTAATCCGATGATGATAATTCTTGGGAATTTTTTTGGCTAAATGGCGGAATTCTTTGACTCGTTGGAGTGTGTCCATCGCTAATTTAATGTATGAATTATCTTATCTGCTTCGTTTTCTTTAATTCGTACGTACCTTTTTTAGTTTTTTTTTATTTTATGGTTAATCTGCGCAATTCTCATCTCCGAAGAAGACAGGCTGTCTGTCGATTCATTACGGCGAGTATCGTTTTATCAACTGCAAACCGCAGTATGCTTATTTTGCTCATGTATACGCAAACCTTCTTTTGTATCCTGCTCATTACCGATTGGCTTTTAATTGCATATATCAAAGATCATTGGTGAAAAGTAGCGTCTTTGTTTTAATTATCTCTTCATTCAGTCTTCGTTTTTATAACCACTTTTGATCGCCGCTGATTACTCATGTTGTTTTGTATTTAATGAAATTGATTCGATTCAATATGAGTACAAGACAAAGTATCAATATACGAAGTATTATAATTAGTAATTAAAAGCCAAAACCTCAGCTTAAATGTCTCATGATCAAACATGTGAATTACTAACAGTAGAAGCGGCTATTTAACCATGGAATATAGTCAAACTATTCAGAAAAATGCTGCTGATAGAATGTTATAATCTGCTAGAATTGAAATTTATTCAGATTTGTTCTTATTATCTAAGATTACAACTTTAAATAAAAACCCAACCGTCCCAAATAAACATACCGTGCTTAGCAAGTTGAAGTTTTCTCTTTTAGGAAGAAAGACTATTTTTGAAGTTAATACAAATAAATTTTTATTGGAGGGCCGCATGTATCTCTTCCCTAACATTTTGATTTATTTGGATACTGTTTTACTTGCGTCTTTGAAACATTTTATATGGTTTCTTTGAGAAGCTGCATAATAAATTTGGTTTTTAATAGCAATCTGATTTTACTTATTTCTAACTCATACTCCCTTATAATGCCATTGAGCATTCAAAGAGAACATTTTGTTTTTAAAATAAGTTTGAAGTTACAAAGAATGTCTATACTATGCCTTTGCTTCCATTATGTTTATCATTTCATGGTGATTAAGATATATTGATTTCAAGTTATTTATTATTTACTAGATCGACTGAACGGCATTTGAAAAGTGGTTCTCTTATGATGATGACGAGAGATTAGAGCGGTACGGAGGTGATAGAATTTTTTTACGTAAGGGTATCTTACTGATCAATTCAAATCAATATGTTGCTGAAAGATGGCAACTCGAGCCCTTTGCATTCAATAATTAGAAGCATTGAGATGCGTATACTTGGAAAGTGTGGAAAAATTGGCTACAGGGAAAAGTTTTGGCTACTGTACAAGAGCGGATTTTTTGTCTTAGTAACCTAAAAGTCTCTATCTACATGGAACCCAATAAACTTCAACCAAGAGAAAAATTTTCATCGAGCTTCGATCATGGAAATCACACAGAACTAGGGAATAGAACAAGAGCTTTAAAAACGGTTTAATCCATCTCTACAAAGATATGTAATTAAAACCTAACATTTCAAGGTGGTAGGTACTGATTTTACGAAGTTCAGTCTTAATAGAAACCATAAAAATAATTTTAAGCAACGAGCTCCCTAAAAATTCCTAGAAATCCTTATGAAGGATATCCATGTTTGAAATGCAAGGGTTTCAGTCCTTTATAACTGGATACAAGCCTTTAGTGTGTGCCGGTGAATCAATGAGCATAAAAGCTCTTCCGCAAACGATTGCACTCGTGGGCAATTTGAATCTGAGAATGATACAACATTGAATGCGATCCGTTACCACAGTTGGCGAATTTCCAGATCCTCTTTAGACAAATAGCCGCATTTCGATGAAGGAAATGATCTCAACGTCGTTCCAATGAGGCGTTCTCCAGTTATTCACCTTACGTGACACTTTGGCGACGTTACGCACATACAAAGAAATAAACAGTCACTGGGGTCATTAAACTCCATATAATACGAAACGGAGATTTATTATTCGCAATATAATATCGATGGTGGGGGCCTTGTATTCCGTGACAATATCAAGTGGGATAACAAATTTATTTATACGAAACCGCACTTTAAGGCAAAGAAAGAATGACCATGATTTCGATTCATGGCATCATTATCAACTGCAAATCTAGAGGTTCATACAGAATTTTATCTCACACAATACTACGTGACCAGTAAAATTGCGCCGTGGTCGTCCTTTCTTTGCCTCAAAGTGTGGTTTATTATAAATTAATTTATTATTCCACTTGCTGTTATTAGTCGAACGTTTCTAAAATAAAATGTATTACATATTAGAAAACATAGATTCGAGCGAAAGAGGTAAAAAGCATCCTAACTACAATATGAAAAACAAATACAATTTCGGATGAAATAGGGATGTGGTATATATATGGGCTGACTATATGTTGAGTTCTGGGATCTTTCATCTATTCGTCAGGCTAAACATTATATACTTCCATCTTAAAGCCTTTGCCACTAAAAAAGCCAATTAAAGTTTTCAACTACAGGAAAATATACTATTTTAATAGAGCACTTATTAAGACTATGAAATACATGACACGTTCACACCTCTTGGGAACGTAAACACTAATTCCCATCAGATATCTTTGGTATTAACACCTAATGTATCATCTCTAGTGAAAACTATTCAGGAACACTATTTATGGCAGCATTTTAGAAAACCACGTCTGAGGTATTGGCATCGTTGCTTATTTCACTCTCGCTAATGTAAATTTAGCACTTGGCTCAATGGCTCATACATACATTCTTATAATATTTTTAATAGAGATGTAAAATTTTCTTTGAATATTTCGCAAAAAATGTTTCGCCGATATTAAATCATCGCCTTCCTATCAAAACGGTATGTCATTCCAACGTATCTTCCATAGTGGATTTTAATTTTCAGTAATTTCACATAATTATTCTAGAAAGCAAAACGAAACATTCTAAGAACACAGCAATTTGTCAAAACCCAAAGACGAAGCTGAAAACAGTGATATCTAACAAACATCAAACAACGAAAGGAAAATTTCTGGGAAGGAAAGAACAAAAGAAAGTAAAGATCATATAGTCACTGTTTCCAAGTACATATTCTGTAAATGGCCAAATTATAAAAAAGTCAGAACATGTAAATTCCACCAAAGTAATTGTCATGAGTGATAACGATACGAAAAATCTCCAATGCCAATATAAATTCCGTTATATGTTGCAGTAGTTTATTAATTAGTATTTAAAATATTTCGTAGATAGTATTTATAGAATGAGATGGTCATCAATGATTTCTTTCGTTTAAGTAATCACACCATTGTCTACTTAATTAAATCTGGGGTCGGTGTAATTCTTCCTATACAGTACGTCAATATACAGAACCACGAAAATAATTATTGACCTACAAATGCTCGTACCGAAAATAAAATAATCATGGTGGCAGTATCTCACAGAACTATTGCTCAACAGTCGTGGAGGAAGCACGTGGGATAATCCGTATGTATGGTTTCTGGGAGCTACACTACGCCTTTAACACAGGAACATTTTTGGAGTATGTCATACCGTAATATAAAGTGGAGGAACTTCAAACAATTTACTTTGCTTTCTGATTATGATAATTGCCTTTTCAATAAATTACCTCCTATGAATGGCTCTGCACGATTAGCACGTATTTTAGCATCGCAAATGGACTTGACGTGCCCTGAAGGCCTCGAGTTAAGACTTCTTTTTCCTGAACAATAAATATTGCGAGGAATTGAAAGGAGAAAGGATTTATACTTACAATTTAACCAACTTCCTTATTCATCCACCCATCATAAGACTAAAATGTGAATGATTAAGCCAGAGATATATTATCTGCAAATAACAATCCCTCATTGTTTCCCTTCCCTCGAAATGGCAAAAGACTCGTAAACAACGGGAGTTCGATAGCGTCGGCGAAAGGCAAATGAGAGGAAGGGTTTTATCGAGCTTAAAGAAATATCTATTCATTCATAGCGCCTCATCGTACGTGAGGAGGAAAATATACCGCCCGCGATCGGTGTTTGGTGCACGTCCGATATTCCGTTTTCGCTTTCACCTTCGGACAGTTGAGAGGAAATGCATCGCCGTGTCGCCCACGCGCGGTGAACTCAAAGATATATAGACACCTTCCTTTTTCCCTAAGATAAGAGTGGCGCTACAGGAAAAGGGGATGAATTGAGTTAAAAGTGGACTGGGAACGAGTCAAAGACACGGAGTGGCAATGCGACATCCTTGGATTGCTGTTGCCTTGCTCTCAAGATATAAGGCGTTTATGATTAGGAAGATGCGTATTTTTAAGTTCGCACCGTGGTTTGCAAAGGTTTATGAGGCAATGGCTTAATGAAAATTCTTTAATTGACATGGTGATTTCCCGCTTATATTGCTCGAGTAAAATAAAATGTCTGCATAATTACTTGCTGGCAATCCGAAAGATAGATCCGTTGAAAAGCACTGAAGATTTTATATCTTCAGTGCTTTTCACGTCACAATAGAAAATTCGTAATTCCCCAACGTAGATTAAATTAAACGTTACACTACTTTTCAAACGAAATATTTTAAAATCTGATTTTCCTAAAATAAGCGCCGGGTATTGGGTATGAGAACTATTAAAATTGTTTTAAAGTATCTCACGCGTAATCGGCTAATAGATGTAATGTGCAACAAGGAAATCAAGAACAAACAATTTTACTTCTAGTTCACGCCAGATTGTATAGAGGATATTCTAAAGTGTAAAAGGTAAGTATAAAGAAGTTGATACATATTATTATTATGTACAGATAAGATGGAAGGTAGGTATACACCAGGTGATAACTTGTCACCTCTATTCCAGCATAACATAAATTACTACATAAAATTGTTATTATACATTTACAACAACCCTTCGAGTAGATAACATCTCGTTATAGACTATGCTACAAATAAAATACAAACACACTACCCATACTAATCATTTTCGTTAATATTATACACATAACCTGATTTACTTACAAGTAGCTGACGTTCTGTGTAAAAAGGAAATTTACCCACATCTTTCCTTCGACCCTTCGTTCTGACTTTCAAGTTTTGATCATTTTTTTCCTTAAACAAGGTGGTATTAGAGGACAATAAAGTTTTGTTTAGAAATTTGTTTTAAAAATAAATCAGCTTTCAGTTACGCATAAAAATATTTTTTTTTAATTCTCGACTACAAAATACGAAGCTCTTTCTGGCCCCACGTGTGAAATTTGTTATAAATTTTCCGGGGAATCAAAAAACGGTTGTAGTATTAATCTGACGGATCGCAAACTAATAATTTGCACTTTTTTTAATTCTGAGAACGCATCGTGCGTCGTTGGTTTGCGTGTGGTGCCTCAGCCGTGTCCTCGCGCGTGAATCGGTCTTTATTATTAGTCTGATGTAACTCCCTTTGGAAGGAGGCTGAATAGTGAAGAAATGTGTTTATCGAAAGCGTAAGGCAAAAGGGAGGCTTTGTGTCGGGGGGCAGGCTGCAGGGGGGGCTTTTTCGTGGTGGAATGGGAAGAGGTGGACCCGTGGGAAATATGGGGGACCGTGGGAGTCCCGTGCAGACGGTCGCACGCCGAGGCGCACCTTGCGCTGCACGCCCCATCCCATGCCTCGAGTGCCATTACCACTTTTCCCCTCTGTGTGTTTCCGCAGTGGAAGAATGTTTTGAATGCCCACATCTCTCCTCGCAAAACGCTCTTTTCGGAAACTTTTGGGGAAGAATCGGCGATTTTCGAGGCGGTTTTCACGGAATTCCCACACGCGTGGCACGCTTCCTTAGAAAAGGAGAGCTCTTTCGCCCGGGGCGTCGTAGGGTTGAAAAGGCGCGCGACCGACCATCTCCATTCCAACGGATTCATACCCTTTATTCCACTGAACCTTTGACAAATTTATCGGCGGGGCCCTTTGATTTTTGCTACCATATCTTGAAAATGGTCTCTTGGTACTGGGTAGATGAAAATGTACATTTCATTTACTATGTCTGAGTCTTGTTCATGGTGATAATATGAAAGCTCTCGATGTATGAGTGATGCTGAATAATGGCATTCAGTTTGGTTTCTCTCTCTTGAATGCATTGAAGAGAGTTACTCAATGGTTCATTGAATTTGAATTACTCTTTCCACTGATAGCCTTCTGTTTCGGAGAGGAAAGCGAAGACAATCTACTTCACTACTACTTTTTTTAGTTGATTCATATCCTCTCGAAAGAATATGTTAGCTAATAGTGTAGGTGTTGAGGACACAGCCAAGCTATTGGCTTGAAGACAGAATGCAGATGTTGGCCCTTTTTTCCATCAGCAACAATTAAAAGTGTTTTAAGCGGATATGGTAATACACCGCATGAGGGATTTGTCCAAAAAACACGCTCTCGGAGGCGATTAGGAACCAATTTCCGTATCAATTAATCATAATATAGCTATGACCTTATCTGAATTTCCTTTTGCTGACTGTTAAAATTTCCATTTTGAGCAAAAATATATGTTGAGTTATCGGGTTAATCCTTGCTATTAGTTTTTAATGTTATCCTTAAAAAAGCATGGTTTAATAACATATGACTACAACATGAAATTTCACTAGATGATTTTTTTGTAAGTAACATTACGCGTTCAAAATAAGCAGCAAAAAAATACCCAAAGGTTGCACGATTATCTTTTTCGAGAATTTACATGACAATCCGGTTTTTTGTTTACATTTGCCAAAGGCAAAAACGAACCTTAAAAAATTCTCACAAGAATTTATTAAAACAATTAATTTTTACGTGCAAACATTTGTATTTTTGCAATAAAATTTTACTGAGAAACCTCTCAGAAATGAAGCGAATCCAAGGGGAGTGACAGAAGTACTCCGCTTTTAAATATCTAATACGCCAAATGTTTTGAGAAACTTATTATATTTCTCCTTGAAGCGTTGCCAGCAAAACATATTAAAGTATGTTGATTGTAATGAGATATACATTCAATTAAATTTAATGAATTTTAAAAATTTACCATTTCTCTGGTATTTTAGATACGTACTTACGGCTCTGGACGCCAGAAGTTAGGGAGCTCCTGTTGTGCAAGAATTGAACCCGAGAGAACTTTATCCACAATTAAACCTAATGCTTTAGGATATTTTATTATGCAATCTCTCTTAGTTGCATTTCAACCTTGAGAATTGCATGGGTTTGCCAATGTGAAAAGGCCGGCGATTTTCTCATGGCGCTTCGCTTCTGATAAAGTCACCCTCAGTGGAAAGGTCAATAAGAAAGGATCGCATGAAAGGTACTTCTCGCGGGGTCTTCTTATTTCCATGACGGGTCGTTATGTATCAGCAGGGTAATCATAGAGGACGTTATCGTCGCATAAGATAAGCAGGATGTAGCCCCCAATGGCCGGACACGTGAGAAATGCTGAGGTGTCCTTCGCAACGATGTTGAGTAAATACATTCCGACTCAAAAAGGATATTGATTAGTGAAATAAAAACTTTTTAAATGCGGGTACGAATATGAATAAACAAGATGTGGTGAAACTGGAAACTACGCCCAGTAAATGATAATCATGGTCATTTTTTCAAATTCTTCCATTATAGAGAATGCAGAGCGTTTTTGAGAAGCGAATTGTAATTTCAAGAAACGTTTCTTTCAGATTTTCTCATCCCTATTAAATTAAATTAATTGTATCTCAAAATTTAAATTTGAAGTTATTGAATCATTTCCTTTATCATGTTTAAGTGACTCCTTTCAGTTATACCATACTTTGAGAAATAACTTATATATATATTTTCTGTCTATCATAGAGTATATATTATGAACGATATTAATTATGACACGTTCTACATTTTTCTGTTTGGTTATAAACTTGATCGTTACTTATCGTTGACTGGATCATCAGATTCCACCTCTTATAAAACAAGCATTTTCATGTTTAACCTTGCTCTGGTGGTTAGTTTTCTCTGAATAGTTTTTCTAAAATGGAGGACATGCACAAAATGTGCATGTCCTCCATTTATTGCCTATACATATAAATGAAATTAAAAATATAAAAACGAACGATATCCGACACTTGTTGCACAATTTTCTTTATCTCCTTGATATAGTGTGGAAAAAAAGATAGACTGTATCTTTCTCCATTCGTCTTAATTTACATTTCAAAACTTTATAATATATTTTGAGAACATTCCCTCATTCAATTATTTTATATTTTATATGATTAACATCAGTTTCACGTTCTACCAGATCATCGTAGAAAACAGGCTGAAATAAAAATGGGAAAGTAGAAATAATGAGGAGAGGTATTGAAAAGAATACTTGTTGCTAGTTTTAATTGAAAATTTTCCTCATTGCGAATTCCGCTCACGGAAATAAAAAGCACACCTAAATTTCCATCCAAGAAATCGATCCGAAACCAACTATAAATAAAAATTTCGATGTTTATCTCAATTTTACTTGTGACAAGTTTTTTAGTCACGTGAGAAATAAAAAAGTTTCAGGCGACATAAATTGAGCTGCACGAGCAAATTTCGCTGAGGTTACGCTCCACTTAAACAATTTTTTCGCTTAGTTTCGATCTCTCTAAACTAAATAGCTCCTGGTTTCTTTTCGTGCAAATAAAACAAATAGAAACTGAGGGGAAAACAGAATATTATATTGAATTGGTAAAGAGTATTATTAGTTTCAAAAGTGATTTCGGATGAAAAAATTCGGGATAAATGTTCTTAAACGAAGTTGATATACATAGCAAAAAAATACGAAACATGCATATATGCAAAGAACAGCTCTTCCTTAAGTAGAATATATGTATATTTTATAATATTGAACGAAAATAAAGCACCTATAAGATGAAGTGAAGAATAACTAGATAATAGTAGAATGTATGAGGGGTTAAATTAAAAGTCGCGCCATTAAAATGTACTTAAAAATTCAAAAGCGATTTTTTTCGGGATGTCAAGGCATTCTCACACTCAATAACACGCCTCAAGTATGGACGAGGGCGCTGAAAACTACTGTCGTGCGCGCTAAGAAGAGAAGCGCGTGGATGGCAGATAGGAAGAGGAAAAGAAGATAGTGGAAAGGTCAAAGGACGAGAAAGAGGGAGGGATGATGCCCGAAAGGTCTTCACCCGAAGCTATCGACGCTGGTGAAGAGAAATGGCGCCAAGCTTCGTCTCGATTAGGCCTCATTCGATTCGATTGTTACGCGCCAGGGTAATTAAGATGGCGCTCCGTCGACCTTTCGCCTTCGCGTTGAGTGCTTATCAGCGCCGCTTCTTGCCGCTCTTAAAGTTAAAGCATCCGCTTTTCCGTGACTACTGGGACAAGCTATCACAAGCAGAGCATTATGCTTGTAAATATTCCTCAATAGCGCCTGAATGGAAATTGCTGATCGTACCTCATCTCATGTCGATTGATCGCCTGTGTTTTCTTGTTTGTATTTCCTAATGGCTTCCCTTACATCTCCAATTACACTGATGTTTTAAGTAATTACTGGGCGAGATTACCGTTGTTACGATTAGGGGAAAATTTATTGCACTTGAGTGCACCATTTGTACCAGAACTATTAAATTGAAGCTCATGAAGATTTGGAAAGTGTAAGGGTACCTGATTTAAATTGGCATTTACTTACATTTTTTGAATTATGGAGTTCATATTCAAACAGAAATAGGAGGAAAATTTTCTCGTGGTCAATACTTGCACTATTCATTAAGATCTCATTTTGAACTTGATATGCAACTAAAATAATTTACATGGTAATTAAAGGTAATTCAATCACCTAGTTTCGAATACTACTGCGCGATTTGGGATCCGCATGGTAGGTTTAATCTCAGATTTAGAGATAGTCCAACGTAAAGCTCGTTACCTAGAGATTTCAGATTCGACAGTAAATACCATAATAGCTATAATATAATCCTTAATGTATAATTCACTTCAGGTGAGAAGATCTAATTAATATTAAGCTTTTAGAAAAATTCATCGGATCATAAATTTTAGGCGAAATAAACGAAATTTTTGTTCCGGTAAAGAATGAACACGATCTCCGAAAAGCATCGACAAAACGTCATAAGGAATCAATCCCAAAATCCGTTAATTAATTCTGATCGTTCTTTCCGCGCTGTCAGTCAGAGAAACTAAGAGGATAGATAAGACTACATCCTCCTTTTCAAATCCGTTTTTCCTTGTGATTTTTCCTGGGTGCACGCTATGTGCAATGTAACCCCTTTCCTATTATTTCTATTGCAAATGGCTGAACTCTTACGATAATATAAAGGTAAATGGCACTATATGATAAAAATACACAGAAAAGTATATAAAAGTTGAAGAATTAAAGAGAGGAAATGAAACTAGATTCGTCAATTCGTTCTCTTCGATTAGCAGTGGTGCTAAAATTGATTCAACGGCTTAGGTCGTTATGCACATGGGCTCCCTCCGAGAATCGAACCCGGGAATGTCTGCGTTCGGAATTCTATCATTCGTCAGTAATAAAATATGGGAATAATGAAAAATAATGGACGATAAACTTATTACATCCGTTCGTAATTCACAGAATAGATAGACAACAGAAGATTTACTTATTTCTTGTATCTAGGCTTCCGGAAGACCTTTGGCCTTTCAGGTTTCCCCTACAATGGCTTGGTATGAGGCAGCCTGGAAAGAATTCATAGGAAAAAATCACGGGAAAATAACACAAAAAGTCACCGGAACCGAAAAGGTCTGACAAAGGTCGCGGGTTGGGTTGAGAGAAAGGGTCCCAACTGATTAGCATTCTGTAAAGGAAAAATGATGTCAAATCCATGGCCGCGACCAATAACTCTACAACACAATAACACTTCCTCTCCGCGACCTTTAATCCTTTTTGTTCCCTTTCCGTGCATTTTTCGGCGACTTCTTTTCGATGGTTTCTTTCCCCTTATCCAACGCAATTCTGTCTTGCAGCAGTTGCCGCTTATCCTCTTGAACCAGGAAAAAAGGAATTAAGTACGTTTTAATATTTCCGATGAAAATGAATAAGACAGAATTTTCGGCCTACTCCGTGTAGCATGGAACAAAGGTCACCAATAGTTAAGTAACTGATCCAATACTTTGATCAAGATCCAAAGTTTTGAAATGACACCGTTATGATGTGGAATTTTCCAATAGCTGATGATGTACCGTACTCGAGTGTGAGACGACCCGATGTAAGCCGAGGCACCTAATTATATCAAAATAAGCTGGAAAAACGAATTGACTCGAGTATAAGCTTAGATTGGGAAATGCAACAGCCACAAGTAAATTTCTAAATAAAAATAGATTCCAATAAAATTACAGTGCAGAAATTGAGTCATCAGTAAGTTAAATATTTTTGAATATATTATATTCAACTCTGCAATTTTTTTTATTAATTATATTTTTGTCCCATTGACTTGGTGGGACCCTCACTCGAGTATAAGCCGAGGGGGGCTTTTTCAGTTTAAAAAATGTGCTGAAAAACTTGGCTTATACACGATTATATACGTTATGAATATAAAATGTTTTTTTTCAAGTTTTATTGTAGTAGCTAGGTGGTATATTTTCTGCGATAGCCAATAACGTTGCATTTTTGTAAAAAGTATTATTTACTATACTTTATCCACATATACTGTGGAAACGTGTTCATGTATTTGTAACATAGCATTGTGGTAATTTACCACCGTACTATAAGCCCATCTGCAATCTATGAATATACAATAACAATAATTATGTTTAAATTACCTGCTAGATGTATTCTATCCGTACCTAACAATAATAATACCGAACTGACGTATCAGATGTAAACGCCATTGAAATATTTTGGAAACAGTATTCAGCGAAATGAACAGAGCATTTAGAAATACGAAACATTTTACCCGTAATCTAATTCGCAAGTTCTTGACAACTAACTTGTCAAAGATGTAAAGAACTTCAGAGTTCAGATGTCAAAAGTATTTTGTGGATTTCATTTTCATTCTTTCAAAATTGGGAAACTTAAAAAACATCTCGAGTAATCTCATTTGCAAATTTGAAATGTAGTATGAGCTGTTTCCAATACGATCTTAGAACAATTCTAAGAAATATAATGTTGAGACATGTTTTGCGAAACAAACTCTTTACTGCGTGATATGCCCAAATGACGCAAAGTGGTAGCAAGTTTATCTTCTTGTATTTTACGCAGCTGATGTTTAGTTTCCTCGATTGGAAACATCTGATAAAACTGTTGCAGAAAATAAGTACTCAAGACGGCAAATAAGAGAATTAATTTGCACATTATCATCTCGCTCGTCTTGTCTCTAGAACGCACGCGAGAATTTGAGAAACTAAGTTTTCTTCGCGTGTATCTAACACGCAATCTTTTCTCTATCCTTGCTTCTATTGTCATAGAAATAGTTACCAATCCTTTCACAACGTGTATTTAAATGTTATTAGGCATTCCTGATTTGTTTCCTCTAAAACCTCTCATTTCAACATGTTTACGATAATGGATGGAAAAATATTCAGAAATATATGATAAATTAAAATTAAATGAACGGATAGCAAACTGTGCTGGCGTTCTATGGATGGATGAACAGGGTGGATTAACTAATAGAAAGGTTAAAATAAAATATTGAGGAAATTCCTACCCGATTACTCAGGTGTAGCAGTATTGTACACACAGCAATTATAAATCAATTATTGCCCTCTGAAATAAGATAATTGCTCTTCTTGTCCACCAGTGAAAAGACCGAGGATTCTATTTCAGTGTAGTGAAGGGATTTCCACTCTTTTAATAATTATGATCTCCGATGTCCTTCCGAAAACTTTTCTTTCTTTAAAATCCAACCCCGAATAATCCGACTACCTCCAGTAATAACCGAGAACCAGGATTCCGGAAAAACGAACGGGATGCCAACCCTTATCGTCCGTGCAAATATTGTCGGAGGCATACCTTCGATCCCTCAATAAAAGACGCACATCCCAATAGAATAAATAGATGGGGAGAAAGAGAGGCCGGCGCTACGGCGGGACGGACGATATCCGATCCCTTAAACAGATAAAAAAAAACACAAAAGGAGAGGACGAGACGCAGCGAGACACGCGTCAAGACTTTTGCATGCGAAGGGAGCGTCGATGATTTAAGGCAAGGAAGAACAAAAGAGCTGGGGATCGCTACGATGCGGGCATTCTTAAAACTCCCACGCAGTTAAGACCTCCTCCAGCTATCGAACTCTCCCAGAGATAGCGGAGGGGGAAGGCGATGGAATAGAGAAGAGATAGGGATAAGAGGGGCCCCATTCCATTCCTGATAACAATCCCCATTCCAGCAGAGCCTCACTCCGCTCTCACGCCAGCTCCCTTCCCTTTTCCTTGCCCACGCTTCCAACCCCTGCCCCCGCCCGACACGCGCGCCCCCCTCCCCTTTTATTCCCCCCTCCGCCGCCTTCGTAGTCTAATGCACGCCACACGCACTATTTTTACGAGGCATTCCTTCCATCCTCAGTTACCATGGGTTGTTGACATTGCCCCCGACGCAATGATGGAATTACGCGGGTTATGACGGGTCGCCGTCGTTGAGCCCGGGAGTGTCCCGCTTAGCATCGGAGCCGTAATGTTTCCTATTTTCCGCGAGCGTGTTTTCCGATCGATCGCTATAATAAGGAGCGACCTAATGACCTAGATAATGACGCGATTATTTATTGACGGGATACACTCAACAAGGTTAAAAGCGATTGAAAAATTACTATACAACTCGATAATGCATAAAAGGCCAATTTTAAAGCAATTACTTTCAATAAACTAGATTTGGGATAAGGAAACTATTTCTGCGCTCTTCGATTACGAAATGAACACCTTTAAAAACAGAAAGATTCAACAAATCATATTTATCGGAGGCTGCTTTATTTAAGCTCCCTTAGTTTACACTCTATGAGTCCCACATGAGAGAAGTTGCCCGCCTAAAAAAAACTTCGATATTTTTTTCATATCTGTCGGAATGCCCTTGGTTTGTCTTTCTCACGACGGTAGGCTCAAACACGTCCGCCTTTTATTTAAACTGCATCCGTAGTCCTTTAAAGAAAACCTCGCTTGTCGCCTTTAAAACATCAAGGAACTTCGTAGGAAATCTCGATAAACGAGATTGTTTTCTCTTGAATCTCCCACTTTATCTCTTCAGGAGGAACACAAAGAGCCCGCCTCAATGTAACTCCAAATCAGTCTCCGTGTTCCCAAAATCCCGAAATTCAAACTCCGTTTCCCCGAATCGTAAAAACGTCCTCGCGAAAACGTCGCCATTTTACTACTTAGCAACCGTTCGCGAGTCCCGCTTTTTCACGTCCCTCCGAAGGTCGTCCGCGACAAGGCCGACGCAATAATCCGTTCATTTCCATCGAATTGCGCCGAAAAGCGAAGCAATAATCGCCTCTCTGAAAGCGCGGGAAAACGGCCGCAGTGAATCACGGGTCGTATTCCGCGCGAATAAATTTAATGCCCTATTAATTTTTTCCCCGCTTAGATGGGAGAGCGTCCATCTACGAAGCCCCCGGGGATAGTGTTCCGCCCCCGCTCCTGACCACTTGCCCCCACCACGGGAGATAAAAACCTCACCCCTTCCCCCCTCCGCCGGTCTGATTGGTGGCGACTGACAAGTGAGTGGGGCGTTCGGGAGTCCCTTTGGGGGGCGGCGAGGGAGTGGACGCGTAGGGGAACGCGGGGGGAGGGGGCCGAGATGCCATCGTAGTGTGGGAAAGCTATACTCTGGCCGTTCTCACAGAGTCCTCTCTCTTTCTCTCACACACGACTCTCCCTCCGCTACAGGTTCTTCCCCTCTCTCTAGATCACACGACCGGCCTACCGCCCAAGCCGCAGCCTGCCACTCGACCGACCTCCTCCTCTCTGCCGTTCTCTGCACGGACCAGCTTCTTCCTTTGGGGTAGCCTAGTGGCCTCCTCGAGGGATGTTTCCATCGAAGGGTGCGCTCAGGAAGGGCTTCCGAAAACTGTTTACGTCCACCAACCCTTTTGAGGCTGATCAATCGAATGATTTACCCTCGGATAATTGTTTCGGTCCCTTGCGACCACGCGGTTAAATTAGTTTCCCCGTCTTTAACATAATCGCTTGTCGGTCTTCCTGGCCGCGTTTTAATTCTCCTTTAGTGGGTGCATAATAAACAAGCTCTGAAGGAAAAAAATATATCATAAGCGTTCTGACTGCCACTATGTCAGTGATCAGAGGTTCGAATCCTGGTTGAACCTCTAAAGACAGATATGACAAGAGCGGTAGATGCACTTGGCAAATCGGAATCTCTTTAACGAGGTGTTTATGTTTATATTTGGCTCCGTTTAGAACTTTTTATTGAAGAATGATTACTCCTCCGCCGAGTACGTAGGAGGAAATTATTTTCAGCTGGCAGCGCTTCCAAATTTTACTTGAAATGAATCATACTTTCATATATAATATGATTCATACATTCTTCTAGGAGATTTCTGAACAGTTTCAAGTTTAAGAACGTTTTATATTCTTAAGGAAGGGTATTATTAAGTAATCTACAATCTCTGATAAATTAGAGGAAATGAATGTGTTTGAAGGGGTATAACAATAATCATCGATACATATGAATACATACATACAGATGGATACATATCAGAAGGGATTAATAATTAATCGTATAAAGAGGATAGCTACTAAGAAATTGCAGCAATCACTATTGCCAATAAAGTTTACTCAAAAAGTTAACTTCAGATACTCTAATTGCGGGAATTAAAAAAAAATTATAATCTTCTTCAGCTGGTTTCCTTATTTATGAGGACGGCTGAAGTATAAGCTTTCAGCGTACAACAGCACACTACTAATGAACAACAAATTCAGGAACTTGATGTCTTTCAGCTTTAAATCTTCATGAAGGACGAGCTCTCAAGAACGCTGATGGAAAATATTGAGAGTTAACTATGGAAATTTACTGAATTGCCTTCACTGCATTCAATATTCACTCTGTTCGTAACTATGTTACCAGAAATACCAACATGGAAGACCTGGAATGATACGAGAATCACCTAGTCTATCTAGGCTAAAATCAGTACCGTGGTCCCTATATGTTGCATTTATGTCTCAGGTTGTTGCGGTATGAGCATCCAAAATTTTCCTATGCTTAGTTTTTATTATAAAGAAATTTATCTAAATTACTAATTATCCCCCGGCTGATTCATTTACCAGGATTTTCTCTGAAAGCGAGTATAACTGCTTTAAATTCCAATATTATTCAGTGTTGATACATTGAATTCCTTTGAATATACAGGAGTTAAATTCGAGAGAGTATATTAAATGACAGAATCACATGGCATGCAAGCCGTCGCTCAAGTATTTTTGATTCCTCTTATCTCTCCTTACAGCTCCTTAAAAATTTACGACCAATCCCGACCCCTTCGCTGTTTTCCTCATGGCTCGTGAAGGGAATTTCGTCTACTTTTTCCGAGAAAGGAAACCCACGTCGAATCCTAGGAAACGAGGCTCTTGATATGTAAATGCTCGGAATTCAATGCTTCTGTTTCGCAAGGCTATTATGGTTTCCGAATGGGACCTCGTTGGTTCGTCCATGAGTCGGTGGTAAAGATATCGGTTGATTGATAGACCCGAATAAGCACTGTCATGGCTTACATATAAATGAAGCTCTAATTGCGGGGTTCTCTCGCCCCGGGCGCTCTCACTGATTCCGGAATCTGCGCAGCAGCACCTCCGAAATAATCGTCACTTTAAAGTTAAATTGATTAATATTGTCGGTAATATCTTCATTGGTTCAGTCGCCCTGGGCGGTAATCTATTCGAAATCTTCGGCTATTTATCCCGTTCGCGTCATTGCAGGACTCGACAATTTCTTGCTTATGATTGTGTGCCGAAGTCATGACAGTATTTGAGTGCCGTCGGCGACAGGACTGTTGATTTTCGTGCATCAGCGTAGTGGAGATGTTAACGAAATTTTCCTTCAAAAGCTGAATTGAAATGTATATCCCCTTTACTGTACTGTCTTCAACATAAATTCTACAGCGTGGTTACGCAAAAAAATTGTCTTATTTCATGCAGTATTACTTCAGCGATCATAGCAGAAATAAATTATTTCTTCTCGAGGGATAAAATTAATAAGTAATATCGATTTAAAACAAACCAAGTTTATGTGGCAGGCCTAGATGAATATAGTATTGGCACAACTCGAGATAAATAGATTTTTTATAAATTTATGGATCGTTCTTGCGTGGTTACTCGAATAGAATTTTAAAAATGCCTCTCAATCTTTTGCTACCAGAGAAAGAAATGTGATATTTGTTCCCAAGAATAAATTCTCAAAATTGTTTCACGTAGTTTTCCTGTGTTAGAAATTTGCAAGACCCAAATAGAATTCGTTAGAGAAGTTTTATAGTAATCAAATTTTTCTCCAATTCTGTCCGGGGTCCGAATATAACTTTGGCTAGAGTTTTATACTTTCAAGTTCTAGGGCTATTAGCAAGGAAGGGGTGGTTTAAATTATATGAGAATATAAAATATATTTATCTTTATAAAATGCTTTGATTTTACTTTAAAATGTCCCTCTGTGATAAAATCTTCATAATATCGTTCTTCAACTCACTTGAGCTAATTTTAATAGATATACAATACGAGCTGGAACGAGACGATTTAGTCATTCGTAGGTTTGGACTTGTCGACAGAACAGAGGAGTCAATGCCTGTGTATTGCGAATTTAATACAATGTAATAATGTCATTTCCAGTTTTTTGCAATTTAAAAATATTCTCCAACGGCAGAACATGATATTTTGCTAGTCTTTTCACCGCATCATAAATAAATCTTTAACATAACTACATACATCAAAATCCGCAAGCATTTGCACAACACAGTTTTCAAGTAACTTCAAGCTATCGATAAATTAATGGACTCATTCTAAATACATACACAACTTCGAGAACATATTCACTTCCCCAAATGATAAATTTAGCTGTTTTAGCATACAATCCCATAAAAAAATAAAGAAGAGATTACTAAATAATCCGAGCCTTACAAATATGTCTTTATTAGACAGGATGCTTCAAATTATAAAAGAATAAAATTTATAAAACATGTCTTTTAAATAGGTTGCCTATATGACCAGAGCAAATAACTTTGCACTGCGGATACAGTATAATACGGTTGCAATAAAGTGAAATATATACTTACTTAGAGACAAAATAGGTTAACTTTTATGAGCTTCGACGAAAGTTTTTTGGTAAAAAATCTTTTCTGCTCTTGTGTTTATGATATATTCAGTTTCCATCTTTGTGAGAAAAATCATCATTCATCATAATTCTTTTATGGAACGTCTGGTTGCAGCCAGACGTTCCCACCCCTACGGCTGGTCGCGTCCTCAACATCTCCAACACTCGTTGACAAATCGCTTGGAAAACAAGAAAACTATTGAAACATAATCGACACATGAAAGGCATATTTATAGGCCATTCCACATTTCAAATAAAAATACCATAGACATTAAAATATGTAGACATACGTTTCTTGAGCCAAATTATTAAATTTTATATATTTAAATAACTGTAGAGTATTTATTGTTTGGTTCCTGAAGTAAAATTCACAACATCACATTCATTCACAGAAATGCTGAATAAAGGGGAAAAGTTTCATTTGAAATTTGATACTTACTTTTTAAGAATTTCCCACATTTAAGATTTATTCGCTTATTATGCGACGATGAAAAGTGAAGCGGAGGTCAGAAGTCCTGCAGACAAAAAGAGCGCTAATTTAATTACATTCAAAGGATTCCGGTGAAGGTGAAGCGAGTAATACAGTCTCCAACTTACGATGTCTCCCAGACTTCCTGGAGCATCGAATAACAACGGAGAAAATCCTACTGAATATGCTAAAACGATTTCAATAACACAACCTCCCTCTCCCCAAGAGTTCTGAAGGTCGAGAGGCTCAATAGAAATTGCATCAATTTCAGTCACAATTATTTTCACTTTTTATTACCAGGGGAATTAGTCCTCGATCGACAGAAAATCCGCACCTGCCGCTATAAAAACCTTTGTCGTGATTTTGAAGAAAAGTCGAAGCTGCGGTACTTTTTAGAAGAATATTATGCGCGATCACAAGGTCAAAAGATAAAGATGGGAACGCTACCAAAGAGGACGAGTATTGTATAGGGGATTAAAAACGAATTGTGTAAGCGATACAGATGATGTAATCCACCAGATAGTGTCCACTATATTAACTATGTAAAGTTCTCTAATATTTCATATTTCTAACGCTTGTTTTTTTCGGATATTACTTGTCCTGAGGTACTTTAAAAATCATAGGATCTCTGATCATACACTTGTTGATGAACGGTTTTCAAAATAATGAAAATATTTAAAATATTTTTTTGATAAGGCACTATTTATCTTAGACCATTCCTCACCTAAACTCTCTTGTAATGAAGAATATAAATTGAAAAAGTATATACCCAGCAATAACACTAATATATCTAATTATGAGGATCCATAAAGTACGTCGGTAAATTCTGCAGACCTATTACGATTACATCATACTGGGCAAAAGTGATAAGCAAAATCTATTGGTTACAGGTAAAGGAGTTAGAGTCTGCAAATGGAAATTCTGTTTTCGAATAAAATGGCTGCGAAGATTCTCGGCAAATTAGTGAGAAGTCTAGACTTGCGACGGCCATTTTGTAAATCTTGAAAAACTGCAAAAAAAGAAGCGACAAAGTTTCGCATCTCCGCTTTCTCTCGGTGCGAGCCTTTCCAATTAGAAAGTCTCTGCAAAATCGCATTTTGTCACCAGAGGATTGGAACGAAATGGCGCTCGGAAGCAAGTGAGCACTTCGCTAAAAAATACTTTCGGCCAAAGAAAGAAAATCTATTTTTATAAACCCACTCTGTACCAGATACAAACGATTTCCTGTCCATAATTCCATCAATGAAACAAAAACTGCATGAACCATGGTCATGATACCTCCACAATCATCAATCGTATCGTAGATAAAGAATACTCTCGTATTCTCGCACTTTGAAAAAATAATGAATGATTACGTTCAAGAAGCATCAGTCGGTTTTTCTGCAATGAATATTTCAATGGAAGAATTATAATATGCAGATAATATGAATATAATTTCGTTTGTGATAGCTCTTCTCAAATTCCAGGGGTTTATAGAAATTATAATAATGCCCTCTTGGACTGGTGAATTGTATCATTTTTATGGAGCGGATATTACAAATAGAATTAAATGGTTCAAAATTATTTTCTAATGTTTTAAAATAATTTTCTCATTTGAAAAGATGTTTTTCTAATAGTCCAAATAACCCTTGTACGTAATTTAAATTAATTAAAATTGAAATGAATAGCGGCAAAGGCTAAAAGTATGTATTGAAATGAGAAGGATTGATTTGCCATTTTGAATTAATAACCCCTCTACCGAAATCGACTTGTTTATGAAATATAGTGCTGCTTGTGAAACGATTTAATTCTTACCAAATGTAGATATTAAATTAACTAAGAAATTTAGGCAGTTAAAGTCATTTATCTCTTCATTGGTATGTCCATTTCTCCTCAAAAATAGTTAAGTCATATCCTCCTACTTCTCTTTTTTTAATTATTTGTGGATATAACATTCAAGATCCTCAGAATCTATATTTCCTTTTGGTGAAATGTCCCTACGTTTTAGTTTTATTACGTTTCGATTATAGCTTGGAAACGAAAAACCTCTTCTGTAATTATTATCAGTAGAGAAAATCCTTTTTTCTGTATGTTGTTAAATGGACGTCTATAACGTCAAGATGGCATCGGTTGAATTTATAAAGCAATCGGTCGGAAGAATGTAATAAAATTACTCAAATGAAATGTCTCCCAAACTTTCAAAGTCACGAGTGACAGTGATCTAATCCAGAGCATATCAAGCACTATATCACGAAAGACTGAGAGGCTTTGAACTGAGAAATATCGTGCAACTTTTATCGAAAACCTAATAAATATTACCTAAGAGTGGCTTTGAAAGATAAAAGAAATTATATTGCTTTTATCTAATGGAATAAAGCAATCGACTTAATTTCCTTGGACATCACCCGAGGAAAATCAGTTTCCCTTCTTGGATAAAGATATCAACGCATGACTCGGCCAAGTCAAGTTTTAAACTATTTCGTTTTATTGCTACCTCCTGTAACACTGAAGAACTTTTGTCAGTACTAGCCAGTTCGCCATGGGTTGTAAAACGGTAATACAGGATGACCATTGACTGAATATGTAGGTGAACGAAATATTTTCTTTTTCACCATTGTTGTCGAGAGTGCTTGACGATAATATGCGTCACGTTCTTACGCCACAGCCATTCATGCGCGTGAAAGAAGCTGTTTCGGAGGATCTTAGCGTGGCTCGGGGAAATTTCACGGTAGCGGGAGTGAATATGAAGAGGGAAAAGATGGGGAAGAAACCGTGGCTGCTGCACTCACTGTGTGTTCCCATCTCCGGCCAAAAACAAAGGGGCGGCAAAAAAACGGGGGCTTAGGTTTCTTTCCGGAAAACCCTTCGAAGGGATGCAGGCATTCCTTTTCCCCCTGGCGCTCAGGAGACGCCTTTCGTGTGAGAGATGTTTAAACAGTTGTCGGCGAGATCTATGACGTCGTTCCCACAGCCTCCAGTTATATTTCCCATATTCCCCAAGATTCGAAAAATGGGTCAAATTGAAAATTCGCGGTGATTTTGCGAAGTTGGTACAATTTCATCCAGTTCCTTACACTGTACATAAATATTGAGGCTAAGAATTAATCGAGTAAAATAATTATCTCCTCAACTGCATATAACCCGGAAAGAACCCGGTGTGATCGATCAGCAATTTTGTGCAAAAATATTTACGCTAGCTCCTGGCGTAGTATTGTGCCTGATAGTTTTTGTAATTGTAAGAAAGATTTAAAGATGGATATCGTTCTTTTCACGCGGTTTATTCTCAAAGTGAATTAAAACATTTCTCGATAAATGCTTTCGACTTTTCTCATTTGTTAATTTTTACGTTTTGGGAATTAGGCCTTATTGCCAAATGTGAAGGCAATTTAAAGATAGAATACGACCAACATTCTAAGGAGAGTAATCTCGGAGATAAAAAGTTCCCCGATACAACAACTTAAGTTAAATATTTTATTTTTAAGGATAATGTTTGTTATTTAATGGATTCAGAAACATTCCAGGGGGTTATTGTGGGAATTCTTTAATATCCTTCCAATATTGGAAAAGATAATAGAGACTTAATTTTCTCAAGTTAACTGTTAAAATTCCATATGGTCGTTGAAAATCTAATAGATTTAAATTAAACTATTAAAAATTAGAAAAAAATAGTAGAAATCAGAAGATGGAAACATTTTGCAATTGGTTTTTAATTTATGCTCCTCGTTATTTCAATATCAATTTGCTTTCTTTGCAGAAGCAACAAGTGTCCCCCCTCTGAATTCAACAATCATCCATATATCCATCCTCTTTAACCACTTCATTTCAAAGAAAGCTTACTCCTAATTATCAGTCATTATAGCTATTCAAAGTGACGATTTAGTTTTACCGACGCGAATGTATCATACTCCTAGAGTGGCATTCGCTAAACACTATCCTCTTTAGCAATCTCTGTGCATTCCTTTTCTGGATCTATTTCCATCGCTAGAAAATGATTTATTTTCGCAGTGAGTATGAATGAGTACATGTTTTCCGAGGAAATAAAAAACCTATATTTTACCTACAGTTGTATCCCGTTTGTTTATACAAATATTTAATCTTTAAATGCAACCATTATTTTTGACTTGATATTCCTCTATCAATATGGTTCTTCATTCTTTGTTTTAAAGAAGTATGGATTCATAGTTATTTTTGCCTCGTACAATTTACCGTTCGAACGAAAACAGGATTCCTTTGAAATGATCTTTAATAAGCTTTGAATGGAATCTAAACCGAAAATAACGTCGCGTTATGTTTACAAAACTAAAGGATTGAAGACGTGAATGATCCACGTCGCGTAAGCATGCGAAGTAACATCTAAATGATTTCATTTCAGCACACGTCTTTCGCCCGCGCTTCTCACGCTTCCCTCAAAACGGGGGAAATAATGAAAAGGGATAACAGAACATCTTCGGAGGGAGTAACGAGGCGGCCTTTGTTTTTTTCCGTCTCGCAAAAAGTGTTTCGAAGTAAGTTTAATTGCGTCTCAGAGGAACCATTTTTCCGAACCGCTTCCGAGAAGGAGACTCGTGAAAGCATCGCCGCGTCAACTTTCGAGCCTCACTGCTACACTTATCCTCGGCGATTTTTTGCGTGCTTTTTTCGAGTGTGGACGTACCGTTTTATGGCTCAAAAATGTTTCTCTGTAGGACCATTCTCTTTCTCTGAATTATTAGGTGCGGGTTTTTGTCACTCCAGTCAACAACGTTGCAAGGACGGACAGCTACTTCTAGTGGTTTTTTCCTGCGGAGTATTAGCTAAGCTAATGGCGTTTAGAGCTAGGGATATCGGTGTTTTACACCTGCTGTCACACGACACTGGTGGTCTGCAGAGTAAAAAATAAAATGTTAATGTTAAGCTTTCAAAATGCTAAACGTTCCTGAAGATGGGTTCACACTAACCAACAAATATACTTCAGTGTTAGAAAGTTTCAAGTATAACTAAAAACAATTCATATTCTCGGGGTCCCACAAATCCTGGGGAAATAACGGCTTCGGTGAGACATGAGTTCTATGAGACAAAGCACAGAAAATGAAACCTATAAATTAAAATGCTGATGAATCAATCTTGAGGCGTCGAATCTCCAAAAAGCAGACAGTTAGTGCTCTATTTAATGTAAGGAGGATTTTTAACACGACTTAGAGATTGTGAGTCAAATAATTACCGAGTGACCGAATTAATTAACATTATAAATTGCATTATGATTGAATACATTTGTATGCACTAAACGATATCTGCGGATAATAAGCATGAAACCGTGGTAATTCCCTCACACTGAAATAAGACGAGTCGAAAGCTTCTTGATTGAAGAAACTTTTTGATTACCTCATGCGAATTTTGAACCTAAAATCGTTGCAAATCCTTGATTTTATTATAATAACAATATTCTTTTCTCGAGAATAAAACACGATATATTGATAACTAACTCGGACATCACGTAAAATGTGATACTGCATGTGAATCGCTGATGACGCAATACCGATATGAGGATTTTGGTATTGACGTCATTCCTTCATAATTTTTACCTTAAATATTGCCCATCATCTCAGAATTTCTTCAAATCGAGAGCTTAAACTATCTCAATTGGTATAGTAAGAGAAATTTATCTATATATTTACCCCAGAAAACCGTGGAAGGGTCTTCTGGGGTAAGTTCAACGTTTACGAAGAATACTTCCTAATATTTGGGAGCAGTAATAGCTGTGTAAGATGCATATTGTGTAAGTTGAGAGAAATAACAAAAATGTTAATATTTGAATCTGAACTTAAGTGAGACGTCAATACTAAAATCAAATTCTTTGCTTCCGGAATTCTCCATTTTAAACCTCCGTTGATATCCTGATATGAGCGGAAAATTCGTAAATACTTCTGTAAATATGCGTTGCAATGAATAGCGTCGATAAAGTACTTAAGAAGCTGAAAACCCTATTCTAACGGAAAATAGAATTAGGAACACTCAAAACCTCAATCGTTTCAAATTCGAGAAAGTTGTTTTCGATTTGGGTCGGACCTTCGGAGGCAATGCCATAAAACCATTTTCTTTGATCTTGCTACCGCTCGGTTTCGAGGTGCCATCTTCCTCGAGGGACATTTCCTTCCGGAAGGCCTCTCTCCCGTTCCGGAGGCAATTGGTTTTTACGATTCCACTTCTCTTGAGTCCTCCCGTTTATCCTGCAATAAAACGCCTTCTTTTCTTCATCCCAGAGGTTCTGCTAGAGCACTTGTCCGAGAGGCAAAAACGTCCTTTGTAAGTGGAAGACGCACGAAGAAGGTGCCCTATCCCTTTGTCCTCAGCTTGGAATTTTAACGAGCGCAAAGCTTCTGGAAAAGTATGGATCCAGCTGTGATGGAGGGTATTCACGCTTTCCAGAACAAAAAAATTGCCGTTAATTTTTGACCTGTAGTCAACGGGTTGTCATCGTCGCTTTCACCGAGAAGGGCACGAAGTCCATTCGGGAGCCCAAAAAGTATTGGCTTCCCTAAAACCTCCCATACAATGCACTTCGTCACGGCTTATAGACATAAAAACAGCTTAGACTTAGCACGTACATATGCTAGATTCACGGATTTGCCTTGAATATTTTCCGTTAATTTTGGAAAATCTCTGAGATTTTTTTGGATGCGTCTACAGTAGTTTCTTCATTTCCTTCCACTTTCAAATCTCCCAATATACTTTTTCGAAAAAATGGTTCTTAAATGACATTCATTCAGTTTTTAAATAACATATTACATAAGTGCTTTCTGTAATTATTTACGAAGTCTATTGATGATCAATTCGCTAATACTTCTATTGACGCTAAAGAGGACACAATTCGATCCAAGAACCCCATCAAAAATTTTAATATCTTAGAAGACAAGGTATGAGAGCAAGAATGAATGGGAAGCATAAAAAACACCGTTGACATGAAAAAATACTAGAACTTGAAAATTTCCATTGCCATGAAGTTTTTGTATTCTTCTATCGATTTATGTTTCTGAGGTGAAGGTAAAATAATACTGATGAATTCAAAATTATATTTAACCCCATCGATCTTCATATTTACCTTTCGAATTAAAACAGAAAATACCATTTAATGGTCCGAATATCATATTAAATTTTAAAACCCAACCTTTTTTAACATCAATATTGTATTGAGCTTGAAGATATTTCAGCGATGAATCAAGCTGTAAATTGGATATAACAGTTTTTAAGACCATAATTTTATTGGATTCCTCACTTGTTACAACAGTTGTTAGATTAAATGTGAAGTTATGGAATTGATTGGATTTTAGAACCAGAAAGTTACTCGAACTTGAAAATTAACGGCCTGATTTACATACACAGTGTATTCAATTAATCATCTAGTTGTGACCAATTTGCTCTCACTGATGTAAGAGAATGCATTTCTAAGGCATATTATTCGCGCGTACCTCGCTCAATTTTGTCTCTTTAATATACTGTTGAAGATTCTTTATCTTTAATCTTCACGTAATATAAATCCACAACTCTTTCAGTCTCATTTCGATCATGCCGACTTGGTAAAACATATAAATAACCCTGACACATGGAATACAAAGGTTTAGTATATGTCACATTTCATTATTACAAAAGCGAAAGGTATAAGAAAACAGCATGATTAATAAATAGTAGAAAACTAGCGGAACAATAGTTCAGGAGATATTAATTTTTAAGAATTTAATAGATACTTTGTTTAGCTTGAGTTTTTTGTATGTTATCACTCCAAATCGACCTTTTTACTGTATGTGATGAATAAATAAATGCTTTCGAGATACATAAGCAATCATTTCACTCTGTAATCTCTAACTGTACCGATTTCAAAATTCCAAAAGAATTTCTTACTTTCGTCTTCCCAAGAGGCGCCAGAGTATCTGCACAGAATATCATTATTTGCTCGCCACCTCGATCGACTTCTGATAGAATAGAATGCCTCGATTCCTTTCACTTCAAAGTTAGTTCTCATTGTCAGAATAGGAGCGAGACAAACACTGCAGTATTTTCCCAACTGATGTGAGACATATTTCTTCTCTTCGTGATGGATTGTGATGGTGAGCTCTCAAAATCTTTGTGACGCAATCCTTTGTGTACGAGTGCGTCAAAGGGAGAGGAGAAGGGGATCTGAAACAGCTGTTTTAAAGGGAACCGAAGAAGGGGTTCTGTGATGGAAAAGAAAGGGAAAGTGTGACAAGATGCAACGTAAGAGTAGGTTTACTGTTTATCCTCTTATGGTAAAAGATTGGCTACCGGATATCTTATAGACTCATATCCGACGTTTACGCACCAGGGATGGAGTTTGAGTGAAGTTAGGTTTGAGTTCATAGAATAACTCGAGACAACTATTAGTGTATTATTGTGAAAGCAAGTAACACTAGCCATTGACATTTACTTCAATACAGTATTCTTGGTTCATAAAACCCTTGAAACAGTTTATCCATTTACTAAATTATATCGTATTCCTAATTCACACGCATTATTATTGCACGTTTTTGCTTGTAGATATGTGGGAATGAAATCTAATTACCATCTTACTTTACTAAATTTTACTGAAATGGAAAAACACGTAACCATATTAAAACTGATCCACCCTACGTTTTCTTCGCTCACTTTTGTGGGATCTCAGTACAAATTCTGGAGAGCAGGTACAGATTTTATAGTACCGTTGTGAACTGCAATGCAAACCACTAGCTACGTTTATCTTACGATAAGAAGTTAATTATAATTGATATTGCAGCTTAAGATGACGTACGTATTCTCAAAGGACCTTTCCTCATCCAACGATACTTTTCTCCAATGATCTGTCAAATAATTTCTAAATATCCTATCAAAATTCTTCCTCCCAATGAGAAGTGCCAACACAATAATGTACTGATTTTATAATGGGGAAAATCGGGTGAAAATTTCCTTGTTAGATCAATCGTGCTTTCCAATAGATATAGTATCAGGCAGAATCATGATTGATTGCTTCAAACAATTATACCATCTCTATCTCTTGAGCCAACAATTCTTTGCCGCCAAAATTTTGCCATCCCTCTCCCCAGCATCCCAAGTCAAATCCCTCCATCTGAATGTAACATCTGCACGCAGTCCGTAAAACGGCAGCTTACATCCCTTGTAGGGAAGAGAGATCTACAAGGATTGCATCACCTGGACGCAAAGAGGGCTTTCCCGATATTAAACAGTACCGAGAGAATGTCCATCAGAGGGTTGGGGGGAGAGAGTATGGGGTGCCGGGTGCTTATCCGAGGCGCGGTCGATGGCAGAAATCCCACGACCCTACTTCCTTCCGTGCACAAGATTGGGAGACTTCAACGGTGGTATAGAAGAGTTCGTCAGCCAGGGGAAGAGGGCAGAGGGGCATATTGTTTCCCTTCAGCAGGTGATTCGGAATGGGAACTTTCGGAGGAGCGAGATTTTGCCGAGGCATATCGTCAGGGACTGGTACGTGGCAGTGGTAAGAAGGGGGAATCAGCGGGGCGGGGGGCATCGAGTCATCACCTGGGGAATCCTAAATGTGGGAATACCGGCAAGCTGCGAATTGCGAAGAAGCCGCCCCTCCACGCTCCCATTCAACCCGGTTTAATAATTCTTTCCCTTCTCCTTGCTCCGCATTGTTTAAAGTCGACGCATTCAGCGCGTCCCCCAGTGCGCTATCGCGGACGTGCCTCCGACTGGGGGCTGCTCTCGTGGCATTCACGAGGACGAGGAAAAGTCACACTTCAGATGGCTCTTCAAGTTTAGTAATCTTTTTCTTCCCCTTCTTCGCTTTATCTTCCTTCCCCTCGCCTTTCTCCCACCTTTCTATCTATCAACTTCCCCTATTCTCCATTCACTCCACGAATGCAGTAAGAAGCTCTGACAATACGCTTCATATTCATTTTTCCTTACGCAAATGCTCGCGGACACCTATGCCTGCCTAATGTATATGCAAGTTTCCTTTAGATTTAAATAGTACGTCACGTACTATTCACAGTTAATCATTTACTGATGCCAAACATGCAGATTCCAACAGGAAATTATAGTGCATGCCGTACAATTCTTAGCTCCTTCTGTATTGTGATATGGTGTATATTTACTGTGCTCGTATTACACTTCAATCATAGATCGAAAAAGTCAAAATATGACAGCTAATTTATATAAAAAACTACTGCTGCAGAAAATGATTAATCTCCAGGTAAAACCTAGGATTAATGTATAATAGTAGCCAGTAAAGAAGACAAAAGCCAAGCCAATAAACCATGAATAAAGCCATGCATAAAAAATCTGATGTGGCCAGCACATGACTTTCTCCATATATAAGATGTAAATATTTATCTGCGACAGTATTTTAGAACTCTTTATTCTATCTAAACTTGGAAGATGAGTGATTAATTTATATATTATTATCTTTTACCCCACAAACATTATAAATAATGTTTTTTGGGACATGTTCGAAGAAAAACGATGAAATTGGTCTTTAGCCCAAAGCGCCCAGAGCGCCCACAGAGTACATAATCAGAAACTTCCGGTTTATCAGTATTTCATGAATAACTCCTAAACAATCAGTTATACAAAAATATAATTTTTACAAAAGTTATAGTAAATTTTATTTTCTAAAATTTTATGAATAATAGTATATACCTAAATATCAGATTAATGGAGATATTTTGCAAAAACGGAAACGAGCTTCGAAAAGTAAAGCTCAACTTTTGGTTAACCGATTTATTTAAAAAACTAATCACCTCTAACGACACCAACCAAAATACTACTTATGAAATTTGGTGTTGATACAATGAATAGTTTTTATGTTAGAGCGCCCAAAAAGTACATAATCAGCTACTTCCGGTTTATCAGTATTTCACGAATAACTCCTAAACAATTAGTGATACAAAAATATATTAAATACAAAAGTTATAGTTAATTACATTTTCTAAAACTTTTATAAATAATAGAATATACCTAAATATCATATTTATGGAGATATTTTGCAAAAACTGAAATTTGCTTCGAAGCCAAAACCTCGACTTCTGGTTTGCCGATTTACTCCAAAAACTAATCAACTCTGACAGCACACACCTCAGTACTATATATGAAGTTTAGTATTGATACGACTAACAGTTTTCACGTTAGAGCGCCCACTATCACACACACACACACACACACACACACACACATACATACACACACACACAGACATCATTCCGAAAATGGTCAAAACATGTTCTAGGGACCCCAAAACATGTATTTCAGTTGAAATCTCGAAGTCGATTTTTTTCATGAAAACAATACTTTCTCTATACTTTGTATATGGAGAAAGTAAGAATGAGTTTCGTCATTCATAGTTAGTAACTGATATTATTGTTTTAATATTTTAGTACAATAGGAGAAAACCGTGAACTCAAGAATTAGTATAAACAGGAATGAAATCGCTGAGAAGGGTAAAGTGATGCAGATAAATCCGCTAGAGGGGAGGCCTTATTCGCAAGGAATTAGGGATCTAATGGCTTTATTGGTCCTCAGGTTGATTAGATGATGATGATGGTAAGATAATAAACTCTATCAATACCGTCTGCAGCTTAAAATATGAGTTATGTAAATTAAAGAGTGAAGTACTCATTCGTTATTTTCAATTGAAGTTCGCTGTTTTTATGGTTTCCAATCCAATGTGGTAATCTCATTATTCCAACATTTTACCGGCAGGTCACAGCTGTAGTTAACTCATCAATCATTGAAATGAGTACGAGAAAGCACGCCATTGCTAGCGTTTAGTTTTCATTTATTTCCAGACAAGAAAGGGCTTTGACAGATAATCCACATTATAAAGTGCCTTTTCCGGCTATTTATCGCACTTGACTACAGGATTCGATTACACCTCCGGCAAGCCTTCGAAACCAGAGATAAAAATATCTATAATTTAGTGGATTGTATAAACGGCGAAGGAGTATTTGGAACGTTTACTTTTCTTGAAGATATCGCCGTTTTCAGCCTTAGCCAAATTGTTTCCCTCGTTATGAGCTGATTTTGTTTCCTTGGTCTCCCTCGATGATGAACAGTTTTTCATGCTTAAATGTGAACCGTTGATATCTCCAATTCATATAACTCTTTGTTATGGGCAATACTTTTATTTGGTGGGTTTGTCACTCAACAGTCTCGCCACTCTTAAGTGCGGGTGGCAACGCAATTACATCCATTAAATAAAACGAAATTTCAGATGTCGCTCCATCTCCGCGGGGGACCGGTCGAAAGAACGAATTACATACCCCGTGCGTATGGTAAATGGCCAAATTCGATTGCCTGAATATCAAAGAACGCCTTCAATTGCCGCCCATCACTGAACGTTATGCGGAAACAATAAGTCTCACTTACGACCGACTACGGCGCGGGGAGCTAAAGAGAGAAAAAAGGTTCCCTTCCGGTCATGAAGTGGGTGCCACCGACGGGCGTGATCGACCGTGCGAGCGGCCAAAGATCCGTCAACAGAAGATCGCCAATGCGTTTCTCTCTCGTTCATCGGCATCCGGAGCGCGTAGTCCGAACGGAGAAAGAAGGAGCGGAAACAAATGGGAACGGCGGAGAGGAAAAAAAGCGAAGCGTTTGGAAGGAAAAGGCTCCAGTGTCTTATCGAATCTCTCACACCAGGCGCGCGCCGCCCGCCACCGCTCCCATGCCTTCAATCGCCACCCTTTCCACGGTCATTGGGTTCCTCGTGGGAGAGGGGTGGTGCAGTTTGGGGGGGCGGGGAACGGTAGTGTCTGCAAGGGAATGACGAGAGGCAAAGGGGAGGGGGCTCCCGGGTGGGGGATTCCGGAGGGGCACTGTCTGCGGGGGAAAGCGGCGGGGATGGGGAGAGGGAGGGGGCTTAAGGTCGTGTTGGGTCCGCGCTGCGTTCCTCCACACAGTCGGAGACCTACCTCTCCATGGTACACGATCTAACGCCGCTCGAAGGAGTACGGAGGCCAAGGTGCGTGTCTTATCGGTGACCAAGTGTCGGAGGCTTTGTAAGGCCATCGGAAGTTTTGCCGGTCGCGAGTTCAATTGGACTTTGAGGAATACCTCTCGTATTGTGGTGGTGAAATTTCGGGAACCTCCGGACCGCGCCCCTCTCGGGCATGAGATGCTGTGATTGACTGTGTTCCCCGGAAGAAAGTGAATCCATCGAACGCCCCTCTGGACTGGATTAACTCATTCGACTTAATATCCCTCCCATGAGTTTACCCCCGAGGTTTTGCCCAATTCAGCAAGTTTCGTCGTTCTCGCTCACTGTTTTCCTCCGTCGAGGCGAAACAATTCCTCCGGGGTGTTGAGGACGGTAGAAAAGGGACCGAGCGGACTATTCGAGTGAATTTTTGTGTGGGTTTTGTGTACGATTGGAGTCAAAATGCCTATCAGCGAAGACGAATTGGACCACAAGAGTTCGACGCAACATCATCAGACGTACCACCAGCACATGCAAATGCCGCATCAGCCGGTCAGCGGAATGTCGAAAGCCGAGCAAAGAAGGGTGAGTCACTTACCTATTATGATTGTATCCTAGGAATATTTAACTCAATGAATGAGAGAACTGTGAAAGTATATTCGATAAACGAGAGCCTATTGCTCTTCTTGGAAAAGTTTTATTTGTTCCCCTATACGTACTAATCTCTGTTACGAATGCTTTTGTTTTGCCCTTTAAAATATAAATTATTGTTATCATCGAATAATTATTAAAACTCAGCATGTTTTCATCAAAGTTAAATTTACTGATGGTCCATTAGTGGTTCATAATTTGCATAATTACAATAATGCAATAGCCACAGCAACATTTAACGTTTTCCCGTTATTTATTGGTTGTCTACGGTATTAATCATTTATTATTTTTAATTTTCGGTTGAATAAATTTAAAGTATTATTTATCCCTTAATGAAATGTTTGTAATTGATCTGTGGATCAACATTACTTCATTTTAAACACAGCATTTTGTTTCGCTTCACCGACATGCGTCCACGTTTATGTTCCTTCATTATGTGGATTAGTGTAAAAAATATATTTCCATCACGTACTATTTAAATGGAGACGCAAGGGGAAGTATTGCGCAGCACGTCAGATGCGCCCATAACCCCGTTGCTACCGAGATCTCGTAACTCGCACACGTGACGGACAATAGGTTTTAGGTAAAAGAGTCTTTGTGTATTTATGAGATTTCGTGCCCAAGCGTATGCACGTCAATACGTTGGTAATTACGTCGCTTCTATATTCACGCGTCCCATGCCTTCCTATCTTGAGTAAAGGGGGTGACTTGAGTAGGGGGGGCCTTATTTTTCCATTAGCATTTTACTACCCGGCTAATGTATAAATAGCCATCACTCGTAAATGTTTTCTGTGAAACGTTTAATGCTACCTTTTTGTTTTTCTTCGGAAATTTTCCCATTTTTATGATTCTTTTTTTCTCAATCTTTTTTACCTCTGTTTTACAGCGTGTCATTGTTTACTTTTCCGACTGCTTCAATGATTATCCATGAAGATTTTTTAAATAGTCTATCTAAGCTCCTGCATTATTTTTTTTCTAATTAGAGTTATAATTTCCACGACGGTTTCTTTTATAATTGATCCCTGAAAATTAATGTAAGACCTACTGTTCATAAATTTATGCATTCAAATCATTTTACTTAAAGCATTGAGATTTATGGATTTTAAGTGCTTAATTATTTACATTAGCAATCATTAATTATTACAAAGCACAAGTAGGAATTATTTGAATCAAGGCACACCAGTAAAGTCTCTATAATCTAATTGTTGTGGGGATCGAAGGAAATCCGTACTTATTGACATCCTAGCAACAATCTCTTCCTCAGGATACTTGTAGAGATCGGAACCCTTCAGCAAGTATTTCTGAATGAATGATAACTCGTTAAATCTCCATCGACCCTACGTAAAACTGTCAATTATCTATCGTAATTTTCCCAACGTTTTCCCAGATTCTGATACTGCAGAAAAAATTCCCGCCCTTGTGGCATTTTTTCACGTTCCTGCAAGTACCGGAATGGTCGAACAAAGGAGTGTGGGGGAGAACCCCTAGGCCACTTAACGGGGCAGCCAGGGTTCGGGAGAGACCCGGAACAAACTTGGTTCGGAGGGAACCGCAGGATTTGAGCGGAAGAAGAGTGTATCGATGGAAGTAATTGAACAGATGTTTAGAAGCGACACGCGAATGGATCGAGAGGTGCGTGGGAAAGAAAGGAAGAGTCGGCGGATCTCGTTTCGCTCACTGCGTTCCGGAAGCGATTCTCATTTGCATTTCATCTTCCCCTTTCGGTATTACCTTCATCCTCGAGCAAAACCTTTACCCGAAGCTGGTGGCATATGCTTCCAGAGAGATGCACATGGCGAAAATTTTGTAGTGACATATGAAATGATTTCGTGTGCGATAGGGGAAAAGAAGCATATGTTTACAAATGACTTAGATATTCATGATGGTACAGAGAAGTTGGGCAGATGTATAATTGAAAGGAGAAAAGTTTATCTGGTCGATTTCACTGAAACTGCCTGAAAATTGTTCGTTGTTAGTTTTAAACATCTCAGTTCGTTGCTCATTGGTAATGAAATTAAAATTGCATTTATATTTATTAGAAATCTTGTGACGGTGAAAGATGACATTTAACCGTAAAAGCTTAATTTGCTTGCCTTCGAAGTTTTAAATGCCCTAACTTGTATTTTATTAATAATACTATATTTACTGGGCTCTTTAAAGAAGATTGGCTGGCATAGATGGGTACATAAGTACCCATATACATAAGTTTATCTTGAAATGCCAAAAATTATTAAAGGAAGTTGAATTAATTTAACGAAATTCTAAAATATTTTTCATTAATATCCTCTCCATTCTTGATAACACGTTAAAGTAATTAATATCTCCAACGATAAAATACCTACAGAAAAGTTCGTTAGAACACATTACTTTTTTAGTAAGTATACATCTGCTCATAATTGTGAACCATTTACTTAAACTTACTCTTAACTATGGAAAATTAATCACTTCATTTAATTTTTTTAATTTCTGCTCGAAGTTATTATTTCGTTAATTTAATCAGTTTTCCTTAGCCTCGAATAGGATGGGTTGTGATGTTCTCTACCTTCACATTGTCATTGGCTTAATTCCGGTAGGGAATTCACCTAACAAAGAGCGAGGGTCACTTGTGTGTACGCGTACTAGATCGAAAGGGAAAGCGGAGTGAGGGGGAGGAGTTATTGAATGAAGTCAGCTGATGCGAGTAGATGCGTGCGAAACGGTAGGGGTGAAAGGTGCTCCGGAATGGGGGATGTTGTGCATGGGAACGGAAAGAAGCATCTGGAGTAGCGTTTTAGGGGCTTGCGAGAGGGGGTTCAAAGGCGTTTGACCGTGGGAAAATGGAGCTGACGATGCCCGAGATCCCTGTGTTTACCTTCCGAGGGCTTCCTAACCCTTCGTTTTTTCCTCCTTTAAACTGAGAGCCCTTACAAAGCGATTCATACAATTCCCCCTTTAAAGTTAGTATTCGAACAGGAAGAAAACCATCTCCAGTTTTATTTAAATTTAATCGTTTTAGCGATACTGCTATTGTTTTCTTTACTAGGGTGACGGAAATTGAAGCTACTATTAATGGATTCATAGAAGATTTTTTTTTGTCTTGATTGTTACTTAAGATAATAAAACATAGAATGGATTTTAAAACGGCTACGTATTAATTAATAATAGGATGAATATACCAATTGTTGGTTCAATCTCGCCTAATAAAGACCCTAATAATAATGATAATAATAATAATATAAAGTTGTTTAGCAGGAATGAAGTAAAGCAATTTGTAATCGAATAGCCGCATAATCCGCCTTGGTAACTCAGTAACATATATTCATTTTTCCATCTTAAAAGAGAAGGGCTTTGTAACTTCTAACGTAGTAAATATGCAGTAAACTCATTATGAGAAGGTGTTAGTTGCAAAGAGTTTTTTAGAGATAAATTCTACGAAGTTTGGATTGGCCACATTAATTTTTGCGATGATATTAATGCAAGAAAACTCGCTTTTCAAACAGCATCAAATACTCGTCCTAAGCTTTCCGGTTTTCTCAGATTAATTTGTCCCATTAAAGCGTGTATTTTCGGTGAAACCAAAAAATGAGAATAAAAGAGGCTTTTCTTAACTTTAATGGGCTACAGCGCAAAAAACTTGTCACTTATTGCAAAATGACCAATTTGGAGTGGGTAAAAGACCCCGAATTTGATGTAAATCGATGATTAATTGGGAAGGCATTTCCGCTGATGATGTTCAGGGATGGCTTCGCGCGACAAGAGCCTGACGTGGAATATAGAGCGAAACAAAGCAAAATCGACTTCCATTCCGGGGATTATCTCCGTTTGAAAACATGGACTGATTGTGGCAGAGAGGGAAGGTGGAAACACTTCCGGTGTTCGAGTGTGAGAATTGTGGATTTGGTGCGCAACAGGTGCTGGGGTCGGCAGGTGTGCCTGAGGCGTGAGAGGAGCGCGCTCTTCAACTGAGCCTCTTCACGAACGACCTAGGGGGGAAGAGATATCATGCCAATCATTCTTTATTTGGTGTGTTAAGTTTCATTGTACGGGCAAGAACTGATATTTTGAGGGGCGCATTCTTATATAGAGTTTTCTTAGAAGAGGATTCAATGACAATCCAAAATGTATGCAGAATGAGAATTGCCTATTCAATCAGAATATTTAGATTTTAAATAAAACTATTGGAGTAAATTTTCGCTTTATACCTTTTCCGATGTAGATAAAAATAGTAAAGCAGACTTTTTTTAGATTTGACTTATTTCTGTGGCATTGGAATGGATCAAGAATGGAACCCACAATGAGGGCTTCGATCTAGATTACTTTAATATTTTTTTTAAATTTCTTAATTTCATATGCGTGTTGTAGGATAATTTTCTTGGGCTAAAAATCATAATAAATACGTAAGAACTGACATTTTGGCGGATCGCACTCAATTTTTCATAATTCTGAGTGTGGTCCGCCAAAATATTAACTTCTACATCAGCGACTCTTCGAATAATATCTGCTGCTTAAGAACGTTTTCGCTAATCAGACCTTAATCATAAGTGCATAAATCAATTACGGAAACTTAAGTGATTGTATCCAAGTCGAATCAAATGCTTAATAATACAGTATATTTTTAAATAACCAAATCCGCCTTACGCCAAGTAAACTATGATTAAAAAACAAATGTATTTGTTATGTATGAATCCTATTATGTGTGTATTTTATTGGCTATTTTTCCATCTTCTTCCAGAGCAATAAACCAATAATGGAGAAGAGGCGGAGGGCGAGGATCAATCACTGCCTCAATGAACTCAAGTCCCTCATCCTGGATGCGATGAAGAAAGACGTAAGTATTTCTTGTAAAATATTTGAGTGTCTGAGTTGTCTACTAAAATGCTTTCATTGGAGAGGAAAAGACTTATACCGAGGAAACTCTTCCGTCTAGAATAATTATTTATTTTGGCGATCGAGACCACTTCTATCTCCTTCCGTTTAAGTTAAGAGACATTCGTGTTTTGTCAAGGCATTATCTATCAATACAAAGGAAGTGTTTTGAAGGGGTTTGACGACTAAAATTGCTCTTGGTCCGGTTATAAGGGTCTCTGAACTCTTCGATACTGGCTAATTGCTGACAACGCTGTAAATGTTCTAAATTAAACTAACGTCAGCGTTTTATTGCATATTTATCGATTGTGATCGGAAATTTCAGCGTTTTGTGCAGACAAACTCTCGCTAGGGCTGAGTTAGGAGTCTTTTCTTAAGATGTAAATTTACTGTATGCTTATTAATCGATCTGTAAATAGTATTGAGATTAAGCTTCTTATAGTAATCAAGTTTGTATTTAGGGGATGATCGATCACCTTGTAATTCTCTCCCAGTAGCATTTGGCCGAATCAAAAAACTAAAACTCCGTAAAAAGGTATAAATATTCCTCATGCTCATTTATGATCTTTGGTTTATCGTATGTTCTAGTCTCAAATGGTTTACTAACCGTCAAACTTTAATTGACATACATATAAACTTTCGGACATAAACCGCATAAGAAGGACTATTTCTTTATCGTTTCTCTCTGATAGGTTCCACCGGATATGAATATATTTCAATAAACGAATTTGCATAAAGTTAGTTACTATGCGCTATTATTTAGACCATTTAAGCAGTGAGAATAAATGACTTAGAAAGATAATTTTAAAATACAACTTCGTGTTGGCAATCTTAGCATCGACTCTTGCTTTCAGTACACGCATTTTTCACTCTAATTATCTGGAATACTTAACTCACGAAAATGAAAATAAATTGCCATGATAATCTTGGGTTCCTTTTGATTTTTTTAAACAGATGACTTCTTAGATTATTGATACAATCTCGGGAATGCAATTGCCCTAGTAATGAGGTTAATACAAGTTGAAAATATTCATAAAATATCAAAATTCTGCCCAAAAGTATTTCTAAATTGGTTCATATCTTCTGATCGAGGGTTCGCTTTTGTTAGAGCGGGAACTTTGCCATAGTCGCGAGAACTACTAAATGAAGCAGGGATAATGCTCCGACTTTAATATGGTGATATTCTATCATTAATAATGATGAAGCTTATTTTATAATGCTTGTACCCCACCTCAGTCTATAAATCTTTGTTCTTAAAAGGAAAGCCGCGAACTTAAAGCAGTTTGTTATGCGAGTCCTTTGGTCTTCGGTCGAACCCTTCATTGCCCTTTCAATAAGAAACAATCTCCATCTCCGAATTATTTTGGGTGAAATAATTTTGCGGGCGTAAGCGGTTACATGGGCGCCCTGGGCAATGTCGGCTCGCCTTTTAAAAGTTTACCTCCTTAAATCCGGTCACGCCGTACATTTTTCACTTTCCCTTCTCGAGATTTATTCTCGGTGCGGGTAATAACACGGCCGACTTATTTTCGGTGGAATGTCGACCTCCCGAAAACCACTCGTTCCCTTTTGGGTTGCGAACCACCCTCTAAACGGGTCTCCTATCCTCACGAGGGTCTTATTCCTCCTATTCTTTATCTTCAGTGTTTCCCAATCCCATTCCGAGTCCTCCTTAATCGTCCCTTACGACCGTCCCAATGGACACAGGCGAATGACAAATCGTCCTGCTCATTTCGAATGACGCGTTCGGCGATGGAGACTCAACACAAACCTTCTGATGGCGGTCGCAAGACGCCCAGCACTAAAGGTTAAATGGCAGAGGCAAAGACAAACGCATTAACCCATTGCCGTTAAAGTATGCCCTGTAGATACCGGTGGAAATGGTTCAATGTATATTTGGAGGAATGCCCTTTAGTTCGTGTATAATTGGGTTTGATATCTATTAGAAATGAGTTTTCGAAACGGATGCTCCTGTACAAGAATATTTCCTGTTGAAATATCTTCCATATTTTTTGTCTCTGAAATTGAAGGTCGAGTTTACTTCGTCTTTTGGAATTACTTACGCACAATCCAAGATATTAATTACTTAGATAAACCTTCAGAATCGTCGGCGATTCGTCATAATATTTATTCGCATAATATTCGTTTCAGTTTTTGTTTATTAAGCTCAGTCACTGGAATTTGAGGTGTATTTTGCCTTTGGTTTCAGGAATTTAATATTCATGATTTCCGACCTTGTCTGTAGTACATTTTAGCTTTTTCTGGTTAACGATTGTCTATCTTTACAGATTATTTTCTTGGTCTTCCGAAGCTATTATACTCTCGGCTTTTTTTAAGTTACAAACTGAGTAACATGTTTTAGTTGTACATCATAAAGAAGGAACGGGCATTTAGTATCACTGAGTCTGCACGAAAGGAACGAAACTGTTGAGTTTTCGAGATACATAAATTCACCTTAAAGTCCTGTTCGATTGTCGTTTTTTATCGCTTTTGATAACGTGACTTCTCTAATTTTCTGTTCGTGTTTACGAATTCGGCTGGAGGGAGTTGTGGCTAAGCTAGATCAAGTCCGGTTTGGATAAGGTAGGTCACTTTTGGATTAGATTTCCCTGGAACAAGTTCGTCTAGTTGAATGTTCGTTTTTAAATACCAACTCATAAATCCTTAGGTTTACAGTTACTGTGAGGATATTACCAAGGTTTTCTTCGTCCCTCAGAATATCTTTCCACAAAGTCTGGGAAAATAATTTATGATCAATATACAGATCCTTTATAATGTTAAAATGGTGATTATATTTATTCTTATCAAATAATTAAATGAAAACGGATAAAACTGATATTTACAGAAATTAAAATTAGAACAAGACCAGTTTCGCACATTCGGCTATTTTCGGTTGTTACTCGGCATAAATGAAAATAATCTTAATTTTAAGATGGGATTCCACGCGGTTAAGACTACAATCATTGTTTATCATTTATGATCATTGGCGAGTAATGTAATCACTCGAATTGCATATAATTGCGGCATTTTCCGCCATTAAGAGAGATTTCGGCTTTCCCTGCAGAGACCACAGTTTAATGTTTTCGATCCGCATTCAAGCCCTCCCCCAACCGCACCCACTTTCGCTTTCCACCCGAAGAAAAGGGTAAAAGGGTTTCTGGAAGGAATTTCCATTCGCGTGACACCCCTCCCAGCATCTCCTCCATTTCTCACGCTGTCCTCCCAATGTCACATTTTTTTGCCTCGCCGCTCACCTGAAAGCGTTCTTTTTTCTTCGCATTAGGCTAGTGTTTCATCTGGAATGGTCACGTGACTCCCTCCCCCCCGCCGTTCCCACGCTTCAACGAATGCACGGGCGCAATTCGCACGTCTCTTCCACCGGAATCCGCTCCCCACAGATTCTTCCCGTGAAATTATATCCCCGCTCCGGGGGAGGTGCGTGTCGGTCCTTCCCTTGATCCGCGCGCCGTAACCGGAGACCGGCCTCGTTTTTCGGCCGACGGAAAAAAGACAAACCTGCGAAGTGCGGGTGGAAGGAACCTGCGTGAACGGTGCCCGCGGTAAATCACCGTTCCCCCCTCCCCTCGGTCCTGCATCTCTTTTTTTAGGGCCAGGAATGCTGGGTACAGGAGTGAGAATACGATAGGTTTGGGTTTTTTTTGAGGAGGTTGCCCCTTTGGGGCGGGTTGAGCTTCCGCTGCAGGAAAAGGGAGATTATTTCGATATTTTTCTGGGAGATGGACGTTCCTGGAGTTGCGTCTACGACGGTTGCGACTGGGGTTTTCGGAGAATGAAAAGTACTGTTAACTCGCGAAAGACATCGTTTTAGAGTTTAAAGGAAGGGAGATCAGTTAGGACCGCGTTAGTCCTCGTGCCTCACAATATTATAAGTAGGTATCATAAATGCAAGTGCTTGAGTTACTTTTGTTAATGAAGAAAGGGAAGACAAGGTCACTTTCTGTAATATATTCAGCCCAAAGACTGCTTGGACAATCTTGGACTTACAATTAGAGCTGTAATCTGCAAATTAATATGCCAACCTCCTTTCTCCCTGTCTCGGCTAAACGCAAACTGCGACAAATGTCAATAATGGAAACGGGGAAGTAAAACCAAGGTCAAAAAAGAAGCAATCAAACAAGTAGTGAAAATAACAGATTATTTCCAACCGTTAAACTCGTGAATTAGAATTAAGGCGAGCAAGAAGTTAGTAATAATTAATGTTAGTGGGATATTAGTGGGATTGTACTGGGAAGTTGAATATCCGTATTTTATATGAGTAGATACATGAGATATTAATATCGGGATAATGTTCCGTTCTAGTTACTAGTGCCTCTCCCTTTGTCTTATTTTTGTTAACAAACATTAAATATGACAAAGGTTTCATATAGGCTTTGGATGAGCTGTAAATTGCCCAATTTGAACCACTTGCGACATGATCCTCAGAGTATTAGGAGAGAATAGTTTTCTTACCACCACTGCCGTTAATAGCTCAGTTCGACTAGAGATAGTAGAACATACTATAATGCCGACAATGAAATTAGTTTCCGATTGACTACCGCATTGTCATGGTTATGCAAATTTATTTCGCAATGACCACTACGAGAATTTGCAGAAATACTTATCTTTTGGAAACCCCGTTGAAAATATTTGCGAGAGTTGCACGATTTCAGCGGTTCATTCATCAACCAGTTCCTCTTCCCAATCGAAGTCCCCTTCTCGTCCCACGGGATGCAATTGTACTGAGGAGAAGTGGAGCGGAATGGAGTTATCGGGCGTCGATCGGAGGTCTAGTGGAGTGAAAGCGAGCAGGAACTCAATTCGATACACGTGGGAAGCGAAGGTCGAAGGAAAGAGAGAAAGGAAGATAAAGGTTGGGGGATGGCCGGGAATGAGTTTGTTCTAATGACCTGAGCTCCGCACATCAGGTGATGATTCACGCTTCGCATGCAACGATGTCTCGCGAGACAGAGTGACTTCAGAATATATTATCTCCTCCCAAGAAAAACGTCAATGAATTCACTACAGTCTACCAATACGAATAAAATTTTCTCTGTAAAATTGTTTTATTTCATAATATGAATATATTATGATATCCGTAGCGTAGCTTCTCTTAGAAAGATTTTCAGAATGTTAATTAATTAATTTCCAAATCAATTCTCGAATGATGACAAAAATGTTTATAACGAAGCAATAGGATTTTTTGTGAAAAATCTTCGCCTCTCCCTTTTCGTAGCCTTCTTGCCTCACATTTCCAAATATCAAATGAAAGTGCAACTTAAATGCATATCGATAGAATTTATCCCTGTAATCATTTACATTTAATTTTCTTTATATCAGATATACATATATATAAATACGGACCTTACTTTTTAGCGCTATTTGTTAAATATTGTTGCATTCCTGAAATTGACCTAGCATACTTCTGAATTAGCATATAAACTTCATACCAGCTTTTAATTACAATTAACTTTGGTCTAATGCTCGAAAGTGCCTTGGAAACGAATACGTAGGTGTAATTCTTCTAAAGTGTTCAAAGGTAATATCTCACTTTTTCAAATTTAAGCGCCCTTTACTTTCTATACTTTCAGTATAAATTGCTGAAGCGTGTGATTGATGTTTCTTGCGTGAAACTTTTGGTGACTGAATGTATATTTACAAGTGCAATTGATGTATGAGTTGATATATGAATATATAAGGATTCTTTATTTAGTTCAAATAAGGCGACTATATCAATAAAAGTATAAAAGATGTAATGAAAACGTTTCTTAAGCACTTTTTGAAGTATGGAGTTCGCGGTCTCTAAGTACTTAATTTAAAACCAATCGTATACTGTCAAGTCAGATTATTGCTTTATCCTTACGGCTATTATTTTAAACAAAGCAATGGGAACGACCTCCTCTGTCTAGCTGTCACGGTTTTCAAGGTACTTGAGCTGCCATCTAACGGAGAATGCGTATATTATTGCGGCTGCTGAGATACGCGGGAATATAATAATAATAATAATTGTGTATTTCACGGGCATGTATTGCCCTTTTCAAAAATCATTCATACGTATTATATAATAACATAAGAACAAGATTTATAAAAGTATTACGACTAACCTTAAAATAAGAAAACATTACAGAGACTTATGGCTAAATATTTTTGAAGTTCATACTTATAAACATCAACCATCATATATATTGATAAAATATTAATGTATCTCTTCTCTTTACAGCCAGCACGTCATTCAAAGCTCGAGAAGGCCGACATTTTGGAGATGACGGTGAAGCATTTGCAGAACGTGCAGCGGCAGCAACTGGCAGTAGCCGTGGCCACCGATCCGACCGTCCTTCATAAATTCCGCACCGGCTTCAATGAATGCGCTGGGGAAGTTAGTCGATATATCGGCCGAATTGAAGGCGTAGACCCAACAGTGAGGTCAAGACTGCTTGCCCATCTCGCATCCTGCGTCTCTGGTCTTCACCAACTTACTCCATTTTCATTCGGCGCCATGGCAGCCGCTGCAACGCCTCCACCGCCGCAGATGGCCTTCCCACCACAGATTCCCACATCTTCTGCTATGCCTTCCCCTGCGGACGAGGGTGGAAGCATCCTGCCAGGAGGTCCTCGTTCCGCAATGACCACTGGTGTCACTGGTATACCTGCTTTTCCTCCTGGAGACGTTAACAACAATCAGAGTCAACGGCAAGGAGCTGCAACTAATTTGATGGGAGGTATTCAGCTGATACCAAGCAGGTTACCTAGTGGTGAGCTTGCTCTCTTGCTACCTGGAAGTGGAAGGCTTTCATCAGAGGGAGATAATTCATCAACCTTTCCGACTGCTAATACAAGCCCCATTACACCCACCTCCCTCTCTGTCCCAGGTGGGCCTTCACCCTCTGCTTCAGGTAGTCCACCAGGTCATACCCATCAAAGTGCATTTACAGCAGTCACTAGGGCTCCCAGTCCACCTCCACCATCAAGTATTCCTCATGGTCCTCCTAGTCCTGCATCATCAACGTCATCATCTTGTGCCTCCAACAGCTGTGATTCTGCCTCATTTGTTAACTCTTCTCCTACATCAGGGCACCTCCAACCAACAGAAGCACATAAGTTTTCTCATCGGTTCCCATGTCCCCCTTTGCCACCTTCCAGTCATTCAGAAACATTCTCACCTTCCATCCTTTTGGCTCCTACCCCTAGAACAGTGCGGGTGATAGACACTTGTTCAAGTGATGCAAAAGTGGGAGGATCTAGAGAGGACATGCATGAAAATCTCACAGTGAAAGACAGAGAGCCATCCTTTGAGCCACCTCGTCTTGTGCCTGAATATGCCTCTGCTGCATCCCTTGTTTATCCCGTTTGTCCCCCAGCAATCTCATTAAATGCACCAACATCCATGCTTTCAGAGACCCTTATGTCACAACCTCCTCTCTTCCTTCCATCACCAGTCCCAAGGGAAGTCCTTGATTTTTCTGTAAAGAGGGAGAGAGTGTCAGGAGCAGAAACTGATGATGAAAATAGTCCTCGTGGCACAAAGCGGCCTCTTTCTGAGGACTCAGAGAAGGAAGATGATATTAAGCCAGCAATGAAGATGGCGAGGTTGGAAGTTAAGGTAGAGCCATCACCTTTGGAAGAGACTGAGGATGGTAGGAAATCCAAACTCTCTGAAGAAAGGGTTCCTGTGGAGGTGACTGCTGATGGATGTTCATCAGCTGCTTCTAACCATTCAAACTCTTCTTCTGAAGGAACCAGCAGTCTGGATATGTGGAGACCATGGTGAAAATGCTGGTATATTCTATTTTGAAGAGTGAAAGATACCATACAGAACTAATGATATATGTTTTAATGTGATAACTCTTTTACTATTTGTAATATTTTACATAGTGATCAGAAATGAAATGCATTATCATTATGTTTTAAGAAGTGATGACTGAGTTGAGTTCTTAAGAATACAGAACTGACTAAACTAGCTGTGGAACTTTCCTTGTTTTCTAAGTGTAAAAAAAAACTGAGTGTTGCTAGATCAATGAGTATTCACGAGAGAAAGTTCTTACGTGTTTGAGGAAACTCAAATATTTTTATTTTATAGTTAAGCTTTATCCTAGTTCACAAGTGTACCTATTAAAATAAATTTTATAATCACTGAGTACTTTTATAAATTATAGGAAGATTATTTATAAAATAAAAAGTTTTTTATGACATGAGGATGTTCCTTTTAATTTGACCCTTTAACTTAATCTCTCTTAAATTGTTAAGAAATACCTAAGTGCAAGGAAACGAAATATTTAATTTCCAAATCATGTTTAACTTGCGCACCTTGAAGGTATGAAGGAATGAGACTATATTTAAAGTATAAAACAATAAAAATTCTTCAATATAAGACATGAATGAGACTTGATTAGTGAAAGAAAATCTATTAATCATCATAATTAGTTGAATAGTTGTAAAGGTAAGTTGGATGGCAAAAGCTGTTATTTCTTTTCAATTAATTAAAATCAAAAGAGAAGAGGAACTGTAGGTAAGAATTATTTAACATTGTATTCCTATTTAATACATTAGAAGGAAGAGAGACCATTCTTCTTTTGCTCTTATCTTCTATTGAAAACTAAATCCATTGCATAAAAGCTCTATCTCAACCAAGGCTTGTCAAAAGCAGTTTATGTTTCTGGTGACGCAATGTCAGTGCATTGTCTCCAATGCCAACATCTCTAGACTAATGGCTCTTCTAAAGTAGAGCTTCCCATGATGATGATCGTGATCCTGGTTCAGCATCTTGGTCCTCATTGGAAATTAACTTAGACTAAAGGTGAATGTTCTATCTGCTTGACTATTTGAGTACTAAATTCTTTTATAAATTCCATTGATTTACTCAAAACATCATGATGTATTGCCTCAGAAAATTCTGCTTAAAAATATAAATAAGTTGCTTTATTAAACTGAGAGCATCAAACCCAAATTTTTTTGTGGTCTCATGTTTATGATAATTCAAGGGGATGACAATGAATTTCTGCTCAAGAGTTCTTTTTTAGCTGTAGAGAACAAATTCACACTTCCTAGTTCAATGTTAGACCCTGTATTAATTGGTGCAGCCATCTTTTGGCTGATATTTTTCAGTACTGATTTAACAACAACTCTATATACTTGTTATCATGGACAGCTTTGATGGTTTAGTGATCATCACACAAAAAATCAACACATAGCAGAGTGAGTATTTTGTTACAACATTTTCGCTATACATATATAAAATTCTTTTGTTTTTAATATAAATACTGCAAAGAATCAGCTGAAAAGTACTTTAAATGTATCATTATAACAGTAATCGAATGCATGAAATTATTTCGTATTGCTGCTCTCTTAAATCCTCATTGAGAAATTTGGATCTGGCAAGAGAAATTTTAATCAGAGGGAAATAATTGAAACTGGAATATCACATAGCCCGTAGTATGATTCAATTGATTTGCCATGGCTGGTACAATTTTATTCATAGGATTTCACTAGTTTGCAGAACCAGTACCAAGTCTATCTTACGTGATAATTAAAATATAATTAGGGGTAGTTAAATCCATTCATTACAATTAGGATGAAAGATCAAGAAATTCATCTTTCTTATTTCATCTTTAGTTTTTCAAGTTAGAATGATAGCAGAAAATGTATATGTTTAGGAATGCAGTGCTTTGTTGCATACTCCAGATGGATAAGAATCAATTCATAAGGCATCACAATCCTGATCCTCCATGCAGTCTATTTTTATTGAAAAAAAACAAACCTCCCCGAAAATTTATCATAATGTAGGTGAGATGAAGTAAGTCAACTGAGGTTAGTCTAATCAATTAACCACTTGAATATCTTTCCAATATATTCCTTACCTAAAATAAATAAATTATTATGTTGAAAATCAAAATGAAATAGAATATGAGATATTGTAGCCTCATAGCATTGACTGCACTCCTGATTAACAGTCAAAGAGCCTTACTGTGATTGTGATAATATATTGATAACGTTTTAAGAAAAGGCCATCTCTTAGATGGACCTCTCCTAACTTATCATAGGCACAGAATGCCCATGATTTCTGAAAAGAATCCAGAAAAGATCTTTTATAAATCAATGGGAAAGAGATTGCACAATATTGCATGATGCAGAGTTAGACATATTAGCATTATGACACAACAGTCTTTGCTCATCACTGCAAGCATAATCTGCCCTTCATTTATCTTTTATATATCAGAGAATATTAACTGAATTTTGCTCGCTTTGTTGTAAACACTTCGCTTGCCTCGCTTAGTTGTAATGATTTCTTAAATGAATGCTGTATTTGAAATCTTTTCTAAACTTCTACCAAACTCTCGGCACTGAACATGACAAGGAGGCCCACTGCTACCATCATCACCATATTATAAGATTCATAGGAGACTACATAAGTGAGAGATGATTTATTTCAAATATGTTATTAAGTGAAAAAATATTTCATGTGAAAGAAGCTGCATTTTGTCAATTTTGTAATCTGTTTCGGCAGTGTAATTTAATTAATGTTTTAAAAATTTATCTGATATAAGTTGGGTTTCTTAGATATTTTCGTTAGTTTTAAATCAAATAATCATACTCAACAATACTTTGTACTAGTATTTGGTATTATGATAAGTCATCGATAGATAACCAACCCCTCTATATTCATAAGGAGGCTTCTGCATTGATACACCAACCCTACTAAACAATTTCACTTGTGTGAAATTTATCTAATTATAAATGATACCGATTTAGGGTTCATTTTGTGGTACTTATTAACTTGTAAAAAATCCATGGTAAACGAACTTTTACTAGGCCACTAATTTATTATCCGAATAACACGACCCAGGTTTCGTAGCGTCCCTACATCATCAGGTGACAAAATAAAGACACACTTCAAAAAATATACACTCATGAAAGGAGGAGGGAGAGGGGAGAGAAGGTAGCAAGTAACAGAAGGAAGAATAAAGGGGGAGGAATGTGGAAGGGAGGGGGTAAGGGATGAGGCAGGTTACATAGCAAAGGTTCTCAATTACAATCCGTTGAATTGCAAGAAATACAGAATTACAAAGTAAGTAAGGAAAGCTAGAGTTAAAAATGAAGGTAAGGTCATTAAAATCACTAATATCAAAGAAGATGCAAAGAGTTTCTTGTCTTTATTTTGTCACCTGATGATGTAGCGACGCTACGAAACCTGGGTCATGTTATTCGGATAATAAATTAGAGGTCTAGTAAAAGTTTGTTTACCATGGATTTTTTATAAAAGTATTATTGTGCATTTTCTTTGATAAAGAAAAACTGATCTAGTTGTATATCAATATTCAGGTTTGAGTGTCTACCTATGTGATATAGCAGAGAACTTAGCTGAATGATTTTTTTAGAATTTACAATTATGAAGTAGCTCCTTACTATGCCAAGAAGTTACCTGTAGTGCTCATATACTCCTCAAAGCCATCAGATATACTATGCCTGGCATTGTTCTACACTTCATCCTATGAAAGCTTAATTTTTTGTAATGTTATATGAGGTAAGTTGAAAAAATAATGGGAATTTTGTAATTCCACATGTTATATTAGTCTGATTTGTGCAATTTTTTTGCAAATAATGCATCCCTGAGACAGCTACACGCCATCCCAAAGAATTAGTTCCAGAAGTATTTTGGGGATTGTAAAAAATGCTGGAATTAGTGTATAATATCAAATGAGAACAACTTTTAAGGGGGGAACATTGTTGTAGACAAATAAATGAAATTCTTTCCAAGAAATAAATTCCCATTATTTTGTTAACATCTTGTATGATATACATATAGCCTAATATGCTTGTTTTGTAATTTTGTGATGTATATTTTATCAACTATAAGAACATACATCCCATAGATCATTTTAAAATTGCTAATACCCTGTACCAGTATAACAAACTGGTAATCACCTTAGCTGCTCTCTGTATCATTAGCATGAATAAAAATTAAATGCTATTTAGCTTATAAAAACAGAAATCTTAAGTGAAAAAATTGTTCAAGTGGAGTGTGATCTCGGATAAATCAATGCAATGAGAATACAGCTCAATTTATGCGTCTCTTTCACTTTCACGTGACTAAGAACTTATTACAAACAAAATATAGATAAATGTTTATAAATTTTCATTTGTAGTGGTCTCTGGCTGATATCTTGAATAGAAATTTAGTAAATGATTTTTATTTTGGAGAGTGGAATGTTTTACCTAAACCACCCTATGAACACAATCTTTGAAGTTTCTCATGATATTTCAGGTGCTCCTCAAAATTACCCACCCACAGAAAAGGTTTTCTGATATGCCTAACAGAAAGATGAGGTTTCAAAAATACCAAATGCTTAAGTTAGTTTCCCTATTCCCTATGTATGAGGGATGCAGTATGAAAAGTCACTTGTTTAGAAGCTATAAAAGACAAAATATTCAAGATAAAATGTGTTCAAAAATAATATATTACAACTGATTGCTACAAAACACTATTGCTACATACACTGATATGATAACATCTATTACCAGCTTTAATAATATCAATTGAAATTGATTTCATGTCAAGAATGGTCTACATTATTCAACGATCTTCTTAAATGTTCACTATTAATTATTTACAAACAATTTAACCCTCTCTTTTGAATTATGATGAATCTATTATTTATAGATGCTTCTCCAGATTCATTCATATAGATAGATAGATAGATAGGATACTAATTCACAGGCTAAACCACAAGCATCATTGACTTGACATTTTTAGGACGTATTGGCCATAACGTGTAACCACCAAAAAAATTGCGATTTTGAACATCAGTGTCATGGGTTCGATTCCAAAGGGCCCCAAAGTCTCAATTTTTTCCATTTAAATGCATTGCTTTGATTTTCGGAAATTTAAAAAAATACTTCCCGGATAGGTAGAGAATCAAAACTCTAGGAGCCTATATATATGGTCATGATCTATCGAAAACATAAATGACTTTCACGGAAAATATCCTGGGTTCGATGCTATGACGATGCAAATATTTGCCCTTTAAAGTACATGGGAGTAGTTTTTCATTATTTTTTTGATGCACGTATCGAAATGATAGGATGTTCTTGCTTGGCTAGAAAATGTATGCTAAGAATTTGTATAAGAAAATAATATAGATAAGACAGAACTGTTCCTGGGCTCGATGCCAGAGCACAATAACTTTTCTCTCAAATATAAGGGAAAAGTAAGACGTCGTTTGAGGCAGTTGCAGTCAATATTTCTGCTTGAATTTTCACACATAGTTATAGATGGTGATCCTATGTTGTGCTGCATAGTAAGTTCACCAGGTCTTCAGCGAAAAAAGTTGTCAAACACATGTCCAGGGGCCTTTTACGAAAAAACATATCAATTCATAAGTATCTACATTGCAGTGATTTACATTGTATGATAAGGCTGGTGGTCACACAAAGGCTCCGTCATATGCTAATTACATAATAAACGTTTCGGTTAGTAGATTCTATATTTCTACTCATGAAATAAAATTCCAATATTAGAAGTATACGTTGCTATAAATAAGGTTAGGTTGCAAGTGACGCTTTAAAATATTGTTCTCCCATCTATCAGGTTGATCTACACAATCTACACTATCTAATCTAACGGTTGATCTTAACTATTGATGTCACTGTTGCTATCCAAGAGAATTTTTTTGTTTACAACCAGAAACTTTCCCAAAATATTTCGTTTATTTTATTGCTGTTCTCGCAATTCAAATAAAAATCAATATTCCACGACTGAAATAAAAGTATTCATCCAATTTCCTTTCTTTTGGTACCTGTCGCGACTTCGTACGACTTCTTTTACTAATTTAATTTTGCAAAAGAAACAAACCCTGCATGCGATAAAAATGAGATTTACGTGCAAACCCTATGGAAATTTATTCATGGGCCCAGGCCCGGCCCGAGCCCGATAGACTGCCTGCTTACCCTGCCCGAGCCCGGCCCATGCAGACCTCTATTATAGAGTAACATCCAGACCACGCGAGAGGTCGAAGAGGCAACCGCGCACCCTTTTTCCACCCCCTCCCCTGCACTTTCTTGGTGTGATAAGCGGGCTCAGCGCTCCGCGAAACAAGGATAAATAAAATTCTACATGGACAATGGTAGTAATTTTTCATAGTAAAAATTATCACATTCGTCAACAGTGCGTGTATGCGGTGCCTACGGCACTTTAAAATTTCTTGTAGGTCGTTAAATAACGAAAATAGCAGAGTTTTCTTTATCAACAATTTTTGGATAGTAAATAAGTAGTAACGAGGTTCTACTTCAGCATATGCATTTATAAAAGATAGATCTTGCACCTTATGAAGTCTCATGTTGATAACTTGAGAAGCTTTTGAAAAATTAGCGTTCAAAGTGGAGCTACCGATTTCTGAGTGCAAAAAAACGTGCTTTTTTTCATACAATGCCAAATAAAAAATATGTTGATAAGGTAAAAAATCGCTGATGGTATTCACAAAACGTAAAAATAAATTTTCTTTCATTTTCAGTTTATTTCATTGCTATTGATGAATAGGTTACTGAGATACAACACTTCAAACTCGAGTATCTAGACTTTTTGCATGGACAGTAGATACTGATTTTCTCGGAGTATGTAAATTTAAAGTCACTTTCTAATCATCAACTGCTATCAGTTAGGAAAACTGTATTGACTAAATTAACGTATGTTTAAGATGCTTGCTACCTAAGCGATAGTTTCATAACATCTTCGTTTTGGTACCCCACCTAGTCTAAGTGAGTTGGTTTGGAGTTCCTTGTTTGAGCGATTGGTTCTCACGTCTGCTCGCTCTTGTGCATGAATCGTACAATATTTTATGGAAATTGTTAATTAAAAACTTTATTTCATTTTTCTTTTTCTTGTTTTGAGGAAGTGAATTCCCACGCATTAGGATGATTCTTCTTAGGATGCCTTGGGTGTAAAATCGAATTTCCGTTCAACGTAAGATTATCAAACGATGTCTACCGGATAATCGATACAGGTTAGTTCTTTTATAATGATATTTTCTGCCTAATAATCTCTCTGATATTTAAAACTAGAGCACAACATATTATTATATTTTTAGCTATGCAGTTCATTTCCAAGTCGTTTGGTTACTTATTTTTAGTTTTCCAACATTATTTACTTTATCCAATGAAATTCCAATTTTAAACGTTAGAAATATAATAAAAGCAGTTTATGAAACAAAACAAAAGCTGAAAATACAAAGAAATCTTACTTCATCTGTAATTTACGAGGAATTTTATTTTAATTTTATAATGTGCTAAAGTAGATAGATATTTGGAAGTTACCTGGTTCTATAAGGGTTAAGAATCTTACTCGTAAACAAATAATGAAGGTAAAGCAATTTAAAAGTATGCTTTCATGGGATTTAGCGGTTCAAGAAGTGTTTTTTCATGCGATGAGCATTTATATTTTTTTAGCATAATTATGATTACCATTAATATTTTGTTCATAATTCTGATTTTGTTTGTTTTAAATGCAAAATTAGTTGTTGATTTTACATAAAAGATTGCAGCAATGGATGACTCAATATTCATAGGGCTTTGTGTGATTAGAGATTAGAGTAATTAAAGTAATATTTTTCCTAATTATTTCGGGATTACCTGGATATCGTCTACCGATGTCATATTAACGAGCTTTATATTTGAATTTGAAGTTTTTATTTTCCTGTTCAGTCATATTTTATTTAATGCCTTTCCTTAAACATTCCTTTCAATATTAGATCCATTTTTATTCTTACCGGTGAATCCTTAATTGCTTTCTGTTAGAAATCTTGAAATTTTAAATTAACTTAAGTCGAAGACCTTTTCTATCACGATAAGTTTATGTCATCAATGGAAATGATCATTGATGATTATATCATCTAGTAGATACTTTAATATATCCTCTTTACGGAGGTTCTGAATATAATTTTGAATTTGAATTTTATGATAAGCTACGGTTACAAGCATTTTATTTTGTTCATTTATCATCGCATCTTCGTTTCGATTCAATTTTTTCATTCTTTCCAAATAAAAAATTAAATTAAATAAGCAAACTATAGGATTTTAAAACATTTTTTCAAGATAAGATATATCTGTTTTTAAGGTTAAATGAATAATTGAAGTGAGTTCCTAACCGATATTTAACAATTGCAATGTGGTATCCGACCTTGTTTAACAACGTCGCGTAGTAAATACTAGATTGTGTGATTGCTACTAAAATCTGTATGATCTTTTGATTCATGCTATATTGTATGGAGTAATTATTTAATTAAAAATTGATTTGTGATTTTTCTTTAATAAAGTTTTGAGGAAGTAAATTCTCTCCCTTTTGGATGAATCTTCTTGGTGTGATACCGAAACTGTGCTCAAAGAAGGATAATGGAAAGGTTGTCTTCCGGATTCCAGATTCAGGTTAGTTCTTTTATAATGATATTTTCTACCTTATTCGAACGGTCTAAACAGTTTATTGATCAATAGAAGAAGCGTCCGAAGTGTATTTAACATACCACTGTATATAGATATTTGTATGTTACCAGGTTCGATATAAGACTTTATAATATTAAATGAATACCCAGGGTGTTTGAGATTTAAAAGAGATTTAAATCCTCAACGGGACCAAGTATTTCAAGTTAATATTATTTCTTCCGCATTTCTCGTCCGTCTTACAGATTAATTAACCCTTGCGTTATAGATGGTGGGCATTAGTTGTTTTTCTTATATTTACTCAGCTACCTATTTGCCTCTGAACAATTTTACCCCTTATTTCGAAATATAGCTATTAAAATTAGACCCTAAATTACTTAATTTCCCTTCGTTTTATTAATTCTGTTAATGATTGTTTTATTAATGAGAATAGTTTAAGTTTTTCATTATTAAAATATTATTATTTATTTTATATGTCGAGAATAAATTAGCAATTTCGTAAGGTCATACGAATCCGAGAAAGCATTAAAAGACGAGAAATTTAATTTTTACTCTTAGTAATACACATAATTTCAATGTGAATACGACGATATATTTAGGATTATCTTTTTTACTTTTATTCTGTTTTAGTTAGTTAAAATTCAAGATTATCTGTTTATTTTATATTGAAGATAACTGCAATATGTTCTTTATATTCTTTGAGTATTGCGTAGTTAGCTTTTATTATCGCGGAAGTAATGTCCCCGTAATGAAAGTGGATGTCATTAGATCGCTGTGATTCTTTTCCCCTATTTATTAAGATTACCATAGTTTCACTATCTCTTTCTTTCTTATCATAACTCAAGCATTTTAAGTACAAGAACATGGCATCAACTCAAGGTTTAGGTTTCCTCGAATCACTTCCACTGAAGGATTTTTGTAAAGAAGCATTTCTAGCTTTAGCATTCACCTTCAGGGCTTTCAACAAGTTAAGGCTTTCTTTTCGTTAATAATGTCCGAAATTGTAAATATCTTTCGCTTAGTTCGTTTGTGTTACATATTCATAGGTCTGTAGCGAAACGTGGGTGTATTATTGATCATGAATCATAACCTTAGGTGCATATGCTATGCACCTAGGGTTTTATAATTGCTTAGATTTCGACGAGCTCCTAGAAATTATCGGGTAGAATATTATTGCTCTTATCCTTCAACTGAATCTCATTTTATGATATTTAGGACTCCTTGGCATTTTAATTTTGCTGCCTTATAAATTTATAACTCACTGGTTCGATGTAAGACTTTGTAATATTAAATAAATAACCAAGATGTTTTAGATTAAAAAAGTCACTTTGATGAGATGTCATATTATACTGTAGTAAGTCTTCGTTATTTCTTATATTTTTGCGTCTAATTTAATTAATGAGATTGTAGCTGGTATGAATTCCCAATACATATATAAGGAAATAAACATTTTAAAACTTTTGTCATCATTCAGAAAGCGATTCCAAGTGTCATTCCTCAAAATCTATTGATCTAATTATATGATTTCAAAATTTTCCAAAGCGCGATTTTGCCTTCATTCAATGACTCCTATGTTAGAGGAGGCCCGTCACTTTAGATTTACTTTTAAGATTAATCAATCTTATTTTTGCATTAATGCCTCAGTTTCAGCCTGAAAAGGCACTTATATTTTACATTTTCTATCTCACAGAAAACTTAAACGTATCGATTAAGTTACAGTGTTCTTAATTATTACTGATGCTATCGATGTTAACTAAATCTAAAAAAAAACTGCATTATCAACTTATGTAGAAACCAACATTCAAATGAGAGCAGTGAAACGGTTATAAAAATTGCTTCGTACAGATTATGGAAAGTCAACGTCAAACATAGAAACGTGTATTCAAGTAAAAGGAGAGAATCAAAATTTGCACATTTTTCAGACTGTAAAATGGTTATCTATCTCTACGTTCAAGAATATAGGATTAAACGTATTTGTAGGGTGATTTACGTTTCTATCACATAAATGGCGACACTTTCCCATAAAATATACGTACACAGTACATCTTTTTAAAGGCTTTATTTATTTTTTAAAATAAAATTTATTATTATTGTGTTCATACGAAATCGAGAAAGCATTGAAAGAAGATAAATTCAATTCTGAATCCTTAATTTTGTCGCTCAATTCTACTTCCCGTTTGATGTTGCTAGAAACATTTTGTAATTATAGAAATTATAGTAAGTTTTCATGATTAGAAGAAACTTGCACTCCATATGAGTGACGCTGCTACGAATTCAGTGCTATGGCATTTTATTCAAAAGAATTTAGGCCAAATAAATAGAGTTAATTACGTTTAAAGATAGTCATGAAGGGTACCCTTCATGACTATCTTTAATGCCACGTGGCAATTTTTTGTGACATAAAATTTTCACTTACAATAAATAAATCGATGACTGAAGTTACTGTCTTGTGGCTACTACCTTGTACTTTTTTGAATGTTCTCTTCAACAAATTTGTCTGTAGAAGGACATTGAAGAGGAACTGTTGTTTGAAATAGCGCTCTAATTATTTTGCGGTTCTCCCGTTATGAGAATCATCAGTCAGTTCAGCTGCTATACAGTTAAAGATTCTTAATTAAATTCTAAATCTTTAATTTTGATTTGTCAATTTTACCTTCCGTTTGATGTTGCTAGAAATAGTTTGTAATAATAGAAAACATAGTATGTTTTCATTTCGAGGAAGGGCCCCGGCCAGCGGAGGCCCCGGAGTAGGAGGTCCCCGGCGTGGGAAGTACCCGGCGAGGGAGTACCCCAGCGAGGGTAGGTCCCTGCCTGGGATGGCCCCAGCGTAGGAAGGCCCCAGCGAGGGAGAGCCCCAGCGAGGCTGGGCCCTGGCGATGGAGGTCCCCGGCTTGGGAAGACCCCAGCGAGGGAGAACCCGGCGATCGAAGGCCCCGGAGTGGGAGGTCCCCGGCGTAGTAAGTACCCAGCGAGGGAGAGCCCTAGGGAGGCTGGGCCCTGGCGATGGTGGTCCCCGGCTTGGGAAGACCCCAGCGAGGGAGAACCCGGCGTGGTAGGCTCCCGCTCAGGGAGGTCCTGGCGAGGTAGTACTCCAGAGAGGGAGGGCCACAGGGTAGGAGTTCCCCAGCGAGGAAGAGCCCCGGCGATCGAAGGCCCCGGAGTGGGAGGTCCCTGGCGTAGTAAGTACCCAGCGAGGGAGAGCCCTAGGGAGGGAAGACCCCAGCGAGTGAGAACCCAGCGTGGGATGGCCACAGGGTAGCAGGGCCCCAGCGAGAGAGGGCCCCAGCAAGAGAGGGCCTCGGTGAGGAAGGTCTCAAGCGAGGTAGGCCCACAGCGTAGGATGATCCCAGCGAGGGAGGTCCCCAGCTTGGGAAGAACCCGGCCAGGGAGAGCCCCGGGGACAGAAGACCCCAGCGAGGGAGAACCCGGCGTGGTACGCTCCCGCCCAGGGATGTCCTGGCGAGGTAGTACTCCAGAGAGGGAGGGCTGTGGGAAGTGGTCTGTGTGGGAAGCCCACAGGGTAGGAGGGCCCCAGCGAGGAAGGGCCCCGGCGAGCGAGGGCCCTTGCTAGAGAGGGCTCCGTTTATGGAGGGCCCCGGCGTGTTAGTGCCCAGGCGATGGAGGACCCCAGCGAGAGAGGGCCTCGTCAAGGAAGGGCTCAAGTGATGGAGGGCCCCAGCGTAGGATGGCTCTAGCGAGGGAGGGCCCCGGCGAAGGAGGGCCCGGGCAAGGAGGACCCCAGCAAGGGAGAGCCCGGCGTGGGAGGGTCCCGCCGATGAAGTGCCCCGGCGATGGAGGACCCTGGCTAGGGAGGGCCCCGGCGCGGGAGGCACCCCAAGTGGGAGGGTCCCGCTGAGGGAGTGCCCCGGAGAGGGAGGTCTCCGGCGAGGGAGAGCCCCGGCGAGGTAGGGTCCCAGCCTTTGAGGACCCCAGCGAGGGAGTATACCGGGAAGGTAGGGCCACAGGGAGGAACGTCCCAGCGGATGGCCCTGTCGAGGGAGAACATATAGATTTTAATTTTACCCCCACACCAATCTTTGAATTGTGAATTCTCATTTGAGGAACAGAAAAATGTGTTTTCAAAAGGGAATGACACTATATATCATAGGTATGAGATGGTATAAGAGCTTATATTACTCCAGGAAAGCCTTAAACTTCAAATATCTAAGTGTAAAGTCTCAATCAACTTTATATTAGATAACTTGAAACAAGGCAAACACTGATTTACTGGAATGTAAACAGTATAGTTTGGAATTGAATAAGTAGTAATCAGTTTTTCAATTGTATATGTCAGTCTTTAACAATTTACTATAGAGAATCAAAGAATATACCTCTTTATATTCTTGTAAAACAAGTTTTTACACTTTAAAATATTGGCTGCCTCTAGGTTGTAGTGCTTGTATATGCATACTTAATGCAGCCAAAGGTGACAGTTCACACACAGATACAACCACTCTCCTACTTTATATTTGTTGCAACACATCTCATGATACATTTTAATGTTATCCTGTAATATTAAAAACATTTTGCAGAATTCTCCAGCAGTGGAAGGGCTTAGATATGCAAATCAAGATATATTCTTGTATTCAATCTTGAGAGCAACTGATTTGATAAATTCTCTCCTTCTGTTTGCAGAACTTTAATTAATGAACAACATGGTTTTTCTTATGGGAAGTCAACCACTACCTATCTCCTTGTATTTCAAAATTTTGTATATGAAGCCTTAGAACAGCAAGGACAAGTTGACGCTGACTTTATACAAATTTTTCCAAAGCTTTTGATAAAGTTAACACTCAAGTCTGTCTGTAAAGTATCCATTTGGTACCTCACCCTCTCACACATAAGCTACTAAGAGCTTTCAGAGAGGAATGAGGTATACTAGACAAGATGAGGAGTGAGATAGTTTGCCCTTCCTTTCCTCACTGAGCCAGAATGCTATAAGCAGAAGTGAAGCATAATGACTCTACGAGTAACACTTTTCTTGCCAGTCCATAAGGAGAGAACTTGATCAGTGCAATTATCCACTCAAACCTCAGAAGCCTTAATTTCATTTCACAGCCATGATCATGACTGTGACAAAAGGAAATGAAAGATACATTTTTCTATATCCTGTACCAAATGGCAAACAAATATATTCCATTCTTCAGAATAAATAATCCAGTCAGTACTGTTATCTTAATTAGAAGCCTACAATATAACTATTTGTTAATGTTTTTACTCTAATCAAGAGCTACCTAGCTAAATGAAAATTGTTGATTAATTTGGTTAACTCTACTTCTAATACATCTGCTTCTCGTCAGGTGTTCCCCAGGGGTCTCATTTAAGTCCCCTTCTGTTTCTTCTATTTATTAATGATATAGGTGAACATTAAAGACCTTAAATATTTCTTGTATGCAGAGGTCTTAAAGATATTTCACCCAATCAATAACTTCCATAATTGTGTTGAACTACAACATTGTTTGAATAGGATTGTCAATTGGTTGTAATATAAACTTCATGGACTTCAATATTTAAAAATGTAGTATATCAACTTAAAAAAGACTTCCATAAATTATGATTGTTTCTTTGTGATAGTGTATTAAATAGAGTTCTACATATTTCTGACTTGGGGGTTCATTTTGATGATGAGTTTTCATTTACATATTCCGAGTCTAAAAACAAAGGCATATAAGATGCTGGATCATTTCTCTCATGTTACAAGGAACTTCTATGATATTTATTGCATGAAGCTATTATATGTATCATTGGTGAGATACATCTTGGATTATAGGAAAATATTCAAAGGAAGTTCCTAAGAATTATTGCATACATTTTCAATATAGAAAGGAATTGTGAAGAATACGAGGGCTTAATGAATTGTTTCATCTTACCACTTATGTCTTATAGGAGGAAGCAATTGGGGCTACCATAAGTAAACAACCTTAAATGGACATATAAAATGTTCAGAACTGCTCTCCCTCATTAATTACAATTGTCCTATAGTTTCCACTAGAAACCATGATATTTTTAACATCCCTTAGTTACTAAGTAATAATACTTTTTATCTGCCTTTATACCATGTATTGAGAGACCCTTTTAATTTCTGTGTTGGGTATGATTATTTCAATACATCTAACTATATGTTTAAAAATGTTAAGTCCAATGTTGTATGATAATTTTATAATAACTTATTTTGTATTATAAAATTGATATTCCTTTTTACTTTTATATTCTATTTCGATTCTATTATAGATTCTATCTTATTTTTGGAGTTTCCTGTATAAATGAGGTTGTAATAACTTAGCACCAGATAACACAGACCTGCAAATTTAATTTTCCGATCATTGCATAATGTTTAAATAGTGATATAGTATAACTTTGGCATGCTGATTACGAAACTGCAATCAGATTTTCTCTATCACATCAGGTTTTTTTACAAAATCAAAATGAAAATAGGAGAAATATGAGGCATCTGCACATGTAAGATTACTATTATCACATGTACAGAATACTTCTTCCTTATTATTTTCATTCATCTGAAGAATCCTATATTACACTGTTATACTTATGAACATAATATAGTACAATTATATTGTTATGTAGAGAGAGCCCCACCACCCCCCATGATCCCGGTAGTATCAAACATCTCTTCCGATGTCTGTACTCAGGGGGTGATAACACTCATAAAAGATAAAACTAAGCTCTTTTTTGCTAAAGAAAACTAAAATTATGGATGACACGCTTCTAACAGAGGGGGACAAGGAGATCCAGATACAGATTTGGTGTAGTGTGGGTGTATAATGCAGGGTTGCCTATACTCAGATTGTCAATTTTCAATTAATTATTGCAACAAATCTAAGGCCCATTTAGACGAACGGCAATAAAGTTTTTTATTACTCTACTTCCTGCATCACCATAAAAATTTTCATCAAAATCCCCATACAAAAGTGTGAGTCTCTCCTTGTAAGAATGCATGCATTAGTACATGTGTTGAAAAAACATAATATAAGATTTAAAATAATATGTGATGTTATATGGGAAAATTAACATCAGATACTAATTCAGGATGCAAAAGTCACCCTAACAGGATGGCAGCAATGAAACCATCGCAGGACAGTGTAATTGAAGGGAATTACTGTACTTAAAATTGCTAAAGCCTTGTATTTTATATCGTACTCTGCCTTTTTTTATTTGTGGAAATTTCTATGTATAGGTTTTACCTCTCTTTTTACTGTTAAACATTATATTCTCTTTGAAATTGTCTTTGCATTTCTATCTAAACGCACCAAATTATTCCTTAATACTGAAATGAGAGCATAGGATATACGAGGCGTATTTTTTAAGTAAGGTCCGTTTGACCATAAGACTCAATTTTTTTACATAGTTGCCAAGTTTGTTCAAACATTTATCATACCTCTCAACCAATTTTAAAATACCCTCTTCATAAAGACTTGCCGCCTGCTCCGATAACCAAGAGTTCACTGCCGTTTTCACATCATCGTCATCATTGTAATGCTTGCCACTGAGGTGTTGTTTGAGGTGGAGGAACAGATGGTAATAAAAAAACAATAAGACAATAAAAAATCTAAACAATAAAACGGACCTTACTTAAAAAACACGCCTCGGCATGTTTTTTAACACTTTTGGCGACTATGTAGAAAAATAGAGTAAAGTATGTACTTTCTGAAAATAAATTTACTTTTTAAAAAAACCTTTCATTGTGTACTTATGGTCAAACGAAACTTACTTAAAAAACACGCCTCGTAACAGCCAATGGGATTTGGTTAGGGTTGATACAATCAAATAATTGATATGAAATATAAATTTACCTTTCAAATTTTGTCATTTAATTTTTCATACTTTTCTTCTTTTACTTACTCTTATCTAGGGTTGATGTTCCTTTTCTTTTTAGTGTTTGGGTAAAATCATGGCATTTAACCATCGATCACCATCAAACCTCAAAATTAAACTTTATTACAGTTACAGCTGGGATACAATAGGAAATGAGGTTTTTACATGAGCAAAACCCATCCAGAATATATAACACAGATTATGGATATGCTTAACTCACTGGAAAATAAGAAAAAAATTGATTCAATTTGTTTAAACCAAATTTAGTTTTGATTTTCAGGAAAAATAACAATTACTAAAATTTCATATATTTAGTTAAGAAAGTTTTCTAACAAGAAGATCACCTGAATTTTGATATTGTTCAGTGATAAAGACTATTTATCAGAGGAAAGACTTCAAGGATCCAGGTACTGCTTATTGGATCTCATGATTGGCTACTTTTCTTTCCTCTGTCTTTAGAACCATTATGAGCTTCATATAAGACAGTAGTAATGCAATACCAAGCAGAGATTAATATGAACATATGAATGGACAAAAAATACATGCAGTACTGTTCTATTCATGTGTTCACTGGCTCACAATCCTTGGTTCAGAAGACGAATTGTCTTTTATATCAACACATAGATTTAGGATGATTCCTATAAAAATAATTTAAGCAGTATTTAACAGGTAACAATTTCTGCATTTTAACCACATTCTATCTTAAATACACTTAACTATGTACCAAATCAAAAATTTGCTTAATGAGGTAGCTCTGGATGGAATCCTTGTATTCACTGATGCACAGTCTTGGCTGCACTCTAAGGGAATACCTTTTTTACATAAATTTCAACAAATATTTTATTGTCAAAATGAATTAAGTCTTCTATCAAAAGATATTTACTCTCAACCATTCTTCTATTGGGATATAACAATTACCTATCATAACATTTAATTCCACTACTTAAAAATTGAACATCTCTTAAATCATCTTCTTCAAAGATAATAACCAGTGTGGGAATCAACGGGAGGGTAGGGGGGGGTTCCCCAGCTCATTTCCCTGGCTGATGAAAGCAATATTTCTCCCTGCCAGAGAAAATTTTTTTCGCCTCTCTTACTTTTAGGAACTACTGGTTACTTGTACTAGTGTGTGCAAAGGGGGCAAATCCCCTTAAATTGCAGTCTTTTGTGAGCTATTTCCATATCGTAACAGAGGAAATGTAATTTATTTTGATGTAGGTGTGCAAAGCAGATTGCCCCCCCCCCCTCTCAACAAGATCATTGATTTGCACTCTGATAATAACAATTAACAATAAGTAAATATAGACATTAAAGGCAGATGAAAGTATTTACATAATCATTGAAGTTAAATGCTTAGAGTTACAGTTGTTGTAATATATGTTGTCAATAGGGATAGTAAAACATTTCTTCTTTAGAGGATTTGGAGGTCTTCCGTCCAGTATGCTTCGGACTGCCTGTGTAGCATACTATAGGTCCACTATGAGTTAAGACAACACAATTAGAAATTTTAAATATATACAGGTGCAGTAATAGAGTAAAAGATGCAGTAATATTTCACTTGCATTCACCTGCAATATATTTCACACATACAACAAATTAGGGCTCTTAAATTACAGTTATGAAGTCGATCCTTTATTAACTCAAAAAATGATCAGCTTCAATCATTAACACCGAAAATATGGTGATTGGGTGGAGTCAGGATAACTACAGCTTATGTTGAGCTAAGTTTATTATTAACTTTTATGGATAAACATTTTAACTTAAGTATGTTATTAAAGTTTCAGAAAAAAGTTTTTATTCAATAAAAATTGTTCTGATTAGAAATTAACATAAATGTACAGTCCAGGTATGTACTTAGTTCTTTCCTTATAAATCAATAATTTATGATATGATTTGGCAATCAAGCATTTTTCAAGAGCAAACTAATTAAACAAAATGCACCATAGTAAAATATTACTGTAAAAAGTTTGGAAGATACCTTTTTCAATATCTGCAATGGCAACAATGCAAATTACACCTCACATCAAAAATCTCTAGTTCTGAGTCAATTCTGTTTTAAAATCATTACCTCATAGATACAAGTTTATGGGTCAGCATTGTCTAAACAAATTGACAAGAACTGAGTTAATATTAATTAATTAACCTGGCAAATAAAGCCATCTCCATTATACGCCTTCAAAAGATTGAATTGATCTTTCATTCTACCAAATAAAAAGAAACCTCAATAACTCCCTGATAAATAGAAAAAAATGGCAAAACAAATAAAAGCAAATTTAATAAATTTTAGAACAAATATAATAGAAAATGATTTATAGCAAAAATAAATTTTAAAATTGAATGATTCTCTGATAAAAAATTATTTTTGTGAACAATTTTGGATATTGGCTATCAATAGGATGTGGGATATTCAATAATAGCTATAGAATATTACCTTGAGATAGCAAGAGAAAGAATCTCTAGAAATGAAGAGAGTAATTGATGAGCAGCAAAATGTACATTAAGAAAAGAAAACAAGTTTCAACCCCTCTATAGTATTTGTAATAGAGCCAACTGTTTAAGTTTACTGCTACTGTTTCATGATCACCAATCAATGCAATGAGCATTGCAGCAATAAGCAGATTGGACTATCAAACTTGGACTTTGATAAGGAGAAGAAAAGTTTGAGCCTCCTTCTTTTAATCATGCTAATATTTCTGAGCTCATGGAAAGGTGACACCTATTGGAATAGGAGTTGGTTATATGTAACCTTAGACATCAAAAATAACACATTTTCAAATGAGAACTCTTCCTTAAGGAAATTAGAATGAAATTAATCAGGGAATAAATATACACAATCATCAAGATTAATATCTTGCAGATGAAATTTAAGAAATATAAAATATTTCAATATTGTTTGAGCAAGAAATAGTAACAGTTATTTTTACACATCACAACATTAGATAATGATGTGTAGAAACCTTCCATTATAAAATTTACATAGGATTCAATGCATTATTTATTTTATGCATGATTCAAGTTTTTGGAAAATAAGATTCCATAAATATTAATACAGGACTCTTACAATTATAATAATATCTTAAAATCAGAATATACTACTCATTTTCAGGAAAAGTATTCCCAATTTCTCTATGTTATAAATATTGAGAAGGACCTTGGTAGAGAGACAGGTAGGGGAAAAAATAAGATTTAAAATCTGAAGACAGAAGAGGCCAAATGTAACATTTTGGACATAACTAGAAAGAAAGCTTTTTGGAGTTTGCTACAGGAAGTTTAAGTCATAATTAATCTATTCTACTTATACATGCATCTTTAAACATAATTGTGTTGGTGAGTAACTGCTGCAATGCACGATTGAAGAAGCAAAGGAGCAGTGGTTTAAAAATTCAAATATTTAATCTGAAATCAACTTCTTAACAGCAGAATAAACAGTCCCAGTTATGTCAATATTTTTCACTACTGCTTATTCTTCAGTTTCAAGGCACATGCTTTCTAGTACAAAGTTAATCATCTTTCCCTCATCCTTGCTCAAATTGACTCTCACTAGATTGCACAGAAAAAATAGGCCTATAAGAAAAGAATGAGAAAAGTTATGTCACCAAAAGAAAAGCATAGCTAACCATTAGTGTTTAGATAGAATTCAAATTGTTTTAAATTGCTTCCCTTTTCTTTGTTAAAAGTAAAATAATTCATCTCTTGATGATAAATGACTTTCATCTTCCTTATTATTTCTTCTTTGCATGTATCGTTCATCTATGACTGCTCCTACTATAATTCACCTGTGTATTGTTATTTGCATTGAAGTGACATTTTGTCTTCATTTATTACTATTTAATAATAAGATCTTTATATGAAGTATTTTTAAATAAGCAATGCTGTTACCTGAAATCCACAAATATTATTGACGGATTTTCTGAGTCAAATTGAAAGAAAACAAAGATACACATAACTTGACATAATGTAAAAAATACCAACAGAAAATAAAATCCATCATGGGAAAACCTTAAAGGAGTGCAATGGTTAATTAAGACCAATTGATGATTAACATGTCATACATGTTAACAGACATTCAACTGTGATACATAATGATTAACTGTAAATGGCATCCAATCCTTTTAAATTAAAATTATTCAAATCAAAATAATGAGTTACATTTTATCCCCTTCATTTTACTGATAACAAATTTAAGATTTCACACAAGAATATAATACAGCTTGTTACAGTAATATTAAGAATTAATAGAATGTAAAGTCTTGACAATGAAGAGGATGTACAGTCTTGTTATCAGTAATATATCAAAAAACATTTTAGACACAAATAGCAATTGTTTACATAGCTTAGTATTATATTATGCTTAATTAATGCTTAGTTTACACACATGTCTATGATGATGAATCCATCAAAAGTGTAACACATTTTGAAATAACAAAGGGGAAAATAAAATAAAAATTCTTAAAATAAGGCACTGTTTAGATGTTTTATTTCAAGATTTTACAGATTTGGTCACTTACACTGCAGAATAATATGAAGACAGTGAGATCTGTTTTTGTACTTTTAATTTAATTGTAGTATCTTTCAGCAGTACCATACTTATAAGTAATTTCTTACAGCAAATGGAAAGGAAATTTGATTTATTGAGTTTTCTCTAAGATTTCAGTTTCATGGTAATAATAATATAAAATATACAAAAGATGCAATAAACAAAATCCCTCCAATCGTATTTAACAATGAAATCATTGTGTGTATTAACCAATAAATGTACAAATACAGCTAATGTTTTGAATGCATGGAAACAAAACTCTATAAACAAATATCTACAATGAAATTTTTAGGTATGACAGAGTTCACAACTGAATTTACATTATTTAAATTTAACGGCCTGTGGCAAGGGAAAAAGGCAATAGGTCTGTCAAATAAGTTGGATATGACTCTAATCATTTGAAGGAAAAGTGAACTATATACATTGCCGAGTTTCTCTGTTTCTAAGCCCAATGAAAAGCTGCTGACATTCCCTTTGAATTATTATATATTTTTATTTTCTTATTCGTCCAAATTCATAATTTAATTTTTTATTGGAGAAATTTCAAAACTTCAAACAAATGTATCTAGCACTAGGTCTTCAACCAGATTATCTGCTCCTAGGTCTTTATTAGAAACACACAATAGAAAAAGCCTTATGACACCAAATGTTGGTTTTCTAACTCCACTCATAGTAGGTAATTATAAAAAGATAGAAGTGCCTGAGAAGGAAAGATGGAGTTGCATAGCTGAGGCTGTTGGCAGATTGAATTTTACTCCTCAGAAGTAATTGATGGCTCTTTATTTTATCTATATATTTATGTATTTAAAAAATTATCTGTATCATTTTACTTTATCTACAATACTTGATTATGTATATTTTTGAATCTTTATTCTAGAAAGATATTTTGATGTAACTTATAAGTAAGATTTCGAAAATAGGAGACTGGATCTTCAAATAATGTGCCATATGGCAATGATTTCTAGTACTTTTGTTTGAAAAAATTTCACTATCGTGTCTTTTATAATTTTTTGGGACATATTTAATAGAGGATGAATACGAGTATTTAATTCAGCAGATTAACTTAAATTAAACTCTTATTTTATTTCTTTGACTAATGTTGTGTGTGTTGTATTTCTGAAGAGCCTATTCAAAACTTTGTATAAATTGTTCATTTATAGGATTACTGTAATTTATCTATAAAACTGAATTCTGCACATTAATTCAGTCTGTATTTTATGCTTTGAATGAAGAATTTAGTGATAAAGAGAAAAAAATAGTGATAAAGAGAAAATAAAATCAACAATTTCTTACAAAATGAGCAGCTGAGTACAATAGCAACATATCAGCTTGTTCTAAGAACCATTTAATATTAATGAGGAACTGAGCTAAGCTTGACTCCAGTGTTCATTAAAACTACATACCCTGTCTCTTTTCTTGATATTCAGATCAAAATTCTTAGTCTTTTTATGGATTCATGTCAACCAAAGAAAACTGGCCACTGTACAACTATAAGTCAATTTCAGCTTAATACTTAAATAACATTGAAGGAATACAACTCATTCAACAATAGTCATTGATAAACATGCACTATGAACTAGTTCTATCACAGAATAATAAAGCAGAATAAATGGCATTTCCATACCCCTTACTTCTCTTATTATGCAACATAATTAAACAATAGCAGCCAAAAGAAAATAAAAAATGTAGCACCTAAGCATTTCTTTTGGACCCATGAGTTATTTTATAAAGGCATTTTGCCATCTTTATCCCCTAATTCTTAAAATATGGATATTAAACTTTCTTAAAAAATAACGTATTCAATATAAAACAATTTTTGAGTATTCTGAGAGACCTACACAATGATTTCTTGAGCAAATGTGAGGCATACAAGCTGTTAATAGTAAGCTTGTCTAACATAAACACATAAAGTGCAATGAGAAAATGCATTTACTTGTACTCTTCATTGAGAGCTCTACCAATAACCAGTCTCCTAACTTCACTGGTGCCTGCTCCAATTTCATACAACTTGGCATCTCTTAGATAGCGTCCAGTAGGGTAGTCATTTATGTAGCCATTTCCACCTAAAAAAGAGAAACATACTCTTAAATCATTCCACCTCCTTTTTAACCATTTCAATTTGGTGCAGTGAAAAAATAACAGATTGACCTACTCCATGAAAATAATTTAAAATACTTTGTGCTCATCACAATGAATTAAAACAGAGATGAGACAGAATTCATACGTAAAATAATATTATTGACTTACAGAACCTCATTGAGTAAGATTTCTGAAAGATCTACTATATTATATTTCAGACATTAATATATTTTCTAATTAAAAGCAGAAGATTCAGCATAATCATATCCACATAAAATGAAACTCATATAAAAGACTTAAGGGGACTGGTCACCCCTGTCACAGTCGCTTTCTCATTTTAGTTCCAAGATTTGCTATTGTCTATTTCCCTAACTATGGTGGAATGGTTAGCTGAGGAGAGTGAGGAGGTGAAGGAGGGTGAACAGAAGAAGGCCCAAAATGGCAATAAACAGCAAGACCCCAATACCAACTGCCTTTGAAAAATGCCTTCTCATAAGAAGTTTCTTGGTGGCTTTGCACATCTTGATAAGACAATTTTAGCGTTATGGATTGCCAAAATTCAACAGTATTTTTTTAAATGTTTTCTTTTTCAAAGTAATTTTCAGCACAGGTTTGTAAAGTATGATTACTTTAATAACAACTTAAGTTGTTCCTCAGATGCTAGGCACTAATTTAATTCTACTTTCTATTCATTTTGACATTTTATGTTGTTTCTGATTTTCTATAAAAAGCAGGCAAGAGTTAAAAGGGTATCACATACAAACTTCAGCAGAGTTTCATTATCACTATCTAAACTTTGGATTCCCTACAATTTTTGTTTGCGCAATTGGCTTTTGAGTAGTCCTGTACCCCCTTTTTATCACTGTTAAGAAATAACTTTTCAAATTTATTCACAATACCAGAATGTAATAAAATGGCAAATATTGCTATAATGTACCAATACCAATGGTATAACCAATATGGCTGAACACAAGCTCATACATTTTCTCATCCGAATACAGTAGAAATTTAAACTTCATAGAAATAATCGTAAGAATTAATGATAGGCTGTACGAAGAGTAGTCAATATTCTACAATTCTATTATTCTTAGTCACTTACAGGTAAAACTTACGGCCATGTAGAAGTGTTTATTTACAGTTTTAGCAAAAATGAGGGTCGCAGAAATATTTTGCTGTACGTGCAGCACTTGGATTAAGGTGTGGAAATATGTATTATTTATGAAAGTCTTTCTTTGGTAAATTTCTACGTCTTTGCTTTCTATATTTACTTTTATTCTTCTGATTACATGATACATATCTTCACTCTGAAGTGAACTGCCAACATGATTTCAAAGTGACAAACATGATAAATTTACTTTTGTTTCAGTGTTTCATCATTTGAATTCAGTATTGTTTTGTTGAGAGGTGAATATCTATTTTCCCTTGAGAGTTCAGAAAGTCACAATTCAAACAGTACATACTAATCAGTTTGTAATTCACAGTAAAGAATATATGAATAATTCTGCTATTCTGTATAATAATTTTGAACACGTCTATGTTTGTCTAAAACTCAAGAAACAGTATGAGCAAAACTCACAAACGTAGTGTAGCGTATTATTAAAATTTGACGTTTCGTAGTTGATTTTTTATACTATTCCTGTTATCCTACGGTTTGATTTCCGACGTGTTTAAGTGTTTGCATGAGAAATGCATGTAAAGTTCATTTCAATCTTTCTCAAGCCGTTGCAATATTAAACTAAATAGAAACATTGCAAAAGATTGAGAATGTTTGTAAGAATTATTTCTATAAAAATTGATATTCTTATCATCATTTACAGGTTTTGTTAACAAATCACGGAAATTTGATAGTATTAAAATTTAAGCTTTCGATATGTTCAATGGAATATGGCAATGGAAAATAGAATGTCAATGAAGATTGATAAAAATAAAAATCAACAATGTAAATGATAATTTATGTAATATATCGTCCATGTATGATGGAAGATGTATTCGCCTTTATTGCAAGCTTGCTAATGCTGTTCTTTTCTAACTTTCACTGCTCCACTACATAATCATATTTTGTCAGTTTCTGTTTGTATGATAACTTATTTTCATTCTTCTATGGATATCCTATCATATGTCTACGTTCGTCTGATGAAGCATGCAAATACTTTCTGTTGGTTGAGTACAATCAATCTTTCTCAGTGTAATTTTCAAAATTAGCAAATGACGTTTAGTTAAAAAGAGCAACATGCATAGAATAAGAGGTATGGTAGAAAGATCGTTCACAGCGAGAGACGAGACTAGTCTGTACTTGGAAGAAGCTCTCTGGCGCTGTATAACCAGACCATGGAGATTACCCTCATAATCCTGAGCTTCTGTTACTTTTAACCACGGTGGTCCCTCGCAGAAAGAGTGTGAGGGAAAAGAGGGGAAAGGAAACAGCACCACAATACTATTTGGAAGGCTAGCATCAAAACGCTAAACATAATTCTCAGGTTAAACTATTACAGTTATTGTTTAACAGTTACATATTTGAGAGGATTCTGGATTCAAATATGAAGGATGAAACCACATCTTCTGAAAAATGAAATTTTCCTATCCCTCCTTATAATCGAGTACTACTTCAAAGAAAATATTCAAATATTGTGTGGGTTTACTCATTTTTTTCTCAATTATGATTCGCATCATCAAAAAAAGTCGATTTGGAAAACATTGATACATTTTTCCTGTGCGGATGGTAAAGAATGTATGTCAGAACTTTTTGTAATTCTAAATGCCAATATAGTGATATAACCAGCAACTGCTTTAAATCAGACTTTTTAGCATGGTATACAATCCCCTTAACCCACTCAATGCGGATGCCTTGAATTCAAGGCATCCCGCCCTACGCTGAGGCGCGGATGCCTTGACAGCAAGGCATGGTTCCTGTTATGTTTGCGGGCCAATTGCGGAGCTCAGCTTTGCAGGATAGATCTTCTTTTTTGTCCAGCGTCTTAGTACTGTCTTAGGAAGCAGTTATTGTGGTTTGTTCGTGGTTTGGCGTTTTCTTTTCTTTGGAGCACGGTGTAGAGTTTTGTGGTGAAGTCATGGATTCTGGAGGGAAAAGTGGTAAGTTTTTTACGCTTTCATTCATATTTCTTCCTTTATATTTCTTTATTTTATCCTATTAGATAATTTTACAATGCCGTGTCTTGCGAATTTACGTCCATTCCAGTATATATTTAAATGTGAGCGTATGATTTTTTTAGGTTATTTTTTTTAATTTATACATTTTAAAGTGTCTGTTTATAATTATTATACCACTGGTTAGTAACGTTAATCTGCCTTGTTATTTGGGACAGTGGTTTTTCTTTAATTTAACGCTTTTGTGTCAAAACTTTTTCACCGATTTTTTTCGACCTAAATCATTTAGTTGTAATCTTGGTTATCCATCCGGTTTCATCGCATTTGCATTTGAACTCTATGTAACACGACAATTTCTGTTTTTGAATGCATTCATTTTTAAGCGCAAACGGAGGTTGTTTTCTCCGATCAGCAATTTAAGCTATAATTGTCATAATTTGTAAGTTTTTGTCTTTACGATAACTGAATTTTCTCCTTTCTGGTAAATACTAGTAATTTAAAATGCATCCAACCGACGTATTATGAGCCTTTCCTAGGTGACCTAAAACGTAGTTATCTTCATTTCAATATAAGTTTATGAGATTCTATCACCTTCTCTTTAGAATCTCCCCTAAGTTTAGATGCAAGAACTTCTCCGGAGACCTTGTGTTGAGTAAAATGGTCATTCTATCCAAAAGTAGCTTTTAAAAACCAAATCTTTTTTTATTGGTTTTGATTTTTCTTGTGATGTTTAAATATTATTTAAAAGAGTTAATAAAAGATTAAATGGTAAAACTTTCGTAGAATTTGTTACGATTAGCTTAAACTATCCTCTAATATAATCTTGTCGTTACACATATCGGAAACTGAGTGAGGGAACGGAATTTTCTGGAAAATTAAAATTAATATTTTATCACATACTCTTATCCAATTTTCACGAAAATATCTTAAATTATGAAAAACGCGGAGTTTACGTAAATAATAACTATACGAATTAAAAGGCCTTATATAATGTACTTTTTGCAAAAAACTGTTCTTATTACATTTAAAAATTTCAATTCTTACGTTCGCGAACATATGACATTTTTCTGTGACTAAACTTGGAAAAACCCCTCATCTAAACTACGATCAATATGATTTCATTTTGAGAACCAGGCATTGTTATTATTCTTTGACTAATATGCAACTCCATTTCAGTTTCTGAAATTGTAAGTTCAGTGGATTCTGAAGAGGCAGTAGCAGGTCCATCTGGATTGTCATCAAGATTGCCATCTGGTTAGTTTCATATTAAATCTTTTTCATAATTATTTTTTCGAGTCTTTCATAATGGAATATATTTATATCATATGTATTATTATTTTTAGGAAGAAGAGTTTCACGGGATGAAAGGAAAAGATCTGCGAAGCAAGTTACTTCGATTCCTCAAGGTAATTGTATCTCCCAACGTATGAGTATACTTTTGATATGTTGCAACATTCTTTTTAATTACTAATTATTGTTCAATTCTGTTTTAGATGTTCCTCATGAGAAACGGAAGAGAGGAATAATGGAATTATCGGAGATTGAAATCGAAAATGTTCTTCGAGCATTTTCTTCCGATGAAGAATTTGGTGATGAGGAAGATGAATCGGAAGGGGAGGCAGAAGGATCACAGACCTCTGAAGGAGGTACCGTTACCCAGGGTACCCCTGCGAGTGCGACAAGCCTTTCTTCAACCTTGGGGGTCTTTAATCCCATGGGCACTGCAATTGAGCATGCCTCTTCTTCTGTGTTCGAGGCACGGCCAATTGTATGGAACGACGCTCCTCCTTCCATTCCAGATGTCCCTTTTACCGGCGTTCCTGGACTAAGGAAAATCCCCGCTTCGGAGACACCCAGAGGCTATTTTGATCTTCTTTTTTCCAATGAATTTTATGAATTGGTTCTGAATGAAACGGAGAAATTTGCCGAGCAACTATTTCTAGATAGCCCATATGAAAAGTCTAGAATCGCTGGGTGGAAGACATTAAAAAAAGAGGAGTTTCTGGTTTGGCTGGGTTTGATTTTCCACATGGGGCACATCCAAATTAATAGACTGGAGAGTTATTGGAGGACAGATCCCTTGTACAGCATCCCCATTTTTTCAGAGAAAATGAGCCGTGATTGCTTTCTTTTGATCATGCAAGCTTTACATTTTGCAGAGAATCCAGGCAATGAACAACAACAGGCTGTAGATAGGCTTCAAAAAATTCGTCCTCTTCTAGATTTTTTTCATAATACCATGAGGGATGTTGTTTATCCAAATAGGAGGCTCTCATTAGACGAATCCATGGTGTTGTGGCGGGGACGACTGATTTTTTGTCAGTATATTCAGGGGAAGAAGCACAAGCATGGAATCAAAATATACATGTTGACTGAACCCTCAGGTTTGGTGCTCCGGATGCATGTTTATGCTGGGTCTGCAGATCGAGATGTTGGAGGAGCAGGGCACACTGGGAAAGTAGTGAATCGTCTATTAGACGACTTCAAAAACCAGGGCCATTCAATTTTTATGGACAACTACTATAATTCAGTAGATTTGTCCACACAACTACTTGCGGAGAAGACGCATACTACGGGAACGCTGAGGGTGAACCGTAAGAACAATCCTGTAGAAATATTGAAAAAAAACTTAGGAAAGGGGAGGTAATGTCCAGATGGTCTAATGAGGGTGTGTACGTATTAAAGTGGCATGACAAACGCGATGTCCTATTACTGAGCACGGAGTTTGGCCCCGAGATGATTGAGATACCAAACAAACGTGCGGCAAAGAAACCACGGGCAGTTATTGAATATAATAATTCCATGGGGGGCATAGACCACTTCGACCAACTGATGTCTTACTACACATGTGAGCATCACTCTCTCAAGTGGTACAAAAAATTAGGAATTCATATATTCCAAGTTCTATTATTAAATAGCTTTTTCCTGTACAATAAGTATAGTGGAGTGAAAAAAACGCTGTTTGATTTTATGCAGGATGTCATCAAATCATTGCTTGCAGTGGAAAATAGAAATCAACCAGTTGTTGAAAAAGTAATTCAAAGAAGGCACTTCCCTCAGCTGACCCCGTTATCAGAGTCAGGGAAAAAGCATAGAGTACAGAAAAGGTGCAGGGTATGCTATAAAAAAGGGGTGAAGAAAATGGTTACCTATATATGCCCTGATTGCAGTGACACTCCAGGGCTTTGTATCGAGTGTTTTCTCGAATATAACCATGAAAAATAAAATAATTATATAAATTTAATTTGTCTATTAATTATTTTGTAGTTATAACCTTGTTTTGAAATTCGGAAATGAATCGATGTATTGCGGGGTAGCATAACTGAAATCCCCCTCGAGGCGCTGATGCCTTGATATCAAGGCATATTTAAACATTTCTCCAAAAAATTTATTTATCCATAAAATTAAACAATTTTTTTTTTTAATTATTTAATAATAATAATTTATAAAATTATGTAAAAAAATAGGTTCCGCGTCCTGAAAAGATTTTCTGAAATATGTTAGCATTGAGTGGGTTAAGACCGGGATACACAACCCGGCTCCCAAAGCAACCTAGCACAGTGCCCGCCAAGCTTCGGTAAAAAGAATTTTTTAATTTGCTACAACAGTTTTTCTTGGGATTGCAATAGTGGGGATAGAGTGGAGATTTGGCGGGGAAGGGGTTAGATACTTAGTCGGTCTTGTCTTGGGTTTCGTAAACGGAGGCTTATCGCCTATGTCCATATTAACAAGACCCGTATCTATGTCATATTTTGTTCATAATGCGAATGCGAAGATTCAACTCAGCTTATCAGGGTCTCAAATTCCCCGTAATCAATGACTAAATGCTGCTTTTCGGAACACAGCGGTGCACATACATCAAAAACCTTCATACCAGATCTTCTTCGGAGATGAAAACTTTCCCACGTTGTGAGGTTGTAATGAAATTATATGCGTTGTAATTTTCTCTTATTTATCAAGGAGCATTTTTTTCAAACGACCTACGGTTAACTATTAAAGTGATAATATTGCCAAGGGATGGCCAGAAACACCCTGGATGGATATGTTAACTGGTGCACACTTTGCTTTCGGAAGTGCCCTTGGGTGCCCAGGCACCAAAAAAGATTGAGTACTCCGGCCTTAAGACAATATCACACCTAACAGGTAATTTTCTACCAATCCTTACAACACAAGAAAAAGATAAATAAAATTCTTCACAGATGAAATTATAATATAGCACCATATTCCTTATCATAATAGACCCCAACACTGCTAGACTTTGGATAGTAAATATTAGGGTATCTAAATGGTAACGTTGACTATAAATGATTTCAAAATGCATGTATTGCTTCAATGATAGGCCATATTATTGCTATTTGACAACAATGGGCCAGACAAAAGCTTATTTAAAAAAATACATTTAAGATTACATTTTTTAAGATATGTGATAGCTCTGATATATTATTGTAATGGATGCAATTGGGATCTTCCTGTTTCCATTAGAGAAATAATTATTATTATAAGGGGATTTCAGTTCTTATATCTATAGCTTGTACAGCAATTATTAGAATAAAAACCTGACTTATTTTATCACAATGTGATTTATATCATATAATCTGTTAAAAATTTCAAGTAGTTAGTCATTTTAATTTAGATATGTAAATATAACTTAAAGTATAGATTTACCAAGACACTGAATTGCATCGAGAGCCATCTGGGTAGCTTTCTCCCCTAAGTATAAAATGACTCCAGCGCAGTCCTTTCTGCTTATGCTTCCCTTGTCACAAGCTCTTGCAACACTGTACAGATATGAGCGGCAAGCACTCAGGGTTGTGTACATGTCAGCAATTTTACCCTGTACGTAGAGAGTAGCTTGGTTTAGAAAGAAATGCCCAAATTTATATTGATTTCTTCAAAGAAAGGATTTAAAAAAATCAATGTGAATTTCAATGCAATTTATATATAACTTGCTAGTTTTAAGGTTACACACAAACAATATTAACAAAAATAGTACAGACTAGTAACTAAATACCTGTAGATGTAGAATTAAAATAAATTTTAAAGTTCAGCTGATTACTACAAAGAGTTAAATATTAATTAGTACATTTCTGAATGGAATTCTTCTGCTCATACATACAAAAATCAATCATCGATGGAAAATAACTGCAAACACATGTAGCTCATAATTAATGCAAGCATATTACAAATATGAAAGGAAATGTGTGAATTCTTTCATCATCAATTTTTGTAGAGTTTAAAATCCTTTCAGCCGTAACACTTATTAAGTATGGTTCTCAAAGATTACATAGAGATTTTCTCACAAGGTCAAATAGGCAATACCAAGTAAACACAAACATTATACTCTGTCCTCTATGTGTTTAGAAGATTTAAAAAATTTCTCTTTCTCCTTTACATAATGGGCATCAAGAAATTTTTTACTTCAATGGCTGTGTAGATACCACAAATCTCAAAATTAATATGAGAATTTATATAATCTGTGCCTTCATAAAACTTCATGTGAGTTTTATGATGCACAAGCACAATTTTGGAAACATTTATCTTTGAACAAATGAATGAAGGAAAACCCTATCTTACCTGAAACAATGCATACATCTCAATAATATTTCTATTGTCCCTTACTAATCCAATTTCCCTGTTGAAGGGACTGTGATTTTTATCACTTTTACATGATTATAATGTGCGCATTATCTTCCAGGAAATCTGTTAATTCGTTTTCATAACTGTTCTATTCTCATGGTGCAAGTATTTATCTCTTTAATTTAACATGAAATGAAAAAGGTATTTTGTATCAACTGTTTAAATACAAAATATATTGAAATGAGAGGGAAATTTTCTCTCAACATACTTAACTGTTTAACTATTTTAACTTAATTACTCTTATATAAATGCATACATGATATGTATGATATATATTTTATTCTGAAATTCTACATGAAATTAACTAAATTATTAAATAAATTTATATTATTATAAACTACTCTTTTAATGAATAAAATAGGAAAGCATCACCAGGATAGCTAAAATAAATTTTTAGGCAGGAAATTTTATAAATATTTGAGATCAACTTATAACTTAACTCTTTTTACTTTTTCCATATATGTAGTATAGAGAAAGTATTGTTTTCATGAAAAAATTTGACTTCGAGATAATAACAGAAATACATGTCTTGGGGTCCCTAGAACACATTTGGACCATTTTCGAAATTATATCTGCGTGCATGTGTGCTTGTGGGCGCTCTAACGTGAAAACTATTACCCGTATCAATACCAAACCTCATATATAGAACTGTGGTGGGTGCTATCAGAGTTGATTAGTTTTTGGAGTAAATCGGTTAACCGGAAGTCGAGCTATATTCTTCGAAGCAAATTTCCGTTATTGCAAACTATCTCCAGAAATATGATATATAGGTATGTTCTATTGTTTATAAAAGTTTTAGAAAATATAATTTACTATAACTTTTGTATTAAACATATATTTGTATCACTGATTGTTTAGGAGTTATTTGTGAAATACTGATAAACTGGAAGTAGCTGATTATGTACTTTGTGGGCACTCTAACACGAAAACTATTTGTCGTATCAACACCAAATTTCATATAAAGTACTTTGGTTGGTGTCGTTAGAGTTGATTAGTTTTTGGAGTAAATACGTTAACTAGAAGTCGAGCTTTACTTTTCGAAGCTCGTTTCAGTTTTTGCAAAATATCTCCATAAATCTGATATTTAGGTATACACTATTATATATAAAAGTTTTAGAAAATGTAATTTACTGTAACTTTTATACTAAACATATTTTTGTATAACTGATTGTTTAGGAGTTATTCATGAAATACTGATAAACCGGAAGTTACTGATTATGTACAGTCCTGGCCAAAATTAACGCAGCACCGGCCGTAAGGATCGCTAGGGAGGTGCTGCGTTAATTTTGGCCAGGAGTGTACTTTGTGGGTGCTAAGGGCGAAAGGCCAATTTCATCGTTTTTCATCAAACATGTCCCAAAAAACATTATTTATAATTTTTGTGACGTAAAAGATGATATGATAAAAATTAATCACTTATCTTCCAAGTTTAGATTGAATATAGAGTTCGAAAATATTGTCGTAGATAAATATTTACATGTTATACATGGAGAAAGTCATGTGCTGGCCACATCAGATTTTTACTCATTATCTAGTACAATGATTTATTGGTGGTCATATTAAAATAGTTAAAAAATATATATTTGCAAAAAGTCAAACAAATCCAGAAGAACCTTATTTAAAACACTGATTTAAAAAAATACTATCTTGGATAACCTAGAGGTAATTTTGGGACAAACATTAACCAAATTAATTAAAATACGCCACAGTTTAAAATACAACAGATTTTAAGAGAAAAGTCAGCATAAAATCAAAATTCTACATAAATGCAAAAGCAATTACATTATTCCTTTCATGAAAGACAACTGAGCTTACATCTTACTTAGTTATTTGGATAAATTTCACCATCATCATCAAGCTTGAGACTATTTTACTTATTTTATACAAATGCATACCTGAATAAGCTGAAATTCTCCTATCCTTTGACCAAATTGCTTTCTTACATGCACATATTCAAATGCTGTATCACAGCAAGCTTGCATGATTCTGAAAGATTTTTCTTCAGGTTAGATCAATTAAATTATATTCAAATATAATATATGTTTGCAAGCTTGAGTGCTTACCAAGTACATCACAGTAATTAGTTGGTCTTATTTTTCTTATGTTAAGCTTTAAATTATAGGTAATTGTTGAATATAATGTAAGATAGTTACCCTAAAGGTCCTCCTGCAAGCACAAGTCTTTCCAAATCCAAGCCGCTAAACAGGACATAAATACCTTTATTCTCATGGCCCAAAAGATTCTTTGCTGAAACAAAAAGAAACAGGCCTTATCTCTAAGAATGTACAATTGTAGCCTTAAGTCATAAGCAATTACAGCCAAAGAGCAGGATTAAATTATTTATTGTTTTCTCAGTATTAAACATAAGGCTTATGATAAGAAAGAGCTCCATTAATTAGCCATTTCAAAGATTATAGATGGATAACTTCAGTATGCCATGCTCTTAATTTACCTTGTCTTAACTTCGGATACATCCGTAAGGACAAATATTCAGTTTCAATTACATTACATGAGTGTTCTACCTTTTGGTAGGTGCATTCATAAAATCCTATTAAGCGCCATCTCCTTCATTTTCTTGTTTTTAAATCCACCTCTTATGTCATTCAACATCTTCCTCTCTGTTTTTTCCCTGAATTCCACACACAATTACAATCTTCACCAATCCCTCTCCCCTCAATATTACGCTCCCCTCCCCAATAATTACCCTCCCCTACTTATCCACAAAGACAAAATTCTATATAAACAAACAGTTATTTGTAACTTACACCACATTTTAATACAAGGATACATATTTGGTGGAAGTTAAAAGGAACTCTTTGGTTACTTAGAACTTTACATGGTACATGCTAAAATATTTGGGAAGAGCATAGTAAAACAGAAACGCAATAATGTAATTAATACCTTTCACTGTTATTTCTATAAAAAATTGATCAAATACAAGAATGAATGATATGCCATTTGCTAATGAAAATGTTGTAAACAAAATATCTATCAATTAATTTTTAAAATAAATTGTTTTTTTACCTGGTATTTTACAGTCCTCAAAAATAAGTTCTCCGGTATTTGAACCTCTCATTCCAAGTTTGTCCAATTTCTGAGCTGTTTTAAAACCATCCATTCCACGCTCAACAATGAAAGTTGAAACCCCATGTTGGGCTTTGGAAGCAGATGGATTTGTTTTTGCATAGACCTGAATACATAAAGAAATGGAAGTAAAACATCTGTAGAATTTTGATAATATTAACAATGATAATTTCTTTTTAAGAGCAAAAATGTTAAACTACACTCCACTTACAACTAAAACATCAGCATCTGGTCCATTTGTGATCCAAAATTTGTTTCCATTCAAAACATAGTAATCCTTAACTTTTTCAGCCTTTAATTTCATGGAAACAACATCTGACCCTGATCCAGGCTCTGACATTGCCAATGCTCCAATATGTTCACCAGATGAAAGCTGAAAATTTTCCAAAATATATTCTTTCAACATTATTTTGAAACTCCTTTCCATAGCTTAAAATATATGTAAGATTTAATTTAATTTGTAGGGTATCAAACAGTCATTAATTGAAACAAAAGAAGAAAAGATATTCAGTTTTTAGGTTGCAACAAATTAACATAATATTATTCAAAGATTAACCAGATTACACCATATGTATTTATATGAGTGGGTTTTAAGATATTGTTTAATATTACATACTCAGAATACCTTTTTTAGCTGTATATATCATGCACCACACATTTAATGCTCAACCTGGGTTTCTATCAGTAGCAAAAATACTTTTATTATCTATTATATATAGATGCTTCTTCGGATTCATTCATACATATAGGGATATAGATAGATAGATAGGATACTAATTCACAGGCTAAACCAATAGCATCTTTGACTAAAAAACGTTTACAACGTATTGCCCATAACATGAAACTGCCAGAAAAATTGCGATTTCGATCCTCAGTGTCATGGGTTCGATTCCAGAGGGCCCCAAAGTCCCGATTTTCCCCATTTAAAAGCATTGCTTTCATTTTTGGGAATTTTTAAAAAATACTTCCCAGATAGGTAGAGAATCAAAACTTAAGGAGCCTATCGATATGGTCATGATCTATCGAATACATAAATGACTTTCACTGAAAATATCCTAGGTTCGGTGCTAGGACGATGCAAAAATCTGTCATATAAAATACATTGAGGTAGTTTTTCATTATTTATTTTGATGCACTTATCGAAATGATAGAAAGTTCTCGCTCAGCTAGCAGATGTATATTGAGAATCCGTATAAGTAAAAAAAATTATATAAGACCATCCCGTTCCTGGGTTCAATGCCAAAGCACATTAAAATTTCTCTCATAAGGAATATAAGGGAAAAGTAGGACATCATTTGAGGCAGTTGCACCAAATATTTCTGCTTGAATTTTCACACACAGTTAGAAGTGGCGATCTTCTGTTGTGCTACGTAGAAAATATTACCAGAAAGATCTGGGTTTGAGGCCAGATGGTAAATACATCCTCCATTTAAAATACATTGAGGTAGTTTTCATTATTTATTTTGATGCACTTATCGAAATAATAGGAAGTTCTTGCTTAGATAGAAGATGTATATTAAAACTCGGTTTAAGAAAAAATTTAGGTATGACCATGCTGTTCCTGGGTTCGATGCCAGAGCACAATACAATTTCTCACATTAGGAATATGTGTGAAAAGTAGGATGTCGTTTTAGGCAGTTGCAGCCAATATTTCTACTTGTATTTTCACACATAGTTATAGATGGTGATCTTCTGTTGAGCTGCATAGTAAGTTCATCAGGAAGACCCAGGTTCGACGCCACACAATTAAATTGCAGCGAATTTTCAGAATATTTTCAACCTTTTTTTTTTTTTGAGGACCGTCCCGATATGATGCCAATATGAAATTATTGTTGTCAATCTGCTTGCAATATGAAAGCTACATTTTACTCGTAAAATTAAACTAACTATCCCTCAGGTCATACGTATTTTAATTCAAAAGGGAGCTAGGAGCTACAGGACTATTTCACAGTAAGGATTCACTACATTTACTTTCAAACCCTTCTTTTCTTCCCTTGGTAGCTATCTTCTATCCACAGATAATATAAATTCTTCATATTTTTTACTAAGTTGAATTCATCCCATTTCAACCAACTAAACAATTTTAATCTTAGGACAATTTTCTTTCTCATTGTTCCTCATTCAAATCCTAATAGGTAATTAAATCTATCTACATTATACTTTTTAAAGTTGGAGAGACAATTTCATTCAAAGCAATGGAACCACTATATTAGAACAAGTATTTAAGAATGCAGGGACCTATTTCTTGCAAAATATTCAAGGTCAAGAAGCAAAACTGACATCAGGTCTAAGAAATCTTACTAAATATCCATTCTAAATGATACAAAGAGACCTTTATCAAAGAGCAATACATCAGCTCTATTTTCAGACACTCTAATCTATGATAATCATGTGGAAGTAATATAAAGAACTACATAAACTGTGAAATGGAGGAACAACTGAAAACTAGGAGGGAAGGAGGAGAAAAGGAGTCAGTGAACTAAACATTTGTCACCCGTAGAATATTTCCAGATTACAAATTTATCATTCGTGCTTTCTTAAGGCAACTAATAATTATTATCAATTACTCATATCTCATCTCATGGATCTCATCACTTTATAACTCATGAATTGAATTTAATAGTTAAGCTAATTATGAATGAAATCCAGATGATCAGACGTTACTTTGTGGAAAGCCATTTAGGTAATGAAGAAGAACTTTGTAATTTTCCACACGATTTTTTATTAATGACCGGTTTCGCTACCGGAGTAGCATCTTCTGGTGGTCCCACAAAAATTTGTGTGGAAAATTACAAAGTTTTTCTTCATTACCTTAAGCTAATTAGTTAATCTAAATAAGAAATTTCCTTCTAGAAGTAGTACTGTTAAAAGTGCTTTATCAGCTGCAGTAAATCCACACACAAGAAATTTATAAATTTCTATAGAATATATAAATATTAAATACTCATCATGCAGGAGGAAACTGCAAACTCTAATTACTTCTCTTCCTATGAAATGTGCATATTGAGTTATACCAGATTTTAATTTAATAACTCATATTAATGGCAACTAAAATACTATTATATTAATATATATTTTATGATATGAATGAAATAGTAGTTAATTCCACATTAACTTTAATCAATATCTGGTTTCATTGATAAGCAAAATCTTCAGGAGCATTGACTAAAAGATTTTCACTTATATTATGAAGAAATTCCTCCAAATTAAACCTGAGGCAATCTCAAAAAGAAATCCTGTCTAGAGATCCATCAAGACATTTCCTTTCTTACCCTTATAGTTTCCTTGAAGAGAATTTAGACCATAAGTGTTAGGGTTATTACCTCTTACTGAATATGAATTTAAGTCTTTCTTACTTGACAAAATATTTTAATCATTTCGAGATATTTACCTAATATTTTTTCATCAGTCTCTATCATGCTTTTGATAAAAAATTATTATTAATATAAAATCAGCATTTACTGGTTTTTGAAGGGTAATATTTCTTAAAATATGTGGTTAATTTAAAAAGATGATCATCGATATTTCAGCCATCAACATGCTGACAATAACGCTGATAAAAAATAGTTGCGCAATTAACTTCAATATTATAAAACATGAGTTACCTTGGGTAGATACTTTGACTTTTGTTCTTCACTTCCATTGCGATGAATTTGGTTCACACACAGATTTGAGTGAGCACCATAGCTAAGCGCAATTGCGGCGGAAGCTCGCGAAAGCTCTTCCATGATTAAAACATGATCTAAATAAGAGCCATCAGTTCCACCATATTTACTTGAAATAGTTATTCCTAGGAGACCTAAATCACCCATCTTCTTCCAAAAAGGCTGCAAAAGCATTTCGTAATCGTTTAGTTTATAAATCAAAGAAGTCAAGTCAAAGATAACATTTAGTACATCTCTTACCCTGAGTTTATCAAATCCATTTTTCTTGTCTATTTCATTAGCATAAGGAGCCAGCTCTTTCTGAGCAAAATTGAACACTGTCTGACGAAGCTGTCAAAAATTTTTAATGAGTTAAAAAATACATACAACGGCGTCACATGCTTATCATATGAAAGTACCTGCTGTTGATCAGCTGTGAGTCCAAAAATATCTTCATTAATGGGATAATACTGTGACATGACCCTTGATTGAATCACCGGGCTCAACACCTTGTAACATTTTCGCACATTTTTTGGAGAAATTTTGCTCAGTATGAATGCCATGCTTTGCGATTTGCTGTATTATTTCCCCTCCCAATTGATTTCGGCACTATTCTCACCTTTGATCCTTTCAGATCAAAGGACCGCAAGATTAAAAAAATGAGTGTAATTCATAAAATGCGAATCGAGCAAGGGCAAACTTTAACAGATTTAAGTAGACTTTCTGAAATGTATGATTATTTAAAAATTATATGAAGGGCAAATCAATTTATATTTCGCGTATTGTAGAAAAACATACGTTTTACTTTAAATAATGCGGACTTTAACAATTGATATTAACTACTAAAGGATGAAATTGATAATAATGAAAATAAAGAGAAAGGCGCAGTGAAACTTTCATTCGATGACTATGATTCTTGAGTTTGCCTAAACTTCAATCACTTCAATTTTCGTGAAGTTTCAAAATCTTTTCTTTGCACCGAAGGAGAATGAATAACGATATAGAAGTACATCTTTCTAACGGAAGTGGTAGGTGGCGTATTACCCTTCGATTCACTGCTGTAAACCCTCTTCCGGTGTTAGTGTCCGACAAAGGAGGGTTAAACGTAGCCGAATCAGGTAAATTGACTAAAAAATATTATTATGCCAGACATTTAGTATCAGATTAAAATTTCAATGAATGGAAGCATATTTTAGTTAATGAATCTGTTGAATTGGTGTAATTTGAAAGGAAAGCATGTTTACATATGTATACGTGTAACACGTGATATGTTGTGGAATACACATGGTTACTCACATGTGATATAGTATAACAATATACCGCTATTTAGTGTTGGTATATCATCATTGTAATTAATTTTATGAGCAGATCATGGCAGAGGAAAATTATGATATGGAAGCGGAGGCTGAGCCTGCCGAAGTTGAAGCACCGCTACCAATGCCTGTTGCCCAACCCGCTGAATTACCTGAAATAAAGCTTTTCGGCCGATGGAGTTGTGACGATGTTGAAGTAGCAGATATGTCTCTACAGGTAGGCTTTTCGAGGAAACACGGCATCCACCTACGGAGATACTTATGTATCATGAACATTTAATATTCCGGTGGACGCATGTCACAGTTGGTCACCTCGCTAGACTTTCAAGTTTGGTAGAATTCTGTGATTTATGTTTTATGGTGTAGTAACCATTTTTAATATCTTAAGTATTGTTCACATAGAGGTTAAAATACATGGATAAAGTACTTGATTGCTGCTATTACCGGCCACCTTATTTACTTGCTTCTAGCCCCACTCATTTAAATACGAGAGAATTACATTGAAATGTCAATTCCAAATTTTTTAGACGCCTAATTGTTATATCCGTCAATTACGGTGTAATTCATCTGCGAAAAATTAGATCTTCCAACGCATTTTTGTCTGTTGATCGATTTTGTACACTATGTATCTCCCAAGTATTAATTTCATCGATGTAGAGTTTACTTTTTGGAATGATTGTTGTTATTTATTTATTTTATTGTGGTTCTTACTGATTGCTCTTTGTTACAGGATTATATTGCAGTAAAAGAGAAGAATGCAAAGTATTTGCCTCATTCTGCTGGCCGTTATGCTGCCAAGAGGTTTAGGAAAGCCCAGTGTCCAATTGTTGAACGACTCACCAACTCTCTTATGATGCATGGACGAAATAATGGAAAGAAGCTCATGGCAGTCCGCATCGTAAAGCACGCATTTGAAATCATTCACCTTCTAACTGGAGAGGTAAATCAGAATCTGTGTTTACTATAATATTTTCTCTAACTTTTTCTCGCATCGCGTATTATGATATTTTTACATTCAAATTCTGCTCTTTTAATATGGAGATATCCAAATTATTTTCGTTACATTGCTATTATTCGGCACCTCTGTTTCATTGAGACATTTTGTTAGAACTTATTCAGAATGCGATTAAAATCATTAAATTGATATAATAATTGCATTATTATCAATTGCTAAAGCAATATGAAAGTATCAATCGTTACTTAATTCATTCCGATGAGTTACTTCAGTCAGTGGTATATAGTTGCATTTCACAGTTAATGAGCAACAGTTTTGGCTGTTATGAAGATATATATCTTGGAAGATTGAATTTGGTCTTAAAGAGATATTATAGATGCAGAACTGTTATGGATTTCATCCTGATTAAGACCATTCTCGATTGCATTTCGCGACAGCTATGGGAATTACTGTAATCAATCTCTAAATGTTATTTTTTATTGTAGAATCCCCTTCAAGTGTTGGTATCTGCTATCATCAACTCCGGTCCACGAGAAGATTCTACTCGAATTGGAAGGGCTGGTACAGTCAGGCGACAGGCTGTAGACGTTTCACCCTTGAGGAGGGTTAACCAGGTAAATATTTTACCAATATTAATATTTCAGTTGTGTTGGGTGCTCAAGATAGTATTAAATTATCAAGTAAATTTTTAATTGCAAAGGTCTTTGTGCTTCACTCCTTTTTTTTTTTTTAAGTTTAGTTATTGGTAGTTTTTCTTTTCGACTTACATTTTGTAATATGTCAGTTTTGCAATTCATATGATTGTTACCTAATGAATCCCACATGTTTAAATTGGCTATAAGGCCAATCTATCTCTTTATTTAAATTATTTTGGTAGTAAACTGTTGAAATCATTGCATTGGTGTAAATATGGAATGGGAATACTTTTTGGTCACAACACATTCACTCTTTGCATTGAAAGTTACATCTCACGCTGGTTTTGAACTTAATTTTGATCTGGTGCATATGTAACTGAGTTTATTTGCTACTCAAAGCAGTAATAATGAATCATCAGTTTGGTATTGAGTTGTTAACAGTATAAATTCTTAATTAAGAAAGAAGTATGAAGTTAGTTGTGTTTGGAAAGCCTTAATTATTCAGACAGACATGTTTCACTTGTCACTTTCTTGAGAATGTTGTATTCAAGTGAATTTGCTTCATGTTGCTTTGGTCAAATGTTAACATGATCAAAATGCTTAATTTGGTATAATTCCTACCTGGCATGAAGCACAATGAAGGTATTTTCTATTAATGTATTCTGTTATTTAAAGCTCTTCTAAATACAACCAATGCAAATTGTAGCTTTTGTATACTTTAAACCTTGTTACACATTGTTAAAAGTTGTTAAAATCAGAGTGGATGCTGTATGGAGATGATTCTAGTTATATGTAGTGATTTTATCTAAGATTATCTTATCCATTGAGCATGTTTAGCTAAATGTGATTTAAGATTGGCCAGGTTTTTGATTGGATGATGTAACTGTATTCTCTAAATTTCTCTTTCAGGCAATCTGGTTGCTCTGCACTGGTGCACGAGAAGCTGCATTTAGGAACATTAAAACTATTGCAGAATGTTTAGCTGATGAGCTCATTAACGCAGCGAAAGGCTCATCTAACTCCTACGCTATTAAGAAGAAGGATGAATTGGAACGTGTGGCTAAGTCCAACCGTTAAAATGGAATCACACAGTTTTTGTACCATCTTGGTTAATTATTCCAAGGAATTCCAGAATAAAACCTTGGGCCTTTAAGAAAATGTTTTTGAATGCTTCACCTAATCTCCTTAAACCCTTACAGCATTGGCAAATCTCGTCTTAATGTCTGTACTGATTCTGTGATGTCAAGCTGTACAGATGTTGTATGATTACTGCGAGTGAACTGTCAATTCGTCCTTCATGTTAACTCATCTTTGTAGGTAAATTATCATTTACATCGATGGTAAACTTAAAATTATAATTTTTAGGGAACTCATCGTAATAAATTTTTATCATTTAGATTTTTCAGAATGTAAATCTAATTCAATTATTATTTTGAGTTATCTGATTAAATTTACCTTACTCTGATTCAAATGGTCTATTCCTTTGTCTCTTTGGAAAGATATTATTTGGAATTTCAACTGTTTGTCTTTTATTCTAACATGTACCCTGCTTCTTAAAAGTAATTTGTTGGTAACAGTATTTCATAATGAAGGATATCAAAATTTAGAGGTGATGAATTATTTTAAACTATACATAAAATAATAAAGTCTCTGTTATATTATAAATAAATATTAAATTTAAGTCATATTCTTAAACCCTAAGTTTAATGTAATTGCTTCATAAAATCCTGTATAAGTTAACCTTTAAAAAAAAAATTCTGAGATGGAACCGTTAAGCAAGGGAGGTATGAAAGATAAAACAAAAGATATTGAGGCGCTTATCTTAAAACCTTGAGACATCTTTAATATCACAATTTTGTTCTTTGATATTTTACCCGACGTTTGTAAGAAAAGGAAAATCATTGACTTTGAATTGAGCAAATATGGGGTCAACCATATGCAGAATATTAATCTACTGTTGAGAATATTTGGTATCTAAAAGATGAAGGCAGTCAACTCATGAATAAAGCAATTTATATAATTTGCTGCTGGAAATGCAACTCAAGAGAAAGGCAAGACTGGATGTCTAAGAATGTGAGAATTCATTTCATCAGTTTCCCCTCTAAACATTTTTGAAAAATTCTGCTCTCACCTCCTAGCAATCGTGTGAACAATAGAATAGCATAAATTGCTTATGGCAGGCTATACCGAGTAGAATTCCATATTGACAGGATAAGTAAGAATAAATTCATTTACACAAGAGAATTTAATTTTGAGGTTTTTGGAGGGGTTTCCCCCCTGTCCTTGGGCGAATGCCGGGCAGATTGTATTGTTATATCCCCCTCAACCGTTGCCACCTGGTATTAATACCAATTGCAGCGTTTAAAATAACTAAATATCCTATCCCAGCGGTCGGCAAAGGGTGGCTCCTTGAGTAGTGTTCATTATCCAAAACTAACAAACAATTAGTGGATCCAAAAATTTTCATGGTAGACTATATCTACTCTTAATCAAACTACAGGGAAAGGAAACTCAATGTGTTTGGTGGAGGAAGAAGTTATTTCATTGGAAAACAAATTGCATTTCTGTTTTTGCTCAAGATTTTGAAAGAGAAACTTAGATTCAATTTGCAAGCCTTTTGAAACATTGCCAAAAAATAATTTTTATATTAACATTGCTATTTCAAAACACCACTTTTAAATATGATGGAAGACTATCTCAATGGGTTTCAGGAATTCCGAAACAGCGTTCGCCTTTGCTAAAAACCTCTTCATGCTACTGCAATTGAATTAAACCTTTCTTCCTTTGATATAGACATTGGTAACTTGGAAATGTAATTGCTGGATTTAAGAAAAATGAATTGTGAAGCTCAAAATTCAAATGCTGATACAGAAATATCGGAGAAAATAAGGAAGTGAACTTTGTTCACAGCACAAGTAGTCTGCTTTGAAAGACATGGAGAAGGAAGATATGTTGATTTTTAACATTGGAAAATTTCTGAATGATATATTCAACTGAAAACACTAGTGTTAGCTGTTATTTCCTTAATCATGTCTACATTTCCATGCGATTTTTAAGCATGCACCTTCTCAAGAGTAAATCTAAAAGTCGTCTTATTGATGAGAACTTGGAATTGTGCTTAAAATTGAAAACAGTAACACACAAATCTATCTTACGCCAACTTTCCAAGGAGATGTAAGTATTGTTCACATTAGTGGTTGTCAGACATTTTCATGATTTAATTTTATGGAATCCTCAAAATTTAATTTTATGAATAAACAATATGGTTGTTAAGTATGATATCAAGTTTTATTCAATGTACCTTTAGTTTAACTAAGACTTAATACTTTCAAAAAGTTAATGTTTGGGAGCATTGTGGAATTTATTTATTACTTAAAGTTAAACAGGGGTAGAAGCCCAATTACAGAAACATACAAAGATTAGTATCAAATAAGCATGAAACTATGCAGTAAGCTATTATCTTTTGTTAATAATGACATAAAATAATAGTTTTTTAATAATTACAAATAAAAATGAATAGTTTGAACTAAAATCATGTGAAACAATGAATATAAAGTTGTATAATAAATACATAATAAAAATTATAGATATGACATCATGCAATTGTATAAAGAATCAGTCATGGTACTTGAAATTTTATGAGTTTAATTTGGTTAATGCTTGAATTATGTCAACTTAAATTTTAATTAAAAGATAACCAAAATTAAAATGAGAGTTACTTAAAATAAAATTTACACATTACTACAAGTATCATAAATTTACACTATAATTATGCCAAAGAAATGTATATACACAGTGGCGGATCCAGGGGGGGGGCTGTAGCCCCCCCAGAAGTCACAGTAAAAAAAAAGTATCATCGTTGGTACTATCGAGATGTGAAGAAAATATTGTTTATCTACAACGATAGATAATAATAAGCATAATTCAAATATGTATACTGAGTTTAATGTCATAAAATTTCTTACAAAAATCGATAAATAGGAAATGAATCTTTAATCCCAACTCTCAAGCCCCCCCCACAGCTCGATCCTAGATCCGCCACTGCATATACATACACAGTATAATATAAGCCTCAATAGTTACAGTTTTATAAACTTGATTTGGTTTACATTTGTATTAAATATATCAATTGAATATTGACAGAAGACTAAATTGAATGTTGAAGATTAGCCAAAGGGAAATTATGCATGTAATTAGTGGAATAAGTCTCAATGTAAAAAGTGTTACTAGACCTTGAAAACTGTGAAGGTATTCTGAACTGAATCTCAGATAAAGGTAATGGATAGTTAACAATATCATGGACAGTTTTATAAAACGTAACTAGGTCAGATATAACGCGTCCATCATGTCATGTTAGCATATTAAGGAAGGAAAGTGTATATTATAATAAAAAAGTTGCTTGATTGGTTATTAACTCTGAAAGGAATTAATCTTAAGAATCTGTGTTGAAGTTTTTCTATAGCTTTAATGTACACAGAATAGTGAGGTGACCGAACTGAGGAGGAAAACTCAGAGGTCTCACTAAGGAGCAATATAAAGTTTTTAGTGATTTGACATCTTTGAAATTTTTTGTGTTTATAAATCTAAAATTTTCATTTCTTTGTTTATAGAGTACTCAATATGGAAATGAAAGTTTAAGGTAGAATCAAACAAAACACCAAGATCCCTAATAACATTTTGCCTAATTATTAATATCTATTTATCTGTATAGCATTATAAGTTATAAAAGCAAACTAATAACCAAAAAAATAATAATTTAAATTTTTTTAGTTATAACGCAGATGATACTTATAATGAAATCATCAGCACATTTCTCAAAGGCTACAAAAACACCATACGGTATCGCTGTCAAAGTTTCCGCTCTTTCCGCCTATAATAAATCGACAGTGTCGATGAACGACTTGTAGCGTCGATAGTATTTAATATCGAAATTCTGTTTACGTACCTTTCGTGGTGGGGAGAGTTTAAAATATGTCAAGTTGATTGCAATTAGATTAATAAAATGAGTTTAGAGTCCCTTCATTCTGCTTTGAATTCAATCCAAGTATTACGCTCGAGCGTTGGTCATGTTTTCGAGACTTTAGCGAACGGTATCAGGTCTGACCATGGAGAGGAGGGTAAAGAAACCAAGTTTATACTAGAATTGCACGAACTTCTTTCAAAAGTAAACGGCAATCTCAGGTATATTATTTTTGCATACCTTTAGAAAACTTTAACGATGTAATTTCATTAACTGAGATTTTTTTCTGTTGCTGTCTTTGTATAAATGTAGGAACCACAAATGAAATATTTTCCTTACATTCGTTTGTTAGGTTATATTTTTAGTAAAACACCTAAAATTGTTCGTTTAGTTTTACTAAGATATAACTTAGCATATTTCTTTATTATTTTACGGTATATACATTACTTTCAGGGAGGTCGAGCAAGCAGTAAATTCTTTAACACCTCCACCGGGTCCATTCAATTTAGGAAATACCTCATGCTTAAGTCAAGAGACAACTCAAGATAGGCAAGCTTTATATCCGCAGTTAGTCGAGAGCTACAAATGGACCGATAAGGTGACATTTAAAACTCAATATAATATGTAGCTTTTTATACAGGATGAAGTTAATCAGTTACATTTTTTCAGGTTCATGAGTATGGAAACTTAGCCGTTGCTCTGCTGAGTCAAAATTCATTAAAACGATCTTACATCAACACCAGCGCCAAAAGAAGGAGAACACAGACCAGCAGCCATAATGTTCCCCCACAGTAAGCAATCAAAATATACATTTCATCTATTTTCATTCGAATCATTTCTTAATTCATTGTAAATTTATTATCTAGGGCAGTCGATTCTGTCATAGCAACGATTGACAGGTTATTTAATGACATGCATGTGAAGGTTTCCAGACCATTTGCCACTAATGCAGTTCTTCAGGTATATTTCATGTTTACAATCATAATGTCATTGAGATAAATCCGGTTTACTTGCGAAAATAACAAGGATTGAATATATTTTATTTTAGATAACATTGGGTAGAATACTGAAGGCAGTGGTGGCTTTCAAAGGTCTGATGATTGAATGGGTGTTAGTGAAGGGTCACAATGAAGAGTTTTCAACAGAAGTGGGGGTTGGAGGGGTTGGTGGACAGTTGGATTTGTGGAGTGAATCAAGATATTGTGTGTTTAGAAAAGTGACTGAAAATGCTAATGCAGCTATGTTACACTTCTATTCACCAACCTTACCAGAGCTTGCTGTACGGTCTTTCATGGTAAGAAATAATACTATATTTGATAATTTTAATTTCTTATTAATTAAGTAATTATAACATTATATCTCTGTCTTATTAATTGGCGTATAATATATCCACAAGACAAATAAAGATTGTAGCAACATGTTTCACTGGAAAGACTTTTCATCTTGTTTAAAAACTAAATAATTTTGGATGGAATATTCGGTAATTGTCTTGCTGTTTCCTTAGATACTTGAAGTTTACCTTAATCTACTCTGTTATGCTGGATAAATATTCATTGATTTTATTTTAAAGCCATTGCTTTGAAAAGAAAAGAATAAGTTTTTTAAATGGTAGAAATTTTATTGAAATAGCAGTTTTACTCATTAAAATTACTTTCTTATTGATATCAATGTACCGTATTTGACGGCATATAAGACGCACCGGCATATATATGACCCACCCTCATCAAGTTGGCCACTCACAAGGAAAAAATTTTTAACAGTCCATGCGAAAGCGCGGTACCACAATAACTTAAATTGTTGTTTCTTTTAGTTGTCACGTTTCCTAAAAGCCAAATATTAACACAATCATTGAATGCAATTATGAAATAGGTAGTATAGACCATCTGGGCTTAAAATAGCATTCAGTATTGAAAGTTAACCTGTGGAGGTTGAACCTTAACATATAAGACGCAGGGAAATTTTGCGAGACATAATTTAGGAAAAAAGGTGCGTCTTATATGCCGTCAAATACGGTAAATATGAGGAAAATACTCTGAGTATCCTCTGAAACAAACACAGTGATACAATTTTAAGGACAGCCATTTAACTTGGAATATTATTTTTTTATATTTAAAAGATGTTTCATATTAAAAAAGATTTCCTCTTTTTTATTTATAAATTCATGGTACAACATCATTAAGGAATCAATGAATTGTGAAATAAGTAGTTTACAATAACGATTTCATAGATAATATTTAATTGTAACATAGATTAATTCATAGCTAATTATGAATCACTTACCATGTGTACAAAAGTCCAGCCTCAGCCATCGATTTTAGGCCTTTAGTTTTTCATTGCAGTGTACATAAGATTTGGCTCTAAATTGCTCTTTAGCATGGGTTAGGTCAAAGTTTTCATTTCTCTTTTGTCATATTTTTGTCTCATTTTATGTTTGAAATAAATACATTAGAATGCTTTTGCTTTGAAGAGCTCCTACAATTTTTAGGTCATTTCAGTATTCTGATATAAATATTTGTATTCTTGGCTTGAGATACCCCATACCTCTTCCAATAGTACATTTTCTATTATAGGGCTGTTTTTACAAGTAACAATAACAGTTAAATCTCTTTATAATTTTATAAATATTAGTGAATCTAGAGGATTTTCTATATTTAAAACCTGAAACCAGTAATAGTCATGAATGTAATATTATTTTAATTTTTATTCCTCTCATTAGACTTGGTTTCACAGCTTTAACACCCTCTTCAGTGACACATGCAAAAGGTGTGGAAATCATCTTCACAGTGGTCTTCCCCCAACATGGAGAGACTTCAGAACATTAGAGCCTTTTCATGAAGATTGTAAACCATAAGCTAAAGAAAAAGGATTAAATCTCTTGGAAGCTATTCATGAATTATAGATCCTTTCCTATAAATATTTTATACCATTTAGAGGAACTCTCAGAATATTGATTGAATTCTATTTTGTATGAATCAACATTTACTGGATTTATAGAATCCTGGAAGAATTTTTGTTGTTAAAATAATCAATTTAGTCCAAAAACTTAAACTTACCTAAAGGGTAAGTCAGCAAGATGTTTGGTTCATACTGAGAAGTTCCTAGTTTGGGAAATAGATCTTTGGTATGTATGCTGTTATCATGATCAAGTTGATTTGAATGCATTCTTGATGTTACAATAATTTAATTATTTAGAAATGTATATTTTATCTTTATTTTGCAATGTCACATAAAATCAAGCAAAAATAAATTTTATTTATATGTGGAATTTCATTGCTATCTGATTCTAGGAGTCCTATATTCTGGTGAAATAATTATCCATAGGAGGAAAGATACCTTATTTCATATGCATATAATTCTGTATATTATATTTATGGTATCATAAAAACGAGAACGCAAGTTACGAATTAGTTTCTGCAAAGTATTTTCCTTGTCTTTAAATATTCTTTGCGTGCACTAGAAGTATCCCAAACTAAAGAAAATTGTTAACTTCTAATAATTATATTTTTATTTAAAAAAATTGCTTACAATTTCAATAATTGAATTCTCAGATATATATTAAATACATCTTTCAAAATTATGCTTTAAAAACTCTAAAATTTTAAGGGAATCAACTTCTATTTCTTTAAATCACAGCATCCACTCTATATTCATTTTTATATCATTGTATGAATGAGTTATCAATTTAATTTTGTCTTTATAAAATTCTTTTGGACCAAAAAAAGAACGTTAGCATCTCCAAATAGATGTTCTAACTATAAAATAATTTTGTTATCCTTGAACATAAATATTTCATGTATGGGGCCCATCCATAACTAATGCTACTCCACTTTTAGCATTTCTGAAGCCCCTCTGTAAAGGAGTGGCCCATGGAACTTCATACCCTGTGTGATAAAGTGTAACATTTCTAGAGCCCCCATCAAATGTGAAATTTATGGATGGCCCTAATTAAGTATTAAAACCTGCTTAACATGCACAGATATCTATATTCCTTCAACCTCGCTTATAAAAAACTGGCATTGGAACCTGTGAAAGAAAAATATTCTTGCTTTCATAAGTATTTACCAATGCCTTGTTTCTCTTCCAAGTTTATTTACCTTCTTGAAGGAATGAAAAAACAGTTAATCCTAAAATAAAGAATACTCAGAGGAGAACTCTTGATAAACACAGAGGAAACTCTTGAACACATAGAGCGAATCATTTTGAAAGCCAACGAAGTATTAAACTTCCTAGTGCATACTCTTAATAAATCAAATAAGAATGTTAAGAAGGCTGCATACAAATAATTTGTTAGGCCAATCTTGAAATATGGGGAATGCCTATGGGACCGGCATGAGTTATGTTTAAAGCGAAAAATAGAAAAGGTACAGAGAAAGGCAGCAATATTCATCTTAGGCAGATATGCAAGACTTGATAGCGTTACTCAGATGCTAAAAGAATTAGGTTAGGAGGTTAAGTTTAGAGTAGAGGAGATTCAAGAAAAGGCTATCTATATTTTTTAAAGTATACACAGGAGTTAAATTGTTAGAGGAATTATCAAACAAATTCGCTATGGCAAAATTTCATGGCAGAAAAGACCATAGACATAAAGTTAAATTAATAAAACAGGGAACAAACATTAGTAAATTCTCTTTTCTAAATCGTGCTGTTACGGATTGGAATGATTTGCATGCAGGAGTTTTGGAGCCCTTTCAAAACATCATAGGGAGTTTGTAAAAAGATTGGGTAAAAATATTAAGGACAAGTGAGCTTGACGCTGACGAGTACAGGTGGAGTAAGGGATTGCCTGGTAGGGTGATGTACGGTGGGGAATTGTCCCTGGGACCGCTAAGGTAGCCGTGATGGCCTACTGGGAACCCTGAAAAAACTTGTATTATGAGGGAAGGGAAGGATAAATTTGTGAATATATATATCTTTTGCAATTAAAAAATGTAGATGGGATTTATATTAATATGTGTAATATATGTGTTACCGCCGGACGATTAGTCCACTTGTAGCATTTTTACAATAATAATAATAAAGAGGACTTAATTTTGACAGTTTACACCTAAGGTCTCGAACTGAACCCAGGTCTCCTCTTGTTTCCACATTCTTATAAAGAGATTAATTAAGTATCTTGCTTTTTTATAAACATCAACTCTGCTGATGCATCAATGTTATTGTATCTAGAATTCTAACAAAGGGAAGGATTGTCTTTCTTGGACAAATTCTTTGGCCACACCTAATGAAACCTGTAGTGGAGTGATATTCTTGTGACAATATCCTGAAGGTACAAACAAAAAGAAAGCAGGTTTCCTGCTTGTTGGTACTCAGCACCGATTAGTGTTATAATGGAATGAGCTGAAGCCCTTTCAGAATAACCCATTGAAATATGTCATCTGCAACTACCGTCTTTAGCTGCTAGCTATTAATTCTTGGTGCTTATATTCATTGTATTAAGGGGTCTTCCCTATTTTATCTCTGTATTCCCATAAACTGATTTTTTATTGAAATTGTTCCATTATTGAAAATCCACACTACATAGATGCACTTTGTGGTAACCTTCCTAAGCAGGAAAATTTACTTGGTCCTTTGGGCTTCAGCCTAAGACAGGTTTAACTGTATTCAGTATAGTCAGTCCATGGCAGCCAAAGGGTACAGACATGCTTGGGTGCTCAGGAAAAGTGAAAGGTCCGTAATGGCTGGGAAAAAAATCTCACTGAAATGCATTGTCTGTTAGAAAAGCTTGAGGGTTGGGGGAGAGTGTGGCTATTGGTATCATAGTAGATGCAGTAAGGGCAAAAGCGAAGGTGATAAAAAAACTGGTGATGTGACGGGTGCAGCAAAGAGCAGGAGAAAATGTGTATCATTACGGAAAAGGAAGACATCATCAGAAAATTACAGGGAGAGCTGGAAGCAGCCAGGAAGCAGTTAACAGCATTACTTCTTTCGGAGAAGGAGGAGCTTAAATAGCAGATTGAGAGAGGAGAGGGCTGTGCTAAAGTGAACTTACAGAAGGTGGAAAAGGATGAGGTGATTGTGCTCTCGATGGTTAGATTGAGTTGGGAAAAATGCAAGGAACAGTGTGCAAAAGTTGTTTTTACCAGGAATTAAGGTGGATCTGCTGGAGAGGAAAATACATGGCTTGCAAGAAAAGGAAGAAAAAGCAGTTCTTTTGCACGTGGGTACAAACGTTATTAAGGTATCCAAGAGTTAAGAGCACATGATAGGAAAAATTCATGACCTGTGCACTGTGGCTAGAAAGAAATTCAAAACTTCAAAAATAATTGTGAGTGGCATAGTAAGAAGGATTATATTTAGCAGATTATCGGATGGAATACACAAACATAGGCATTGACAAGACAGGAGACATTGGGAGGGACGGTTTTCACTTGAACAGAAGAGAAAAGGACAATCAAGGTCGTTTTTTTTGTAATGTAATCAACAGTGTAACAAGTTATTGGGGGAGGGGGAAAATTAAGATTGGTGCATCAGAAAATGTTGGAGGAAATACCAAAGAATGCAAGGTGATGGAGAGGGAAATAGATGGATGCCGGATGGACTGACAGGAGCTGCCGAGTAGAGGAACTGGGGAAGCAACAAGGAAGGATGGTGAAGGAGGAGCTCAGAAGAATACGGAAGAGAGAAGGGGACAACAATATGGAGATACCAATGAGGATGGAGGAAGGAGTATGGAGTCTGAGGAAATAGATGCAGAAAATTACAAAGAAATCAGGAAACAAAACCTATTATCGGTTGATAAAGGTAAGGGTTTGAGTGTGCTTTAGGTTAACTGTAGAAGTGTTGTAAATAAGAAAGAGAATTTCCAAACTTTGATAGAGCGAATAATCCTAATATAGTAATAGGCACAGAAATGTGGTTAGACTCAAATATTTTCTCAAATGAAATTTTTCCCCAAAACTTTATAGTATATGAGAGAGATCACAATACAAGGGGAGGGGAATATTTGTAGGGGTTAAGGAGAAATTAACAAGCAAGTTAGAATGGGTGAGGGATGACTGTGAAATGATGTACGTGAAAATAATAACTAACAGATTAAAACATTAGATGTAGTTGCAACCTATCAAAGGCCTGGGGACGATTTTAGTTTATTGGAGGTCTTGGGAAAATTATTTGCTGAAAAGTCATTGGGAAAGTAAGTGCTGATTGCGGGAGACCAAAACTTACCTGGACTCAAGAGGGATGGGGCCTTGGGAGATCACAAGAGGTTGTTAACAATATAATTAACGAGGGAGGTTTCATGCAGGTAGTTGAGGGACCAACGAGGAGTGCAAATGTGCTGAATGTTTTTCTGCTTCGACCATTTTTGCTATAGGTAGATTTGAAGATCATTGAGCAATCAGTGACCATAAAGCAGTAGTATTAGAGTTGCTAATGTGAAGTGGCATGAATGGGAGTTATTCATCAAAAACATAGTTATAAACATGATAAAAAGAAAGCAATAGAAAAATATTTGACAAATATATTAGGTACCGATGGGAATAGAAATTTCTTCAAGTATCTGAGGAGAAATTGAGACAACAAAGAGAACATTATTGTGATAAAAGATCTGAATGGGAAAATAATTACAAATAACAAAGAAAAGGCAAATTGTTAGGATAACTGGTACGTTAGTGTGTACAAAAAGTCTATGGTCGATTTACCAGGAGGTGAGATTGGGTTTAGCAGAAATGGGGAACACAAGTAGGGACCTTTGTCATTAGTAACGCAGGGATAAGGAGACTATTAGAAAGATTGAAAAATAACAAATATTGCGGCTCAGACAATATATTAGGAGATTTATTAAAACTAGGCTCAACCAAAATTGCACCATGCATTAAAATTTTATTTCAAGTGATCTTAAATAATGGTTCTATTCCAGAAGATTGGAAAAAGGCAACTGTCATACTGATTCATAAAGGCAGGGTAAAGACGGACGTAGAAAACTGTAGACTGGTCATCTTAACTTTGGTCGTATATGAGCTAATGGAAAAAATAGTCGCAGATTATCTGAGGAAATTTTTGGAAGGAAACTGGGTGGCCAAGTATTTATCAACCTGTTCCATATTGGTTCTCGGGAACGCAGCAGTAGTCATTTGAAATGACTGCAGCTGCGTTCCCGAGAACCAATATGGAATATACTATGTGCAGCAAAAGCCTTCGAACCAGATTTATCAACATGGTTTCAGAAAAGGATACTCCTGCGAATCGCAACTATTAGGATTATGTCAGGATATTTCAGACTACTTAGACAAAAGGACATTGACAGAATGATCGTAGATTTTTGTTAAGCATTTGATAAAGTTCTGCATCATTTGTTGCCATCAAGAGTAGAAAAATTGGGCAAAGATACAAGGGTGAAATGATGGTTACAAAATTTTAAACAGGTAGGTCCAAGAGGGGAAATATTGCCAAACATTTATCAGAAAAAATTGACATCACGTCAGGGATACCTCAGGGAAGTATGATCGGCTCATTACCGTTTTAATAATACTAATCGGCTCATTACCGTTAATTTATAAAAATTACTTACCAAAGCTCATGAAGTCCAAAATTGGTACATATGCTTATGACTGTATAATTTATAGAGAAATTAATGGTAAAGATGATATTAGAATATTTCAGAGGGACATTGAAGTCTGGGCTGGCTTTAAACAATTGGCGACCCCAGGCAAAACTCATTTGGCGGCCCTCCTGTTTGTAATATTGCAAATTCAATAATGGTGTAAACCTGACAAAATATCACAACCGTCTTTTTAAAATTGAATAATAAACTAAATAATTAAACTATGAAATGTTTTACAATGAAATATCAATAAATAATTATTGTTAAAATATAAAATAATAAAATTGTGGCAGTATTCAGTATATATTTAAAGCAACTGTGATTTAGTAACAATTTATTCATTTCTTTGATTAATATATTTTAATACAAAATATGCTGATCAAAAGAAATATTGATTAATGATTATCACATCATATCAAATATAAAGTGTTAAAATTTAACTTTTCTAGCCTTTTTGGTAGCAAAATCATTAATAAGTTCGAAAAAGTTAAGGGTACTGGTAATGCTGCTTTTGATGAAAATCACAGATAGATTAACAAATCTATCTTGTGCTATCGTGGAGGGCAAATATATTTAATCAGTTTCAGTTTTGAGAAGCTTCGTTCTTCGGATAATGGCCACTGGCCACTGTCACAGGAGTGGTAAGAAAAATTCGTTATGGAGAATTTGAGACGTTGCCTAAATTTCATTTGTATAATTAAATAAATTAAACGGATTCCGGCCATAAATAGACGTATTTAATATTTTATATTCTTATGTTATTATTATCTTATATTATAATTATCTTATATTATTATGATTCTTTCTATCTAATGTTTTTGTGAGTTATTTGAGAGTCAATTAATAATAATAATCTTGTAATGTAATAATTTGGCGGCCCCAGGCGACCGCCTTATTCGCCTGCCCATATAGTCGGCCCTGATTGAAGTAGCTGAGAAGTGGGCAACGGAAAATGGAATGGAAATAAATTCAAAAAATAGCAAACACATTACTTTCTCGAATAGGTGAAGAGAAATAGAAGTAACATACGAGGTTTATGGAGCAAAAGTTCACAGGGTGAAAGAATGTAAAAACTTAGGGGGTTACATTTACAAAAAATTTAGATTGGGGTAATCACATTGATAAGGTAGTCTGTGAAGCGTTTAAAAATCTCCATTACGTGATGAGAAACTTAAAAGGAGCTAGTAGGGAAGCGAAAGACTTAGGATATAAAACAATAGTATGGCCTATATTGGAATATGAGACAAACGTTATGGGATCCACACAGAAAAACTAACATAAAGAAAATTGAAAATTTGCTATGGAAAGCAGCTATGTATGTATTAAAGCAACACAATAGGGTAATGAAAATGTCAGAAATTCTTGGGAAGGAAACTTTAGAAAAGAGGAAGCTGAACAAATTCGTTGGGATTTTTAAAGTAAAACATGCTGGCAAAGCATGGAGGGAGTTAAGTAACAAATTAGAAAAAAAATTGTGCTTGGTGATCATGATGAGAAGTTAAAATTGGAAAAACGAAGGATGAATGCAGCTAAATACTCATTTATTAATATGGGAGTAAGGGAATGGAACATGTTACCTGAAGAGGCCTTATAAGCCTTACCTAAATCAATTAAAGATTTTAAACTCAAGATGCTTGAAGATATTATAAAAATGTATTGTATGAAAGGTGTTTTGGATGTGTTGTTTATGATATTGTTAAGTCTACAATATATAAGTGTGGTGGTTGAGAAACTTATAAAGTGACATGTGACTTATCTAAGGAACAATGAAAAATGTGATTCTATGGGAACAGCAATTATGGAATATATCTGATGTAAATGTATTCGGAGGAGTAAACTAGTTTGTTGTTAAAAGCATGACACCATCTTGTTTTATCGATATAATGATGTTAATTAGGTATTTTAAATACAATAATTTAAGAGTGAAAGGGTTTGAAAATTAACTATGTTTATGGCTGCCACCAGACTTCTGTCAAACCAAAGCAAATAATAAAGATTATTATTATCATTAATCAGTTAAATTGGCAAAATTAGGTGATGAAGATATTAGCTTTGGGATTATGATGCTATGAATTAGTTGAATTAAAATAACAAAATTCATGGTTATTCGTGAAAATTTATTATTTTTAATGAACATCAATGATATGGAGTATGACCTAACTGATGAAATAAAAAACTATACTTTCCATTAATATAAGCAACTAAAATACTCTAAAATTAACTAAATAAAATATAGCCATGCCACTCATTTTCTAATGATTTCTGCTGTGAATTATCAGAAGTGGTGAAAACCTCTCTAGCAGTATGATCGTACAAATTTTTATCTTGTTGAAAATGTGCAAAAGGATGCTTAAGATTCTTTATTTGATGCACTGTATTACTAGTGAATCTTTTGAAGCTCAGAAATCCTTGTGCTCTTCCTCAAAGGTACTCCTGTACTTTCTTTACACTTTGGTTTTATCTTGATTGTATCCTTATCTTGTGACGCCTTCCTCTTTCTGCTGATGCTAGATGTAATTGGTTCCTGTGAAGTTTCTGGTTGAACAACTGATTTTCTGCTTTTCCTTCCTCTTGTTCTTTTTGTACATGGCTTTTTTGGCCTATGAAAATGAAAGATAAAACATTAATTAATTTGAATATAGATGGCAGAAGATATTTTTCACTAAATAAAGAATTTGTTTAGATTTGGATTATTAGCTGTAAAAAAAGGACATAAAAAAAGATTCAATTATTAAAAAGAATTTGGACAAAAGTTTAGATAGGGTGCATCAGAAAGAAGTGATATAACTATATTGTCAGATGTAAAGATAAGGTGATTTTTCCAACTGAGATTCAAAGATAGGACAGCTTACAACTGATGACTAAAACAGCCACCTCTCAGAAAAAGCTCTTTAAATTTAACAATGATTATAATTTTCAATATATTAAGGATAGCGGAAAGCAAGTAGGCAACAAGAACAGGGAACTCTATGACAACAGTTGGATAAATTCCTAGCATATAGGCTCCTGAATTTTTTGAAATAGCAACTTCCTGATTTTGCAGAAGTCAATACATCTAAATAAAATTTTAATACAAGTATCATGCTTTCATTATAAACATTTGCGTATCATGAGGGCTTAAGTGCATAAAAGGTCCAAATTGAAATTTTACACCCAGGACCCACCTTGCTAAATAGCCAGTCCTGATCAAGAACACGACATACAAAAATGCCTTAACAAGAAAAAGTATGATTTTAACATTGAAAATCGAAAAAGAAATACAATGTTTACTTTTCACAGAAGTAAACTTCAATGGAAAGTAAACATCACATTTCTGTTTTGAAATTTTGAAAATGAAATTCCACCAAATTTCACTGAGTAATTTTAATTTTAACATTGTTTATGATGTAGTAGTGAGAGGTTTTACTTACTTATATGAGGTAGCTATTTTATCTGTAGTAGTAGCATCATCAGTATCTTGGTCCTCAGTTTGTTCAGTGGAGCTAGCCGTTTTCTGGTCAAAAACATTTTCTCTGTCTGGAGGTCTGAAAAATTTACATTTAATATTTTAATTTAATGATGTATTTCATTAACGTGGGTTTTGTTTTCTATTTGATTTTGGATGAAAATTCTAGTGATGTTCTCAAATATCTCTGCTGTGGTAATCAACATTAACCAATTACTCCCTCTTTGTAAGTTTTAGTTACCTAAGTCACTTTTCATGTTCTTTATTAGTATAGCTGCTTACTACTACTATAATCATCAAAAAGTTAAGAATACATTTTATAATAATTTGAATGGTAGATTTCTCTTAAATTAAACTTTTATGAAAGATTGTCAATTTTTCTTAAAATACTTGAATATATTCGCCATGAATCTAGCCATAGATTAGCACAAAAATCAAGCATTGAGAGATTTATCATGGAATGAATTTGCTCTGAATTTCAATGCACCTCCAATAAAACCTTGTATGAAATGAGATAAAAACTTACTTGCAACCTTTGAGCTTCACTGTCCACCCAAACAGTGCATCTATTCTTTGCTTGAAAAGTTTCCTGCTAACTTCTGGAGATAAACATTTATCATCGTTACAAGGTCTCTCAGATGGAGAATTTTCCACTTTTGGTGTTTTTTGCTGAGACTGAAATACAAAATCTACATTGCTCCACATGACTACTCCTCTTACAGTAGCTATTGATGGAGGTAAATAGTATGGAAATTGGAATTTTGGTGCTTCATCAGAAAGATGAAGTGGCATCTGCACACTCTTGATTACGCCCTCAGCTTCAGTAAATTCTGATGGAGTGGTCTGCAATTCTTGCAAAGGTATATCTCTTAGCTTCATTTTCTGTTCATATTCTTTCTTTAGGGTGATTAAAACATCTTTATCAAATGCTTTGAACCTTTTATCCTCCTGAAAGATCTTCTCTTGAGAAGAAAAGTTCAATTGAGCATTCAAAAACTGTAGCAGAAGTGGCACTAACTTCTTTTGCTCCTGTGTCTGTTCATCATTGTCATCTAAGAAAAGCAAGGAAGATGAAATTAAATAAACTCAAAGTAAGAGTCCTTCAACTTTTGTACTTTGATTTTACCTTTGTTATCTTCTTCATCCATTCTATTCATATAATGTTTACTTAAAAGAATTTCAGCTGATGTGAGCTGTTTGGTGGATCCAGATTTTCTTCCCGATTTCCTAGAGTTCACCATATTTAGCTTCCTCTTGAGTGAGAGAATTTCTTCTTCTCTTGCTGCCTGTAATATTTAATCGTATTAATCAACATTTAGTTAAGAATTTTCATAGAAAATATTCATTTTCATGGTTTTTTCTATTCTGTTGTATTGCAGCTTCCATTAAAGAGATTTTCTTTTTTACATACTGCATAGCTAGTAGTGGTATTCCTTTTTAAAAATCTGACACAAAAAGAGATTATAAATTGGAAATTAAAAAAAACTGTCTGCATCCACAATTTTATTTTAAAAAACACGACCAGTTTCGGGTTCATCCCATCATCAGGACCTGATGATGGGTGGGTAAATTTGTGGACGCAGACAGTTTTTTTTATTTCCAATTTATTATGGAGAAGTTCCACCAGATATCGCCAGAAAGCATCAACTACAAAAAGAGATTGCTCACTCTATTCTCAGGAAAAATGTTCCAAAATTCTTGTAATTTATTTAGTTTAAATAATATTTATTGTAAAATATTTTATGATGAATTTCATTAAAAATCCTATCAAAGATAAGTTTGAATCATTGAGGGTTAGGAGTTGATTATTTCATATTTTCTCCATTGTTGTTTAAATTATATATTTTTATAATTCCATGTAACCTTAGGAATTTAATATTGTGCCACATATGGATAGGATTAAGGGGAATATACTGCTGGTTAACTACATAACCTCTGATCTAGAGATCTTTGTCTATATCTACGTAAGGATACTACAAGCTGCCTTTTGGGTGCAAGTACACCATGACTACTTCCCTAATCAATTGCTTTTGTGTATAATTGGGAGAAAAATGATTCTCAAATCAATTTGTTCTATTTCCTTGATCTTCCTCATAGTATAAGAGCGATCTATATTACAAGAAGGTTGCATTATATCTGTTACATCATCTCAGAAAGTACTTTTCTGAATTTATTTAATAAAGTTATCCTTCCTTTCGACTATCTATCTTCTAAAAATTCCCATCCCTCCTGAATCATCTGAGTAATAACTGATTTAACATTACATTTCATTATAAAATGTACTGCCTTTTGTTGTTCCTTTTGTGGGTTTGAGAATTACTCTACTCTTCTCTCTAATTCTCATCAGATGAGTTAAGATTTATTTACACTACAGCCACATACAGTCATTAGGTTGCGAAAATTTAATAACCTCACTCAGCATCTCAGGAGGGAATTCAAAGAATATCATTGGGGCTTGAGAGGCTAATGAGGAATTAATAACAATGATAACAAATTATTTATACAAAATAATTATCGAAAGAACCTTATCCACGCATAACAAATTCCCTCAGTTTTGTTTTAATATCGAATGAAAAAAAAGTTTTAGATGACATATAAATTGGGTTGCACCCCTTGAGGTCACTCTTTTCTTAAACAATTTTTTGTTAAGTTTCGGTTTCTCTAAACAAAATAACAGGTGATTTGCATTTGAGCTAATGATACAAAGAGCAACTGAGGAAAAACACAGCATTTTATGTTGGATTGGAATAGAACATTAGCAGTTTTAAAAATGACCACTGGTAAAAAACACAGACATTCATCCAATATCCGCTTCTTAATTCAGAATCTATATAATTCGTAATATATTAAAAGAGATGCTATACATAAATATATATAAACGGAATATTTGGCACTCAAATGGAAAGGCACTAAAGACTTATACTTTGTCGTTTTACCCGTCGCCAAGGCTATATTTTCATAAATCATGATCTGAGAATATGATATTCTTGCTTCTTATGACTGAATTACAATAAAGGATCTAATAAAATGAATTAATGATTTGTGAAACTGATTTCAATAATAAATAGTAATAAAATATGATCCTTATAAACATCATTTCATAAGAGATATACCCAAATCTTCACTTTCAAATTCTGCGCATAAGTGCTGCTGGCAAAACGGGTCAGTGATTCAAAATTGAATGAATCGGTAAAATTCACTTTTGCCGAGGCAACTAATCCTGCAACCCATCCTTGCAAACCTGTACTGAGGAAGGCTCGGTCATACGGGTCAAAACTGCACTTCTGCTGATCTCTAATGGGTAAGCTATAGGCCATAACCTAAATTACTTTCTTTTCACTTTTCGAAAAAGATCCCTGCCTACTACAGCTATGCTGGTGGTAGAGGTCAAAAGAAATGGGTCTGTCAGTGATCAATGTAAGCAAAGAATGAATTATCTCATAGGATATGAAGCCAATATATAAATATTGGTTTATGAGAAATAGTAATAAAGAAGGATTGGATCTTTCATGAAAAATTGAGACAAAAATAGCACATTAGTGCAAATGCAATCAATTATGGTCAAGTCATGGTAAGACTTTGGCAGTTAAGAATGAAATTTAACAAAGACAGAAAGCTTTATTGATTAAGGGCAATGTAGATTGGAGAGTTTAAATAGTATGTGGCTGAAGAGTCAATGAAAATAATAATTAAACATCTTTATTTAAATACAATTTTATAATTTATTATAATTAATTTTTATATAATAGATATATAATTTAGTATATAATTTTATAATAAATTATAATAATATAATTTTATGAAGTCTTAAAGAGATAAGATTGTTAAAATATGGTGGGCCCTTTTGAAACTGCAGAGTGAATGATAATGGTGAGACTATCATTGTGTTCAGGAATTACCCAGAAAATATAAAGAGTAAAACTATTGGTATGAATGAGGTTTTGAAGTTTTTAAAATCTCAGCAACTTTCTAATAGCCTATTAGATTAAAGTAGCATGGCATTAATATAAAATACCTACTAACTTATGGTTACGAAGAAAGTAAAATGTTTTACCTGTTTATCTCTTTGTATCTCCTTAATTTTAAGAGATGATTTTAAGATGCTCTGAACTCGAGACCATAGATTTGTTTGCAGGTTACAGTAATCTCCAAAGTGTTGTCTTGGAGCATGTTGCTGCTGCAAGAAATTTGTTTAAATCAATAACAACATTTAGAATAATAGAAACGTTAATAATAAACTATCATATAAAATATTAAGAGTAAGAAACTTAGTTTCTATAATGTTAGGGCTTATGAGGGCAAGCTTTATTTATGTATTTGTTGTTTATCTTATATTTGCATAAAAGTTTACTTTCTAGGCGATCATATTTTTTTTTCTTATGACTTGTCCTTTGTACTCACTAAAAAATCGGGGAACTTTGCCATCCATTTTTTAAGAGTCAAATATCGATGACGAACTTGGCATCTGTAACGATCACTGAAATTAGATGAAATTCTATTCCAGGATTTGGTCCCAAATTTCTCCACCAGTTTAAGTAATAACTGATCTTCTTCCCTAGAAATAAAGCAATTAAGAGTATTAATTTCAAATTTGATTTCTATAAACTCCCTTATTGTATACCATATTTTATTGTATTGTATAAGGACTCTAGGTTATCAATTCCTCAAGAAATAATTCTTATAAATAACTGCTTTACAACTATGAAAGTCTTAAATTTTTGTTTTTGTAATGAATGCAAAAATGTAATGATCTCAAAGTTGACCCATTCAGAAAGGTTTACAATTTCTATACTAAAGTCAGTAATTGAATCTCATATAATCCCTTCAGATGGAAGATGTCGATGTACCTAATCCTGGGTACTATTAGCTAGGCCGCAGCTGCAGATTGGCAGCCTCCGATGCGAATGGGTTAAGAGAGTTTATTTGTAAGTTCAATGATCTTACCTTGTCCATCTGCTGATTGGGCCAACTTTCTGCAAACTTCCTATGAAGCGATCCCGGATTTGGATAGAAGTTCGGCCTGGGAGGAAACGAGATATTCGAGGGAAGTCTTTTCCAAAGCGTTGGACGCCAGCCACAATAAGACAGTCTTCTTCAGGAGTGAATCGACCTTTACGAATCATTGGGTCGATTGAGTATGTCCAGCGATTGTAAACCTGAACTTTAGTCCGACCATTCATCTGCAGAGCCACCTGAATAATTAATACAGGATTAATAAATTAAGAATTTGCATGAGGATAGAGGTTTGTATTTTGTTGTACTAATAAATGTAATACTTTTTCCAAATTATTTTGCTTTACAGCGGTGGATTATACTTCAGTAAAAGACACTTCAAAAGGGGACGAAAGGAAAACTGTGTTATAAGTGTGATAGTAATTTTAACCAAAATTTAACATTTAACTTCTTATATCTTGGTAAACAATATGGAGGTGTTACCTTTTCCATTTTTGAAGAGTTACAACTTAGAGTAAATAGGGATCTTCTTTAGTTTGTTTAATTTGCTACAGCTGAAGATAGAATATCCATAGAATCCATTAACTATTGCTGTGAGAGATTGGGTACCTATACATCACAGTTTTGAAGAAGGGTTAGCTTTTTGAATCAGAAGAGCACCTATTTTTTTCTTCATTTTGCTAATTTTTGACTACAATTAGGAAATTATGTACCAGATAGGCAGGGAGGAATAAAAAATCAGTGTACAGAGGTATTGAGAGCTATTCACAGAACAATCTCTCCCAGCCTGCAAAACAAACTGCATCACCACTCTGGTTTATTTAATATAATTACAACATGATTTTTCAATGAAAGAAATTAGAAAGTGACTTGACATCCGTAGTCAACCACCAAGAAATTTAAACGACATTATTGGACAACAATTATACAACTAGTGTTATACCAGCTTGTATATATTTCCATCTGTGTTTTCGTGTTTTTTTTCGCTCCCCTTCTTGTGTGAGCATTTTCCCACACAGTGGGTTTTTTTCCGAAAGCCTTCAGCCGAGGAGTTTTTCCCCCATCCCATTTCTTTTATTTTTACTTTCTCCATATACGAAGTATAGAGAAAGTATTGTTTTCATGAAAAAATTCGACTTCGAGATTTCAACGGAAATACATGTTTTGGGGTCCCTAGAACACGTTTTGACCATTTTCGGAATGATGTCTGTGTGTATGTGTGTGTGTGTGTATGTGTGTGTGTGATAGTGGGCGCTCTAACGTGAAAACTATTAGTCGTATCAATACCAAACTTCATATATAGTAGTGGTGTGTGTGCTGTCAGAGTTGATTAGTTTTTGGAGTAAATCGGACAACCGGAAGTCGAGCTTTATTCATTAAAGCTCATTTCCGGTTTTCAATATATCTCCATAAATATGATATATACGTATATTGTATTACTTATAAAAGTTTTAGATTATGTAATTTACTATAACTTTTGTATTTAATATATTTTTGTATCACCGGTTGATTAGGAGTTATTCGTGAAACACTGATAAACCGGAAGAAGATGATTATGTACTTTGTGGGCCCTCTAACATGAAAACTATTTGGCGGATCAACACCAAATTTCATATGTAGTACTTCTATTATAGTCTTTAGAGTTGATTAGTTTTTGGAGTAAATCGGTAAACCGGAAGTTGAGCTTCATTCTTCAAAGCTCATTTCCGGTTTTCAAAATATCTCCATAAATATGATATTTAGGTATATACTATTATTTAAGAATGTTTTAGAAAATAAAATTTACTATCACTTTTGTATGAAACATATTTTAGTATCACTGATTGTTTAGGAGTTATTCCTGAAATACTGATAAACCGGAAGTTGCTGATTATGTACTTTGTGGGCGCTCTGGGCTCTATGGGCGAAAGGCCAGTTTCATCGTTTTTCATCCAGCATGTCCCGAACAACATTATTTATAATGTTTAGAGTTCGAAATTACTGCCGTAGATAAGTATTTACATCTTATATATGGAGAAAGTCATGTGCTGGCCACATCAGATTTTTACCTCTTCTTTTTAAGAGTTTATTATTATTATTAAATCTAATGGTCTTCCTAGACATTAGATTGATGTGGAATGTCATATTCTCTCTTAGAGCTACAAAAGATATTCCACAACTGATATGGCAAGGCAGGAGAGGAGAGAGCAGGACAGCAATACAGATTATGTAAACTATTTTTGATCTGTCAAATGAAGAGAAGGATAGGATATGCAGGTTGCAGTGTGTCTGTTAATGAGATAAATTCACATTATAAGCCATTATTTAAGTCTTTAACAACCTTTCCAGGCATAATCACTTGAAACTACCTTTTTAAGTTATAATGGTTATTGAGTATTTGAATCGGGCTATGTAGAGTATGTATGTATCATGAGAGAGTGGTAATTTTACCAAGTGTTTTATATTAAATGGACTAGAATCAGGATAAAAGCATTCATATAATTTTATTTTATTACATTTTAACTAGTGTCACCGTATTTGGAAAGAAAACACAGATTTGTAACATGTACTAATTCATCCTAGAACCTCACCCTTACTAGAGAAAATAAATGCAAAGTGAGTAAAGATTTTTGATTCAACATTTCATATCCTAATAAAATCCTAAATTTGGTATATAATATATACGAAGAGAAACTAGACTTATATTTAAATAGTGAAATTTAAGAAATTAACCTTGGACCAGGGGATAAAATCTCCAACACGGCATTCTTGTATTATCCTCTTTAGGTTGTTATCTTCTTCTTTTGTCCACTTGCTTTTCTTCAAATTTCTGTTTAGATTTCTCTGGTATTGCACAAAGCATTGGAAACCAGACCGTTTTGTGTTCAGCTCTCTAGCAATTTCATCCCAGTCTTCCAAGTTGTGCTTCTCAGCGATCTCCTGATTTGAGAAGGAAAGGCAAGATTTAGATGAAGGGAACAACTATTATCGATAAAAACTATTCCTCTAGAAACAAATTTTCAGTTTGACTCACTGCTAGCCTTCCATTTTCCTGCTGGGACCAATTTCTTTTGGAAATACAAGGTTGGAGACAGAAATCCCACATAGCTTTCAGTTCTTCTGATGTCCTTTGTCCATCAAACTATTTAAAATAGGCAAAATGAATGAATCACTAAGTGAATCTCTTAGTAAAATGCAAATACATGAAGGATAACTCACATCAACTGCAGACATCCGAAGCCAGTCCAATTCTTTGCTATTCTCTGCTATCAAAATTTCTATTTTTTTATTTTCCACTTCCATAATTTCTAGATCAAGGTTTTCAAGTTCTAACTTAAGATCTTCATCTCCTTCTGATTCCAAGACATCTGCTTTTAATTTTTTTATAATAACATCTTTGGTCATATTCAATTCCTTCCTTCTTATTTCAATGAGGTTATTTCTCACAGCCTCTTCCAGTTTCTGCTGATCACAAGCTTTCCCTAAAAATTCCATTTTTTATTCGTTCCTAACATAAATATCAAGCTTGAACCAATATGAGCATGACTTACATCTTCTGACAGGTGGTAACTCATGATAGTTAATTTCGTGTCTATCGAGTTTCTCATAAAAATCCTCATTTCCAGGACAGGGGTAGAAAGTTTTATCCTTAAAATATGGTGATCCAAATAAATGGTACCAGTTTTTCCTTGGCTGTGATTTGTCTTTAGTTTCAGCTAACTGTTTCAATCGTCTCTCCGTATACACCTATTATGGAAATGATATATATATCACTGGGATTCAGATTTAAGAAAAGCTTCATTAAGTGCATATACTATATATACATACAATACTGCTCATTTGAGAGGCATCATTCCCCACTCAAAATTGGGTGGGAAATGATGGGGAATGGAATTATTATAAATTTTTACTTCAAAATCAACAAAGATACAATGATCTTCTTCTCCTTATTGATGCTCCTTTTGACATTTTCTCATAAAATAAATATATGTGATTCTTAAACCTAATTGAAGGCAATAAATTGATTGTACTACTTGTTAAATACCATTAGTTTCATCCACCATTATAATTCTGGCTGAGAAAGATCCACAAAACATAGTTCATGCATGATATATGAAAAAAGTAGACCTCTTACCAGTAAAAGCAAAACCTGTATTCATAATCGACAATCTTTGCTCAGCAAAAAACAAACAACGGCAAATAAAAAATAACTAATAGTCATGGAAATAAAATACAAGATTTTTTAAAAGGTAAAATGCATGGAAAAGAGCAATATGTTTATTTCTATGTGAAATGTGTTTACTAATAATAGATATCAGTGTGTGTTAACATAGAGGAGCCTACAACAGAGATGGCAGACAAACATTGACAGTATAACTTAAACCATTCCATGAAAATGCATCAAAATCTAAACCTTGTTTTTGAGTTAAAAATTGAATAATGCATGTGAATAGTTGAAACAATAAAGTTGTTTGTGTAGTAGTCTATATAGTGGGTTAACAATTAGTAGTATTTCTGCTCTAGAATTTAAGATGGTTTTAGTTAAAGATTCAACTATTATATTTTTGAATTTGCAACAATCTCTGTATCTGTGAGGAGTTCGTCATGCTTTATTTATTGAAAACTATTGTTATGACTGACTTTCTTTTCCTTAATTTGGTGGAGATAATGTATGATTTTACTGGACAGGTCTTCTAGTACAGATATATATTTTTTATCTAATGTTAGATCTTCTTCTAACTCCGCATCGAATTCGTCTTCGGAATATTTTCTCAAGACGCTGTCATCTAGGCCCAACTTGATATCCATAGAAGAGTCATCAAGGCATAGCCTTCCAAGTGAGTCATCATCATAGCTCCCATCTGTAAAACAGACTCTATAAGTCAACAGAATTGATACAATATATTTGTTATTACTAAAACCGAGAAATGATTTTACCTTCCTTGTAACCACCACAATAATTATTAAACCAGCTTTCTGAGTCCCAAGATGACATCTTACTCGTTCTGCCTAGTTTTCTAAACAAAATATTAGGTATGCAAATAGAGAGACTTTAATATCGATGGTTTTTGTGCGATATTATTCCTAAGGTCTTTATCAATATTTGTACATTTATGTACTATAAAAAATTATAGCCAAATCACAGTAAAACAATTTCGTTTACTTTTAATGTCTCTATAGTATTTCGTAAGTCCTTTTACGTGCATGCCAACAAAATAAAGTGTCGACCTTCGAAAAATTCGAAAATATCCAAATTATTACATTGTTTCACATGTGAGGCCCCAGGGGCTACTGGCTACTACAGTAGCCTCTATTTTGTCACAATCGCGCATAATTTGATATCAATTGAACTTAATAATTGAAATTGATGATAATAATATAGTGACTTAGATAAATTATTCGTATTTATTTTGGAATGTAAAGATGATGTAATGAGGGAATATGACATCACTTAAACTCTGGTGAAACGGGTGAAATGTTGTTCCGATCGTTCCTTCTGAATGTGGTAGGCTTCCCTGATTTTTGAATACTATTAGTATTCTAGAAATTGTGCTATACTATCGAATGGAGACAGTCATATGAAGAAAAAAAGGTAAAATTGCCGAAGAGGACTGAAAAAAAATACAAATTTGATCAAAGAACTTTTATGTAACACATTTTCCGTAATACGATATGTATATGGTGTATATGTATGTAGACTTTAGAAAGCAACAGTGTATGGAATAATTAGATTTTTCTCCGGGACGAATTTTCTAAGCAATCACTTAAGAAACAGTGTAGAAGATTCAATTCAAACAAGTCAACTAAATTCTTTGTATTGTAAAAGGAATTATTTATTATACAGACTAAATGAAGTTAGAAGATAGATTTTAATCTCAAAATCGAATACATCAATTTAAATTACCGCGGTTGTAACGATGCAATTTATCATTAAATAAATGAACATGTTTGGTGACGGTGGTGGCGGCAAGAAAATATATAACGATTGATAAATTATATAGAACGCTCATTTTTAGTATGTATTATCTTATTTTGTAAATTTGTTTTAGTTGTTTTGAAAACTTGCAACACTGCCTTACAATTTCTGAAAAAATGGCGCTTACTTGTACATATGAAGATGTGTGGAATAAATTTGGTCAAGTCTTTCCCATATTATGCGGAGAGGTAAGTATTATTCAGCGAGTAGCTATATTCCGTTGCCTATTTCGCACCTTTTTTGTGAATTGTCTAAATTTAACCGTGCAATAGTGTACTATATCATAATAAACATGATTGTTTTCAATCATTCTTTCTACATTTTAGGTACAAGACCGGGTAGATGAAGGGTCAGCTAACGAATTTTTTTCTAAGATATGTAAAGATGAAATTACTCAAGATAACTTGATTGAGCATCTTATTTTTGATAGTATTAAACGTTACTTAAGTCAAAAAATCGTACCTGATTTTTGGGCTCATTTCAAAACGACAGAAACAGAGCTAGAAGGATTCGAATGCTTCAGGAATGCTGTGGAAAACTTGTACAGCTCGTTATCATTATTCTTACCACAACTTCATAGACTGGATTATTTGCGGTATTTAGGAGGTAAACGCGATTACAATAGTGAAGATACCGTTATAAGTGTTTTCAGGGTTATTGTTAGGGCTTCATTACATTCTGAGCTACCACTTAATGCTAAGAAGATAATGGAAGACTTTTACCGCACTTCATTCCGAGTATTTTGCAATGCTGATAGACCTCAAGGTAAGTGTAAAATACCAATATCCTGTAAATAACTATCTTATTCTATCATTCCATTTTCTCAACTTGCTTTTAACTTAATCTCGTAGGTGACGGTGATGAATCAGCTGAGGATTTCCTTCATTGTAGCGGTTGCAATCATGATTTAGAGCAATGTCAATGTCAAGCAATTCTACAAGTATTTCATCAAGTAAATAGGTATAACATGATAATTGCAGTTTCCAAAAAAATTAACTCATTAGGAAGAATGAACATGAATTATTTCATGCCCGTTCTGCCTTAGGAATTTTTCTAGGTGAATGACCTTATCGTGCAAAGTCACCTCACACCTTTTCTTTAACTCAGCATATTGTCTTATTATAATTATGGACTTGTTAGAAATGAGTGGTATTGACGAATGGAAAATAATGGTACACTAGATAATGTTTGAGGTGTTTTAATTGATTCATGCTTGTTTTTAATTTGAAAGCTTGAAAATGTTTTTTTTATGGCTAAAATACTATGAATGTACATACTAGCGTTGTAGAGTTAGAATATATGGCTATGAATTTCCTAATTGCAATTCCATCGTAATAAGTTGCAAGAAAAATCCCATAAATGTTTGATATTTTCAGAAAACTTGTTGAGTTAGAATTACTGGAGAATCTTGCTGGTGAAGTTCTTACATTTTTAATCCATGTAAGAATTGGCAATCATGTGCAGGAATCTTGCAAGGGAAGTTTTGATGTGTCGCATATAAACTCCTTGGAAAACGTAAGTACACCTATTAATATAGCGTTTGTAAAACTAAATTTTATTCTATTTTTAAGATTATATAAGAATACATTGAATGTTGCAGTGGTTGAAAACGGTGGTAATGGGCTGGCTCTCTCAAATTTATTGTGAAGTTCCTGAACACAATGTAGCTGCAAAAGCAAAGAGAAAGAAAGCTATTGAAAAGTTTAATCACAAGTTAACTCATTTTCTCTATGAAACTTATACTAGAACAAGAATTGAACAGTTGTTCAATATAATAATTGGTAAGTGATTTTTTATTCAACTTATAAATGCTTTTATATCTATCAAAATTCTATTTCAATTGAAATTTCAAAAGTTAATTGAAGTTGTTAATTAAATGTTATTCCATGTATGCTCATCAGTCATCAATAGAAAGAATTCTTTTTATATCACTTCTTTGTTCTCCTTTGTCAAATTAAGTGAGATAAAATTAATAAGATGCTTAGTTATAGCACTGGTTTCTTTACAACTGCTCTGATAATAATAATAGTAATAATTTATTTAACACATGTTAAATTCCCACATAAATGTGTTGTATTATGAAAACAATAAATTAATAATAAGCTCTGATGTAAGTGATTAGACAACTAAAATGATTGAAAAAGAAAATGCTCAAATAATTAGAAGTTAAATTGTGCAAATTTTGTAAGATAATGGAATAATAATAAATTAAACTCATCGAAACTACAGAATATTGTAACTAAGTCCAAGTAACAAATGGAATTTCAGATGATGCTTGCAAAAATCAATCACAATTGTCTGTGAACTCTTTAAATACAGATTTATGCAGTTTTTCTCTCTAACATAGGATAGTGTACCCAACAGCAGTACAATTGCAAGGTCATTACATGGATATGTTTATACATAACTGAGCATGTTGTAGATATTTATGAATTTTGATTTTGTGTGTTTTTATCTTATACATTGCATTACCTTGATCATTATCTTTTAGTTGTAGTAATTAGGTCTTATAAGTGTTTCCCTCTACGGGGTCTTATTTTTAAGCTGTCTTTCTTGCCATTCATAAAATTTTATTTTCAGAGTATCCTGACTCTCAGCCAGCAATTGAAGACCTCAGAATATGTCTACAGAAAACTGACTTAAGACCATATCTTACGCAAAAGCTTCAGCAAGCTTTGGAAACAAGACTACTACATCCTGGTGTGAATACTCCAGATGTACTTACTGCTTACGTTGCTGCAATCAGAGCTCTAAGACAACTTGATCCTACTGGAGTGCTGCTAGAAACAGTCACAGAGCCTGTCAGGTAGAGTTCTGTTGACTAACATTTCTGGTATAGTCTGATCAGATAGTATTTAAGTTGTGGAAAAAAATATTGCCACTCCTCATGCTGCTTTGTGTTGGAAAAATTGGAACCTCTTTGGCTGAGGAAGTTTAAGGGATCTGTTACAACAGTGTGACAAACAGGGATGGAGTAATTGGGGTTGGGGAAAAGCCAGAACCTTCGATTTGCCTAATCAAAAAAACTCTTAAAAATCACTGCATTGTATTTCAAACGGGATTATTTTGCTCCCATCTGATGTTGAGCTCATGCATATTTGGTGAAATTTCTATGATTATTAATACAGTAAAGTGTGTCTTCTTTTTTCCTTTCTTAACCCTCACTATACCCTTTTTCCGAACTGAAGGCGGCTGAGCCAAGATTCCCTTGCGGGCCTTTCCCTTTTCTAGCCAATCACAGAAGAGGGAAACGTGAGGGTGTGGGGAAGGTCACAGTCTCTCTCAGACCTCCAAACAGTGCACGTCGCTCTTCAGCATTCAGCGTTGCCAAATTTCCTAACTTAGTAGTAGCCTGAAGTCGTCGTCTCTCCCCAAATGTGCTTCTATTTCCAAGTTCTGGCAACACTGGTCGACCGCATGGAGGGAAGGAGTGAGTAGGACGAAGCCGAAAGTCGAGGTGGCAGGGGAAATGCCTCTCATTGGTTACTCGCTCTCTCATGCCCAGCCGCCTTCAGTTCGGAAAAAGGGTATAACATGGGTTCGATGCCAGAAGGGCCCAAAATCTCGATATTTCTCATAAAAATGCATTGCAGGGATTTCAGAATTATTTTTGAGGAACTACCGGCAAATTAGAGACTTAAAATTTGAGCGATTGCAGGAAGTCATGGGTATCAGATGAAAACATCGAAGACATCTTCAAAGATACTTGGTTTGGGCACTTGGTCAGGGCAAATATTCTATGTAAGAAATGCATGTAAATTTGGTTTTTACTGTTTGGAGGCTTCATTTCATTTGCAAAATTCAATTTGAAAGAATGATCCTAAAAAGTCAAGACAAGTATCAAATGAAAGGAAATTAAACAAAGATTCTTATTTTGGTCTAGTAATATTAGTTTCGATTCTAAGTTATGAGAAATATGGTGAAAAAATAACAAAAATTTAGTGAAATTTTTTCGTAGTAAACAAACAGTTTGAGGCGATGAAGGCGATTGTTGAAAACGAGCTCATGCATTTTCTCATTTAAATGCAGGAGGATTATAAGTCTATACCATATAAATGGTAGGGATCTATGTCAGAATTTATGAAAAGGAAGCAGTTCACTGAGATGTCAACACGTACAACCTATGATGCAGAAATGGTAGAATAAAAATTTGACGGGTTTTTCGAAAATATTAATTAATTAATAATTTTTGATAATACTTCCCATTAGGATTGAGAGTTCAAAATCATGGAGATCCAAGATGATGCACTCTTCTGTAATAATAATTATAAGAATGTCAAAAATATGCATGAATTCAATGAGAGGTGGGTGCAATATTCCCCTATTTTAAGTATATTGCGGTGATTTTCAAGATAAAAAAAAGCCATTCCCAATAACATAAAACCATAAATAGCATAAAAGGTAATAATGTTAAACCAGGTATGTGAACAGAAGCCATAAATACATGACGTATATGCAGTTTATTGCTTCCCTGGTCCTAAGTTTGATGCCAGGGCTTCATATGCTTCGTACCTCCTGAACCTGAGGATTTGCCATTATTTGTTTTTTTTTTTCAAAATCCAAAACCACAGCTAAGTATTTCCACCTCCCCTGCCTGTTGGTCCGCAAGTGGTATTTTATTTCCCACCAATCCACTGGTTTTTGCAATTAAATGTTATTGGGAATTACTTATTTATTTTGATCTTAACAAGAATTGTGATATAATAATGCTAGGTTTTCTGTCCATTTATTATTAAATATATTTTACTTTACTTCATATTTTGTGACACATTATTCTAACAGTTTAACATATAAATCTCCATTATTATCCAGAGATTCATAAATTATTCAGATTTTTAGTTACATTGAGTAACAATTATATGTAAATATGAAAAGTATCAGTGTTACCAGCTTAATCATTAGAGTTGATTTATATTCTTAACTTTTCAAAAGATTTTTTGTTTTAAGAAGTAAGATGTACACTCCTGGCCAAAATTAACGCAGCACCTCCCTAGCGATCCTTACGGCCGGTGCTGCGTTAATTTTGGCCAGGACTGTACATTTCTCTGCCTGTTTACTCCTTGCCCACTCACTCATTAGAAAATTTACATTTTATGGAGAGAGTTAACACATATTTTTTATTTACTGAAAATTATACGTAGTAATCACATAATGTATATTGTGATTGCCATGTTTCTTTTTATGATATTAATTTCCTTCATCTCAATTCTGAAATCTAGGCAGTATTTACGGGGCAGAGAAGACACTGTGCGTTGTGTGGTAAGCAGTCTCACAGAGGAAGGGCCGTGCGATTTGGTGGAAGAGCTCACTCGTGGTGGAGGAGAAGAGGGCAGGATGAGACTCTTGTTATTTGATAACGAAGCTGGTCATTCCGACGAAGAAGCGGATGCTAACTGGGAGAACTGGGAGCCTGATCCTGTAGAAGCTGATCCTAGTAACTGTCAAATTTTAATTTTATTATTAATTGTTCATCAAGTGATAGAAAATGTTTGATGGTACAATTAGATAAATTTGTTGAGTACTAGGAAACCACTTTATAAAGCCTAGTCAATGACTCTCTCTGGCTGTATGCTCGAGTGGGGTTTTACCATTACTAGATTATACTTACAGCACAGAATTTATCATTTAAACATTTAAAGTGGCATTCATAATTTACCATCTATGTATTAACTTTGATATATTTTATTTAAGCAATATTCTTTTTTTGGTAAAGTTAATTTTAATTTGGTCTTTGTATGTCATACATATACAGTAAAACCTGGCTAAAGCAGAAGGCCAAGGGACCAGCTTAGGTTGGTTAACATAAAGTAAATTTATCATTAGTGGATGTCTCAGTTTCACTGTTAAGAATAATCATTTAAAGGAATATAGAAATAAAATAAAAATGCCCCTTAAATGTTGAATACAAATATCGAGAATTAATAGTGAGTAGCTAAAGACAGGGTGTTCACCAACCTGGAAATACTAGAAAACCTGGACAACTCAGGGAATTTTGTTTTTTTGGAATACTGAGGGAATTTGTCCGGTAACCTGGAAAAATGGATATTTTACTCTACATACAAAAGATCTTTCCATGACTCTTTTTTTTGATTTTTGTCACTTGTTCCTGAGAAGAAGAAACATTTCGATGAGCATTGTCGTGACCAATTGATAGCTTATAATATGTAACTGTGCTCTTTCTTTCCACATACTAGTTTAACATTTTGGCAATATAGCAAATATGCAGAATAGGACCGTATGGAGTCACAGTTTCCATGAGTACCCTATTTCTGTTTAGGCGTGAGAAATATTGAATAGAGCACGATAAGAATTTGTTTTCAACATAGGTAGTTTTGATCATTAGCTGGCTTAACAGTTTGTTGTTGGACTTTCTCAGTCGATGTCAGGTGTTATCCTCATTAAACATGTAAGTTTTCAGTTTTCCTTTACGGAGACTACCCTCTCTATTCATGACTTAGTCTTTCTTGTATTCCAGGGATACATTGAGAAAGTAATTGAACCATTATCATCTGTTTATTAAAAATTTTAAAATTCCGAATTGGTTAACAAAGTATTTTAAACAAAGTTTATCTTTGGGAAATCCAGAATATTACTCATTTTCAAATTTAATTTCTCAAATAGTAACAATCCTTTCAAAACAAAATTTTAATACTGTATTAATATACAGTGAGTCCCAGAGTTACACAGATTTGAGATACACGATTCCCCAGTATTTGTCATACATGCGGCATAACTTTTAAAATACTTGGAAAATCTGAAATACCACACAGGCCATGCATATACAGTTACTTATAGCTGCTCAATAGATGGCATAAAGTTTGCTGAATACTTAGCAGACAGACATTGCAAACGTAGTTAGCTAAATTGGTTTAATTAAATAATAATAATAAATTATGAAAAACTCGGGGAATTTCTCAATCATTGGATAGCAGACACATAGCTGCAGATGACAAATTTCAACTAGGTTCTTCTGAGAGAGCATTGTATTGGTGCCAACTTTCAACAATTTTGAAACCAGCTTTCTTTGTGTTAGTACCCTCTGGACATTGTCTTGAGGTTGTCTCTTCACTTAAGACCTCGTAAAGTTGGGAGTGACCAGAGAAGTGGCTCAAGAAAGTTAGTTCTTTTTTTGAAAGACAGACATCAGAGGCAAGCTAAGCTCACATGGAGAGTTCAAACTATCAAAAAGTCCTCCATATTGTTTTTCTTCTGAGTATTCTTTATTTTTGGATCAGCTGTTTGTTCATTCCTTGGAAATATTCATAAGCAAGGTTAAAGGAATGATGATCTCTGTCTGCATTATTTATGTACCACCTTTCAGAGGGCATTTCCCATGTAAAATCTTGTGTATATTCGGTAGTACAGTAGAACCTCGATCTATCGTTTTTGAAGGGACCGAGAGAAAAAGACGATGAATGCGGGAAAACGATCAAAGCGGGAATTGTGGACTCAGCTCGCACTATTAAAATGAATACATAACGAAAGTTTATCCAAAGAAAACCCCTAAAGATTCTGAAAAAGAACGTACTGAACTCCTAGAGACGGTCCAAACAGGGTAAAATATGCCAGTAAACTGAGATGTACAAACAGGGCTCGTACGCGCACCCATGTGAAAGCTCTCCAATAGGATACAAGGTATTAAAACAGCCCTGGATGTGTTTAAAAAATCGGCCGTTTTGAGCAAGTGCTACGACAGCCTTAAAAAAAGTTCATGCCAAGCTCTCAAAGAAAATTTTTGTCGCAATTCCTAATACTTTGTCTTTCTTCCTCGATTGGGCCAAAAATCTGAACGATGGATGCGGGAAAATAATATTTCGATGAACGATGAATGCGGTATTACTTTACATGTCTCCTAATGGGCCTAAGTTGGAACTATAGGAAATAAACGATAAATCCGGGAAAACGACAAATGCGGGACTGATGGATCGGGGTTCTACTGTATTATTAATGCCTCTGGCTTAGGCAGGTTCCATCTTAGACAGATTTGAGAGTATATAAATTTTGATTTACTCATTCTGCCAGTGTTCTGTTTTTAGTAAATTTTATTGTATTTTAGTCTAGAGTAAATTTTGTTGTATGTTTGTAAAGTGACTCAAGAACTCATTCCCTCAATATAATATTCATTCTCATTTTTCAGCAAGCACATCAAAGAGCAGGAGGACTTCTGACATAATTCTGATGCTAGTCAATGTATACGGTAGTAAGGAACTATTTGTCAATGAATATAGAACCCTTCTTGCTGATAGACTTCTCTCTCAATTGAGTTATCACACTGAAAAGGAGATTCGCTACTTAGAATTGCTGAAACTCAGGTTTGTTCGTTGTCTTGTCCAATAAACTGCCCAGCAGTTTTCATTTCTGCTTATAAATGAAGCTATTATTTTCAGATTTGGAGAATCACAACTTCATTATTGTGAGGTGATGTTAAAAGATGTTTATGATTCTAAGAGAATCAATGCTCATTTACATTCTGATGGCAACTTCAAATTAGATGATCAGGTATTTAAAAATACATATATTTTATCACATTTCGGTTTTCTGGTTGTGATATTTAATTTTCTTTCTTGTAGCAGTTTCCAACTACAGCCATGATTCTTTCAGCACAATTTTGGCCTCCATTCAAAGAAGAAAACCTTGTGTTACCAGCAATCGTTCAAGAAAACTTGGATGCATATACCAAGGCCTTTGAAACATTGAAGGTGGTTTTCATTTTAGTTGTTGCTTGTAATTAAAATTTACTTAAGAGGAAGACTACGATCAGAATATTTTTCGTTACTAATGCTAAGCTTCATTTTTTTAAAGGGTAATAGGACACTTTGCTGGAAGCCTCATCTTGGTTCTGTTACCTTGGACATTGAATTAAAAGACCGCACCTTACATTTGTCTGTATCTCCCATTCATGCTACAATCATATGGCATTTTCAGGAAAAGAGTATGCTTCCCTTTTTTTTCGTAACTTATTTTGAATTTACTGCTTGAGTTTTTTATTATCACCACCTATTTCAGGTCAGTGGACTATTGAAGAACTTAATCAAGTGATGCATGTTCCCTCCACTATGTTAAGAAGAAAAATTGCATTTTGGCAGTCACAGGTAAGTTCCTTATGTTAACTGTCCTTATGTTGAGGTTACTATTTACAACTTCTATCAGGAAACATTTTATTCAGCCAGTTTGTAGTGATGCTGGTCACTAAAATATTCTGAGTTATTAAACTGTATACAGGTAAAAGGTTGAATATTACTGAGTGTGAAATCTTTCTTATGCAAGACTATTTTCTTTTTGCTATGATGATTCAAAATAAGCTGGTAAAATTTCATTGTTATGTGTAATATTTTATATCACAGAAGATGCGTCAATTTTTCTTTAAGATTTAGGTTCACTTTAACAAAGGCTAACTTTCACTTTTACTTCTTTAACTTTCATTTTTACTTAAGATTTATTATGAGATTCACTTATTTTTCTGTTGTTAATGTAACTTCTCTGTTGAAATTACTTCTAAGCTATAAGTACAATATAATAGAAGTCTGTTATAACGAGTACGGCATAAACCCAAATTGCATTATAGCGAGTGATATTTTGGCTGTTGTACGTCTCACAGCAAAAAGGATTGAGAGCTACGTCCATAATGAGGAGGTATTTCTGAAGTATCAGTATAACAAGTACAACGTTTCTGTATTTGTCTTGTAGGAGGCATATCAAGGAATCCTCAATTGATAGGTGAGATGAAGTCCAACACGCAAACTGTAATCTGAGGAGCATAATCTCTTCAAAGAGCAGAAAAAAATTAAATGCAAAACTTATCGTCCCTAAATTCATGCATTTCTTTCCCACAACCTGCCTCACCCTTCCTCAGCAAAAATGCTTCTTGGAGCTTTGATAAAAGACTTTTCTCAAGCTTCTCTCTCCCTCCATGTACATCCTATCCCCTCATCTCTTGTTTATTTTTGGCAAGGACCCCTCTAGTTAGCACTGCAATTTTTAATTGAGTTCCTATCATATTGGAATCCACATCCCTCCATACATCTTAACCCCTTGTCTCTTGTTTCTTTTTGGCGACAGCCCCTCTTGTCGGCATCAGAATTTTAAATTGAGTTTCCATCATGTTGACATCCACCTGTGGGATTTGTTTTCATACAAAACTTGGCACCAAATCGTCAGATCCAGGATGGGTGGGAATGTAGGAGATAAAAGAGGTGCTGATTTGGATTCTGAGGTTAACCTATCCCTCTTCGTTATGACATAGTCATTGCTTATGATGCGAATAAATGAAAAATAACTCGATAAAAAAATTTGATATGAATTATTATGGATAGGATTATCTAATGATCTACCATTACTTTTCAATGATTATTGTGCAATAATTTTCCTTTTTTATGTTGGAGGATGCATTACGGTTTATGAATTAATGAAATAATATTTTTGACTCAAACATACTTTTTTCACTTTCTGAAGCATACTTGTGTAAGGATTAAAAACCCTTAAGTTCCAATCTGCCACACTCGCTGCCCTTGGATTCAAGAAGATGGACATTTAGTATTAGAAATCGGCTATAACGAGTACACTTTCAAACAAGTACTTTTCCAATTTTTGTAAGATCTCGCTGTATTTCAAGGTTCTTTGTAAGGTTCACTCATTAATTCGGCTGATTAAATTCTGGTTGCTTGTCTATCTTGGTCATACTCTTATCCTTGCCATGGTCTCCATACATAGATTCGTTTTCTTAAGTAGATTTAGCTATTTGGCTGAATATTTGAGCATTCATGCAGAAATTGTGGGAAATGTTTTAATTTATTGAATATTTGATAATTGAAGAGATCTACAGAAATTAGTGTTATTGATTTGTAATTGTTAAGGAAAAAATTCGTCCCCAATCTATATTTTTAAGTTAGCCTCTTTATATTTTATTATTAGCTGCAATTTTCCTCAAGCCTCCATCCATTCTCCCAATTTATTAAAAAATGGTATTTTCTGCTATTTTATAGGGTGTTTTGAAAGAGGTTTCAACAGACACTTTTGTGGTGGTTGAAGAGTGCCCCAACAGGTCTAAAACTAATACTTCTCTAGTAATTTCATCGGAAATGGTATGTGAGGATGAAGAAGCCGAGAGTGCAATGGCATCGGCGCATGACCAAAGAGAGGAAGAACTACAGGTGAGGAAGATGCTAAGGCATTATTTTGTATCTTCTGACTTGAGATAAATTTCTCAACCTGAGTTTTTAATGAATGTTATTTTGCAACTCTGTATTTGAGACTTCTCTACAATGAACCTTTAATTATTATTACTCTGCTTATGATTACAGGTGTTCTGGTCATATATAGTTGGGATGCTGACTAACTTAGATTCATTACCTTTGGAAAGGATACACCAGATGCTGAAAATGTTTGCTTCTCAGGGACCAACTGCAGTTGAATGCAGTCTCCAAGAACTTAGGCATTTTCTCGATAGAAAAGTTAGGGAGCATAAACTACTCTTCAGTAATGGACTGTATAGACTTCCGAAACCCTAATCATATTCTTTCTGTGCTTCCCAATTGTAAATAAATTATTGCCCTTTGAATACAAATTTTATTGATGCTATTTTGTACGATTTTTACTTTCACTAGGATTATCAATTTATTTGTAGTACACCACAATCAAAATCAGCAGTTGATGAAAACTGGAACTCAATAGATTTTTTTCCAAGTTTCAATAATCCTAGATTTTTTGTTCTCTATAGATTCTGCTGCTTTGAAGTATTCAAATGATTTTGAGTCAATGTTGTGTGACCATGAGCAAAATCTGCCTTTTATCTTCAATCAAAGAAAGAAAACATTCAGGTGACTAATTTATTTAGATTCACAGATTTATCTTACAATTTAAAGAGTCATAGTGAAGACAGAAATAACCATGTCCAAGTGCAAGTACGAAATCTTAGAAGTACCGTATTTACTTGAAAATAACTTGCCATAGAATGTAATGTGTACTCTAAAATTCGATTATCGATCGAAAATTGAAAAAACATTTGCCTGTGTGTCTAAATTGCACCTTCAGTCATGTGGCCACGCCATCTGCGGCACCATATACGTGTTTACTCGTATGCAGTGCTATGTATGTATGTATGTATTTATATATGTATACACTGTATACGAAATACCGGTCCATGCCAAAAGCCCTACGTAAATGCACACATTTACCGATTCAAAATCGGTCATTTAAAAAATTTGATGGGGTAGCCGATTACATTTCAATTAAAGGTATTTGCGGACAGTTTAGTCTGCAAACATCTATAGCAAATTGGTGGATGTTTGCTGAGTTACATGGATCGTGAGCAAGTTACATGGTGAGCCAAGGATCTGGCAGAACTTGCCCTACGGTACATGTTCAGGAATATTATTGCACCTGAATCTAGTATACCATCGATTTTAACATGCATCCTGATTTTTGAGCTGAAAAAGGACCCAAGAGGGTGCATGTTATTTTCGAGTAAATATGGTATATTTTCTTCCTCACTTTCACCCTCTCAGTTATAACTGTATCCATTAATTTATGTTAGGCTGGGATAACATGTAACCTCTTACAATTACAGTTATCCAATTTATATGATTTTATCTATGGGAATGATTGTTTTAAATAATCCTATCTACTTCCATTGAAGCTATATATTAGCAACTTTCCATTTTGCTTAAGGAGGTATTCCATTTTAGGGAAAATAATTATTTTAGTAATTGGAAAGATCTAGGTAGTACACCTGTTTATGTTGTTAAGTTGTTAGTCTTACCCACAGGGTATAGATATTATGCAAGTGAAGAAAGTATTTGATTTTGACCTGGTTCATTTTTATTTGACATCCTTTGTCGTAGCAAGATAGATTTTTTGGCAAGTAATTACTCATCTCCTGCATTACGTGACTTAAAGTTGAAAAGAATCTAGTTACATCCCTTTCAATTTCTGATGCTATGGTGGGACATGGTGTGCTGTGGAGGATCCATCAAAGATGGCACCACTCCTATGCACACGCGGGACATCTAAGATGAACCTCACCATCATAGCTGACTTCCAGAAGGCAGGAATGGCAAAGTAAGTAAGCAATTAAAATACACATGATTATATGCTTACATTTTTGAGAAGAAATGAAGGAGAAAAAGTCTGCCGCAGCCAGGACTTGAAGCCCGATCTTCCACTTGCCTGGCAGATACTTTAGCCAATTACGCTACCGTGACAGCACATTCTCCCCTTCAATGAGTCCTGGCTGTGGCAGACTTTTTCTCCCTCATTTATTCTAAAAAATTCAAGCATGTGTATCATGCATATTTTCATTGCTTACATGTATTATAATGATTAATGTTGCAGTACTATTTATGAAAGTGCTTTAAATTACAAGCATAATGTTGGTAAGTCTGAATTCATGGCAGTAAGAAAGTATTGATACTATCTTACAATGTTCATGTATGTCTAATTTGATTATTATGGATCTTTTTTAAATTGGGGTAAAAGTATCTTCTGAATATAAGAAGGTTTCACCTCTCCAAGAACACTACCCCTCCATTGAATGTGTGATACATTGTGTAAGAACATTGTGAATACTGGAATTGCACAGATTGGATCCTACGCCTGCATTATGTCTAAGGGAATGGAGCCTGAATTATGATATGAACTTGGCAAAAATATTTAGGCTTATATTTATATTAGGAATTATAGGAATTTTATCTGTTTGAATTTGAATCTAAAAAATTTGTTTGTAAGCTAGACTATATTTCCAATTAAAAGCCCAGTTCAGTTTTTCCAATGTTCATAGTTCATAAATACTCAAAGAAGACTACCTGAATTATTTAAAGACGGAATTCATAATGTACAAAAAATAATGAAAGATGAAATCACTCCATAGGTAGGTGAAATTGCAGATACACATATTTGCGGATGATGTGGAAGTATAGCGTGTACATACTGAAATGAGTTTAAGTGAATACTTTCTGTGTATGAATTTGTTTTTACTTTCACACTCACAATTTGTAATTCACAGCTGCTGGACAGTGTTGGCCATGTTAAAAAACATGATAGAAAACAAAACAATAATAGTATAATTAAAAGAATAGCAACAATTTTTTTCCATCCAATGTGACAGTTTTGATCACTTAACAAAACAAATCCTAAACTTCAAATTTGTTTGTTGTGACTGATACATATTTAGTATCTCCATAGTGGCATCAGAAGCTAAGGAAACAGATTTTCTCCAAACTCTGTTGCGGTCTATGTGTTGCCACATTATATGACAAAATGAGCTTACATATTTTAAATTATTAATTTTATTATTATATATCAACAAATTGATTTAAATTAATGCAAAATTTGTATCCTACAGCATATTTTTAGATATGCATGTGTGATTTCCTAAATTTCAGTTTCTATATGAATTATTAATACTCTCTTGAATTTCAATTTTAGCTTTATTTGGATTTTAACTCCATTTTCATTAACATTGCAATCAATGTGAAATATTGCATAAGGATACCAAATCTTAATGTCTATGACAGCTGATAATATATCAGTGCCATGGTGACAATGAGATCTTGTCACTGGTTAAGGTCAAGGATGTTTATTGAATAACAGAAAATGGGTGCAGTATCAGGTATTAGATAACTTGAAAGTATGAGGTTCATCCAGAAATAAGTTCTGTTTTTCTTTTTTAAATCAAGTTTTTATTGAAAAAAGTCAAAACTTACAGGAAATGTTCTTGACAATATGCATTATTTACCTCATAATCTCTGGTGACCTCAATGCAATTTGTATACTAAGAAGTAAGCTTTTTAAACCTCTCCTTGTAGAAGCTTCCCGCCACCTCTTTGGTCCAGTTGGTGACTGCTTATTCATTGTCACTTGTGAAATGTTCTCTGGCTAATCCTTAATTATGGTGAACAGATGAAAGTCTGAATGGGCCAAGTGGGACTGGAAGGTGTGTGGCAGATTTTTAGTGAAAATGCTATTTTTTCTCATACAAAATCACTATGAAAATGCTTTGAAAATACTTATGGAGTCTCCCATTTTTGAGTCTGAGGACCAAACCTCTCGTTAAACCTTGCTGTTACACCTCACGGTGTCTGTGGTAGTGATTCTCTTTTATGCTCTGGTGGTGGAGTGATTTGACTTGCTATGAGGACACTCATTCAGGTGGAAGCATTCACCGGAACTTCCTTGTGCAGGAAGGCCAAGATTCCCATTGAATACACATTTTCTAATTCGAACTTAGCACCAGGAAGCCCCCCTCCTCCTCCAAGTCACCAGATGGTGCTGCCGCTCTGTTGCAGTCTTCCCGATCAGCTGACAACATGCTCTCCGGCATGCCGTTCGTTAAAACATGAGAAGTTTGCCTGATGTGTTAACTTTTGAATGTATTATTGTGTTTGGCAATTTTATCTGGAAGGTGAACATTGTAAGAATTGTATTTGATCAGATTGTTGGTATTCAGAAATGTCAATGAAGCTCTTGGATTTTGTAAAGTATTCTCTTTTATATTTTTGTTCCTAGTGAACATGTGCTCTGGTAAAAGACTTGTAATATTCTACGTTATGATGTAATTATTGCCTTGTATCTCGATTCTAGTGTTTAAGGATGTTTAATTGTTAATTCCCAAGTGTTTGATGTTAATTTTGCTATTTCTTATCGCTAATTGATTACCTTATTTAACTCATGGTTAGAATATAGTGTTAGGACAACTTCTTGGTTGGTTTATCTAGCATTTTTACAGGTTGATGGGTCAGAACATCCCAACCAAACTGATCCAAAAGTTCTGTAGAGGAACGAGCGACACTCCCACTTCCATCCTCCATGTCTTCCTGCCTTAAGTTCACGAACCCTTCTCCTCATCATTGACTCACTCATTACACCCTCTCCATACACAGAAACAAGATGTTGATGAATTTCAACTGATTTGAAACCGGTATTCGGTATTTTTAGATCATAATACCGGAATACTGGTTTTAATAGCGGTAGTAAAAGAAAGAGAAAACAGGTATTTCTTTGTTTTATTTGCCAGTTTTATTAGAGAGAGTAAATATCACAAAAAATCATTTATAACTTATAAATTATAACAGTATATAAATAATCACAAAGAGTAAAGGAAAAGGGAAGATATTATGTACATAATTCACAAAAAAAGTGTAAATCACTATTCAGTCTGTTGTAGTACTAAATTTTTTAAAAATGTGATCTTAAAAAACATAATGCATTAATTGTACTGTCATTGAGGCTGGAACGTAATTTTGTGCAAAAATTACCAGCTGTCTAAAACGCTCTTTCAGCATCTACACTGATTGGTGGTACTGTTATCAATGCGCGATATACTTTTTCCAAGTATTTACCTCTAAATCCCTCATCTTCAAATAAATCGATTTCTCGTCAGATGGTTTTGGATATATCTGATTTCAGTATTGTATTTTGATTTGTTGAGTTTTTTTTAGATATCGCCAATTCTAATATTTGTTCAAGAGACAATTCCTTTTCACTCTACATTAGTGTCATCATCATCTTCGATAACTATACCGAATTCTTCTGAATGTGGATAGGTTTGTAGGTAAATGTTTTAAAGAAAATTTACTATAAACTTGATCAAATTTGATTTGGCTATTCTTTTTTATTTTCACTTTTAAAATCACTATAATTATATAAATACCGTAAAACATTTTCTATTTCGGTATGCCTTTCTTCTGTGCGATTTTTCAATGTACTATATAACTCTTCAGATAGTGATGTGTGCTGTTCTTTAAGTGACCGCAACATGAAATTTATTGTTACATTGGCTGTTAATAAATTAGGATCTCTCCGACATAATGCCTCCATAGCCAGTTTTATTGGAAGTAGTGTTGATACAGTTCTGGATATTGAGTCAAATTCAAAATTAATTTGCAGGTTTAAGTCGATTATTGCTTTTTGGGTTGGATTTTTCAGTTTCAAAAACCATTCCATCATTAGGAGTAAACTGTTCCAACGTGTTTTAGAATCTAATATTAACATATGTTCTGTTTTATTTTCAGTTAGTGTATATTTTTGTAATATAGCATTTTTTGTAGGGGAACGTTTAAATATTTTAACAATTTTTCAAACTTTATTAATTATAAGAAGCAATTCCTGATGAGTTAACATTTCATTCTCATTAGCAATATCTTCTTCAACAATTAGATTGTCATTATCTTCATTGTCAGTATCACTCTCACTCTCTTCAAGGTCGGAATCAGAAGTTTCTATATCCCTAGTATTTGGATTCTTCTGTTCTTTTTTTTTGGTATAGTATATCTATTACTCCGTATTGAATTACACGAGCATAGCACAATTGCTGATTTGCGCCAATCAACTTTCCAACTTTTATCATAACCATTGCTCCATCAGTCGTTATGGATACAATATCTTCTTTCAGCGATATTCCATGTTTCCATATGCCTCCTTGGACGATTCACATATTGCATTTCTTCTCTGGACTGTATGATGCAACTTTGTATTCACAGTGCAATTAATTTCGCCCTTTAGGGAGTCATAAAAATAAAAACGTATTCTATTTTGCTATTTTGGCTACACCTGAACATATAGTGGAGACAATTTGAAAATTTTCTAGTAAATACCGAAAAAACGGTATTTAAACTTGTGAATACCGATATTACAAAATTGTACAATGGATCAAATACCAGTATTCGGTATCCCGGTATACCGATATTGCAATCCCTATATATGATATATTCAACTCCTATGAAGGAACCTTTCTATTTGGGGACTTTTACCAAATCAAATTAAAGCACTATTTTTTCACAAATTTCTGCATCACACATAGATACCCTTACATACAAGCACCTCAATGCTTTGCTTCCCTCGTTTACTGTGCAGAGATGGGCTTAGTCATATGAAATGAAAGGTTAATAGATGTCATTAATTAGAAGTTGTACAAGAAATTATTGTTCTTTAAACCTCTTGCTGATTAATCAAAAACTGAAATGCTTCTATCATAATTTAAAAAAATAGAAGTAATTGTATTAGTTTACTGGTTATACAAGTTTTAATTGGGGAAGACTTTATGTTATTTAACTTTTTAATTTATAATTTTTATTATTTTAAATCTCCAAACAACTTGAAACACTAGTAAGAGTATATAAATTTCTAAACATTGGAATGTGCCTAAATTTTACCTTCTAAGTTGAGAGCGTTAATCTTTTTATTGATATGACTACCTGTAATATCCAAGGTTGCCAAATAGTTGATTTTGTGGATGCCTTGTATCTGGGCCCTAATTAACCAGGTCATTTTTTTATTTTGCAAATTTCAGACAATAAAATTGTTAGAAAATTTTTATGTTCAATATTGTTCATTATTTATAAAATATTAATTATTGAATAGGAAAGGGGTGGTTCTAGGATAGCCAAGTGAGTAGCATCAATGTAGCATGCATCCCAAGGTGGTTTCTGGTTTGACCCTGGTATAGATGAAATGACTTCTGGCATTGGAGCACTTCTAAAAATACTTATTTGTTAATTAGTTTTTATTCTCCATTAGCAAACTACAAATTGCATGGATTTTTCTAAATGTTTAATAATATAATATAATAATAAATAATAACAATAATAAATAATAACAATAATAAATAATATAATGATAATAAATAATATAATAATAATAAATAATAATAAATAATATAATATAACAATACAATAAAATAAATATAACTTAAGCTATCTACAAATTTATAGGTATGCATTACAGTTTACAATTTATAAACAATATTTTATAATACAGTAACAGATAAAATTCAAATAAATGGTTTTCTAGGACAAATCACTTCTTAATTCTATCTACACATTTCATGTACTCATCCATGGAGTAGAAGGATCCTTCAACGAAAAAGATTTTACCCTTCTCTTAAACATTTTTTATCAACTACACGTATATAGTAATTACTGTGACAGTTTATTGTAAAATTTAACAACAGCATCAAAAGCCTCCTTTTAATCAATTATGTTCTTTTTGTTATCATGTGAATGCTGTTTTTTGATCTTGCAAGATGACTGAATATTCGAATTTATAGTCTTGGAGCCTATAATGTGTTTAATTGTAAGACATGTTTCATACATGCAAACAGAAGGAAGTGGTATTATTTTAAGCTCTTTAAATACTACAGAAATGGGCGCCTAGTAGACATTTGCACCCAGATCTCTTTTAGTAATGCCTTGGTGATATCCTATCCCATTTAATTATCAACTGGCAAGCAATTGCCATGGTGCCATTGGTTTTTTATTTGTAGTGTTAGGTAGTTATCTCGTTTAAAAAAGAGATATATTTTAGAAAAAAAATTAAGGCATGTCAAATTTAAAAATTCGTTGAATTTTATTTTCTGGAAAACTAGGGCCCATTGATGAAATACTAGGAATCTTATACCAGAAAACCGAAGTTGGAAGAGTGGAGTCAAGCTGCAGTAATTATTCAAAACATTTCATCAGGCGGCAAGAAAAACAATCGTCTTTGTGGGAAGGTCTTCAGTCCTGAAGAACAGCATTGAACCTATTGTGAAATTGCGGGAAATGTGCCCAAATCAAATTCGATCTCAACATCCTAACGAATGCTGCTTATATGTAAGTTTTGATGGTAAGTTTTAGATATGTCAAGCCATCAAGGAGTTACCAATCCCGCAAAATGATGCATTTGTTTAAATTTACTCTTTCTTCTTTAGTTGTTGATAAATTTGTTAAGAAAACCACAGGAACTTTCTTGTTGAGCGCAACGTATGGATTGAAGCGGTCTTCCAAATTAACTTCGGAGCAATTGCAGGACGGAACGTAAATCCGAATTGGCGCTGAACTTCCTTATATTCTTTGGATTAGATGAGTCTTCGTTTTGGATCAGATGTAGATAACACAATTGGAAAAGGATGCAACGGGTAAGATTTATTTGATAAGTCTTACATTATTAAGGATCCAAAGTAAGATAATAATTTTCCTTTAAATATGGAGAGTAAGCACCACAGCACATTGTGTATCATTCACCGTAAAGCGTACTCATAAGTGTTATTCTTAATTTCATTCCAATTCTCCTTTCGTGTTACCAGTCTACAAAAGCATTTCTTTCCGTGCTAAAAAGATGAAATGATCCAAAACTTTTCAATGTACGTATTCATATTACCGATGAAATGTTATTACTTATTTTATTGATTTTTGCGCAATGAAAAGGCTGAAAGGCGACTTAGCACTTAAGGGAAAGTGGCTCCAACAATAGTTTTTTGCATGATTATTAGTACAGTTCTATTAATTTCTCATTGTTGCAAGAAAAAGAGAGTGAACAACCCCATTTTACTCAAAAGTCGAAACCTAAGGCACACTTAATAAAGTAAATTGGGGAAAAACATATTCATTTATTGATAACAAAGTTGATTTATATCAGCTTATAGTTATTGGTTATCTTTTTCAAACTCACACTGTCAAAAGATTTATTTTTACTGTGAAAACCTGAGTCAATTCTTTTGCAATGAGGAAGCATAAACATCTTACAGCCTGTTAGCAAATGTAGAAGCATCTTCCCAAGAGATTTTGGACCACGAGTAATTAGAACCCAGCATAGAGCGAAAGTAAAAGTAAATAAAACAATATTCTTTACTTCCACGATGAATCATTAAAAAGATAGCCCAACTGACAGATCGGAATTTCCTAGTATCATCTCAGATAAGATTAATTTAAATTTTTAGGAAAATCGTTCCTAACAGAGACTATTTTGCAACTGTTACAAATATTTACTAAATAGTCTGTTACATCTTAGGCGCCTTTCACACTGCGGGCAGAACCGAGCGAGTCCGGGCCGAACCGATTCTGGTCTGGGAACAAACATGAGTGTCAACGAATGAAATCTAGATGATCAGGCACCATGAGTGTCAGCATTGGAGTATTCACACTAAAAATCGTCCGGTCCGGAGTCCGGACCGAATAATTCCGGCCAAAGCCAAGCTTGCTGAATCAAACTTGTAATGTCAAATGTTTGGGAGGCGTTTTCGGTGGCCGATTCTCTCGGCCGTATGCATAGATAGAAGAAAAATTGTGAAATTCCAAGCGAATCCTTCAATCCATCGGCTGGTACTGTGAATGTGCCCAAAGTGTAAAAGGCGTCTTATGTTGGAATATTGGATTTCGTTAAATTTTAGCAGAAGAAGAAAAACACGATAAATTGTACAGGTTGTAGTCATATGTTTTATTTTGAGCAATTGCGTACAATATCGTCAAACATGCTTATGTAATTCCTGAATTACTGTATTTCAAGAATAAAATTCACAGAATCGGGCGAGATATGGTGGAAATCCATCATGCAGAATGAAGGAGATATTTGGTACTTTTTCCACAAAAATTGTTTTACTTGTATAAAACAATTTTTGTGGAAAAAGTGCCAAATATCTCCTTCATTCTGCATGTATTTCAAGAGCAAATACTATCAGGTAATGCAAGGTGACATTGAAACTTATTGTAATTTTGTATTGATAGGTTTATTTGTTGTTTTATTCCTTCTAGGATAGGTTTTAAGCCTTTTTACTTCTAATTTGTAAAAGTAACTATTTTTTTGCTATATATTCTTCCTTGTTGATCAGATCATATCCTTGACATGGGGGATAGAGTACTTCTAGTAGGTGTTATTCAATGACAACGTTTATTGATCTTATTGCATGGTTTCTTAAAAATGCCTTTTTTGTTGTAATATTTGAGATTTTCAAGTTTTATGTGTTACACCATCTAAGTAATTTGTGAACCGCTATTTACAATTTATCTAACCTTTTTTGTGATGGGTATACGTTTTATGGAAAGAAGAGTACACACAGTTGCGATTAGACGTTGCTAAAAACATCCATTTCTTTAGGTTTTGAGTGTATTTAAAAAAACTTTTTTCGAGGGGTAATTGCGTGAATTTGCATGCGATTGTGTAATTATGAGACGAGCGTAAACCTGTCTTTATCAGCTTTTCTAATTTCCTTAGATGATTATAAACCCTGAGGCGGGTTTCACATCTGCTTGTGCCTATGCATATGGAAAGAGTGGCCAGGATTTTTTCGCCAGTTTACTCCCTAATGACCGAAAGAAAACAATCGTCCAGAACGCCACATTCACTTTTTCCCTCCGTTTAGATAATGAGGATTTAAGAGGAGTCCATTAAGCGGCTCCCCCTGCCTCTTTGATGGAGCGCGCTTTCTTGCTGAATTAACAGAGGCGTCGGAAAATTCTAGTGTGGAGTCCTGATCATACCGAAGAGGTAATTAAGGCATAGAGTTGTCTTGGCCCTGTCCTTAATGGGTTAATGTTTCAGGACTTGATGACGAGGAGGAGGGTCTTCCCCTATTAACGCGACTCTGATAATTGTTTTCGTTCCTTAATCCCCTTCTTTTAAAATCATTCGCCCCATTTAGTTTTTAACGTCCTATGCTCTTCTTTTTGTCGCGGCGATTTAATGCCGTTCTTTTATGAGCTGGGGTTTTTTCGTTACACTGCGAAGTGAAGCAAATTAGAAGCGGCCGCGAAGATGATAATTACGCTAAGGCGTCATGATTTATTGTACGCTGGATTCAAGGAGCGCATCTTTCACCAATGAAATGAGGCATTTTAACGTGCCATTTAATGTAACTACGAAGCGTCTCTTGAACCCAAGATATCATTTGCCTTTATTTTTTCATTTGAAGAAACTCTTTATGTGTTTCCTTATGGCAGCGATGTCTGTTATGCTGTTAAGAAAAACATTTTAGAAAATTCTTTTGAAAATTATTTTTAACTCGCGAAATTCAAGAAGTTATGGAATCAAAGCGAAGCCATTTAAATCGAAACATACGTACTTGGTATTTTTGATAATTGTTTTACTTGATTATAAATAAAAAAGAAGTGCTAATGAGTATATAAGTTAAGAATGACATTAAAGATTGATCAATTTTACATATTTATATTGTTTGTCATATCGTATTTCTGGAGTGGAATTCAGTGTCAAATATTTTTATAAGTAAAAATTTCATTAAAATGTAGTCATATGGACTTCTAAAAATAAGCGAATTCTCGCTCACGTGTTGGAATCTAAAATATTTGATATTAAAAATTGAATGTACTCTTAATCGAATAAAAGAGTAGTTTAACAGCTTTAGGTAATATTTTCACTTTTAAATGATTAATTTTTGTGGCTGAGAATCTTCTAGGTTTTTGAAATGAATTCAGAATATAAGTTACATTTTCAAAGTCCTTGCCCTTGCCTTCAGTATATTTTCTCGTAAATATCTTTAGGACTACTTCTGATTATCGAGATAATGAAGTTCACAATATCTTCTTTGTAACAAAAAATAGTTTGAATTAGTATCTAAGCCCGCTCGGATCGGTTGTACATTTTAGATTTTGGTAGCACGTTTGAAATTGATCTATCTTTAATTTTCCTTTTTTTACTCCCTCTTGGGGCGTTGCATTGAGATTTTTATTTGTAGGGTACTCTAGCTGTGGATTTTACTGATTCTAATTTTATAAATGATAAAATATGACTGCGTACCTTTTGTTATGCGAATTGCGAGGCCTTTAGGTATGTGATATCATAACATAATCTAAAGTAGAAATTCAGAATATCATATATTTGGCAAGGATACAGAAATATTTAAGTAAGGTATTAAATGTGAAAACGATGCAGATGCTCTTATCGCAGTAGAAATGTCCAGTAGACCTTTGAGAATGTTGTATCATATGTTTAGACCATCGGAGAGTCATTTTGCAAGTCACCTGGAACCGACTATGACACTGTGTACGGTTTCGGTAGTCATTAGTAAGCTGAGAGACACTATTGAATGCTATCCATAATTTCTGGGCTTTCGTCCCTTCCATATATCGTGTACATTGCCGTTGGTGGTCCACGGATGAGGTGTGGCCATTTCCAGCCCTTTCTTCGCTCAGTGTTGCGCTTTCCGCCTTCCTAAGCCTCATTTCCGACTTTCTTCGGTGCCTACCGTTGAATACCAAAGATCTTTGTTTCGGGATACCGAGAAAGGGCATCTTTCCATTCGAATAGGAACAGCTCTCAGGAAATGACTTGCTCCGAAGAGATACAAGCATGGAATGGATTCGGCCGATCCCCGTATTTATGTTTCGCTTCGGATCAAATACGTCTTTTTAACCGATGGCCTTCTGCCTGGACACTGTTTCTGTCGATAAGATCGGGGGACGAACGCATTGTGGTGGTGGAGCCTCTGGTTTGGGGAACTCGAGAGGCCGTCGGATGCTGCATTGTGAACAACTATGGGAATTTAAATCATTGCTACGGCAAAGCGTTTCTGCGGTGCGATGTTTATGGCTTATGCCTCGCTTTGAAATGGAAATTTTTGGAATTATCGCGAGTTTAGGCCTAGATGATGGGTGTATTCCGGAGCTTCAAAGGGTCGCCGTTTGGTAATTTATGCCGAAGAATACAGATCCAGCGTTTTAGGGAAATGCCGAGGGTGATGAATGCAATCGCCGTTGAATTTGGAACACAGGCTGGTAGCTCATGAATGTTTGAAGTGGAATTAAAGTTAACATTGAGTAATTATGCATTAGACGAACGAAAGAATCTCGTATGCCCATGTCGTGTGAAATACGAGATGAAAGATCTATGTTGTTTAATATAGCCGTAAAACCGTGTCGGACAGTGCAACAAGTTGAACTAATGCATATCTATAAACTCAAAGTGCTCTAGCCAAAACTTTGCGTAACGGCATTAAAATTAAAAACAATAAAAATTAATATTTTACACAAAGTTTACTTAATGTATAGTTTTGCTGTATTTAGTTGAAATTATAATTATTCCCTTCTTCACTCTTTCTGTGATCATTGTAATGAGCTTTCCCTGCGAAAAGTTGGCGTTACAGTTTTGTCCGTTTTTTTGCTAAAACTATAAGAAAATCTATTCAGGATTCCATTATATGACAGCGTCATTTTACCTTTAGTTAGGTGAATCATAAAGGCTTTTAACAGAGAAATCCTTCTGCGATATGTAAACCGAGGATTAAAATATAACTAATAGAGAGATCTAAATATTTCGTAAAGTGAACAATTAACATTTCTTTTCGTAGTTGGCTGTTATAAATTCAATGAACTGATTAGATTTGATTAACTCTTATATTTGATGCATCATAATAGATATAACATAATTCTGTTTTCAAAGTATAATGTCTTCGTTTTATGTTTCAATTTGAGTAGATTTCAGGTTGATAAGTTTTTCCTGCCGTTGAAAGGGTATCGCTGACTAACTCAACTTGTTTAAACGCCGATAGTAGTATTTAATATTGCCACCCTGTGAAGGGGTGGCGTAAAGGAAGTAATCGAAACACGGCTGTTAATGAATTAGAAGTTTTAAAAAACCCTCCAAAAGCCGTCTTCGTCCCGCACCGCGCTGCTACCGACTCCGGAAACAACAGAATGCCCGGATAACTGACCTCTTAGCAAACATTCTACTAAACGGAAGTTCACGAACTGACCAAGGATTTGCTGATTGTTTTCAACGATATCTTCTCCATATTATTCTCATTAGCTTCATCTGTATACTATCAATGGTATTGATAATCCCCTATTCTTTCCGTTGCTGAGTTTATTTTCTCCATTAGTTCGCACCCTGTAGTCTCCCGCAATGCTCATTCCAAACCGCGTCCATCCTCTGAAATCGGCACTGCCTCGTAAATCAGCTCTCTAACGTTCCGTGTGCCCCCTCCCTCGCCATTATCCCTCTTCCCACTTCTTTCCTCCCACTTCCTTCCTCACTCTCTTCATCGACAGTTCCATTCCACTTTAATGCTCGCTCGTGTAACCGAGTACTGGACACCTCTCCTCGCTTTAATCACACAATACCCTCAGCACTTAGTTGATTCTTCCATAGATGTGTGAAAGTAATGAAGCCAGCTCGGTTCTTTATTTGCTAGGCAAAAGCTTACAGTCTTTTAATAATGATCGGGATTTGTGTGGAGTAACAGGATAATCTATTTATTTTGATTATAAAGTAAAGATTAAGTAGTTAATTTCGGATATAGTCAACGGAGGGATGGCATGAGAGAAAATGAAGCTATCAGAAGCGGGGCCTATTATTGTCTGGATTGACTTTAACCTTTACACCGGATAATAGTTTGTCCCTCTCAACGACTGAAAATCAGAAATAATTATGAACGTGATATAAGATAACACATGAAATGCTAAAACTATACGCTGTGAAAACTTCTGATGATTCACTGGATTAACTTGAGTTTGGTTGAGAATGTGTAATATAATTCCGCAATATTACACTAGAGAGGGATGACGTACAAAATAACAAATGACCTTCGTAGCGGATATGCCGTAATGTGACAGTGGAACAGATACTGTCAAAACTGAAAATTTTCATCACTGCTATTCAAAGCAGAAAAGAAAAAAACAATTATGGAGAGTTTATTTTGCCTTGGGGCAGCCAAAGGTTTAAAGCTGGCGCTGGTACGGAATTGATAAAAATGTGTTACAGTTCGTAAGAAAATTTATTCTATACTAACAAATGTTACATGAAACATTTGATTGCGATGTGAATTTGGAGCTATCGTAAAACAGTAGCTAGTATGTCATCAAACTGAGGATATTTCAGTATTATCAGCTTTATATCTTCTCGTAAAAAAAAAGAAATTTACCATTAGCTCACACCGTGAGCGAGTTTAACTTCTGAAACATTTTTTCGATTTGTGTCTTATAAAATAATATTATATTCAGCAGATATCAATCAAGATTTTTGCTTTCCTCTTCCGAAATTTTATGAAAAAATGGCACTGTATGTTGCCTTGTAATCAGCAATACTATATTTTGCATTACGATGTGCTTCCAAGTACACGAAATACATTAAGTCATCCTATCTTACAAGAAACTTAACTGGAGGAAGGCGTTTTCGTGGTTTGATCTTGATAACTCATAATGTAGACGATTGTTTGTCGATGCATTCATAGATTAAGGACTTAGCAGCTGATGATCACGCCTGCAAAATATCTTGTTTGCTATGCAATGCTTAATACTAGGCTCAGATATAAAAGGTATTATTTTAGAAGAAATAATTTAGTTTAATTACTTAGGAAAGTTTTCTTTTAAAGCCACTGAGATAATAAATTCGTAGTTCTTTATTTAGGAATATCATCAGATTCTATCTGATTTTGAGAAGCCTTGCGTTTGTAAGTAGAAGGATGAAGTAAACAACGTAGAGGCATAGAAAATGAGGTACTAAAATTGTTGAGCAAATGATTCCATTTGTTCATTTAATTCGAGGCAGTACGTTTAAACGATCTATTTTTGTTTTGAGTAAATACTTAAGTAAACGGATTAGGTTAAGAGACGCAGATAGTATTTTGAAGATATTATACGAATATACATTTTTAAAAACGGTATAGAAAATACTTTGAAAGTCATTAGTTAGAAGTTTTTGTGAATAGGCGTGATAGAAAGTCCACTCATTGAATCGTATAATAATGTGTGCGTGGGTGAACATTTTAAAGGTTTAATTTTCTGCTGTGATCTATACATCATTGAAGATTATCAGTTACTTGTTTTAATCAAACGGAACATTTGGAATTCCTGTCGAGTCCAATAAAATTGGAGTCAGACCCCAAAGCGGTAGGAATTTCTATTTTACGGATATCTCGTTGGGAGTGAAGCTGATACTTCAACGTTACTCAAGAAACATTTTGGAATATTTCGTGAGTTTATAATGTCATTGCAAATGTTGAGAAAGGGTCTAATGACTGAAATAAAATTAACATCCATTGAGAGAGTGTACTCGAAAAAGGTACAGATTATTTCACAATTTCATCCTGTGAACATTACAAATTAGTTATAAAAACTATCATGTTTAATGGAGTTATGCAAGCACTAACTGTCTATTGAAGAACTGCGAAGGATGCAAATTGTAGAAAGGTATTGAGTACTTCTCTATGGATGTATTCAATACCTTTCTCATACTTCAACTATGGAAGTTTATCTATGCTACAAAAATACTTATCTATATTTAATTCAATTTTATTATAATTTAGACAAGGTATATACAGAAATGGATAATTATAAAAGATTTACAAGATTTCAAATTTGAAGCTACTAATTCTATTAGTAGCGAAGTTTCATATTATCTCTATTACAGCGGGCTAAGAAAAGTGTAATTGCATCTCTTATACCTATTTCACTTGACAGCTATTCTATATTTAGAGTTGTTCGTCAAATTTCTTGTTTCTTCACATGCCAATCATCATTTCGTTGACGTTACACCTTACTTAGACGCTTTCAAATTAAATTCTACTATCAATAGCTTCAGGCACGACTTGTTGGTAGGACTTCATAAAGCAATATTCATTGTGATACGGGTTAAAGTTTATATTATTTCATTTTTACGTTAAAATTCTACTACCTTTAAGTTCAAATTTTAACGTATATCATTCCAAGAAAGTTACAGTTTTAAGAAAAGAAAAAGACGAAGATAAGCAAAAGAGACAACTTTACGAGTAGGAAGAAACTCCTGTGCAACTTAGAAACTTCCGCTACTTTCTTCATTTACTTCAAATTAGTTGCAACAAATTAATTACTAACTCTGTAGTATTTTTTTTCTACTTTGTTGTTTGTCAATTCATGTAACATTTATACACGATGAGGCTTGATTAAAATGAAAAGTTCAACTTGATCGATACATTTAAAGTGATTCTCATAATTCTTAACAATGGAAATATGTAACAGTGATTGCCTCCAGAAGTGCTTAATTTTGATTTTCCATTTTTTTTTAATATTCAGCTGGAAAATACCGCTTGATAATGATTTTTTTTCAATGTTAGGTTCCTGTTATGTTATTCACATGGATATCTTGATCGTCATACAATACATCGCTTGCGTTTTTGCTTAGTTGTTATGAGTTACAACAAAAAACTCATATCGTCTTTTTAACGACACAGAAATTCCACGGTGAATTTGCTTCTCATTCTCCGCTTTCCTTCCTCACTCATTAGCATTGCTTCGTTTTATTGCAACTGGGGAAGATAAATAACTTGCTTTCGCGCCGACAGATATTTATAGTTTCATCCTTAAGCAAAGGGAAAAAAGTGGCCAATGCGGGGAGCTAAAGGGAGTCACCCGAACGAGGCATTTCATCGCCGGAGTTATTTTTTCGCTCCACCATTCATCACGAATTAGATTAAATCTGAGGCAACGCATAGGGAGAAATTTTCCAGCCAAACTCCTTGCTTCCTTTTTTTTCCTTTATTGGAGAGCGCACGAAAACAATCGCATGGGGATTCGGGTGGGGTAATACCTAGGAGCTAGGTTCTCTCTCTCTCTCTTTACGTTTTTTTCTATTTTTGCAGATCGCGGACTCATTTAGATCGGTCTGTTTGAAAGCGCATCATACCATTTTTTTCAATCACCACCGCCTCCCCTCCGCGTATAGAAATCCAGATCGCTCCGCAGCACACAGCCGCGGGAGAGGTACGGTTAGAGAGAGAGAAAAAAACGCAAAATAATCCCTATAATCGCTTCGTCGCTCCCGGCTAATCCATGTATACAGACACACACAAACGCCCATCCCCCCATTCGACGCCACTGTGGCGTGCCCTCTCGGCTGTCCTCGCAATTAATCTTTGAGTAGGAGATAGGCTTCCTCGCTTCGCCAAACCCACAGTGTATAGCGAATATATTTCACACCGGAAGTCGAACGTAACAAAAAATAATTGGAGCGGAGGAGGAGCGAGAAAATAAAAACGCAAAATGGAGGACGCAGAATGCAAAATGGCGCCCCATTCCTCTTTTTATTCATCCGACTCCACGCGCAAGTAAGCGATTCGTGCATTCTCGTATGGAGTTCGGTTCCGTTCCGTTGATTTCCTCTCTGATCATTACCTTTCATTCCGCATATTTCCAATTAAGCTTTCGTGTTTTCTGTGAAAGCCATTCCCCCTCCCACTCCACCTTTTCGTGAGCGGCTATATTTCACGGCTCGTTATCGCTATTTTTTTTAAGTGAAGGTCCCAGTGTTAAAAATAACCGGATCGCTTTGTTTCAAGGAAAATTTAGTATTTATAGTCAGAAAGTTTTGTTCTGTGTTAAAAATCTGCCATTGCCGTGCGATTGAAAATCGGGAGGAATTAATTTCATCGAACTGAAAATTTTTTAATTTTCTCCGGGGTTTTTCTGATTGATCCAGTGGATATGAATCGGGTAACCAACACTATGAATAATGTACTTGCAATTTCAAAGCTTAAAGAATATTCGGAAATATTTATGAAAAGAAAATACGGGGATGAGGTTTACCTTAATATTTCCACGCTCAAGAAACTTTTTAAGTCCATTAATATAGAGAAAGCATCTGGTTAAAATTTATTAAAAATCAAAATATTAGGTCGACTTATAGGGAAAAGTTTTCTAAGGAACTTGACACTAATTTTGGGCTGTATATGGTACATTGAAATTTTCTTGATTATATTACATAAATCTATCTTTATAATTTAAAAATCTTTCAAATATTTATAATTTAATATATCTTCAGTATGGCTCCCAATTTGAAGGAACGGGTAACAAATAAAAGTGTTCTTTCATATCGTATGAAAATGCGAATTATAAATAAATGCACATAAAATTTCCTAAAATTCCCCTTCATAATGGGATACAAATATACGTTTTTTTGAAATTTATTCATTTAATATTTGAATTTATCAGCATTTTTTGTTTGATTCATTATTTCTGTTCTAAACAAAGTGAGAAATTCTTGGCGAGAGAATTTGTTAACATAACAAGTGACGTATTCTATATAAATTTCAGAGCGCGATTTTATTCCTTTTTTGTCGCTCATAATATTTGGAGTTAACGATGAGAAAACTGTTTCCACGGGTTTCATAATCAAGACATATTTATTATCACATTACAGTAGATATTTTTTGTGGCCAGACAAGCTGAAAGCAGAACATTTATTTTCTTGCAAAGCTTTTCTCTCGGTTTTGCGGTACATAACTTTGTTTCGTAATTGTGATGTAATTAAAAAAAAATTTGAACCCGAATCACGATCAAGCTCAAGATATTTTGCATGATTTATTTCCTCTATGCCGAATGAAATCAAATCTAATTCTTTGACTCTAGATAGGAGGTCAACTGTAATATACTTTCTCATTGAATACTTGATTTAAAATGGTATTTGAAAAAAGGGAGGTATATCCCGTAATAGAATATTTCGATACACTGCGATTAAATAGTTTTAATGCGAAAAATTTTGCGCAGCTGGATAACGTTATTCATGTAAATTTTTGAGGTTTGGTGTTAACACATATTTTGAATAATCCCTGAAAGACTTTTTCACTGTATAAGTATCATTTCATTGTTCATAGAATTTAAATTGATAGAAATAGTTTTCATGTCTTTAGAAGGGGGAAAATATTTGGGAGGTCAATTGAACTCATTGTTTATCGACATTTATTTTCGTCAATGAGTCCCAATATAAGAGAAATGTAATTGTCAGGATGTGTAATCAGGAAGCGATTTCAAATCGATGGATTCCTTTCAGAATTATCCCAAATTCACTTCAATTCCCAATCATTTAGCGTCGGAAAAAGAGGAAACGAGATTAGAAAAATCTGCTGCACACATATCGAGTCCTCAAAAAGTAGATTACACGAGTCCCAAAGAGGAAGTAAAGCACATATCGCTGCTCGTTATTTCTCTAATCCGCGTCCATCTGATCCCAAAAGAGACTACGGCCGTAATATATTTTATCTTTCCGTCGCGAGCGACATTTTTTCTCCCGAAATATCAAAAAAGAATTAAAAAAGGAAGCAGGCGGATGCGGGAGCAATGAGCCATTCGCCGAACACGACATCGCGCGCGATTAAAACTCCGGAAGGAATCAGATCCATCTGACGGCGGAATTATTTATTAAACAAAAAAGGAGGGAGGAGAAGGAAAAACGCTCGGAAGTGAAAAAGCCGACAATTATGGAAACTCGAGTCTCATCTGTTCGTATCTTTCGGCGGAACCTGCGATGGATGCCATCTGAGCAGCTCGCCGAAAATGAAAAAAATACGCGAAAACAAACTCGAAACGATTCCCGCAAGAGGGGACGAAAAATGGCGGGGGAAGATCCGGATGCGCTGACCGACGTGTGCTAAAAACAATATCGCCCCACGTGACTTTATCTCTCGCAGATGAGCCGCCACCCAAACGCCCACCGAAACATTCCCCACCCGTTTTGCTTTTCAAATCAGCCGTAATTTTCGACCGACCCGTCGACGTAAATCAGCGCGTCAGATTCGAATAGCCTTCTGGGATATTTAGAAAGGGGATTCGGGGCGGAACGTCATCCGGGAATGGCTCCGTGACCTTATTTTGCATTTGGGACCCTCTCTCTCCCCCCCGAACGCATTGTCGAATGTGCGTGTACAAATATCCACTCCCGTCAATCTCAATTCCATTGGTGGCGATTGTGAGGGGGTGAGAAGGGGCGAGAATGCGCTTTTGTTCTCTTCATCTACGCTCTTCCCCGGCGATGCCGATGGCTATTCAATTCCCGCCCTCGGAGCGTGGTTTTCCGAGTCGGAAGGGACGTGCAGTAGGAATCCGAGGGTTTTGTTAAATACCGTGAAGTGTCGCTTCTACAAATGCGCTGCTTGATATGCGGCTTAATCCCTCTAAGCCGTGTTGAATAATTTTGTAACAGTGGTAATTCCTGAGGAAATTTATGGAAGTTTGGTCTTATTTTTATGATCAATGTTATGATGATTTTTATTAACATGTAACTTCGCATTTTGATATTAAGTCAGTGTATACGTACTAGATAGTTTAGCAAACTTTGTTGAGAGCTTTAATTATTATTAAAGTTGTCGATTCTCTCCCCCTTCCTTATTCAATGTATGACAGATATATGGGCTATTTTTATTTTAAATAATTGGAAAAATTTTGAAGGAGGAATAAAAATTCTGTGGTAACGTGTAATAGTTGTTTTTATTCCTCTCTTATCTTGAAGAGCTACCAAAAAGTAGAGGCCTGAACAGTGGATTAAATTAGCACTGTAGTATATAGGCTTATATAGTATTTCTGGGATTATAAACTTATGATTTTATTTTTTACAAGTTCATTTTATTCTTGTTCATAAAATTATTTATTACTGATATATTTATTAATATTTATAGCATTATTTATTTTATTAATTATATTTTCTAGAGATTTATCTGTTGCATTATTTATTACAATCTTTTTTTCAGTTTTAGCAAACAGATGTTTTAATGCGGGAGGTTATACCTTGTCATTATTCTAATTATGTACAAGTCTAAACGACGGAGAAAAACTAAGTAATAAGTTTAAATTATTAGGAATTTTCATGTAGTAAATTTAAAATTGCCATACTAATCTGGTAAAGCTTTCATCTTTACTATAGAGTTCATAAAGTGTGCCGCTAACGTTAAATAACTTCGCTTGGAGTCCATGTTTCTTCTGAAGTGTTGGCAAATGGCGGTTCTGAGTCTCCCTGTAGATAAGTCGTTGATAGGAATGTTTGTCGCAGTTGCCTAAATAAGAAATACTCGTTAAAGTCGATTTTTACCGCGATGGAAAAAAAACTATTATTTTTGCACATGCGAACGATTTTAGCGTGTGCAGTGTTCTCTGAGCGCATCTGATGGCGAGATAAGCTTCTCTCTCTCCCTTCACTCGCCCGATATCCAATTTCCGGAGAGGCTTTGATACATATAAGACCCCAAAGCACGCCATACGGGATTTACGTTTTCGACCAACAATATGAATGGAACTCAAAAGGAGATCGTACAGGACATTCTGATCCAGCGATTGGAATTCCTCTCTCTCTTTGATTTACGTTCCCATTTGAACGAGAATTATTACCTGTTTAAATGAAGATTTGGAATCCTTCGCATCCTACCTGTTTTTAAAATTTCGATTGGATTTCGAGCTGATGGTAATCTGCAAAGGTGTTTATCAATAGTCCATGGCAAACGTAATTTCAATCTTCGCAAAATAGGATATTTTTAGTGATTTCTTCCAGTGATTGAAGTGATTCTATCCCTCGGGAGCTACGTTCCGTTTTCCCTGATTCAAATTTAGTTACCATAGTGATGATCGGTTTTATAAATTCGTCGATTCGTATTTGTTACTTAAATTACTATCGAATTTAAGATTTTTGTAGTATCCTGAATTCAATCAATGTTGTAACCTGGTGGTAGTTAAGAAGTTCTTTTGGTATTATTTTTTAACTATACCCTGAATACAATGATACGATTAAGGTTTTCCAATTTTTCCAAGTCTAGGGACACAAGAACTCGGCAATTCCTTCCGAAATAACTTTTTAAATTTTCTTCTATTTGATTAACGTCATTTTTATATCCATGTGTAAGAAAGGAGAAAAATGAATGGATCAAGAACCTTTGAAATGATAATTCTGAGCTTTTACGAATTTATTCTAAAGGTCCTTTCAGGAACGTGTGAAGTAATTGTATTTCTGGGAAGTGGCTATAAGTTTTACCATGCAAGATTGCCTACAATACAAGGGCAGTAAATTCCCTAAATGGCAAATATCTCGTGAAAAAATATAAAGCCTTATTTGAATAGTCACATTTTCATTTCTTACAAATTTAAATACTGTAAAAGCTTGAAAAATAGAAATTATTCAACGTACACGAATATATCAGTACGCTTGATTTTTCTTGTGGGGGCATATACCTCTGAGTTCTTTAAAACGGCTATGATTTCATCTAAAAGTTTATTATTCAATTTGACTCCCGGGTCAGAAGGAGTGACGACGATGTTGAAAATGCTCTGATAAATCAATGTTCGTTGATTAAAAACTACTGTAAACATTGTCACGGAAGGGCTTGCAATATTTTTGCTCCGCTTACAACCTCGGAATAAGCGTTTAATTCAAATTTATGGACGTACCGATATATATCACCGAGTGACGAAATTTATGCTCCGTAATAAGAGGTTTATTATTCAGATTCGGTAAAATCAGCGGGGGATGTAATTCATTTGGATGCTGATTCGGTTATGAGTTCCGGTTTCATTATCCGGCAGGTGCGATTAGAACCAGAGTTAATTATAAGAACAAGACATCTACATTTTCGGGGAAAAATATCCTTTTTGAAGACACCGCATGTGTGAATCGAGGAGTAATCTCGATAGTTTTTTTATGCGACGGATTGGTTCAAAAATATCATCAGAAGTTTCGTAGAGGTAGGGGTTAGTGAAATGGATCAGGGATTGACAAAGCAACCCCTTCCCCCGGCTTTGTAAAAGCGGCGATTGATTTAACTGCAGTTCCGCGCCACCGATGGACTCGGCTCGCGCCGCAAAAAAATGCGAATAACGACACGCGAATTTACTCGGCGGCGTATCTAACCCGTCGGCCGACAACTCCCGTGATATATGGTCAGTCGATTCTTATTCATAAATATTCCCCCGCGCCCTGGCGTCCATCTCGCGGGACGCAGATCTCATTCCGCGACAAACCAATACAGATTTAATCGGCGTGAATCGAAAAACAATGGGAGCGAAAAAAATAAAAGTGCAATTTCCAGAATGAAATTTTTCGTGCGTGCAGAAACTTAACGCTAGCAGTTGTCGCTTGCCTCTTTTTCCGTGTGCTATTTTTCCCTTTTCTTGCAATCTCGTTGCATTTCGACTTTATCGAATGGGATGGCTTGATTTATGATTTCTCCTTCATTTTCAGCGGTAGCAAACTTTAATGTTTTACCAAACGTATTTAGGTGTATCAAAATTGGGAATGATATTTGTCGGATTTATACAGCGTAAAAATATTCGGCTTGATTAGCAGATTATATTCAATCCGGTAAGCGTTCCTTTATTAGTTGATGTACTATATGTTAAATCTATTATGAAAGAGCTAAATAACTGAATTCACATCTAATGCAATCTAGTATCTATTCAACTGTTACAATCCCCGCAGTTGTTAGTTACTGTTACGCTCAAAATTTAAATGAATCTTAATAATTTGAGGAAACTTCCTCCAAATAAGAAATATCTCTATTAAGTTTTTTAATACATATCCGAAATCCTCGTACGATTTTACCTATACCTATTAATTACTGTAGTGATATAATTTGGCAACCTATCCTATATTTAAGGAAAATACTTTGAATTAAAATTAGTTGGCCTAATATAATCGACGTTCACTGGACTGGACTGGAACCTTCTAACATTATTCGAGGTGAATAAATAGAACTAAATATTTCAGTTTCCACAGAAAAGAATAAAGCGTTTGTATATCACATTATCAATAAATATTTCCGAATGATACCCTATATTATTCCTAAGATTATATATTTTCATTTTATCCCTGTTCAGGTGTATTTTATAGTGATTAACTCTTAGTTTAGGATCGCTCACATTCCAAGGACACGAGTCATGAAGGTTAGAAAATTATATACATACATTTACATATGGAAACAGATATACATATGTATTTATGGGCGAGCATTTTGGTGTATTCCATATTTTCCTTATAATATGAATGATAGCTCTCATAAATGAATAGTTTTTGCTTTCTTGAAGACATCTTAAATGGAATTCCCCTGGGGTGGGGCCATCCCCCTTCTTTTAACTCTCTCTTTGTAAACAGGAAGAAATCCATCCGTGCATCCCGGTTTTCTGCAGCAAACGAACGAACGCCTGCGTTCTCCCGAGCGTGCACGCGTTCGTGATATAAAAAAACGAGTGGCAGGAGAGCTTTTAGCCATTGCATACATTCACGTTGTCTTGCACGCGTCGCGTTATTGACGATGCGCGAATGGGGTGGAGCGGAGGGGTGGTCCCTTATTCGCTCCGGGATGGGTCACGTGCCCCGGAGGCAGAGGGGGTTGATTGGCGGCACATCCGGTGCGGGGGAGGAGAGCTGTGATGGCGACGGGAGATGCGTGATAAAATGGCAGGGGTCCAAGCGATGCTCTTATCACTCCGCATGTCCGGCTGAGGAGTCCTCAGGTTCTGAGGTCGCTGGGACACAGGTGATGCCCTCACAGCCACTTCCGGGAATTACCGGCAGGGAGCTCTGTATCTCGTGCGTTTCTATCTCGATCGGCATCGATCCGAAGGGGTGCCGTTCGATTCCCTCCTTCGTCGACCAATTCAGGTCGCTCCACTAACTTATTCTTATTGCCTGACCTCCCTTTTCGCTCTCTGTCATCTTCTCTCATATCTCATGTATCTTTTACATCAAGTTCAATATTTCTGGTAGCCTTGATTTTGAGGTTATTGTCTTCTTTGTTTCAAAATAATGTATACCCACTTTGTGAAAGAAAACTTGTATGCATATTATATACCTAGATTTATTGAGACATCATGAGATTTGTGCAATTAATGTTTAGCCTCTAGAATTATATAGTGATATCAAAGGGTTGGGTTTCTATCTTGGAGACATTAAACAGGAAAGAAAACTGATGCTCGAGACTGCCCGAAGTCTACCCCCACTAACATTAGCTACCAAGAGCTATTATAAGGGAATGAGGCTTACTAGGCAAGAGCAGGAGTAAAGTAGTTTGCTCATTGCTTTCCTCTCCAACCAATATGCTTTAAGCTTACTCGTTCCTTAGCATTGCATAAGGAAAGACAATTATTTGGGATTAATTATACCTCAGTAGCTTTCATCTCATCACAGCCATGATCAAGACTGTGGTCAAAAAACGAAAGATAAATTTTTCTCCATACTGTACCAAATAACAAATGAAAAATATCCACTTTATCAGGATGAGGCAACAGGAACTGCTGCTTAAGTAACCACGGTTAAATCCTTTATTGAGATAGTTTGAGTTCGGTATACTAGCAATCGTCTCGAAGTTGATGGAAGGCGTCACACTAGGCGTCTCTTGTAATTGTTGAGAAAATAGGAACATTTAACGTTGTCATGAAGTCTTAATGAATTCAGAATTACTATCATTTACAAATGTTTCTTTGCTTGGATCCTTTATAAATTCTTCGATTGACTCCGTGTATTCCATGCGTCAATTAAAAGTCATATTTTCTTAGATTTGTAAATATGATTTTAATGGATTTCCTTAGGAAGAATACTATATTATTAAAATATGAAATATGATTTACAAATTAGACAATACATATAAATTAAGCAAGATGTAATAGTATTTTTTCAATAACTCCTTTTTTCCTAAGTTATGATCTCGCTTATCTGAGTCTACACCTTTAGAATATCTATCATACCGATCCTGAACATTCATTCACTTCTCTTTAACGCATGAACATTGTGTTAAACTGCAATCGTCTTTAACGATACGACATGCTTTTACTAGAACCATTCTGTGTATAATTGCACGCTGTTACCGAAATTTGTGTTCTTTTATTCACACGCGTTGGCCACGCCCTTGTTGACTCATCACTCAAGCTTTGACGGCCAATGGGATGCATTTTGCCTGTTGGAAAGTGATTTTGATGGAATCAAGTGGCGTAGATTCTCTTCATTTTGTCGGAGAATCAAAACAATTATTATTTTTATTAAATAAAACAGTTTGAGTAATCTCAAATCTCTAATTAAGTTCACTATTAAGGAAACAGTCAAAATATTGATGAAAATAAGGTTCTGGATGGATTATTATATGTCCTTCCAATTTGTTTGCGAGATTGAGCTTGAATAACATCCAACATATCTAACGTTTTTGTTCTATCGAAAGTAATATGTAGGTTATTGCTTTTTAGTTATTTTTATTCAGACTGTCCTTTTGATTATAATAATTGAAGCAAAAATAAAATTTACTCGCATAGAGGACGAAATTTCGAAAGCTCTTCATCATCTTCAGAGTTCTGATACGTGCTGTGATTGCAAATGCCAACAATGTTTCAAAGAAATTCTTTATTTGTATGGAGTGCGCCTCTGTTTAATTTATTGTTTATCAAATCCAAAACAATGTTACATATAAGTAATCAATTATTTATTAGGACAGGCTATTCATTTTTAATGCGGGGGTGTCCCTATAAAGGTGGATAGATTTAGGTAAATGTAATCAATATTTTACATGCATACACATTATTCATACATTAAAGGGGTTACATTACTTTTTATCTATGATAGCTTCACTTAATTTTTCTACTCATAAACATAAAAAAATGTCTAACTTCATTTGAACTTATGGAAATTTAAACAAATAAAATCACTCGTTATATAGATTTAATTGTTAAATTTCTCTTTATAACGAAAATGCAAATTCTTTTGTAACTCGTTAAGTCTTTTTTGATACGATTCGGAGGATTTACATGCATTTGTAGTCTTACTTTGGTCTAAGAAAATAGGTATAAACGTTGAGTTTCCGTGATGAAGTAGAAATGAATGTAGTCCCTTAGCTGTCTCATCTTTTACATCCTCACTCCCAATCACTCCCTCAGCACTCCTTCCGCTTCCCCCTCCCTAATTTCCTTTGCTCTTCCCCACCGACCGGAAGTGACGCCTTGGCCACCCTCTGATGACGTTCGGGATAAGAGTTGTCCCTCTTCCCTTATCAACCAACTTCTCGACGTGGAAAAATGCCCCTTCCTTATAACCTAATCATCAAGTCGCCAGTTAATCTGATACTCATTAACAGTGAATTAGAGCGAACTTAGAGAGGGTCCGTGTACTTCGATTGTTCAGAGCACGAGCAATGATGAAATATCATATTGAGTATATTGTTAAATTACTCTTCACATGATAAGACATTCTACCTGGAACAAAAGGCGATTACTTGATCGAATCCTTGAAGTTTTAGGTTCAGTACAGTTCATGGTAGGTTTCCTGAATAGTTCTGGCATTTGATCATGTAAGTTATTTGATGGATTTCCACACCTATATCGATTCCCGATTAACCGCCTTTCGTCGTGTGACAGAGTATGTAAACATTGAGCCTTCAAACTACTTACGCTTCTCACTCTATTGAATATTTGTAAGTAATTCTTAATCTACTCATTCGCAGTAAGTTGTTAAATTCTTCTTTAATAACAATGAAACATACCGCTACCATTTTACAGCCACTAGTAGTAGGCAATCTGAACGCGTGCCAAACATGGTATGCCGATGACGTGTTTCTGGCACGCGAAACAATACTTTGCCAAATCTATCTTCAATATATGGGGGGCGCTTTTCGTACTTCTTCGCAAAATCTGTAATAATTTCTACCTTCACTCAGTTTGACATGATTTACGTAATCACTCACTAATGTCAATGATATATCACAAAAAATTGTTTGGAATTTGGAAACATATTTGTGTCAGAGATTTTACAGATTTTGACAAACAATATCTGAATGGTTTCCATTATTGTTACAGGGAGTTAATTTAGAGTTATCTTGATCACCTTTTCCTTAATAATAGTGGTTCATGAAATAAATTTATAAAGTTTTAGCAAAAACGTTATTTGTAAAGGCGGTAGAAAGTGGTTGGTGATTATTTTGATTAAGGAAGATAAGCGATGAATCTTGTCGATTTCACTCGAAAATCTCGCAATTTAAAAATAAGCGACCCTGCCAGGATTCGAACCTGGAATCTTCTGATCCGTAGTCAGACGCGTTATCCGTTGCGCCACAGGGCCTTGTCTGATCAATGGAAGAATCTTGTTGGAATTTATTGATGAACTGTGTTGATGATGATATCCTATTGTGATACATGAACTGCTAAAATAATATGTATTGAGACAATGAAATGAACTTCCGAAAAGGAATAGGAATTTGCGAATAGGTTAAAGATTAATTATCATCCCATTGATTCTACACTATTGATTTTATATTATAAATAAACCCTTTTAATGTAATAAATTATTAATATACTATATTAATAATTAATTATCTACGAATAACTTAAATAACAAATTACATCTAGGGAACAATGTGAACATATTTAATAATTACAGAATCATTTACAGTCCCTCCCTTGTCATAAAAAATATATTTTTTTGATGGGGCTTTTTGTTGACGCATGCTGGGAACTGTCGCATCATCGTTTTCTTTATATTTTTGGAAAACGTAGCATTGTAATTTCCACTTTTTATATTATCAACCTTCACATGCTAAGCTTGTTGTTTGAGCTGAAATCGGCATTGAGTCAAAAAAAGGAAGTTACGAATTTAATTTTTTCGCCATGACGTCCCTTACTATATTTATTAAACATTATGTATATTTCTTCCTTTTGGTATCACCGAATATTCATTCATCGCCCTCAAATTTTTATACTGTAATTCAGGATGCTATTTGAAAATATTATTTAAATCTCGGTAAAGTGTGTGTGAGGTCATATTTTCCCCCTTCCTCGAGATCCCCTGTGACGCAGCCCTTCATTCAATCGACGCATTAACCAATCTCATTCACCGTTTCCTGTCTGAATCCTCCTTTGAGGGGAGGATCAGCGGGCGGTGCTCAAAAGACAGTAAAAAGGAGAGCAGGGATAACGACGAGGAGGCGTCGCGGTGCTTTCGTCATCAAACCGGAAGTCTCTTTGTCCGTCGCATGCTGGGGAACGGAAAGGGACCAGTCAGGGACCGCCGAATTCAAATACCTTACGCTCCCCCGCCCTCCGAAGATAATTCTTTTCCTTAGTAAGGCACCCCTATTTTGCTGTCTTCTTCCATTCCCCCGTCGAAACATAAACCCAGTCCATTCAGCGTCTTTTCATTTTCTTCGCTTCTCCCCCTTTCTGTTTGTATTCCTTCTTCCCCTTCCTTCGCCTTTGCATTTATACATATCAACCTTATAATTTATGAAACAGTTTATCCATATATAGAGGTCTCTTTAGAAGGTTATCACACTATTTCTCAATCGCAAAGTCGATGGTCGGGATTATTAGGTTTTGAAGAAAAGGATGAGGAAATTTACTGACATGGTTTTAAGTGCAGTGACTAAGATGTACGTCTTTGAAAAAGGTGATACGAAATCAGATAAAACCCTGGAGTGGATTTACAGTATTAGAGAGATGGCGATGACGTATAAACACACGGAGGATACTAAGAACATTCAGTGAAATAAATCTAGATGTATCCCCCCAACGAAAGAGATTTTATATATATTAATATGAAAGTTTTGCTTCCTGAAAAGGCTGAACAGTGCTTTTATCGATAGTGTCGCACAATCAATTAAGTCACAGAAATATATATGTTTGCATATAATTTGTTTTCAAGTCTCTTTCATCTTTTATTATTTCTTTCTTCTTTCAAATTCAGCTAAAGAAAAAAATCTCCCAATGATCATCTTTTGTAATCATAGTGAAATAAATTTTCAAATATAAGAAAAGATAGCTTATTTTGTGGTCTGATCAGTTTGTTGATTTAAAAACATTTATTTTGTTTAGGATAAAAGATTGTGTAATTTAACTTTATTCGGGAATCATATGATATGGTTTATGAGTCTTTACTTGTAGATTTCTTCAAGTCACTTCAATAAGTGTAGCATAATGATACAAGTTCACAACGAGTGGTCTCGTATTCAAAGGGTCAAGGTTAAATGAAGACATGCTTAAAGTCACAGCTATAAAAATTCAAATAAATGGTGATAAAAGCAGAACTTCGAGTTAAACGAAAAGTAAATTTAATTTTGTATGCATTATTATTATTATTATTGTAGCTTGAGGAAATTAGGTCATATGCAGTAAATCTCAAATATTTGAACGATAAAAAACTCATATTTGAAGAAGAAATTGAGGAATAGTTGCTACGTTCAGGTACAATTTCATTTATGAATTATAAAGACTAAAAGCATTCACGAATGCTGTGGAAGTTAACTGAGACGCAAGGATGTTCCGGTTACCTCTTGTAGAATCGAACAAGATAAATATAATCGACATGACGATCGATCGTTCGAAACCGGTTGTGTAACTGTTTTGTTAAAAATAAAATTTGTGATATAAGTAAAAACCATTCTTAGAATCTTTCTTATGGATTATGGATTAATACAGCACCTCTCCTGATTCTGTGAAGTTTATGAGATAATTAACATTCAGATAATTCAGAGTTTGCAGCCATCAGCCTGCGTTTCTCATAAGATTTTATCGCGCATTTGTTAAGCTCTACATTTAAATATAGCACAAGATATGCCTCGAAAGATATTTCTAGCCGCCCTCGGAGAAGAGTGGTTACAAATGACGGTTGCCTCTGCTATAAGTTAGTAGGGTTAGGCCGTAATCCGGACTTTTCATCTCTGCCGCTAATAACGTCCTCGATCCATTACCAGATTAGCATTCATGAATCAAATTTAATGCGAATCTAAGTAAATGAGATTCAGAAATTTGAATTCATTCCAACTTATCCATAGATGGTGGGAGGCTTTTCTTTGATTCCTTTCTAAGGGATAAGGTCAGGGTCTCCTAAAGGGAAAGGCGTCTAATCATGCAACTTCTCTGACTTGCGATCTCTTGTTAGAGATGCTATGAAATTCGAGAAATAGAAAATTATACAACGAAGCCTTGAGATGCAATTTTAAGAGTACGCAATACATCATATTGCCTTTAGTTTCAGCATTAAATTTTCCTTTCTTTCCCCCACCATATATACTCTGTGCTTTCTATAGTCTTACACCAGATGACGACGCTAATGCGTTAAAACCGGTCGTTTTTTATGTTTTTATGGTTATGGAATATAGACAAGTTAATTTTATTCCTGTGTGTATCATGGATTCTCGAGAAATATCCCAGAAGAACACGAATCCTTGAGATTTTCAGTCAGTTATTCGACTTTTGAAAAATTATATTATTATTATTTATACAATTAGAGATGATACTGTATTATTATTAATTATTATTGTAAATATTATTATTTTACACTAATAGATATCTATAATTATTACCTTGAATTAGAGTATGAAAGAATTGAATAATACAGACGTGATGATCCACAAATATTCTCTGTACTTGTTGACAGTATTGATGATTATGACTTTTATGGAAAGACCGGCTATTTGGAGAGCAGGAAAGAAACTATTATTCCTTGATGCTTTGCTTCTCTCTTGTTGTATAGAAAGAAAATAAAAGAAAGATATCGAAATAACCAAATAACCGGCTTAAAATAATTCGTAGGCATTTCCTTTCCATCCCAGTCTTATCTCTAAATCCACCTTATCCGTCTCATTTGACTTTCTTACTTAGATAATCAATAGCCTCTTATGAAATCTGGCGGAACTTCATTTTAAAAATGTTCCAAGAAATTAAAATATACTTTCCACAGAATAATTATTTAATCACACGACCATAGTGTCGGTGTTGAGTTACACTATTACTATACAATCTAAAACTGAAACCATGGTCGCATGAATAAGTATATCATTCTGTGGACAGTATATTTCAATTTCTTATTGCCTTTTTGTTACTTAGATTACTTGGCGTATCATATCATTCTTACCTTCTCAATATTAATAGCACTATGAAGTTTTCGTATTGAAAATGTGATCTAAAAGAGGATTCTTAAATTATGAATTCTAGTGTTATAATTCTTTTATTACTTTTTTAAATTCATGACTACCGCATTTAATTTCCCTTGGGGTTTTTTTCTGCCTTTATTTAAACCAAATTTATATCGCGGACATCTTAGAAAAAACATTTAACGGTATGTATTTTATATTAAGTATGATTTTATAAGCATAGGCTAAATTGAAAATCAAAATACGGAAACTTTTCCCACAAAACATTGGGCAGTTATTCTCCTCTCGCATTTTGTTTCTTATTTTGTGTGCGCTCAGTTGCAATCTCTTCCTGTTGGCAAGCCTCTTCTGCATAGTTTTTTGCGTTTTACGTGTGCGTTCTAGTTTAGTTGCTGTCCACCGCGTTATTACGATTTACTCTGCTGCGCAAGGAGTTCTTTTTCAAGGTCTCAGTAGATTTCAGTTAAGCTGGTCTCGACATAAAATCGTTTTGTAATATTACTATTTAACTTTAATAAGTAAGAATATAAATCAAATTGCTTAGAGTGATAATTAATTTTTCTGCTGTAGTTTCTATGCCTATCAAAGTAACAGCATTCAGATATTTCTCATAGATTAGTGAAGGCTATATAGTCTATGTATGTTAGAACAAAGAAATTTAAATTTTGATTGATAAATAAATAAATGCCTAAGCCATTCCTCGATATATTTTATCGATTATTTAATTTGGATGCAACGTTAATGTATCGTCATTAAATAAATCCCTCTTGAATTGAAATTCTTCATTTGGACATAGCAATGGCATATATATTCATTTAATACGTGTTCAAGATAGTCAGTGTGTGATTCATTTCATGCACTTCTTAAAAACTTCTTTACTAAGCTCATATGAGATAGAACGATTTTTTATTTTTTTCTTTCGTAAATTTTAAGTATGTACTCACTCATATATACCTACCTCTACTCCTTCAAAATAGTCTACGAAAATTTACAATCCTGAGACATCCCTTTTTGCTAATCTATTCGACTTTATTCGTATTCCCAAAACGAATTTCGGAGCCGAAAAGGAGACGAGACAGAAGAACATGCATTTCTTGTTTACATCGCAGGGCGTACTCCCCTTTGCGAAAGGTTAAGTGCTCCTTCGGAGAGTCACATACCCCGAGAACAGTCCTTAAACCTTAAACTCCATTTTCTTCACTATCTCCGATATTCTCCTTCCTTCTCCTCTTAATATTTCAAATCCCTTGGCGATAACGGAGAGACGGCAAAAGGGGCCGCCGATGAATATGCAGAACTTTAAAACGCTCCCTCTCCAAGACCCGCACCAAAACAGAATCGAAATAATAATCTAACTCCCGCAGCCCTCCCGTTAACCAAAGCGAGCGGAGAGATTCGTGCGAATAATGCAGAAGACAAAAGACGACTTTGGGGCGATAAGGGATCGAGTGCCGCCTGGAAACCCATTCTCCTTTCTCTCTTGTTCTTCCTCCCTCACCCTCCAGCTACCTGTTTTAAATGAACCCCCTCCCTCCACATCCCCCCTCAAGATACTCTTCCTTTTAATGACCCCCTCCTAAAGGGTTACCCTCTTATTCTGTTTCCATCTAACCAAAGTTTCCTCTTCGGTACGAGCCTTTATGCTCTTTTTTTCTCCTATCGTTTCCCCAAGATCGTGTACGTGGATTTGCCGTCCTCTGTTTGATTAACTGTCGCAGTTTAATTGTGTATTATTGCGTACAGACGTCTCGTGCACATATGAATTAAGCGGAGCATTGTGTGCTATGGAATTGATGGGGCGTGACGGAGTTCCAAGAGTTGTATTACTTGGGTATTACTTAATGTGTGCTGATTGCGAAACCCTGATTTGATTGTTTTCGTCTGTTAGATCGAATATATCGTAGGAAGTAAATTGTGCGTATTAACCATCGGAATACGGTTAGAATTTTTTTCTGGTGCTCTTATTTAGAAAATTGCTTTGATACTTATATTATATTGGAAAAATTGGAGTATATTAGAAAAATATTACGGTCATTAAAAACCTCGGTATCTAAATGAATTAAAATGATACATTGAGCTCAGAAGAACTATTTCGATATTATTTGAAACGAATTTATTCAACAAAATTGCGGATACTATGAAAGAACACTTCACGATTTGTCATTTAATTAATTAAACCAGCAGAGAACGTATCGAGCAGTATTTTAGATGGTTGATATGTAGGCAAAAAACGTAGTATTAACTCAATTCCTCCGTTTGTAATCAAATTCAAAAATTCTAATCTGAAAGAAATATATAATTTTGCTTATATGTATTTTAATAAAATTTCCCTTATTAGGGCGAGATGGAAACTAATGAGTCATTACTTACATTCAAACCTTCGTCACATACGTTTTAAAGAAAGAGACAGCATGAAACAAGTACACAGAAGTAAAATAGCTGGCGAGTTTTGAAAATCTAAAAGAAACTCCGCAGCAGGAAAACACCCACAAGAAGGGAAATGTGAAATAATTGAATACCTATAGATAGGTAAGCGTAATTTTTAGGAGAACGAATGTTAAGATAGATCTGAAAGACAAAAAATACAGTACAGGTTCATAACTACTTAGATGGATCAGTATCAGTTTTTATATAACAGAAAAATAAGTTAGCATTGATACGTACATTAACGAAAATTTATCTTCTTGATTTGATTAGTTTACCCGTATAAAGGAAGGTCGTTAGAAAGGATGTATTAGCATGAAACAGCCTATTGTAAAGCAACGTAGGTAAATCGATTCGTCGCTAAAGGGAAACTCCAATCGGTGCAAAGCGTCTTTTTCCAGAGTAAAAGTAGGTTGCGACCGATGAGGAAATCGAACCAAGGAACCGTTATCGTTATACAGTCGTTTTCCCCTTCGGACTATGAATTCGTTTCGGCTTCGAGAACTCGTAAAGAGAAAAGATATTCCGAGAGAGAGAAAGGGGCTTTGTTGTCGCGAAGTAATTACTGCTTCCGAGATGGGTATGTGAGGGAGGATTGAGGGGGGTCGAGTCCTCTCTTTTGGTATTTCTGATGGAGGGGATGACATGAAAGGGCTGAGGAGGAATGGTGGGTCACGTGATCATCCCTAAACAATGGAGGATGTGCTCATCCCCTTCGCTGATTCCATAGGAAGTCTCCAATCGCCGTAAAAACAGGGCGCGACTTTGAAAATACGCCCGCATTTCAAGGAAATCGGAAAATATTTCGGAAATTGGCCGTTTCCAGACTTTTTGCAGGAAAAGTTGATAGAAAAACGTATGAGATGACCGAAGGGACCGCGATAATCTGCCAGCTGTTCGATTGATCTATTACTTTTTCACGTTCCGTCTCATTCATATCTTTAATAAGGCACCGATTTTTACTTTGATGGTTTTGATGACTCATACAGTCTGCCTAAAATACTTAATTATCCCAATTTTCTTTGTATTTGTCCTCCAAATGTTACGGATTTATTTGCTTCCCATAATTATGTTTCCCCTTCTTATTTACCGACAATACGTTTCTGTAAGTAAAGAATATTTGTGATAGAATAACTATCATGGCCTGCTGGCTACTTCATTACTTCAATTCGAAGATGTAATACGCATAACGTCTACAACGACCATCAAAGTTCTGTTGAATATTACTTAGATCCAACTCGATACTATTTAGAAGTGAGGTTAGTTCATGGTTTTTTATTTATTTTTCTCATTCATTATTTCATCGATTTTACCTACAAAATGTCGTCCTCGTTTGAATCTATTACTTGTTTGTTAATTTTATCGTTTCCGACTCTGTTCTGTGTGCTAAATATCAAATCAACCTCTGTTCCGCATTCATATATCATGTTGTTAGCAGATATTAATTATAGGGAAAATCGAATGCTTAAACTTAATTGGGAAAAATTATATATTTGAACTTTTTTCTTTTGAAATAAGCAAAAGGTTTAGATGTGGCATTATGTGGATAAGCACCCGTAGTGTTCTTAAAGTAGCACAACCGATATTTATACATTAAATAGGAAGTATATTGTGACTGCAATTCCACTCTCTGTTCTCTATCAACGCTTAAGGTTCAATCCTACGTGAAATTTCCTGAAATCGTTGCGTCAGAGTCACTATTAACACTAATACACTGTGTCATTATCATATCTAACTAAATGCTATATTTTATTAATTACTGGCTCTATAATCTCGATCAAATATGGATGGATTTAGATATCTTGCATAGTCCAGTAGCCGGGTAGTCCTTGCTAGCAAATTATCTATCTTTAATATTATTGATTGCGGTATTTTACATTTGAAGCCCAACACTTCCGCGGGATTGAAATAGAGCGTTGCCCTAACCCAGATTTATTTCCTCATCATTTTTAACATGTTGAGTAATGCCCAGCAGATAAATTATTGTTAGCGGTTATTTACATTTATAATTCCACAAAGGAAAATGTATGTAAATTATTACGGAGCTTGAACGGATTCCAAGATAGAGAATGATGAAGGTGAACCTGACATGGAAAAGGGTTATTTCAAGCAACTACATTCTATTTAGAATTGATACCTTAGAACTTTAGTAATTTTTTCCAAGCAGCTATTTTTTCTAGGATTTAATTACTTTTTACTATGAAATCTTTTTAGAAAATCTTGATATCAATTTAGTCTTGTCGTTGAATTAATTTAAAATTCAACTATAGTTCAACTACAAGTAATATATTTAAAATTCAATTTAATGTAGGAATATATAATAAAGTATATTCCGTTGGGGGAACTGAATTTAAATAATTACTGCGGATAGTTTGAAAAAATACTTAGATTATTTTTGTCAGTCATTATCTTGATTCAGGTATTTCAAGCAACTCAAATTATGACATCATATTTTGATAGTTAGGAAAAAAGAATTTCATGAATGCGAATATTAATTAATAACCACTAGAAAAAAGGAACGATCTGCTTTTTAGGAAGTGCTGCATAATTTGAACTATTAAAAGATATCAATAGTATCTTAATTATATTTTGCAGCACTTCTAGGCGTAGGAGTTAGTGTAGTAGCTTAATAACTCCAAGGTCCCGGGTTCGAACCCTGGTTAGGGCATGGTTGTTAGTGTTGTAAATGGTATGAGTTGTCACGTTAGACTAAAATTCGCCGAAGTAAAGTCGAGATTATTATTATATCCTAGGAAGAACGGTCATGATAAAAGTCTGACAGAACCAGGACTCAAACCCAGATCTTCCGATTCCTTGTCAGTTGCTATTTCAATTGAGCTATCCGATTGTTTTATTATTATTATACAGATTTGCGTTAGATGTTGAACATAGCGTCTTTTAACTATGTATTATGAGTTGTAATTGATTATCATAATAAGGTTAAAGTTATTTTGTATTTTGACCTAAATTTACACCAATAAGAACAACCGGGGTATGGGCAGATATTGATTGGAATGCTAATTGGGCATACATCGCTGCCTGCAACTTTAACATTCCTCCCCAATGGATTAATATTCCTTTCGTGGTCCTTCAAGTAAACTTTCGCCTCCTGGAAAACGATAAACTCGATAATTTACGGCTTGTTTTAATGGCAGAAAATGACCATCGTTAGAAAAAACGGCGGGAAATATAAATGGATTCAGATTTATTCACGTGGAAATGGCTTATCGCAATTTTATTATTCGATCTCATCGTCCACGCTTAAATAAACGTTCCGCGGAAACTTACGCCACCATTTTGCTGTTTCATTAAAAAGCGGTTAAATAGAGTTTGCATCAAGTCTGATCTTGGGGGGCGATAATTGCGTATTAGGGAAGATGAAGGGGTGGACACCGGATGAGTAAGGCAGAGGAAACGACAACGCGCCTTTAAATCTTTCCTCGTATCGAATGACTTGCAAATGGTACGTGCGAATCACGCTTGCGTCCGCACGGCAATCACGGTATGCATTCATACGGAACGCGCCGTGTTTCATTATTTCAACCCGTTTCCTGAAGCTGAAAGAGTAATTCTGATCTCGTTTGGTTTATGTCTTTGTCAGTGCGACTGCTCATTAAAAAGAAACTCCCGTTGTCAAAAAAATTTACTTTCATTTTCCTCAAATGTCTTGCGTGGAACTTCCGAAGTTTTTGTAAATTTTTTAGAGGCAATTTATTGAAATAATTCCTTGATTTGAAGAATTCTCTGTCTTATTTTCAGCATATAATCTTAGTTACGCGATTACTCAAATCATTCTATTCTAACATCCTTATAGAGTAAAATGGTTTCCTTAAATTTAATTCGAGTAAAATTCAATTTTTACATAGGATTTCTTTTTTTAATCCCATCATTTTCTCTTAATCTTATCACGAATTACCAGTCTCTTTTTTCACTCAATTTAAGAAATAAATATGCGGAAAAGCTTCTATTGTGATTTTTTTCTGCTTTGAAAATTCTTAATGTATGCATTTGCAGCAATTATTTACCTGATTACAGGTATTAATTGATATTTGAAAGTAAAACTTAAGATACGAATCATTATGCGTGTTAATTCTTGGACCGTAGGATCTGGGTAAAATGTAATAAAAAAAATCATGATATTTAGGCCAACCGATTCAGATCTAGTTTGCAATTTAGTATTTTAGTTTATTGATGTATGGATTACGACGTTTTCCTATGAGTATAGTTTCTTGGTAGGAACAAGACACAGAGTTCATATTCTTTTTAAGAATTCAGTAGGATTTTACAAATACTGCATACATTCAAAGCAAAATATCCATTCCTAAATAAGATCGCGTGTTTTATTCGATGGGAATTTTCTAATTTAAGAAGAGAAAGCAATCATTTGCGGTTGTACCGACGAATATTTGCGCCGTCCAAGTCATTACTCAAACGGTTTGCTTATTTGATGTTGACATGAGACATCGTCACAGTCGTAATTTTAAATAAGCTGTCAAGCATTCTGTCTCTGTGAGCCGTAATGAAATCGTTAACGTGAAATCTCCATAATTAATGAACGGTCGTTTATGTCAGCGAAGTTAGAAGAGGTAGTTATTTCTTTTTTTGTGATGTGAAGAATGATTTACATTTGAGAAATGGCTCTAGTCTTTGTACAAGCGTATGATGATGGAATCGACAATTATGCAGTTTGCATTGAATTGAATATTTAAAGGCTCAATTCTTCTGTTATTCTCTTATCAAGTATTCAATCAAAATACAGTTACAGTACAAGTTTATGCCATCATATGTATTGGAGTCTATGTATTTTATTTTGTAATATTATAGTTTTGCAAACCTGCCGAATGAAATTTTATTTTCATTACTATTTGTTTATTAAGCTTCTCCGGAATTCTGAGTTTATCTGCTCACTATTAAAAATCCAAAATTTCTTCATTTTTTATGTTGTAAGACTTTATGATTCAAGTATACAGTATAACTTTTCAGCATAAGTTTGGCCCTGCGCAATTTCTGATCCAATATCAGCGTTATGTCGTTTAAAAACTTTATTTAAGATTAAGAATTGAAAAAAATGAAGAATTTTAATGAGCCATGAAGTTATCTCGCATAGCTGAGTACTACCATAACATTTGTTCTACTTTGGCGTATACTGAAACATGTTCTGAGATTTTACTCCTCTAGTCGATTCTATTTTTTACGTGTATTATACTGTTTTCTTACTATATCAATACTGATTCCCGCGGACTAAATGTCATTGTTAGGGGTTGATTGTAATTTTGAAGTTTATTATAGATCGATGAGTAACTTTAAATTCAAATTTAGTACTTCCGATATCGATACACAATATTTAAGAATGAAAAGTAGGATATTATACATATGTTGAAACGCACATTTGAGAAATACTGATTTCTTATGGAACTCTAAGAAAGATATTGAGCGTCCCCGAATCAACATTTCCACAGTCGTCTCCTTTGATTGATCTATCCCTCAGTGCCCTAAAGGACGTCATTTTTCGTACTCTTCCTTTTCGGTAGTGATGATAAATTTAGTAGACTATGGTCAGTTTTGATAATGTCCATGCCTATTATAGTTGTTTATCGTTTGTAGATAAGGAAAAAATCGCGTCAATGAATCATGGTGAAAATAACAGTTTGTGTCTCTAATAGAGGTTTAGCTCTTAAAAACGAGCAAAACATATTTGCTACAAGTTCACTACGTATTTGGGATTTCCGATAGAAATTCGGCCATCCTCAATCCCAAGCGTTGGAGAAATTAGCGTGGAGACTTTTCCTAATCCTTTTAATGTTTCTGGCTTCCTCCAGTGCTTCTTAACTTCAATATTCTTCCTCTTTCGCTTTAGGCCGCGTATTGCTCCTCCGCCTTCGTTTCCTCCATCCTTGCACCTGCTCCGTCCCTCATCCCTTCCCTCCACTCACTCCCCTCCTTTCCGTCACTCCTCATTCCGATCGAACTCTTTCACCACTTCCTCAATTCTTTCCTCTCTCACACCGGAATCCGGAGTTTCTCTTATTTTCTCGAAGAGAACTCCATAAACCGAGTTGGCGTGACAAAAGCAACGACGCGATTTGGTTTTGTATTTTTTCCTCCGCGGCCCAGCTTCGGAGTGTCGGTGGGAAAAGGAAGGGCGATAGGGATTTCCTTCCGACCAATACAGCGCCCGATTTTTGTGAGACAATTATTCACTCGATTACAAATTATCTAAATGGGACGGGAAAAGGGGAAAGCCTCCATTAGCTCAGTTGGAAAGCGAGCTATGATTCCTTCTTCTGTTCCGGGGAGGGTTTGAGGGAACATCCGAGTTTTTGGATACAATATGTTAATGAGAAGTATACCTCATTAATATTCTTATGTTACAATTGGATTTACAGTCCGGTGGTGACTATCATAGTACAATTTTAAATACGCTACACAGTGACACCACAATGTATTCAATTCTAACTACAACAATACAGCGTCAACGACTACAACAGTACATACATACATTATCCACAATCAACGATATTACAACAATACAATTACTTCCCACTATTACAACTACAATAATCACTTACCAATTAAAATATTAAAATTACTCTAATTTCAGTTACTATCAATTAGGATGTCATAACTACCCCGATAAATACATTACTTAAAAATAAAATATAATTATCACTCAGTCAAAAATGTAGCATTAATTTACATAGTAATGATATTTTATACTATAACTATATAACATCATTATATACTATTATTATAGCATAATTATCTTTTACCATTGTTAGTATTTTATGAAGAATACGGTTGAGTTCTTATGAATTCCTGTAATGTGTCGATTCCATCTGTGTCTGATATTTTTTATGCATTTGATTTGAATTTTGTTCACGAGAAAAATTTCGTCCCTCAGCCAAAGACGAATCGGAGCTTTTGGTGTCAGAGATTCCTATAATGTTTTGTCATTGTCGTTTTTATATCCTTGGTGTGAGAGGAATGGTTTCATGTACTGCGGTAATTTATCTTTTGCCCTGCTAATCGCGTGTCTCTCAAGAAATAAACTCCGAGTAAAGTTTTCTTTTCTTAGCAAACTTTGTGGAAGCCGTATCTAAAAGAAGGGAATTATTAGGAAAATCCAGGAATTCTTTCTTTCGGTTAACAATTAAAATTCTTACGGAAAGTTGAATGTAACACGAGCGTTTATTACTTATCTCATAGAGTTTGGTAGGAAAACAAATTTGATAGGGACGTGAAGATTATGTTACTTGTGGTTTTGTTAACCTAAGACCTTCTTTTAGCAGAGAAGAAAATCTTAGTTACCCCTTTTCTTAATAGATTTGAAATCTCCAATAGCCGTCTTTGTCACCCATCCTCGCCTCTCTCTCCGGTATACAGAGAAAACAGGAAGGGGTAGCCGCACTTTTTTAGAAGCGACCGATTTACACATTTCGAAAGCGATACTATTGTCCTTAGGGTCATTGAGTACCACTAATACTTCCTGAGGTCGATAGCGTCGCTTTCAAAATGTGTACATCGGTCGCTTCTAAAAATATTGGATCTAAAGGATGCAAGGGCCTCCCGGAGATGCTCTGGGTAGCGCGCTCGCATTTAGAGAAATTCGATTCCCGAAAGGGCACATACGGAATAATCTCAGTAGTCGAAACATTTTTAACAATCCTACCCTAAAGGAAGCAATATTTCCTGCTTAGGAGTAGACATGCCAAGACAGATTATTGAAAGTCAACAAAGATACTAAATCTATTCTGTACTATCAAGTTTTTGTTGTTGGTTGATAGCTGAAAACTGCAGTTGAAATACTTTTTCGTAGACAATCAAATAAGTTGTGAGATAGAGATACGCTGCATCGAGACAGCCTAGAGCGAGGCTATTGTAGCCGTGTTGTGGAAAATTCATAGAGTGCCGTCCCTTAATAATCCATCACCTTTGACTAGAAAAACTAGAACGCACTCTAGAAGTAATTAGGAATCGGTCGCAAGAGATTTTTGAATACTCACAATTAAGAGATAATTGCAATGAGCAGTGCGTGGGAGATGTCAGAATAAAAAGCTTCTCACCCAGTTTACTCCCACGGCCATTACGTGTACCTGTTACGCTCTTCACTGACACATAGGCCCCCGTGTTCCCTGAGTCGGCACTTCTGCCTTTTTGGCGGCGGGGGATGGCCCTATGAGGGGATGCGTGTGCACGCCCTCTTCGAGATGAAGTGGCAGAATGAGAATATCATGCCGTGGTGTATGCTTTGTATAAAGATTTGAAGAGTCATTGCGTTGGTGCAAGGAATTAATGGGGGCAGGGCCAAAGTCAGGAGGATCCGTCAGTTCCATGAGTGTGAGTTTTCACGCCGGTTAGGTATCGATTATTCATCATCATAGTGTCACTTCTCCCTTCGTTCATCAATACTCTGCCAAGTCGTGCGTTATTTAGCGTACTGAGACATTTACCGGTCCTAAAACTTGCAGTATAGAATATTGGTCGCCGATGATATACTTAATTTAAAAAGAAAGATAAATATACTCACTTCCTGTAGAGACATGCACATTCTCGTCAATATTTAATGATAAGGTAAAGGCGAAATCTACGTGGTGTTATGGGAATTAAGTTTAAGTTATAAGAACTAAGGTCAGGTTTCTTATAATAGCATTGGAAAAAAGAAAACTAACATTTAAAAGAAAACATTAACTTAGTAAAAGAACTTTCTGTACAAATAAATAACGTTAAAGAATCTGTAAACGTAATGAGTTATTAAAAAAAACAACTACGTTAAGGTTCTACGTTCCAAAGTCTGTTTCTCGGTCTTTTTATCATTATAAATTAATCAATTCTATTTTGATTGTGATCATTTTGCCAAAAGTAATGTATTAAAGAAAATAGAAATAAACAAGGAAAGTAACTCTATTTAAAACTTATTTCTCGTCATTGTTGACGAGAATTAAGGATAATATTGGGAATCAAAAGTGAGCAGTCATAAAATATCTGATTTATAATATCTCTATAGCATGGCGTAGAATACTGCAACTTTGTTTTCCGTGGAATTCAGCACCTATCTCTTTATGAACGTGTATCTATAGGTACATTTGCCGAAAAAATGCGACCTTGTCCATTCGATTTACTTAGGTTCTATAAATAATCAATGATGTTTGTAAATCTTTGGGTATAATTTCACTACGTAATGTAATATTTCTTTGAATCATCCGAAAATCCAAGTAACTTCCTCGCATTCCAAAAGCAAATGAAAAAGATCCTCTAAGATCTCTTTGGCCTATTGTAATAAAGTTTACGACGTGATTTGTTTACGGAGGAAAGCGTCGCTCGATACTAAATTATATTTAGGTGTAGTCTATTGAATGTGAGCGATACGAGTCTCGTTCCCACGGCGAGAATCTCCCTGCATCCCCTATTCAATCGGTGATCAGCACCCGTGACGAGTTGATAGACTCCCCTCGGCCGTGGCAAATCCCGCCACTTGCATTCACTCGCACGAGATGACGAAGCGGAGCGAATCCTGCCGCAGGCGAAACGAAAGATACTCCTTCACTCATTGCGAAACGATTGCCGGTACTTCTTTATCGAGCATCCCACGTCCACATACTCGTTTATGGCCGTGCGTCCATTAGGGATGCCCTTTATTTACTCGCCGAAGATAATTGTTGCGGCCGTGCTGAGATTTATGTGAGTCATCCCTGCAGATACTAATCTATAATGTCATCGTTTTGAATTTTATTCTTTAGAATGATTCTGGAATCTCTCGTTGAAAATCATGTCTCAATTCTGATAAATTGTAGGAGATGATAAATATCTTAAGATGAGATTATTTTCCATACCGCTGAGAAAAAACCCTTTTTAGTATACTTTGTAGCAATTTATCCGTGACGATGCTGTTCACGGAATTGTAATAGTAGTTTAATTACTTCATTTTGAAGTTTATGATTGGAATAATAGTTAAATAGATAGATCTTGTGTGGTAAACGGTAGAACTTACCTTAATCTTAATTCAAAGAGTTACAGATCACATTGGTCTATTTTTAGTATATAAATATGTGACGGAAAAATATGAGTTTCCTAAGTAAATTTTATATGAGTGACGTTAACTACACTTTTTTGTGTAACAGAAAACCGTGATTTTCGCTCCCAATAATCTCTTACTTAGACCTCAATCAATTGCGATGTATTTAATGCTACGGAATATCAATTTACAACTATCCATGGAAATTTCAGCTAAAATTAGAGACAGTATTTCTTACGCGGTGATCATTGAAATCTGTCATTGGCTGTATTTTATTTTATGCTTTATCAATAAGGATAGTTGCAGTGACCTACAATAAACCTTAAATTTTGGTGTTTAAGATGGATGGAGTTGTACTAGTATATTTATTTACTATTTGATCAGTAAGAAGGTGAGAGAAGGAGATTGTAATATAGTGGAACAGCGTTAATGAAATTTCTGTTGTGTATTTTTTCAACCTCTCTCGGCAAATGTTATTATAGAAGAAAAGTGTAATGGGTGACTTTTCACCAGAACATATGCACTTGGGCTCCCGGATAGCAAAGTGAGCTGCGCTTTCGGGTGTGGAGAAATTGGTCTCGGGTTCGACTTCCGGTGGGTGCCTATGAGCGGAGAGACCTAAGCTGTCGAAACACTTTTAACAATATTTCTACTACGGTATACACCTGGGAAAAATCTCAAGGGAAAACGGTTTTGAAAAGTCATACAGGCCAGGGGTTCTTGTCTCATAAACAGTACGTTGAAATGTTCCAGCGAGATAGCTCAAATGATTAGAGTAACTGATCATGGAATGGAAGATCCGGGTTCTTGTTCTGATATACCTTTCTACATGTTCGACTTTCCTTGAAAATAAACTACGCATGTTTAAACTTAAACTTCCTAATTTTGATATACATGAATTACGCAATTAGTTTCATTTTATTTATATACCGTCATAAAAATCTCTAATGATTATAATTAATGCTTAAAACATTCGGTACGCAGCGACCGAAGCAATCATTTACTCCGTATTAGCTCGGACGGCAGTTCTCCATCGTGCCGAAGAGATTTTCCTTACCCTAGCGGTTAGGCAACATGTCTACTTCTTAGCTCAACCGAAAACATAAGATGCAGGCACTGCTGAATCGTTATTTGAATCGATAGAAACAAATCTGCTTTGTGAATTTCCCTGTGATCTTTATTTCAACCGACCAATTTTTATTAACATGTTAAAACTTAAAGAGGAAGGTCATTTTATGAAGTATTGCAAGCGTTTTCAGCGTTTTTATGCTCGGTCATGCAGATCGGGGGTTTATTTATTATTTTTAGTTGAATATGTTCCGAGTGATGAAATTATAAATTCATTCCATAATCTTTAGGCCTCAAAAAGCAATCGCTCGTTTGGGAAATAAGCAAATGGATTTATTATACAAAATTGATTACTTGGTCTAACAAATTTCAAATAAAAGAATGAAATTTATTTAACGCTTCATAGGTAAAAGGTTCTATCCCTTTCATCTTATTATAGTTGACCCTTACAACAAATAGTTGTAGAGAACGTTTAGCATGGTGATTGATAAAGCTTAAGGTTTAACACGATGGATGGATTTTGTCTCTAGGTGAGAATCATTCGAGGAATTAGTCGAGCGTTGAATAGTCGATAACTCGTATTTATTATTTTTTTCTTTTCCATCAAAATATAATTTAAATATTCAACCTTAGATTCATAAGAATATGTCAAAAATTCTGCTTCAATCAAATAATTACGAAACGGAAGTTGTGAATTTGGCACGAAAGAATAGTTCGATTAATTAAGAATATGTTCAAATTCACGATGGAAACTACTCAAATAGACAGTATATTATTTCTTAGTACCTTTAAGTGCCAAGTTTTTATATATAAATTTGAAGAATCACTAAATTCCGGAAGAATAGCGAAGCGTTTATAGTAAAAGTATGATCAATATTAAAATATTTGCTCGACATATTATCTTTCGTCCCGGTACCTTTCTTTTGTTTCCATGCCATTTCCATAATTATTCCTTCTCTTCCGTCGTAGTACATGAATATTATATGAACACGCTGTAACATAGGTATTAATGGTCATGGAATCGGGTATAGGTGCATAGACTGGGGAGAAGGTAACATAAAAGGGTTCCAGGATTGAAATAAGGACGATCATGAAGGAAGAGAAGGGTCACGGCTGGTCGATATGCTGCCGTTAAATGGTTTAGTGGATCTGCCCTATGTTGAGTTTTTCGCTCTATTGGCGTGGACTTTAGTTGGGTTGGGGGATTGTGACTAAGAGAGGGGAACTGCCGTGGGAAACTCGGATCAAGAGGTCGTTGGCGATACCTTAAACACCGTAACTACAGAATTGAGTTCGGTGTCCTCTATTCTTTGAATGCTATTCAAATTCTCTAAATGCTACTGCAATTACGGGAATGGGAGGTTGTACATATTTGCTTTGGGTTTTTCAATCATGGAGTGTCGCTTCAATTCCTTTATGGTCGTATATACGTACGATTTGACTAAAACTAATTAACTTATTTTTATCACCAAGTATCTGATTTTTAAATATACGAGTATATTTGTTACTCGTACTCTGCTGTGATTATCTCGCAATTATATATAATTCAGTTATATACATTTAATACTTAGCGTAATTAAACACATTTTAATTTCACTGAGAAATACCGGCCTTACATGGACTTAAATGATAAAGGCGAAAAGAAGTAATAAAGGTGAATTCAGAATTTACTTTTAGGAACACATTTGAAGTTGTTGAGATATGGATGTAACGTAATGATAAAAATTTAATGGTAGAAAACTTTATAGGACTCTAAGGAACGTTAATTACATTTTTCGATATCTTGAGTAATGATTCTTGTGAGTAGTCATAATGTCTAAGTTTCGATAATATTCATATTATGTTGACTTTGGTAGTTGAAATAAATAATTCCGAAGGCCACATACACGATAAAACAGTATTCACAACTAATACGTTCGTTCGTATTCTGATCTAAACCGATCCGTTTCAAACTGTGCAACTTTTCAATCCACACCATACACACAATCTGTTCATACCAACGTCCTTTGTTGCACGATTTTTTTAATCGTTTATCGGGGCCTAAAGGTAATTTAAAAATAAGCAACCCAATTGGAATAAGTTTCAGTTGGTTGCTAAAGATCAATAAGAGTCTACAAAAACAAATCTATTATTCTAATCTTCGTACCGAATTCCGTGAAATTTGAAATATATCGCTGAATTTTTGTGTTAGAAAATTGACGATCTGAACTGCGTGTCTCTATAACCAGAATTGACATTTCAAACTTCCTTACGAATAAGTTTGAGATTGAATGAGTATTTTAATTCTATAGGGACGAATAGAAGATCATTATATTCCATCCTAGAAGTCAATTATCCTCTCTCGCAATCCCCTCACGCACGAATCCTTACCTCGGAGAGGGAGTGTCTCCTTCCTTCCTCTTTTTCTCACCCCCTTATCTCCGATCCCTTATTAAATCCCCCCACACTCACTTTCTCTGTCTCTGAGCTTTAAGCGCTCATTTCACCTCGTCGCTTTCCCTTTCTCGCAACGCTCTGTCTCTCTTCCAACTTCTGCTACACGTGCTCAAGCGTCTTCCCATGTTCATTATCAAAGCGTTGGAGTACTTTGATTGCACTGTTATTTAGAAAAGTTTAGGGCTTTGCAGAATGTTTTTCATATTACTTATTACTTTATTTGGAACTATTTTACTTCTTTTGTATGTCGTGACCGTCAATTTTTATTCATTTGCTGACTTCTGGATGTTTAAGGAAAATAATACTGTTTAGCAGATTAGGTAGCAGCAGTGTTACTGCTATTTTCCATTTTTCTAGTATACGATGCGAATAGTTTGTTTTAGATATCCTTCAATTTCTTGGGTATTTAATCCTCAAATAGTCGCACTGGACCAATAAAACCCGAATGAAATAAATTACTAATTGAAAATTTTGTATTTGGAGGTAATATTGTACGGAAATTAGGGATAAAAAATATTTGTATCCATCACTGTGTACCATTCTGTATTTTAACGGTTGATGGTAATGTATGCAACTGATCCTTATGTAGGTTTTGATCCGACGCGAGTGTTTGTGTTATAAAAATTAGATGTTAAAATAGATATATTTCCTGAAAATCACTGTTCGTGGTTTGCCTTAAGCTTCTAATCTGATTTTCGATTCACTATTTCTTCGCAATTGTTTTGATAACTATGAAAACACTTATTACTTAACTGTAAGGGCAAGTGCGTCATAGCATTGTGTTGCAATCCTCTTCTCTGTCTCGCATCAATTTATAATATTAATTTACTTGTCGATAAACAGAAATTTTTCTGTAAAACTCGTATTTTTTATATTTTGCAAATTATTTAAGTTGATGAGAATATTACCATATAGTAATCAATAATCAAAAGCCTATTTTCATTTTATGCCCAACTAACCACACTGGAAACGTAAGAACGCATTTAAATTGGTACGTTCTTTTGGCTTTCTATTGCATTCATTAAGCTGTAATTAGTATGAAAATATTTAAAGAGGAAATAAAATACCTTGTGATATTTGGAAATTAACGCTAATTGTATCTACCTTATTCAGTACCTACTATAGGTTAATAAATATATATATATTTTCAACTCTACTTTTTAGAAAGAAAATCTCACAGCAGGAATGGGGATGACTCTCATCCTTCGGAAGGTTGTTTTTACTGATCACTTCATTTATATACCCTATCTGTGATTGATATTATTTAGTAAATTAGCCGTTCCTCTCCTATAACTTCTTCACGTTGCTTACCACCCTTTTCGAACACAAACATACACACCGCGATGCTTCGTAGAGGAACCTTACGTCATTGTTGTAAGATTCCTCTCACAGTGCCGAACTTCCAATAACCCCCCTTATCTCTCCTTATCCCTCCCAAACTTTTACCACGTCATCCCTCCCAACTCCGACCATCACTCATTCTCTTCTCCCGCATCCCGGTGCTACTTCCTTCCTCCGCCACTTTCTACGAAGGGAGGAGGGGCAAGAAGCAAAGGGAAACAAGGCAGAGATAGGCTTTCGAGGAGAAGGAGAAAAAGCGTGGGGGGGGAGGAAGGGACTTGCGGCATGGCTTCTGCTTCGGACTCCTTCCTTCTTAGCTTCCGCTGCAGGAAACTCCTGCCTTCCGCCATCTTGTTCTTCCCGCCCGCCCCCTCTCCCTCACCACCTTTAAGGGAATAACGTCTTGAGGTCTTCTCCGCCCGAACCCTTTCTTCTTTCCGCGAATGGAAGCAACCCGTTGGTTGGTTTCGTGAGAAGATCGTGGAGGAGATCGGATCTCTCACGCCAAACTGCGGAATTCGCGTTAAAGTGGCCGGCGGTCCCGAAACAAGCTTCCTTACTTCAGGATTCTCGTTAGGGAGGGAAATGAAGGGAGGGACTCCCAAATGGAGATGGGTGCAAAAAAGAGGCATCGCGATGCTCGCTCCGGGGCCCCATCTGAATAATTTCCCGCCGGGGCATCGTGGGCTCGGGCGCCATTTTAACGACGTGGCTTCCGCTGTGTCTTATCCGTCTCTTCCCTCTTCTCTTGTATGAAAGGCGCTGATTGACTTCGGAATAACTATCTTCGACCTGATAATCTTGTTAGGGAAAATGTTCGTCTGTGGAACTTGAAGGGGAAGTCTCGGCTGTGGCTACTTTAACGGCTGAGAGGTCTTTATAAACATTCTCAAGATGAGATAAATCTTCAGTATGTACTATGTAGTGTGCATAAAATATTATTTTAGAGCAATTCAGGCGTTGAATTACCGGATAAAGTTGCTGAATTTAACAATTCTGTATTCTCACATATGTATAGAAATCGCCGGAAGGTTACTGATATCCATAAAAATATTTGTTAGTTAATTGATAGCGCTGAGAGGATCCATGAAATGAGGGCCGACACGGAGGATTTAACTTTGAAATTATCTGATGGCTTATGCTTATTTTAGGAATTTAAGTAAAATAAAATTTAATGTAGAGTAAGCGGTGAAATATACTATAATTTTTATCTATAGAGAACAAGTGAGAAATAAAAATACTACATGAAATGTAAAGAGAGGCAGAATAGTACTTTTCCCCACAGTTTTAAACTGTGAAAAACCTTATCTTTTGGTGCCATGGATTTCAAAACAACGTCTTCGTGGATTTTATTATATGTATTATATTTATTAATGTATTACTTTGTGAATAGCTTTCGTTCGTATATAACACATTTGGCTCATCACGTGATAAAACTCACTGGAACTAGTGAAATAGTAGCTATAATAATGTGAAGGTAATAGAACATTGAAATTCCATTAAGGAAGGAATGAATTTCATTATTGTAGTAGATATATATTTGCTAGTATGTGAGAGAAACGTGTTACCTTTTGTGTACTTAGGTAGAAAATTAGTAGGAAATAGATATAAATGCTAGTTAAATTAAAAATCAACATAATACTAAAATCTCTGCTTGGAATCTATACTTCGTAAAATACGAAACATGAATATTGACAAAAGTAATGAAATTGGTGATTATTTGGATGTATCTGCGTTTTTCAGTTATAAAATATCATTTTGAGTTGAAAGAATCACTTAAAAATTAAATCTCCAAATAAAGTAGAAGAGAAATATTTTCACTAAAAATTAGGTTGCTTCATAAAATTCCCACATTATCCAATCGCGATACTTATTTATGTTTAATTTAAGTTTGGTTGTTAGATATTTATTCTTCGGACTTTCTTAAAGGCTTAATAAGGTGATATACTATCGAGAATGAAACATTAGAATTTAGGGTTCTGTAAACCTGATAATAACGGACTGAATGTGTGAACCGCGAAAAGAATAAGATCATGCGATTATAACCTCTGCCAATGTCTTCAGCATACGTACCACCAAGTTTAATCATTAATGAAGAGGGAGTTCTGATATGAGCTCTTAGACGAATCCATGGTTTCCTAAAGGACTCTCACAGTTCCTGAACAAGGTTCTAGATCGGTGGAGATAAGGCAAGTTGGAGCTTAAGTAAGAGGACGGAAGGTGGGATGGCCACATCGGGAACTCCGACTTAATTAATTCCGATGGCGATCAGTTTCTGCCCAGTCTGGCCGACCCAAAGATCAATGAAGAGGGAAATCTTGTTTCAGTCCACTTCTGTCCGTTTCGTTTCCTTTAGATAGGGAGGCCTAGATCGGCATGCAATTGAATGCATCCATCTTGTTCCATCAAGAAAAAGAGGTCAGGAGACTATCCTTCGTCGTTTTGAATTTTATAATTCTCGAATTAAATTAGTTGGGAGATTTAGACTCGTAATTTTGATTCGGAAAGATTATTTGAGAGTTTCCGACTTCCAATTTGTTTCGCATTGACCAAAAATTGGAATGAGTTTTTAACTGCAGTTTCTTTGAAATGTTGATGTCTAGTTATATCTACTTTACTTCATATGCTGTAAGTTTTGGCCTAATATTGCTCAGCCTTTAAATATATTGGGCTTTAGAAATTTCGCTTTTAGACAGTTTTAAAAGACATTCAAAATTCCATTATTCCATTTATGATGAAATTTCACGTTACTCGTTATCACAATACCATCAACATACTTTATACGTGTACACAATAGAAGGATTCCTTTGTAAATTTGTAGCAGGATAATTGAGGATAATACGCAAAAATCAAAATATGTTTTGTATAATTTGGTAATACTACAAAATTATAAACATGATTTGCCTCATTTAGAGGAAGAGAATCAGTGCTAGTATATATCATCGTTAATTATTTCCTCGAACTGTCTTAAAAGCAGTTAATACCTCTGATGTATTTTTTAAAACTTTAGAAAGGGAGAATAATATTCAGAAGGCGGATTTCTTCATTTTTGTTATTGGAAAAAGTTTCACTCCGCTTCAAAAATTACAGTATACTCATTCCTTATGTATATAATCTGCTCTGTGTGGTAATTATTAGTTTTAATTTCTTTTGCCAGGAATAAATTGTCCTAATGTATGGGAATGAATGTTGTAGATTTTGAAGAAATATGCATACCATCATACTTTAAGCGCTCAAATTAAGAAAGCTATAATGCCGTATCATGGTATTTTGTATTAGATTTCTGCTATTTCTAGATTTAATTGGATTGTTGTAATGAAGAGTACATTACGAACCAAAGGAAATGTAGGGAAGAGAAGGAAAATAGTAAATTCGTAAATTCTAATTAACATCCTTTCTGAATTATTAGAATTATTCCATGATTCTATGAAGTTGTAGGCCTTATATATGATTTTTGAATAAAAATTGGTATTTAGTTCTTCCAATCCTGGAAATATGTGACGTAATACAATGAATTTTGCTACAGAAAGAGGCAAAGGGCTTATCGTTAGATAATTATAGAGGGAAATTTAAATGTGTGCAGATCACAATGGATATTGGTAATTCATTTAATATTTTAGCCATATTGACATTAATTCGGAGTCAAATCTATACTTAAATAGCGGTAATTTCGGTTATGGTTCGTGGCTGGAAACCTTTTTGACAAAACTTGAATTTCAAATTATCCACTTATAAAAATACCTTCCGCAAAATGATAAATTTTACTACAGGAAGATAAGATCAGTGCCATAGGAGTGTTTCGGAGTCCCGCTTTCACTTTTCTCTATTCCCTCTCTCCTTGTTTCCCCTTCCCTTCCGTGTCACTCCTTCAACACTGCGGTTGATTTTTATCGTACGATCTGATAATAATTTCCACCGCTGTCACTTCTAATAAAATCCACTTAAAAAGTGGCGCTGGGGGAGCTTCGGCTATTGTGTCCGTTTTCCCTCTCTTCTCTGCCAATTACCGCAGCGGAGATAACGCCGGCTGCGACCTTATCTTTATTGAATGCCACTCATATTCGCTTGAGAAAAATTTCCGTGCGCCATCCGATTCTTTATTTTTCGCCCGTCTTCAAGCGGAACGAATCACAGATAGGGAGGCGTGTGTCGTGCTAGTTGGGCTGGAAAAGGGGGCTATTATGCCGTTTACTCAGGTAGCGGATGATTAAGTGGTTACCTACCATCTTATTTGGTCGCTCCAAAGTGAAAAAGAATCTAAATGTTTGAAATTTCGTTTGTCCCTCGCAGAGGTTGTGAAAATTGGACGAATTTTTACGTTTCTTTCACTCGATGCTTGAAATAACATTATACTATCGTAATATTTCAGAGAGTTAGCGTTTTGGAATCAAGGAAAAAAATTAATAATTAATGAAATTCTTTTAATCGATTCATGAAATCTAATTTCAAAAGTTTTTTCTTTCCTAACAACAAAAATTAATGCAATCAATGATTCTTATGTTAGTTGACGAAGAGACGCGTCACATTTCTGCGAATCTATTGTTTATCTTAATCCTTGATCTTTGCATACTAATGAAGATGGCGTAATAGGTAAGAGAGATTATTTTTAAAATATCCATTTACACGTATAAAACGTACAAAGAAATTTCCTCACTCATTTCGCCATTGGGCAGGCTAGGATATTTTGCTCTCGGTTTCAAATTCTTCCTGCTTTTCAGCTCTCGATCAACTCAAAATCTCGTTTCAATCTGTTGCCATATAATTTATGGGGTGATTTTCCAATTATAATCAAACACTTGTATTAGTATTTTCCTCTCTTAAAAATGGACTATGTGACATTTTATAGAAATAATTAATGAATTTTATAGAAATATATGCTTTTATAAAAATATATGCCTTTGTATGACAATATTCTAGAAATTTATTAATCGAAAACGAACTTGTACTTAGCAAGCAAACATTACTATCATTTTTATATTGAATATGTTAAAACAAAACATTTAGAACCATCTTAAAATAAGATATTTAAATAAAAAATATCTAGATAGACCGATATGGTTAAATTGTACTCCACATTGACATGATAGCAAATAGTCATAACTTTCCAATCGTAAATGTTTTATGAGGAAGCTCAACTATAAGGAAAGAGGTCATCATCAAAGAATAAAAACATTCGTTTTACTTTTGCTGGAAATTCTTTTTTTCAGTGATTGTTCGTCTGACATCTTCATCCTGATGCAGAGGTTGTTTCTTCTGACGAACTAACTTAGCGCATTAGTTAATTCCACAGTTTGTATCAGAGTGAAATCTAGCAGATATATGATCGATTGTTACAAAAATTTCCATTCGTCAAAAAAAAATCGCCCTAAAAACCAGGCCATTAATTAAACGCCCAAAAAGGACACGCGTCTGGGATTGTGCGAAATACTTGTATAGGGGGCTCTCATTAGTATTCAGCTTGTGCGTGGGCCTATCAGTCTCCCCTTATTATTATGTCCGGAGGCCCAAGCTCTTTACCGCATCGCTGACCCTTTTCCCTGGGCCCTAGGGCGAGGCGACTTCCGGGGCAAAGATGAAAAGAAAATCGAGAGGGCTTTCTCTTTTCTCTGTAAACGCAGCGACGGAGATCTTGAAAAAATAATCTCATCCCCGCGCGGACGTTCTGAAGGGTAACAACCACGGGCCCTTTTGATTCGGAATCAGTTATCATTTTCGCTCAATTAGCGCCAGATTCCAATAACGATCTTTTAACCCTCGTCGAGGCATAAGAAAAGGAGAACGTCCCTCTTGGGATGTAGTTTGGGGCGTCTGATTGCCGTAGAAGGGATTGATCGCCCCCAACGGATTTTCCGTGGGTTCGCCAAAGTAAACGTCGTTACTACGGAATGTAAACAGGCGAATTTGATGCTACCAAACATGCGTGATCAAGAGTATTTAGATTTACGTAAATTATGTTGTTTATTCTGAGTTAGAACCGATTGAGTAAATTCAAGTGTGTTATACTTATTACAGCAATCACACTATATTGTCACTATATAATTTCTACGGTATATATTTCAATACCCACCCAAAATAGAGCTTTTTTGCTATCAATGGATTACCAATTACTTTTTAAGGGCTCTATTTCTCTGAATTTAAAATTATTTTCATGCGAATGAAAGCTTAGATCACTTTCGATCGGAGTTGACTGTAAGTCTTACATAATTTCTAATTTGTCATATTTTGCTCCGATCCTCGTTTAGGATTGATTTACTTCAATTGCCATTGGGCACACATATAATAATAAGATAAATATCGAGCATATTCATCTTTTTACCTGCAAGAAAGTTATTTCCTCGTAGCTATTCAAGCATATTCGCTACTTCGATTATATCTATTCTTTTACCATAAATAAAGCTTTTGTAAATATATTTCAGTTTCCAAAGCTTTGTTTCAAAAACTAATCTGTTCTTGCTCGGGAAACACGAATTATCTGAGATAAAATTATCTCATTTATGTGGGATTTAATGAGATTTTTATTATCATTGTTAATATCCATTATTGTTATCCATTATTATTGTCAGTTTTACTCATCAATACATCGATTGTCTGATATTTAATTCATAATTGACCTAAAGGATGATTTCCATCATAATTAAATTTGGATTTAGTAAGTATAACAAAGTTTTATGATGTCAATTATAACTCTTCAGCGTTTGCCCCAGCGAAAATTGCTTCCAAAATGTATATCTCGCTAAAATGCGACGTCAGAATGGGACGGTGTTCGAATGGCCGTGCATTCGGAAAGAATCCGACGTTTGGAAATGAGCCGGGGATGATGGCGGCCCTACTTGGAAGATGGTCGAGAAAGACGAGGGATGGCAGGGGCTGGGAGGAGGGCTTCCTGAGTAATGATCTGACTCCTCGAGGCGTGCAAGGGGAGCCAACTTGGAGAGAAAGACGGGGAGGGAGGTTACGGGGTGTAACGCTAAGTAGGATCGCTCCCTGGCTAATTTAGTGGAATGAAAGGGTGGGGCAGATAGGATGAAACCCCCTAGGGTTTGCCTTCTCAGGGTACACATCGGAGGAGGGCATAATAGGAGGAATAAGGGCCCAAAGGAGAGGAATAGGGTAGAAGGTGAACGGGAGGAGCTGAAGAAAGAGTCAAAGCAAATGTGGGAGGAAGTGAATGACAAAGGAAATGGGGAAAATCGTAGACAAAAAGAATAAAGATGTCGCGGGAACCACATGCGAACGAATGAGGTAGTACAAGGGAGGAAAGGTGTAAGATGGCGAAAGGAGATGGAAAGATAAGGTTACGAAATTTGCATGCAATTTTAGTGTTAGCTTAACGGTAAATTTAAGAGATAATTAAGACGAGTTTAGAGAGGGTTAAATGATACACAACGGAAAGATGTAAAATATTGCCTAGCGAGAGAAAAGAATGCCTGACGAATAGAGAAGAAATGGTAAGAAACGAAGCCCTACCTCCAGCGCGGAATCATTAGCGTCCCAACCTTTCGATAACCGGGTTCGAGTCTCCAATGACTTATTTATTGGTTATTAATCCTGGTTAGGGTATGGTTTTATGTGTTCATGTTACTATTTGTGTCCCTTCCTTTGGTTATCCAATAAAATGCTATTTCTGGGGGAGCTGGGAAACGTATAAACAATAAGACGAGCGAGAACGAACAAAAGATGAAAATTTGCGAAAGAGAGAAATATTTCAGCTTAATACGGACCTCGGTGAGTCGAAAACCTTCCTAAGTCGAATTACTCGTTAGTCCCCGGTCGATTTCCCATAATACCAATATATTTTAGACCTCCTTGAGTAGACATACTTTCGGCTTCAACCTCCCTAAGTCGAATTTTTTTCTAGGCTTTTGAATTCGAATTAGCGAGGTCCAAGTGTAGAAGCTAAGGAGTTAAAGATAACGGTGATTAAGTGAGCGTGATGTAAGTGCAACATTTCAAGATAGGTAACAGCGTAAAACATTCGGTAGAAGATGGAGGGCAAGGAATCGGTAGGATGGGAATTCATTTCGGGGATTATTTCCTAGCGGGGAGGGTATCTTCGGATTAGTCCACGGGATCCTTTTTTTCCTCGGGCGCGGAAGGATTCGGAGATGAGTTAAGACCTCTTGGTTTCTCCCTTTTCCCCCTGCAACGACTTCCGGAAGGCAGTGAAGATATTCGCGAGGAAAAAATGTTTAGGGACGAAATTATGTAAGGGGGAATGAAATGGTGGGGAGAATTTTCCACAGCGGGGAGAATTCCTTCTTTTTCCTTCAAGAAATATATCTCCAGCGTCCGGATCGGCAAAAATAAAGCAGAGAATGGGAATTCACGGTGTAATGGGAATTGAATTAATTGTCTCGAGATTTTTTGGGACTCGGAATGGTTTTGTGTCCCGAAACAAGCGAATCCCGAATCCTCCCCGATGAACAATTGCTAATGCCGAGAGAATTTCGTTTGAATGAGTTTGCGATCCGACTTTTTTCGGCGCTGCGAGCGTTTTAAATGACTTTGAAGACTTGGGAACTCAGATGTATACCAGCGCCGTAAAAATGTCGTAAAACTCCAGATTCCTCGGGAACTTGTGTCCCAAGAGCAGAATCTCGAATTCATCGTCTTTCCAGCTTCCGGGCCATTTAAATGTGCGATTCATTCCATCGAAATCTCAGAGTACGCCTTCGAGAATCAGAGCACGGAGGAAATGGTTGCCTCTACAGTGAGCAATTTTAATCCGTTTTACTGATAGAGAATGTTATAAGAGGATGATTTAAACTAGTACTCGGAATTAGGAAATGGAAACTTCCAAGGCTCATTTAGAAAATTTCTAGTTACCTAAATAAATTTTAGTGATTAGTATTCTAGATTAGTAAGGCACTCGCTATCTTATAGCGAACCTATGAAGATCGAATCCTACCGCTACGTACTATTTTAGGTGTATTCTCGAGAATAAAATTTTGAATCGATTGCAGCGTCAGAAATTAGCCAAATTTAAACACGAGAATACGAATATATGTGTGATAAAACAATGGCTTACATTTTTAATGAGCCTTAGAATGTATTTGTTATAATTCCGTTCAAACAATTGTCTTTTTTAAATTTCGTTTCCCGGTATTGTAAGTGAGAATAAGAAAGTAGAATTGCAGATACTTATACAAACTTGGACCCGTTAACAAAAGTTATATTGAAATCCAAGGATGATTCACTCGTGAAGTTTAAAAGTAATATCATAAAGTAATTATATACGTAGTACAAAGAGTAATTACATATATATAATTATTTGTTACAGCATGGTAATACTTTCAGAAAGTAGCTAATATTGAATGAATAAAAAATGTAAGATAATCAGGTGGAATGGAAAAGAATTACTTCGTACACTCCAACAGAAAATATTGATGCGACATGCTTTGCTATCAGGTTGGCATCATCAGGCCTGAATAATAAATTCTGTGGGAGAGTAAGAATTAAACCTTTTCCATTATTATGGCCTTCCACGGGGCAATACCTTCCCATATTTAGTTTATAACTAGGTGGAAGTTATAAAAATGAAAATAACGCTGGTCATTCAGATCACGTTTGTTAGTGGTTTTAGTTAGAATCATCTTCGATAATCGACGTGAGAAAAATAGCATAATTGGCGGACAGATAGGCCGTATAATAGATGACTAACGGAAAATATTTAACTGATGTAGGTTTACTGTAAGCGAATGTTATTCATTATAATTCATGCACTGTATTAATTTAATTTTGAAACGGAATCAACCTGTATTTTCTACGCCTGACAGACTCCAAACACAACATCATTTCAAGTTCAGCTGTGCTTCGAATAAATCTATTTTATTGGTTCAAGTTCAGCTCCATTTCCGAGCTACGATCGAGAGATTGAAACAGAATAATTTAACCTAGTGAATTGACATTACCACCATTTGATGCTTTTCCACGGTCAAACATATCTCCTAGCATTTAAAGTGGCATCACCATAAAAGTTTAATTAATTTTATTTGTCACACTAATCATCGTTTAATGATCCGTGTTGTAGCTCTCCAGAGCCAGAGCTCTCCTCTTTTGCTAGCTAATATCCTCATTTCCATTCCATCTATTTTCAAGACTATCGTGCGGTAAATTGAGATTCTTATTCATTTCCTTTAAATCTTTTATAGATATATCTTTTCATTGGCACCTTGAATGGCTCTATTATATGCAATCCGATCAGTCCATTTTATTTCCATCATTGGTCTGTGCCACATAATTCCCATCGCATCTAATCTCGTCATCTCTGCTATCGTTGAAGTTTCACCATATGTTTATCAGTCATAAACAGGTATGTAAAAATAACTCTCTATGTAAAAATTTAAAAAAATACTTTCATTATATCCAAGCTTTTACTATTTAATGTCACTTGCATAAACATCAGAATTCTGTGACTCGTTAAGAAGTATCCTTTCCTAGTTTCACCTCTAAGATTTTCTCTCTTTCGTCGACATACTATAATTTATACATGCATATTTCTTTCCATCGGAAATAACTCTGTCGTTTTTCTTAACATAGCATGCTGAGTATCTTCTTGTATTTGTATATATCATTTCGCCTTTTACCTTTTCCTTGGATTCATTTATCATCTTTTCCATGTACACTTTGAAGGTTAGTCTTTATAAAATGCATCCGCCTTACATCTTTCTACAATTTAGCTTCTTCATCAATTTCACCACATCAAAGCTGATTGGTTTTCATATAGAGAGCACGAATGAATCTTTTTTCTTGGTATTTGCTCCAACATATTTCCATAAACTTTTATAAATGTAGATTGAGTTGTGGAAATACAGCAATAGATAATCGGGGAGCTTTAAGTACATGAATCAGTAAGCATAATGTTATACATTACCATTTCAGTTAATTACCTTCTCTCAGTAGGAATACTTTATTTCTTCTTTAATGGACACTTCATTCCAAAAAATGGAGATAGAGTTCGAAAATAAAGCACGAGAGAATAAATGATACAATGGACGTATTTTGCACTATCCTCTATAGATGCGCTGATTATTCAGCACAGATTCGAGGCACAAATAACAGCAAAAAGTGAAATGACGGAATACGAACAATTACCTCTGAGAAAAAAGTAATACCTCGCGCCTATGAATTTAACTAAATTCGAGGGTACATACATATTTCGCGGAAAATATGACAAATGAGATTAAAGAATATGTATGAAGTCAATGCCTCACTCTTGAGGGGAGCACTTGGTATTTGGCAAAAGATCTCTAATAATACGCAACTGCTTTCAAAGTTGATTCGCTCATACACTGGCACTTATCATACGATTCAGGCGCATCTCTTACAGCAGTGGAAAGGCGTAGAGTGTGGGAGAGGTGAGAAGAGGAAGCTTCCCCACCTCCGACCTCCTCCATGCTCTCATGGCTTGCGATAATTACTCAAAATTTAAAGAGGAAAAAGAAAGGGGGGCGAAAGAAGGAACAAAATGCTTCGTGACATATTATTCTCTCTCTTTCATCGCCGCTTCTTCATAAAAGACGCTCTTCTTTTTCCGCTTCCTCTTTCGAGAGGGCGTTTTTTCGAGTCCTCCAAGAAGAGGATGACGCTTTCGCAGCCGTAACAAAGGAGCCCCAGGGTTTTTTGTACGTGAGAGGGTGTATCAGGGAATGCGAAGAGGGTTTGGAGTGAGAGATAATTAGCGGTATCGAGGGGTGGCCGTAATTAGCACTTTGTCCGTGCGGGAGAAGGGGCACTCCAAGGGTGAGCACAGATTCATGCTCTTTATTTCAACCAGATACAAAACCCCTTCACCTCCTAATCACTACCATACTTCCACCAAACACTCTTTTTTCCTTTATTTCAATCTCCACGGTCCTTTCGCATATTTGGTCTCCTATGAACGTAAAGGAATTATTAAAAATTTAGATAAATACTAATGATAGTTCGTGGAAACGCCTTTTGCTAACCCAAGCAGAAACAGAAGAGCAAGATAGTGACAATAGTGACTCGAACTCAGGACTCCGCGCCTCTTGCTCTGCACAGTTCTGCATCTCATTAACAGAGCGGGATTGGCGCTGCGCGGTAGACTAGTGGATAGAATACCTGCCTGAAAAGTGGGAGAACTGAGTTCGAGTCCTCTTAAAGCCGCACTGATTTACAAGGAAACATATTTCTTTTCCGTGTTACCTTTTTTACGAACTGTCATAATTTATTTGAGGTTTAAAATCTCCAATAGCCGTTTCTGTCGGCACTCCGTACCTCGTTGCCCGGTTTCCGGTAACAAAGGGAAGGCCTGGATTACTGACAACAAATGATCCTGCATATTTTTTTGTTTCGGAACGGCATAGTAGTGGTTAGAATACCTCTCTGATACGTAGAAGACCATGTTTTACGTTTCTTTCCTCGGGTTTTAGGGAGCAATTATACACGGGTAAATTAATTACCATTATTTAATACGTTCACAGTTTGCTATACCAGGATCGGGGTCTCTGATGTTTACCTCATTATTGTTTATAATGAACCTTGAGAACTCAAACGTGCTAGTTTAACGTGTCTAAAAAATATTCACACCTAAAAGCTTTTTGCCAGCCAAGATTTTAACTCCGTTTATTGCTGTCAGAGGAAAACATTGCTAAGTAGTGTGTTAATTAAGATTATGAAAGAATATTTGATTTATGAGTTAAAGGAAATATTCGTGGAAAAAAAGATCACATTCAAAATTGATAGAATGAAAAAATTCTTAAATTTTATGTTAATAATTAATTTTAGTATAATTCTGAGGTCTCAGTTAAAAGGTCAAAACGAATTTTTTATGGGATCTTAGATTTAGAAAATCAAGATTAAGAGTGTTTTGATACAAAATGAAACCATTTATTCTCGAAAACAGTATAATATTGTATTGTATATTATTGAAATTTAGCTGTATTTACGATTAGATAAACATAAAAGCAATTTAATTATCTCTATATGTCATTGGTTCTCCATTAAAGTAACAAATAAAGTTTTAAATTTAAGTGAAATTATTATAATTACTCTATTTGACTCTTTCTGACACTCTGACGCTCTAATTCTGCAGAGAATCAGCAATCGGGTTTCTCGCAAGTTCTCGCTGAATAGTGCAGTTATGTTTCGGTCCAAAGAGGAGTATTCAGCTTTCAATCATCCATCTACAACAACTTGACAAACAACCTACCTGGCTTACAAATTCATCTGCTGTCAGAGGAATACAAGAGGCGTATGGATCCGGATGGAATGCCAAAGGATCGTCCGCCGATGGATTGTTTAACCAGAAGGTCAGTGTTGTCTTCGCAGATGGCGCACTCACCGAAGGGATGATGAATTTACCCCAGCGAAAGGTAGGACGACATTTTTTCAGACTAACAAATTTTTCCATTAATCCACAGTGTATCGTCTATTGCTGTCATACGAAGGAAAAATACGCTTTGAAATTTTTGGGAACAAAAACATTTTCCCTACACATGTTTTTTATATTTTTTCAGTTTCAACAAATGATCTTTTGCTATCAAACTTTGATAGCTTACGAAGCCATCCATTACTTTATCTTGATAATATCAAACCGGTATCTACACCCTTGCACCAACTTTACGGATTTCTGAACATTAGAACGGCAAATAGACAAGTTGAAACGTCATTCCATTACGTGGCTGAATCGAAATACAGTTGATGACACCAATTTTCAATCACTGATCTTTACTACTTAAGATAACCTTAAAGTTTCTCGTTTTACGAGCAGTATTAGGAGCGTATAGCGTAGGTAATTTAGGCAGAGTAGGTAATTTAGTTTAAACAGAATGGTTTATTGTGTCAAGGGAAGGTGGTCTAATGGAAGGCAAAATAAAAAAGGAGGATGGTTAAACCCTTTGTTAATTTCGGAAGAGTAATCCGTGACTGTTTTCCCCTTACGCGATTTCTGCTAATAATAACATTGTACTAACATCTATGCTAATTACTTTTGACTTTATTCCAATTTAGCAGGTTAATTTACATTGCTTCGAAGACTAATTAAGATGACTTTTATCCGAGAGAGAATACCGTAAAGGTAATTACTGCTTCAAATCGTCATTTTATTAACAATGGTAAACTTATCTTTTGGGCTGATTTTTGCGTTTGTATCATTACAGGAAATACTAATAAGCCCGGTAGAACCTCGCACAATTTAAAAATATGCAGTCCATAGAAGTGAAAGTAATGAGGTAAGAATTATATCAATGAAACAATTTTCTTTTTTAATTTGCCGAAAATAATCTATTTATTATATATTATGCTTTTACTGTTGGAGGGTTTGAAACTCTGTTTGGAGGGGTTCGCTATCATCGTTTCTGTGAAATGGACCTGTAATAAGACGGAAAAGAACTAAAAACCACAAGAAAAAGAAAATAGGTTAAGCTTATGAATAATGTGTTTGAGCTTTCTTGTAGACCGAAATCGTTTCTTTGAATGAATCACAAACAAAACTATACAAATGTATGACTTGATATTGATGTTATTATTATTATTATTAATTAGTTAAAATTTATATTTTTATAGTAAAAAGTATATTTTTAAACGAAGTTCAAAGCACCTCACATTATATATCGAAATTCATTACTTACAGCAAGGGGTAACATTTTTTCTTCGATGATTTTACCCGTCTAAGATGTTTATTATAAAGAAATACATATATAAAAATGGCGTGCATCATATTTACTTTGAATTCGGGTCAAATTAGGTTTATTTGATCAAAGGCTTGGAGTGGAAAAAGATTCAGCGACGTAGTTAATTGTCGGCTTTATATGAGGGGAATGGTGACTTAAATAGCCTTTCTTTAGCCTTAATAATGGTTGCCACTGTCAATGACGTGGGTAACTGTGTTAACAAAACATCCCCTAACGTTCCGACTTTTCATCGCCTAAGACCGAACCACAGTACCCACAATGCGTCGCACCTGTTCGTTCAAAGCGTACTATTCGACCTCCTGTTGGCGTAGAAAGGGAGTCAAAAGCGAACCTCAAGAGGGGTCTCGGGTGTTTGGCGACACTCGAGCCAAGTCATCGCTCAAAGAGAAAAGAGAACGATTTCAGATTCTTCTTTCATCTGACGCAGATGCACGCAACAGCCGTAATTCAATGGGGACTCAAATCGCTCTCTCGAGGGAGCGTTTAAGAGTATCGGGTGCCGTGAATGGGTGCTCCAAGGGGCATCCTTTGCTGCACCCGCCGCTCATTATCCTCCCCCGTCAAAGGCCCCAGATTGCTCTCACTCCCTCTCGATTTTTTTATTTGCGCGTGTGTGGGGGGAGGCGAATATCTCGATTAGCCAGTTACGGAGTTTAATTGCTCGTAATAGATCGCGCCCGCCGAAATAAAGAAGTGCGCGTGGCTGAGTACGCCCACGCTTCCGATGGCGCGTCCTTTGATGTCGATGGAGCGAAGAAGGAATCCGTCTCCTCGTCTTGGGAATATCGGGGTGTTTAGGGGAAATAATGAGGGAGACTCGTAATAGGCGCATCCTCTTTTGTGTGTGTTTCACTTTCCGTGAGATAGGGAGAGGAAAATTCATATTTTTGATGCTTAGGTTCTTATGGCATATTATCTGCAAGTAGTAAGTACTTCGTTGTAAATGCTTAGCTGGACCAAATGGTATATAGGGATTGTAGTGTTCTATGATTTGTAATCTTTAGATTTCAAACTAATTGTAATAATAGCTTAAAGCAATGAGTTTTGCCTTTAAAGCCTAAACTCTTTAAAACGCAGTGATTCCTCTATCACTTCTTCATTAAGATAAAAGAATGATTAGCGATTACACAATCCGATAGCTTCACTAAAATGTATATGTTTTTCCTTCATTATGTTGCTGCACTTAATAAATATCTTCTCGGTGAATTGCAACGATCTAGATTTTCAATCCTTCTTACATGCGTTACTAAGTAGCTCATCTATATATTATTCATACATAAATATTTGAAAAAGCTGATTGTTTTGTTATTTACGTTCTTACTGCAACACTACGGGCAGCAGAAGATTTTTCAGGATCGCAGAAATCAGACAGTCAAAGTATTTTAAATGAGGTCAACCTTTGTACTGTCCTGGCCAAAATTAACGCAGCACCGGCCGTAAGGATCGCTAGGGAGGTGCCCGCTTTATTTTGGCCAGGAGTGTACTACCTTCAGGTGCGATATTATATGTTACACCTTGCTTTTGACTATTTTCTTTTCTCCGATAAGATTTTTCGATGTCTTGAAAATTTCCCTTATTATTTAAATACCTTGTAAATTTCCTTTAATCTTTAAAAGATTGTAACTTTTTCCGTCTCATTATTCTACTAGTCCTTCCCTTCAGCCTTTTCCGATAGTAGTCTTTCCTCAGGTAATGATGATCTATCTAAGAAATTTTCTTCTTAAATAGTATTCCATTTTTTGTAGAAAGCATCTCTTACATCTTTATATGATATATTACGATAGCGAAAAAAATTTGTCCGTTGAATTTTCTAAATAAGTTTCTACTAAACCTTATTATTCGACCTCGTTATATTTATTGTTAAGAAGAATAAATAATAATAACATTGCAATAATTTATATTTTATATGTAATTAGTATTACAGTTGGATCCTTTGAACCCTTACATTTTCTCAATATATTATTTTAAACGGAGCTAGTATTTTCCAAATGAATTACTCCAAAAATATCTTTCATTTGCTAAAACTTTGTTTTGAAACATACATGATTAGATTTTGAAGATCGATGTGATAAAAACGCTCATATTATCTACCTTACAAGCTGACAGGTATACCTATATATCCAATTTTATCAGAAATACTCCAGATTACTAAGCGAAAAACAGACGATTTAATTTATCATAAGAGTTTCTGCTATATATGCGTCATACTTCCTTGCATCATAGCCATTTTGGCTGTTTTTCCAAATGAGAACCTTGGAGCCATCTCGGTGAACTACTCAAAACTCAATTTCGTCCCCATATCAATCTGTGGCCAAGAAAACCTCACATTGCTCGTCTTTTTTCAATACACTCACCGTTGAGGTGCGTGCGAAGTCCATCATCTTCCACCGCGTCCATTGGGGGTCTCTCCCAAGAGATGGTCAATCATGTCTCACTTCCCTCGCAGAAACGCATTTTCCTTGAATGGCGTATGGATGTGCGAAAGAAAAAACACCGAGAATCAATCCTCCCGCCCCTTCACGTACTTCCCCGCTTTCATTGTAACCCTGTATCGCCTCATATATCATCCCCTCAATCTCCTTTCTTTCTGCCCCTCTCTGGCGCCTCCCCATCTCATGACACCAGCTCCCAGATACAGGCGTTGAAGGATGACAACCTCCCAAGGCGTAGGAAAAAAATGGAGAGAAAGAGACTTGGGGAGAAGAAGGGAATCGAGAAGTTTGAACCGCTCTCTTCCTCCCTAATGGTGCCGCCTCGTACGCGTTGATTTATCGACTTCCACTGTGTGTTGGCATCACTCTCAATGTGACCTTGTTTGGGAGAAATCATACAGCTACGTTATTATGTCCGATATCGATTTTTAAACTTTGACCTCGGTGGATGATGTGGCGGCAGAGGCCTTGTTTCAATGATTGGAATTCGTGTCTATTTACCTAGAGATATTACCTCCATTTTGAGAACTTTTCACAAACAGGTATTATGCGTTTATTTGCATAACCTTACTTATCATAGATTACCATATCCCAGATTCGTAAGTTAATATTTTAATTATTTTTTTATGAATTATTTTTTGAATTATAATTTTATGCAAAAATATCATCTATTTTCAGTGCGTAATGAGAGATACTGCAATGATATTGTAGATTATAGTATTTCGGTGTCATTGTCAATGGCTATCAAAGCTCTCTAAACAATTACTGCAGTATTAATTATCATTTGAAAGTTATGCAGTATGAATTGTATGTGCTATGCAGTCTGCAGTAGTATTTATGCACCATGAAAGCCCTGTAAGATGATATTTATAACTTTCATTTGTATTTATATATCATTATGTACATCAGTATGTTGTGCTTCAATTAATTATCAGTTTACGATCGCAAATATATTGATGTACATAATGTTCGAGGCATGAATGTAATACGAAATTTTCACCCAAGATCTTAGCACATTTTAACAGTAATAAGAGATGTTTTAAAGGCAAACGAATAACTTTACTTATCATTATTTACTTCAGGCTATATAGCTGAAATTCTAGTTAGCGTAAGATATTTGCTTCCACCGTTACAGATACTACTCAGAAATATTTCAGTATGTTAATTACTATTCGTAAATGTCTGATCATCTATGAATGACATGTGGAATCATCTTTTAGGTATTACAATCTAGTTGATTGTTTGAATTCCTCCAGAAATTGCCCTCGAAAGTATTCCTAACGTTTCACGACTACCGCGGAAAAATTCTGTTTCCCTCACTTTAAACTCGTCTTGAAGCGGATAGAAAAAATAAAACTCGTACAGAGAATGGAAAGCATTCATTCCACCTCGCGAGGGTGCAGAGTAGGAGGGTGTGTGTGTTTCGGGAAGGGAATGGGTGGAAATTCAGAGGGTGTTCCAGCCGTGCCGCCGGCTTTCCTCCCTCTTACAATCCATCTCGCCAGCGGGAGGCAGTTGAGCAGGGCGGGGAAAAGAAGGCAGATGCGAGTGATGACTGATGGCAGCAGTCATCAGGAACAACTTCTGCCCGACGAAAAGGGATTCTTCTCCCAGTATTCTCTCCTTGAACCACGCCCTGTCTTTGCGCGCTCTCTCTTCGGAACCGTACTTGACACCAACGAGAGGTCGCCGCGGAATTTATCGTGTGGAAATCCAAGCGAAATAATTCATTTTAAATGCCTCGCGTTAGGGTTTTATAGAATGCGACCGCCAAAGAAGGGGTTTTTTGTAGGATCCCCGCGAGCTATCGTGTTCTCTTCGGGTGTTTTATGTATTTTTTTGGGTGAGCTGTAGGAGTTTTCGTGAGGGAGTTTTTGGAGAAATGTTTTTCCGAGAGGAGCTGCGGCCTCCTGTTTCATTGCGATGGGACCTAAACGTGTATTTTAGGATTATTATTATTTATTTTTTACTGAGTGCATGAATGATTCTAATTTTATTTATAGATATAGATATTATATACAATTTGGGGAAAGTTATTATGATTCGAGTAGCTTTTTTGGTCTATTATTGTCACTCATTGTATTATTCAAATTATTAGATATCATCGGATTTAAGAAAGTGAATTTTTAATTTTCTTCATGAATAATGAATTCATGGAATTAGCCTAATTAATGAATTACTTACCATTCAATGTTTTTCTTGATGCCAATTCTGTATTAAATTTTTGTTTTCTTCTTGATTATAAGACAGTTGCTTTCTTTTCAGAGTTCTTTTTTTCTAGAGGACCATCAAAGTTTTTCATATAGTTACTTTCGATGCTCGTTACTTTAGTTATCTAGTTATCGTGCTACATATCCATAAAATATTTTATTATTTCACTTTTATTCCTTTAATTCCTAAATAGAAGGAAGAATGGTTTAAATCAGTATAAATGGACCATATCAAATTAAATTAAACTAATTTGCATAAACTCCATTCTTAATCTGAAATAATACTTAATTTCTATATCAGTAAAGAAGTTTAATTTTTAACCATGTTTATTTTCGCCATAAATGTTTTAAGATACAGGAATTACCTATTTAAGGATTTTGATCTTATCAGACCATATTGGAATGCCTTCCTTAAAGGAAATAAAATTACACTATGAAAACTGTTAATATATGCACAGATTATCAATTCAGTTAGATCATAATTTGGCGTGAAGTTGCACCATTACTATACATAATAATGGTGGAGAGTACAGATTTCCTGCTGCAATATCAAGCTTATCGAGTGATAATTTTATTGGCAATTTATAACTTTGAGATAGGAAGGATCAACCATAAACTAAAACATTGTGAATCATAGCAGGTGGACTCGATTATTAAAAAAATACAATCGATCTCTCCAAGAGTTGCAGATGTCGACTTTAAATTCTGTCTAGATTTCTGAATCGTTTTGCGCCGCTCCCCAATCATTGTGTTGATGCCGACCTCTATCTTTCGACGATTTCAAACGTCAGATGACCCTTGACCAAGCCTCAGTCATTTACAAACGCCCTCTCTCCATTCATATCATAACCGTACGATTAACTCTCCACCCACGCCGAGGCTTTTTTCATAACCACCTGCTCTCCGCAATGAAACCAAAGCCAGATGGTTCTCCGAGTAGACATTCACGTTCGTAGTAGAGCACTCGATTCCAATCGTCCACAAAGGAATCACAATCCAAATACCCTTGTTTGTTGACGGAATATTACAAGAAACTAAAGAGTGTGTTTTGGAGGAGAAACTGTAGCAGTCGTATAGCCAAAATGGTAGGCAGTCAAAATATTTTGATGGATTGAACGTTATAGCTTATTTTTTTCGATAAAAATATCTATTTTTACAGCAAGAGTAACTATGATGCTCATCGTTTATTAGTCATGGAATGCAACGAAAAATACATTATTGTTCATTATCGTATTTAACATTATAATGTATTGGTATCTACATTGACATTGATACCGTACAAGCCGCCTTTCAGCGGATTGCAGGAAGGTAATCCCTAGACGTTCTAATTACTTCTTTAGTTTGTTACTCTCGCGTATGGCTCGGAGAAGAATGAATTTTAAAACGAATTGAATATGTATTTCTCTTAATTAAAGGGAGGTCAAATAATACCGTTTATGTCTTTCGAAACTGTACTTTGAATTTATCACGCAATCGCAGTTAACTCTTCTCGTTAAAGTCGCATATCTCCTTTCTTTCAAAGATTTCCAGCCTGTGTTAAAGAGCATTTTTGTAATGTTTGATTTTTTATCATAGAATTATTTTCAACAAAACGTGCTGGTCCTTTAAATGTTTTTGTTATTGAAAGCAAAGTAAGTCGTCGCTGAAACCAGTTATTATGTCTACATCCATAAAGTTGGAGGGATTTACTTACCTCGCATTACTTATATACATCTGGAAATTATGGTAACTTCGAAATTAATTCATTTTACTAAGAGGCTCAGTATCGTATGCCTATATCAATTGAATTCCGAAGCAATTAGAATAAATGATAAATGCATTAATTAAGTAAGGATAGACTTAAAATCCATTTCTCCACATCCAAAAGTACGCAATTCAAGACATCATAATTAATGCTGTGCGATCTTTATCACTTTCTTGGCCTGATTCCTTCATCATAAAAGTCCATTAACGTCGGGGGGATAAAAGTAGGAAAAGGAACCTGGCATCTGCGACTGCTTCCACCAATAGCGAAATTAAAGGATCTCGAAGCGGAACGGTAAGAGACTTAATTTAGGAAATCCTGTGCAATTCTTATTGGCATAATTCTACCATAAAAGTGAGATGCGGGAGGAATGCGGAAATAAACAACGGAAGAGAGGAAAGCGAAGGAGAGCGAGCGGTTGGAGGGAAAATTGCTTTGGCTTTCGAACCGCTTCCTAACGTAGAGCTGTGTCACCGGGGAGTCCTATTCGTATTCAAGAGAATCCCCTCGCATCTGCTACCCAGAATCAATGCTACTCCTATTATTTCATCATTTTCAGCCTTGAATCTTTAGTTTCTGAAAAATCGGGCCGCTTGTTATCCCGAATTGTTCTGTTGCTATTTATTTAAGATTTGTAGATATGAACATTTTATACAGCATATAAAAGTTTATATTACAAATCAGATGAATTATATTTACCCAAGAAAACTCCCCCTGTTAGATGCTTGAAAAAAAGACTTTCCTATTCTTTTTCCTACATTTGGGTGGTATGTGTATTACTGCCCCCAAAATATATTGACCTTTAGAGGCTTTAAAATTATAACATGATTTATAATTCTTATAAAACAAGGACAAGGAATGGAAAATATTCAACTTGCATTCTACGTTCAGAGAATATTATATATATATATATATCTAATATAATAAAAAGCTATCGTGTGTTTTTTCGTCATCATATCCATATATGTGTATCTGTGCAACCATGGATACAACGTAATAAATAAACAAATAAAATAAAAAGCATCGCTCAGTATGTGTGCTCGTTATTTGACTTTGTTCACCTCTAAAGTTTTGAGTTTCTGTGTTGTAAGTAATTCGAAGATATTTTCTATAATTTTTATAAATTAAAAGTCATTTTAAAGATATAATTTAAGTAGAAAATGAGACGGCATAAGCAAAATGTTGAAGCTGCGAGACAATACCGCTTACGTCGAAGGACTGAAGAAAAAGGTATGCTTATAAGAATCCGAGAAAAGGACTCTTAAAAGGAGCACGATTAATTATACGGGCGACGAAGGAAAATTACTTAGACACGGTAATTTTAACCGAAAGTAACAAGGGGGATCGGGTTCTTATACCACGAATAATTTTGGCACCCAATGAAACCGAAATTTTATTTTGTAGAGCCGTCAGCTTCCATTAATATTGGTATTTGCGATTAATAAGTTGCAAGGGCCGACATTTGATCATGTAGGTGTGTATTTGGCACATGAGGTTTTTTCTCATGGAAAGTTATACGTGGCAGTTTCAAGAACACGAAATGAATATTATATAAAAATCAAAGTAAATTATACGGTTGCACAAGGAAGGTTGTTAAAAGATTCGAGACCATCTACAAGAAATGTCACGTTAAAAGAATTTTCAAATTAAAAACAGACATAATCTGAAGAAAAAATATTAATGTTTGTTGTCCGTTAATATATAATAAAAAATTTCTCATAAGTCATAATAATGTGTTTTTTGTATTAATTCCGATTTAAGCTTTGTAAACATAATTATCATATAACATACAAACGAATTAATTTACAACATTTTACTGTTGAAAATTTATTTGAAACCGGTTTCACTAGTGTATTAAATTTGAGGAGTTTTCGAAAACTTGAAATATCCAATGCATCGTGGAAAGCCATGACAAAGTTTAAAATAAAACCAGAGGTCATTTGTGATTTCCACCAGAGTTTTGATAAACTAGCGGTTTCTGCCTCACGAACGGTCATCATCTAGGTCTTTAAGACGTAGTCGGTCTCTTATTAAAATATAATGGAATTTACATTCTTATGGTTTTATTTCAATCTTGGAATGTCTTATAGGAGATTATACATAACTCTCAATGACGATGAAATATTTCACACTTTATCATTTTCGTATTGAGGTTCATAAATTAATATGAATAACATCCTGAAATAAATCGTTGTGTGTTTTTACCGAGCCTTGTGAAGAACTCTTCCTAATCATCGTTCCGTGGGCGTCTGCACGGAATTTGAGAGCATTCTAATGGAATCCGAGGAGAGAAATGGTCTCGAGTTCGAAGGTTGTTCCATCATTCGAGGGAGTTTTTTATTAACGTGCATTTCCTTCCACTTCGTATAATTCGTGTAGGATGCAGGTCGCGCACGGGAAGCGGTGAAAGAGTGCAATGCGCCAGAGCGTAGGCTTTTATAGCCAAGGCTCCGAGCACTTTCATACGGCCACTCCATTCTCAGCACTTATTCAGTGCCGAATATTCCCAACATCATTTCCTCTGCCAAATTTTTAACTCAATTTTGATTTTTATCCATCATTCTCGAGGAAGAAGTGGGAGATTATGATCGTATCACGATACAGGTGACATGCGTATTGACTTTAATGTTTACATGATATGCAGAGAAATGTTTTTGGTACCTACTGGAGAAATGCCGGTTGGTGCCTCTATTATTAGATACCAAGAACTAGTAGGGGGAAATGAGGCTTACTGGACAGGTTAAGGAGTGAGGTAGTTTGCTCGTGTTTTCCTCATTACGCCATAGTACTATTGGCGGAACATTCGTTGATCTCCATAAGAAGAAACTTTAATTAGTGCCACTGTTCAGCATAATCATTCCTCAGTAACATTCTTGTTATTGCAGCCATAAGGAAGTCTGTCAAAAGTAAATGAACATTTTTCCATTAATCAGGATATTCCTCTTCTTTGGCCGCTGGCCGAAGCAGGAACCCTCCTTAGAGATACATTAATACGATAATTTATTGTGTATAGAATATTTTTTGATTTCGTTTCATCATCTTTTTAGATGTACATTCCTCTACCCTGTACCAAATAACAAATGAAACATTGATGAATGAATTTCGTGAATGTTTTAAATTCGACTTATCCCTAACATTATTCGGAATGGCCATTGAGGTTATGAAAGTGGGCTGGGAAGAAATCGTGCCGGACTTTATGAGTGGAATATTAGGAAAAGAGATATGGAAGGGCTGGAACGGCTCATGTGGAAGAATAAGAAGGAGGAAGTAAGAGGAGAGAAGGAATGAATGTTTAGAAGGTGTGAAGTGAGGGAGCTCAGAGGGAGAGAGAGGAAATGGCTCCTCTTTAGAGCGGAGAAGGCAGGATGTGGAGTGGAAAGAGTACGATAAGATGCACGAAGGCGCGTAGGTTACTGGGGTTAGTTAGAAAGGGAAAGGGTGAAATGATTGGAGAGAAGAAGAAAATGGAGGATATGAGATAGTGGAAAGAGAAAGAAGGCAAAGAGGGAGCGGAACAGGTCAGCCAATAGAATAGGGTGATAGTGAAATACGTGCGAGGAAAAGATTTTTGGAGAGAGAATGGGGTTATAAGGGTTCAAGATGGAAACAAAGGTGAAGCAGAAAAGACGATACCAGAAGAATCGGCAAAAAGGGAAACTGAAAAGGACTAGGATAGCCAGGCATGTCCTGGTCCCGACTTCGATCCCTGGTGGACGCTCATACGAGCGAAATGACCTAAACTGCAATGTAAATACCCTAAAAAGACATTTATAGAATAAATAAGAGATGGTAGAGGTAAGAAATTAACATTTTTTGCAAAGAATAGTGGGAGGTTTCTCAGTGTAGATTCTTTACAGCTGATATATACAAAGATATATGCAACCGTCCTTGAGAGAATATTCACTACCTTTCCATTAAATAAAATTATTATATTAGTAGTAGTATATAATAGTATTAGTTTTACCACTTTAGCTGATATGGTGGACTATTTCTCCCCAGTTTTTGCAAGAACATACTTCCGTAGAGGAATTGAAATTCCTTAGTAGAGAAAGCGTCAGAAAACGGTCAGAGGTCTGTTAAGAAATTCATATTCGCGGAAGTAATATCTGTATTAATTAGCCACAGTTTTTCAATTTGAGAAGTCATGAAACAAAAGGCTTTAGCAGTGTAAATTTTTGGCGGTTCTGGATATTGATAGTATGATTACTGATAAGTATATCACAGCAGATTATAGTTGGATTAGTAAGAGTTGTGAATTGAATTTGTATTAATAATGAGTTTTTCTAAATATTTCATGAAAGTTTCGTTTTTGTAGTTTGTTTAATTATTTCCCCGAGAATATTTTATCGGACACATTGTTAATTTTAAAAAATCACGTCGTATTTTAAATTCCATTAAGAAACTCTTCAAATTTGTGGTAGACGTTTTAGGGATGGGACTGCACTGAAATACAACCTTAGGCGAAAGACATCTTTACGCTCTCCGTTCCCTTCCCCCCAGTGGCAACCTAGTTCTCTTGCACACTCGGATAAGTAAACGTTTCTCTCTGTCTTCAGCCACCCGAGCTCGCCAAGATGGCAGTGATTTAGTATCTTGCTGCGGAAAGACCTCCGGATAAGAATTACGCGTCTCAAGCCAACTGGATTAAAAAGCAGTGGTTTTGCAATAAACGGTGCGCCCAAAAATGTTTTTCTTCCTTCGTGGCGTCTTGTACCAAGAGGTTATGAGATTTGCAATTTATCTTCTCGCTCTATCTTAAAGTGGACAGCTACATCAACAAGAAGCCGGAGTTGAAATGAACCAAAAGTAACTCATTGGAAATCCAGACATAAAATTATTTGTTATTTAATGAGATAATACGCTAAGTTTCAAGCTAAAAAATCTATGTATGGTAAATATCGGGGCTAAGAGTCAAACATTTTGCGGTTTATACCAAAATAGAGTACAAAAGTAATAATTTCTTTAAAATTAAACTGATTTGATGATGTAAAAGTCCCTCGTCCTACAGATAAAACAGAACTGTACTTCTACATCTTATGAATTGTGTATTATTTTCATTATAGTTATTATTTCATTTTGCTGATATATATTTTTCGCCGCTTTCGGTAAGTTGAACGATTTCAGTGAATATCATTCTATGTGCTGAATTCTCTATTTATATAACATTCAAAGAACTGTTGCATGTATCATATTAAAGTTAATTGAGAATGTTCACCTTGGTAAATCTTTCCCAAGAGGTGATATCCTTACACTTTACGCACTTTTCAATTTTATGGCCGCACAAAGTGCATTTAAGCGGTCTATTAAAAGTATTTGATGTTTGGTGGAAAATGTTTTCGCATTTTAAGAGAAAAATAATATTTAAAAAAGTAATTTCTATCGTTTTCAGCGAACTCCAACTGCTTCGTTTATTTATTTATTTTTGATCTTACATACATAATTTAGTCACAGATATTGACAAAATGGTTAAGAAAACAAAAAGAAGCATCCATAGTAAATGTGAATATATTTAATTGAAAATTGCGTAATATAATTATTTAATAGAATAATGCATATCTTGATGATTAAGATTATTTTTCACTCTTTATTGAATACCTTTCAAGGTTCTATTTTCTGGAGCGATAAGTGGTAGTAAAATAGTGACTTAAGTAATTTGTTAGGATACTAATCTCCTGAGCATATAAACAGCTTTTTTTTCTAAAGATAGAGCGATTTACCGTTGATAGATAAATTATTCGAATGTTATCAAGATCTTGGAACATAATCAAACACTCCACTCTTTTAGGCCTGATTCCTTTTTGCTTCCAACGCATCTTTCCTCCCCCGACTCATTTATCCCTTTCATATCGTTGGCAAGAAAATTTGAGGGAAAAACCGAGTTCTTAAGCGTCGCTCTTATTTATCGCCACCCTCAATGGCAATAGCTTCGAAGGATAGATAAGGTGAAAAGGGTAAGGGATGGCTGTTTCTGCTACTGTAATTCTCCTTCTTCCCTTCTGGTAGAAAGAGGGGAATGAGTTTCTTTATTTTGAGAGAGATCGGTGGAAGTTTGCTGTAAAATGTGATCACATATCTAGGCTGCTGGAATATTAATTGAAAAAATTTCGAGGTATAAGGTGTTGATGTTTTTATGGCCTAGTAGCTCAATTGTATGGAGCAACTGACTGACAATCAGGAGATCCGGGTTCGAGTCCCGGTCCTCTCAGACTCTTTCATGTCAATTATCTCTTCGAATAATACTAGTTTAAATGCTTGGCAAAGCCAGAAAAGAAATGTGACATTAAGAGACGTAAAATATTGGCTGATCACTTGCTGATAGCCCACCACTTCAAACGCCAATAGGCGGCTTTCAAGGCTCTATTGAATGTGAAGGGTTGGTTCTACGTGGAATTCTCTAAGCAGTATCATCTCAAGATAATCGATTTTTCTTCTGAATTAAACTTTCAATTATCACTCAATCTTTGCTTTGCAAATTATTTTGTTATATAATTGTATCTGTCATCTTGTTTTACCACAGAATTAGCGAAAGGGTTTATTATTATTTACTTCTGTTAGACTATCGTCAGGTGGCAGCCCCAACCATTGTATAGGACACAATACTAACAAACACATAAATACAAAAACAAGCCTTAATTCGTTCAAAATCCCCCTGGTAGCTACTCTAATACACATAAACCCCAGATATGCTATAAATACAGCTACTATATCCATTTTCATCATGTTTTTGGTAAGCTACATATCATCTTATTATTTGCCATTTTTAATAAAGATGCGACTTTCATTACGTTCTCTTCTATAAATATTTATAAATTCCCATTTTCACTTGTAGTTCTCGGCTTCAAAAAATGTTGCTTATAATAAGGTGTATTGTAAAAATAATGTGTAACAATCGTGATTTGCAGTTGTAAGAGAAACGACCGAATGATTTTAATCCTTTAAGCAAGGAACTTAAAATGCCAAAATTAATCTCGATCAGTGTGCTCATGCTTTTAAATGATTATCAAATGAGCCATTTACACCCACTTGCTGAATATGTGTGATTATATAAACGAGGACTCGGATCTTTCAGCACTCTCCGAGTTTCACTCTCGGAAGTATTCTACTTCTTAACTTACATCTCTTTGTTCAGGCTTCTAGCGATCATCTTTTTAAAATTATTTCCTTCATTTATATTGTCCGTATATGCCTCTCCTCCTTTTTTGGAACTGATATACCCTCGATATTTTCTCCGCACCTCCCAAACTCTTCCTTTGCCAAAGCGATTTGTCGCATCAGTTTATAGCTTTATTCTTGCCAAATAAGATCCATTTTTTTCTCAATTTGGTTCTCCCTCGATTATTTATGAAACGTTCTTTCTCAAGTTATTAATGTTCGACGAAGAGATTGCGATGAAGGAATTTAAGGGGTTTTCTCTTTGTATAACAAATACATGGAGAGGCTTTATAATTGGAGATTCATTATTCAACACTGCATCCATATTAATAGGGCCATGTATTTCTTGTATCCTGAGACTGCGAGTTCCTTCTTCTAACAGTTAATTATGATCGGAAGATATTAAGTGACTTATTTCATCATCATTCTTCAGCATTTTTGCGTTTGTGGGAGGAAATGGTTTTAATTTAGACGCGGAAACGAAGAAATTATGCACACGACTTATGAATATTGAGACGTAACGACGGGAGTTGATAACTTTATTTGGGGTCCTAAATAAATTGGTCAGTAACTCATACTATTTGAATTGCCAATTCATAAATAAATTCTCCAAAAATTAATTATTAAAGGGTTCTTAGTATCTTTTATCTTGTTTTTAAATTATGATTATCTAACTTATAACGTATATTTATTGTTATTAAGAGATCTGAATTTTCAGCTTTCTTCAATTAATGTCTTCTTAAAATGAGTAAAACCATTAGTACTGTAATATAAAGATATACTCATTAATATGAAGATAATATGTTATTATTATAGTACGATAACGCAATGATCATTCGAAGAAAGGGTGAAATCTTTCTGTATATTTTATCTCTGTTGTGTTGGAAATAATAAGAAAATGAATAATAATGCAAAAAATATCAAATTTATATTGTTAGATAATAATTTAATTTAGTTTTAATTCATAAATACAGACCATAGCTTCTGGAATTATAACATTTAGCTCATCAATATCTCATAACAAATAGGATACGATACTCGAGGAAAAGATCAATCTCGTGGGAATTAGTTCGTACGTTGTCAGCATATTTAAATCTTAAAACGTTTACTCATCTCTAGTTTAAAATATAATAGCCATATCTACATTTCTGAGAGAAGGTGCGATTCAGATAACGCTGGTTAAATAGTGTTCGATTTGAGAGATGGCTTTAGCTATATATTACTTTTAGCGCAGGTAAATCGTTCCCAATCTTCTTGCCGAGATTTGTTTAAGTTTTCACGAGAGAATTTATTTGCACCCAAATCTCCCTGTTACTCATATCTCTGTCTCTCTCTCATTAAGATTTATAGATATCCATTAGATAACACCCAACCTCAGAACCGTTATATCGCGCTCTAATCTGCGTTCCTTACCTGCATAACCGAACCCCTGAAATATTTGCCAAGGACGCATCTTTCCCGCAGAAAAAGAGCATCCTATTCACCTAACATCCTCCTGGATTCTCACGAAGCCCATTGCCCTTTTTTCATCGGATACCTTGTGCGTGACACGGCCTTTCGAATGCTCTCCGATGTGTTCCCCTTCCCCACCAGTAATGAAGCGGAATGAAATTCACCGAAAAAGACCACATTCGCCTACCACTCCATCTTCGTCATAATCAGCTTAATAGCTCGCCCCATCCCCCGGACCACGCCTACTCTAGCCTCCTACCTTTATAGCTCCCCGACAGGATCTCCCTCTAGCAGTCCGAGCCAAATGTGAATTTATTCCTTCTTTGCTATACAGCTGTGCGACACGCGAGACCCCTCGCTTAGGTTAAAGGCCTGTCTGGATTCAGGGAGGAAGAGGTGGAAAGTCGATATCGTTACTTAAACACATATATTGCCCGTGGAATTGGCTCTTTGTGAGGTGTGATCTATGGCTCTCTACTTAGAAATCGCAAAGGAAGGATCGCTTTTAAACCTTGATGAGAAGGCAGAGCAGTCTTCTGATACACTTATTATTTGTCTCGTGCAATCCTTGTCACAGTAACTGTATACGAATTTATCTCTTCCCTTAAAGACAAGATCATGAAGGAATTTTACAACACAGCCATATCTCTCATTAAAATCAGACATTTTTTACAATCGAATTATAGAATACAGGAAAATGGTTTTATATGTGCACATTTGTTTTCCCGTCTAAAATCGATGTCCAAGCGAGGCACGGAAATTTCTTTTGATACTTCATGCAGTGCGCTGCAATATTTGATATTACAATGCATGGTGAGGTTGGTCGTAAAATATCACCGAGAAAACGTAATTGTAGCTAAAATCGTATTATTACTCAATCTTAAGGGATAACCTTGACAAGCAACATCTACATTGTATAGCGTTTCCTAAGTGGCCAATACCACGCCTCTGTTTTGTGTGGCGCTTGATGGGTATTTAATTCCAGCTGCGATTGTCTTTCTTACCACAGTGGTTACTTAGCCACAGACAGCGAGAAAACAAGAGTATTACCATTCAATGAATTGCGGACGTTCTCCACATTGCATGTTTTACTCCCCCTTCATATTGTGCAGATAATATTATTTATAGATGACAATTGTAGGAAGTATGGAACTAAATATGAGATGAGATTAAAAGTTATGGGAAATACTGATGTAGTAAGAAATAAGTGAACATTATGTCGAATGTCGGCTTGCACCCAACTCAGTGGCTTTTCTAATCTGAAATGGATCTGCTAACAATTAACTGAGCTAGACTTCTAATTTTTCACGATGCTCGGTAAATAGTAGCCCCCCCCAGAAGTCGAACCCTTAGCTTCTTTCTCCAGAAACGAGCGCAATATCCTCGGGTCTCTGTATTTATGTACGCATTTCATTATCCTTTTATTGATCATCATCATATGGTGTTCTGCCTATTGGCAGGTACCATACACCACAACTATCGCCTATTTCTCCTGTCTTTGGCCTCTTCTTAGTCTCTTTGTATCCTCCTCGCTTCACCTTATCTTTTAATTTTAGTTTTATTCTTTCTCTTCTCTTTACTTCTTTCACCCTTCCTTCAAACTCCGCAATAAAAAGCTCTTTCTCTCTTACAACATGTCCGATCCAGTTTCCTTTCCTCTTTTGTATTGTGCGGAGTAATGTTTTTTCCTCCCCAAATCTTCTTAGCACTTTCTTATTTCTCATTCTATCCAACCATTTTATTCTCTTCACCTTCCTCCATATCCACCTCTCATAAACATCAATTCTATTCTTCTTTTTTTCCCCAAGGTCCATCTTCGCAACCATGCAACACGACAGTCCATACATATAAGAATATCTTTACTGATGTTAAATATGATATTTCAGACAAATAATGCTCATATGGAATTTTAGATGACCAGATAAACTAGAATTTTAGGATAGGAACTATTAGATAAAACTATAATCTCACTTTTGCGGTATCACTTATTAACAATGAGTGCCTGATTTATGAAAGTGTGCATTGTATTCAATGTATTCGGTAATGGTAATAATTGTTTAGTTAATGATGACATTTTTATACTATGATGTAATTTGTTATTAGGTTAGCTAACGATGTGCATGAAATTGGTCACACTGTGCTGGGTATGCAATACTTTATGTAATGAGGAAATTATTATAGAAAGCCAAAGTAAAAATAGTAAAAGAAAAGTGCGCTATACAGTAAAAGTTTGGAACTAATTTGTACTACTTAGACCATAATAGTATTATCAGTACTTTAATATCTCTTCAATTAAGTGTTGTAATTCAGATACCCCGCTGTTGCACTTTAGTTCGATGGGAAGTTTTGCAAGAATGGATTTCTCTAAAGAACATTTCGAGATGATTTCGAAAAGAAAAATAACTCTTAACGTGGAAATCCATTTCCCGCCTTCATAGAAGTTTTCACCTCAATTCCGCATAATTCGTAATGGGCTATCTCATGCAGTATCGATACGACAAAAAACCGGCTTGATTACGAAATACGAAACTCTGCACAGAGGAAAGCGCGCGCTTCCTCATTCCTTCGGATGCGAGCAACTCGGTCCAAGTACGGAGGAATCGCAGTTTTTGCGGAGAAAAAAGTTGAGCGCGAGAAGACTCCCACTTCCATGCAGATGACTCCCACTCCTCGGAACCAAGGCCCCGCGACGCCGGGAAAGAAACTTCCATCGTCCCATTCCATCTCCGCGGGATTCTTACGCGGCCGTGATTCCGTTCGGATGCAAGTTCTTAAAGTTAAAAGGGGGAAGAGACGCCTCCTTCCTCTTTTAGCGTCTTTTGTTGCCAACGTCTCAACTCCATGCAAAACCCCCTTAACAACCGCATTAAATCGCCTTTTGTTTCTCTTTTCGCGCGCGTTTTGTTTTCCCCCGTGTTTTGTTTTCGAGACGGGGAGAGGAAGGAGAGCGATGCGCTCGGAGACAATGGTTAATATTTCTTGCGTGGAAGGCGCATTCTATTTTTCGAGGCGCTAAACTTTTCCTCTTTCGGAGCGGGAAGAAAGTCTCCGCTTCCGTAGCAGGTGTCGCGGGAGGAGAGGGACCATTTAAACGTCTAACGCTCCAGGCTTCGTACCCTTCGCGTGCCTCAGGACAATAGATTCGCTGTAAGGGTTTTGTTATTAATCCAAATTTCCGAGTTTGATAATATAATAATATGCAAAGTCGAATGACTAATTACAGGGCAAAGATTCGGTAACACTGACGCAATTACAAGTTTCTTACTGCATTTTCCGCGACGAAGTCTGCTGTGGTAGTGAAAAATTTCCGTCACATACAGCTTTGGAAAATTTTGCGTAGAGATGAGGAAACTGTAATTTTTTCGTTTCTTTTCTTTATAATTTTAGGTTGCTAAAACTTTAAGTATTTCTCTTAGCTATTCGTTCATCCACTATATTTGCTAAAATAAAGAAATCAACGTAGTAATTTCCACACTAAATTTATTTAACCACGACCGGTTCCACGCATCTACGGATTCACCTGTGGTTAAATAAATTCACTGTGGAAGTTACTTACAAAGTTTATTCTATGGCTTTCCACAAAGTTACGTCTTCTCACATCGACTATGTTTAGGTTTAATTCAAATTCTTAGATCGAATTCGAGGAGGTATAGAATGGTAAGTTGACAAGGTCCACCAAAAGTGTGGATTTCGCCGCCCGTAGACTCGGATCCAATTTAATCTAAACTTCTTCCTCCAAAGACGAATTATTCAATTTTATAAGTGTGATATTATAATAATATGCAAAGACGAAGAACTAATTATACGAGGGCGGTTCGGAAACTAACCACTGTTTTTTTATATATTAAACAACCACTTAAATTAAAAATGCATTTGGTTAATATTAAAACTACTGCTGTCCTCTATATTTAAACTTAACGCCATTTAAATTCAAGTTTTTTCATCGCGTTTAAAAAATTTGACACTGTATAAAAATGGACAGCCAGGGTATGTAGCCAAATTGCCACAGCATACTGAAGATCTTCATCGTCATGGAAGTGATAAGCTCAAAGTTACTTCTTCATGTGAGTGATCAAAAACGGATAAAAACATACCTCTCCTTAATCCTTAAAGTTCTCTCTTCCATCTTTAAGAAATTGGTTTCACTGGTTGTGAATTAGCACCACAACACCTTCCCTCATAATGATTGTCCTTATACATGCAAACAATTCAAGATAAATAGTTTTAATATACATGGAAATTTACAGTTTAGAGGATAAAATAAACATATAAAAAGGCTTAGATAGAGTTATGAAATGGTGTAATAATTGGCAACTAAAGCTAAATGTATACAAGTGTTCAGTAGTTAATTTCTTGGAAAGAAAATGTATAGCAAATGATTATTCGTACTGCCTCCATGGAGTAAACTTAATGAAAGTAGAATCGGTGGAGTATCTTGAAGTAACTCTCTCATATAATTTATCATGGAGTACCCACATCCGTAATATATGTGGAAAAGCACTAAAGAAACTCAGATTCGTTGAAAGAATAATCGGTAGGAACGAATAAAAAGTTTGCGAGCGATTTTACCCAGGTCTCACCTTGAGTATGCACGTCGTGTATGGGACCGTGCCGACAAGTGTCGAAGTCGGGAATTAGAAAAGGTACAACGGAAGGCAAATACATTTGTGAAGAGTATCGTTGCTTAGAGTATTGAGCATTTCTCAAATGATTCAGGACGCAGGATGGAAATCTCTAGAAGATAGAATATTTAATGATCAAACATTATAAAATTTAAATTTGATTTGAGAATGTAGAATATTACAAGATTGATTTCTCGTTGTCTAAATATATAAAAAACGCTAATATTTTCCTTGTATAGGTTAATTATTTAGGCTCAAATTAAGCGACGTAGTCATTACAACATATACCTTAATTGAATCATAAAAATCGTTTACTTCATCTATCTACTCGTATGAATATGAAAATATTCTATATTATTAGGTTTTCATAAATCGTTGAAATTCAGTATAAAAGAACGCTTCTTTGAGAAACTGTGTAAGTTCGACGTCAATCTCATCTTCTTCTCAGAGTGATAAACAAGCTGGAGTTGGCTCAACGTCTGTCATAGGATTAGATCAAGACAATGAGTGATAACTTGTTTGGCTTTCTTTGAAAATAATGGGAATGGCTTAAGTGCTGCAACTGAATCATTCCGGCTTTAATTTTAATCGGATAACATATTGCGAAATTCTAATAAGATAAAAATTTAATCCATTTGCATTGATAATAAATATAACGTAATCACACATTGGGAATGGGATGGACTGCAAATTTTGCTTATCTACAAAGTTCTCTTGATCACTCAAATCGGTCACCAAAAATTAGGCAAGGCATTGCGACTTTCTACCGTTATCTTATGAAATTAGGCAGACCAGTTAGGAAATAGCTGGATAGGCGCAAATAACCTAAGGGTTGAGGCGCCTTAATCTAATACTACTACCAATAGCTGGATAAAGAATATGAAATTCTAGCTCTCATTTTGATTTACTGCTGGAAACAAAAATTACTGTTTGATTATGCCTTTTTGACTTTATGATTGATTTTATGCAAGATGATTTGAATGCATGGATTTTCACATGGTAACATCAATGCGTGAAACTTCTAGTGTCCATAGCATGTCCTGCCATACCCTGCTATAAAATCCTGTATCTTAAAATGAATCTACATAATCATATCCTCTAATCATTAGGCGTAAAATTTACCTTTCTCGTCTCAATTATAAATCTTCTTTTCACTGATTTTCTTTTGCACTCATTTCTAAAAGTAGAATTGAGAATATAGAGAAGCATTATCTATGACTTGGACACTTCTCAGAGTATATCTTTCACAGTTGGAAAATTGGGATCTAGGAGAAGAACAGAAGAGATAATCGTTTTTGAATTCATTCCCAAATAAAAGATAGTATGTGAATAAACAATTAAATTTGGAATACAGCGCTTTAATAACTTATCGGAAAAATTCTTTTGATAGAGAAAAGAACTCCCTGTTTTCGCACGATTTCTACAACCAGCCTACAACGTTAGCGGAAGAGGTGAGATACAGAAAACTACTCGGAAGGTCTATATCGATAATTTTTTGGAAAACCCCATTAAGCCTCTACGGTTTATTGTTTAATTATATGCCTTCAGCTGGTTAATTAATTTATACTCACAGTGTTATTGTCTTGATCCAATAACACTCTTATTTCAGCTTATAAAATGTTAGTAGACGGGAACTTAAGAAGTAATTTTGCAGAGCGAATTCCCGTAAGGGGCAAGGTATAATCCGTGAGCATCGTCACTTTTCACTCGGTAGATACGGTGTATCGAGTCGGAACAGAACCAAAAACCACAATGGAGAATAACCCTTATTTTCGGTTTAACTTGGAAAAGGGTTTCAATGAAAAAGGGTTAAATAACCGTTATTCCAGTTAAACATAACCGACGAATTAAATTCTTTCAATCCAAACAAAAATCGGGAACCTTCAATCAATTTTCCTATTCGTTTGGTTCGAATATAAATTAAATTTAATTTCAGTTATTTATTTTCTTGTTACTGTAATTTTTGTGGATGAGATTCAACTTGCGAATGAAAATTTTTATTTTTCAATTTCACTCATTCTCATTACTAGATTATTTTATTATATATCACGAGTAGTAGTAAATAATTATATTCAAAGTAAAGTTATTAAAAATTCAGAGAAAGTATTATGCGTTCGCCCTTCTTAATACGTCAATTTGATACATACATTTGTACATATATTAAATGAGAAAATAAACTCTTTTTAGGTCGTATTTTATTTTTCAAGGTTTAATTAAATTTAATTAACACTCGGTGATTCGGCCAAGAAATGAATGCTTGCAAGAGTTTTCAAATAATTTATTACCACTTAGACTGATGCTGATAGGTTTGATTTCGAGAGGATGCTACTAGATGTATGCTCTAGAAATTCTCATTCGTATCTTCCGTGAAACAACTGCTAAAATCCTAGCTCAGTATTAAATATAAATTTTATTATTTCTGTAAATTACTATGTACAGGAACTTCAATTGAATTTTTCTAATTTTCTTCACTGAAAGACGGTTAACTAAAACTCAACTTTGATCTTAGCATTTCGTCAGGAAACCATTTTACTAATGTATTATTTCTTTCAAAGAATAACTTCCTAACAATTATTTACGTTAAGTATACTTATTTTTATACTCAATAATACCAATAATATCGATAAGTAGGAAATCTGGAATACATTTGTAATTTTTCCAGTAATCTAAAAAAAAATTATGCATGATTCTTTGATACAATTCCTAGGTCATCATGAAAGGATTATAGATTGTTTTAACTTCATACGGATTTTTACCATCGATCTTTTGTTTTTAAGAACGATATAAAAGAGGAATTTCAATAAAAATCCAATTCCAATCTGGTGGAAAATTAAACAAGGAATTTTAATAATCTTCTGAAATGAACTCTTTGATAAGTTAATTTTGCATCCAAAAATGTAACAAGTTGCTCTTTGTTTGCAGAAGTAATGCTAACAGTTTACCAATTTTCTTCGATCTGCTCAAATCATCCCTGTAACTCGTTCAAGGCTAATCTTAATTAAAACTAACGGATCTTTCTGTGTACAAATGACCTTCTCAAAAGGAAATTTCCACTTTGTTCCTAATCATCCTAAATGAATACCCGCGGAATAAAAGTTGCTTTAATACACCACGAACAAGGCCTCCGTGGCCACGACAAGATTTAGGGTACTAAAGACTATTTAATCTCCATCCTAAACCTCCATCAACACACCCCTTCTCCCCAGTAGCCCTATCGCCAGTGATTAATCTGAGCCCCCGTTTTAATATTCATGGTGGCAGGGAGAGGCCTGTGTGGGGCGGGAGGGGTTACTTGGCTAGGTTAACATGGGAAACCAAGTGGGCGAGGGAGTTATCTTTCCAACTACGAAAAAGTGTCTTGAGGTGGCGTATATAGTGAAGGATGAGAGAGGGACTCAATGAGAGAGAGTTGGATGAAAAGGTTGTGGGTGGAAGGAGGGCGATGCCAAAAGTAAAAACCTTTTCCTGCCCCTGCTTCGGGGAAGGGAGTTTTGATTTAGCATTTCCAGGTTCTCTGCTTTTCCTGAGAGGGTTATTAGGGCCGGGATAGTTATGTAAATTAAGACCCTTATATTTTCCGAGTTTGTTGCGCTTAATTCTTTTCCTTAATTTTACTCCGAGAGATTCGGAATCATTTATGCAAATGGAAGAGAATCCGAGCTGTATGCTGTCTCTAATGTTTTGGCCCCATCTTCTCGCGCAATCTCTCTTGCCCTTTCCCAAACGAACTTGGGGATATTTATGATTTACAGAGGGGATATTTATGGTGCGTAATTATTATGTTGGTCCTGTTTATTCCGTTAGGACTTCATCCTCACGCTTTTATTAATAAGAAATGGCAAACGAAACGGAATTCGTAAGCGTAGGAAGTTGATAAGGATTTAAAATATTTATTTTATAACACAAAAGAAGACTGACCCTCACACTCTGACATCTTATTTTAATAGTTCGATATTAATACCACAAAAAGGAATTGAGAACGCATGTTAAATTAGACCTATTTAAAGTATGATTCGATTAATGAACAATTAATTAATATGTGTAGTTTCACTTAGCTACTCAGATTATTGCATTTAACAGCCTCGGTCGTTCAAGTTCGAATACTGGTTAGGGCATGGTTGTGTGCGTGTTAAAAGATATGGCTTTATTCTATAAATGGTCATTCTTGGCCAGAATACACCCAATAAATAGAGATGAAATTATTATTAGTACAATAGGAAATTTGACGTTAATTTAATATGGCTTTCTCCCGAACGTTCTTGAAATACTTTTTTTGTGAAACAATTCATACCATTAGATAGTAGATGTAACATTAGTCTGTCATTTTGACCGTATTATTGAAGTAAGTTGTAAGTTTTTATTCATATATGCTGTTAGAAGCTTGAAGAAACAGGTAAAATATATTTCCAAAAATATATTTGAGCTAACAAGACCAGATTTTGGAGAAAAATCATTATCATCAAGGGAGAAAAGCACACAAAATAAACATAAATACACAATGAGGATGGGGCTATGACGCTCATGTTGATTAATCTGTTCTAAATGATGGATTTTCCTAACTATATGGATGCGATTTGAATGCTCTACTAAGATACTCATTATCATGTGTTAACGAAGATATAAATTCAATCACATAATTTTCTGTTATTTTTAACTGCATGTTCGTGCAAAGCAGGATATTGCATTCAATTTTAGAGCACCGAAACATATCCCTAGAGGAAAATTTCACAGCGTGTTAACCGCTAAACGGGTGACAGTGATGCCATCTACGAACAGGGAAAGATAATAGTGAAAGAATGGGTGAATGGGGAAATGGGAACTCCCCCTTGAGGCGGGGGGGCAGGTGTTAACATCCCCCACTAATTTACATTAGGGAGCGTGCGAAGGCGGAGGGGGGCCTCAACTCCACCTGTGCCGCCGCTAAACCTTTGCTCTATTGTAGTAAATCTCGCGTTCCTGCCCTCCCACCCGCCTCGAAAAGATAAAATACGGGATACATCATTTTAACCTCTTTCTTTCCTCCAAGTTACCAGTTGTAACTCTCCATATGTACAGCTCCTTGCAATTTCGAATTGTGCCTGCTTCGAAGTACGCTTTCCTTTACTTTATTGGTACGTCCGAAGAACATGTTTTTTGATACTTACGAAACGCGATGCTTTGCTAAATCGAGATATATCACTGACCGTTCTGCCAAACTTCGCTTCACTGTTTATGACTTTAGGTAGGACATTTATCATGTGCTTTGACATTGGTAATAATGGAGCAACTATATTAACTGTAGATAAAATTAACCTTGTAAATATGGGATTAAATGAGTGAAGAAATATTCTATACACAATGAGTGATAGAAATATACATCAAAAGCCTAAAAAGGTTCCCGCTGTCATATCTTAAGGAATGAAACATATTTCCATTTGTCTTATGTTGTCTTTCATGTACTTTTGTTACATTGTTGTTTATGGCTGTGACGACGTGAAAGCTACTGAGGCATGAGTGATGCTGAGCAGCGACACTAATTAAAGTTTCTCGTTATGGAATGCCAAGAAAAACGTTACTTGTAGAGTTATTGTGCCATTTTAAGTGTAAACGTCCCGCTTATAGCATTTTTGCTTGGTGAAGAATGCAAGGGCTAAGTCAGCTCAATCCTCATTCTGGCTAGTAAGCCTCATTCCCGTGTATTAGCTCTTGGTAGCTAATGTTAGAAGGGGTTACGAAAGACCAAATAGACTAAAGAGCAAAATCACATAATAATAGAAATAATATTTTAATTTATACCAAGCACAGAATCGCTTATACATAGATATATATTTCGTTTATTAAATTAAATCTGTTAAAGGTTATTGATCTTTTTTGTAACTGAATGAATTACTAGAGAAATAATTTATTATTCCAAACGGTTGAGAAATTCCATCAGATCAGTAACAAACTGAAGCATGTAAATTTATTCTAACGTTGATTAATTCTAAGAGGTTTAAACTTAGCTATTAGTACCATAGATTGTTGTAGTTTGTATGGAGGTGAATCCTATAATAGCAAGTAATAAAACCTATGTTTTGTAGTCGTGAATTGGAAGAGGTCCAGTATAAATCCGAGAGTTTCGTTAAGAATTGTCACAATAAGTTTGAAAGTGTTTCCAAGTTGCCTCTTGTTGGAATGTGTTGGGTAAAAAAGATGAATATTTAGTTTAAACTTGGTAAAATAGTTTAGAGTAAAACATTCTCGGAAACGCAGCAGATATTATACGTCCCCTTTGTGAACGTAAAATTGTTTTGATGTCTAATAGGCATATCTTCAAAGAAAAAATAAAATTATAATAATTTTTTATCGGAATAAAGATCTAAGAAACGATGCAATCGCCACTCGCTTTCAGGCGGCTCGCAGGGCATTTGTAATGATGTAAATGATACCTCATACAATACTTAGAAAATGAGATCAGCTATAGTTTCGTCAGTTCAGTTACATTAGCACATTCCAACCATTACTGGCCAACTAACGTTTTTCCATATTTCCAACCATACAGCTTTAAGTTGTTAATGTGCAGTGCAGCCCATTTATGAGCAGAAATTCTCTTGATATTGCTGAATTCTAAGATTTACGCTTCTACGACTCGTAAAAGCGATAAAATACGCGTTATTTGTATACTAAACCATGTCATGACACTATCATGGTCGTTGTACTACTCCAAGAACCTTGGAGCAGTTAATGTATGCAAAAATGTTTTAAAGTACGTTAAAAAGATGTTTGTTATGTTGTAAGTGCATTTATTGTTATATGTACCACTCCTTCCATCGTAAAGTTTTTTCTAAACTTAGTGCATTATTTAGGAATCAAATTTTTCGCTCTGTTCACTCTTTCTTAAACATTGATACATTTAATGGACTAGAGTGAAATTAATGAGTCTCACAGTTCATGTCGTGTTCTCCGTTTGTCTTGAATATTAGATTTATTTCGAGCACGCATCTCATACCCTATTCTCCTCCGAATACAGTCACCGCGCTGTTTCACTCAATTAGCATCCCATTGAGATCACACGAAGGCAGCTGCTTTACCGCCTCCTTCGCTCGAAACACCTGACCGGTACAATAGCCGAACGCAAATGCATCTGCCATATCATTTCTAGATTCTCGGCTTACTGAGAGACAAAAGATGCCACCCAAACGTAGTGTAAAACCCTGTCAGAACATTAAGTAGTTTATATTTTGAATACAGTGCAAAAGTGGAATGTGTAAAATAAATATTCCTATCAATAAAACGTTGCAAGTATTTCTATTTCTTTCCTATTCGGTTTGTTTTAGAGATTCGTCATGTTTCTCTATGGCACATGACGAATGGCTTTCATTAACAAAGAGTTAATTTAGTGAGTCAATTTCAAATATTTACGATAACAACTTTTATTAGACTATGGTGCTGGATTGATGAACAATCATGAACCAGGAGTTCATCGTCCTTTTAAGAAACAATAAATTATTTCAATACTACTCTTTACTCAAAAATCTTCAACGTTAATTTCTCACAGTATGGTGCTTATCTAATCTCAGCATTTTTTGACTATTCTACGATAATACTATAATATTTTGCTATAACATGAAACATTAAACAACAATATAATGATTTTTAATTAATATCCTGATAGTGTTTTTAATACGTAAAATTTCAAGTTTCATTCGCAGATGCCGTTATTTAATTCGGTATAATAGGTAGTTAGTTAAAAAGCAACATTTACTTTTCTATACACGAATATTTCCTTTATACCATTTTTCATTGATAATTGCGTCATAAATTGATTGAAATTCATACAATGACGGATCAATTCATTTGTATAGATTAGATTTACAATTCGACGCAATTATTCTGTCATTTTAAAGTAAAACTCTGTTTAAGCTACCATGAAAAGTTTAAATCTCCTTAGCTGTTCCCTTCGAAGCCTGGGTGAATAATCACCCCGCGTGGGATTCTCTCTTAGCATTGTCCATTCTTTTTCCTTCACGCGAATCCTTGCGTCGACGCACGCTCATTTAAATCCCAAAAAGGGTGCAAAATGACCCCTTTAAGCCCCTCATCACTTGACCGAAGGCGTCACGCTCTCAAGAGCACCACCTAGCGAGAGAAACATCACGGGCTATATTTTCTGAAGATGACCAACTGACCCCTATTCATATGGGGCTGAGTGATGATACGCCTTCTTTTATGCCGCGTTGCCGAGCAATTTATGGAGGTAGAGCGATTTTTAACGGAGCTTAACGGACGACCTTAGACTAACGAAATATCTCAGATAATTTTTCTCTCACTAGGAGAGTATGTCCTGTCTAGTGGGATTCTAGAGAATACTGTTTATATTTTTAGACGATTAGTCTTAAGCATATGTTGTAATAAACGCTTGGTTATCCATAAAACTGAAATATTTGAATTATCCAACTATTCCTCAACATTCTTCTCATTGCTATTTGCGTTTGGGGCGGCGTTCACTTCCTTCTCTGAAATACTTAGTAACTCTAAAGTTTGAATGATATATAAAATCCAGCTATGACAGTACAGCTTAAGTACTTATATAATATTAAACAAATTCATTTTCCTCTTCGAATGAGGCGTTTTCAACACTCGCTTACTCACTCACACTATTATTATTATTTACTTTAGAAGAGATTTCTCTTGTGTTCTTAGGATATAATACGAGTCTAGTATTTCGTAGTTTCCGTAAATTTGTCACAAATAGTTGCAGAATATTTTAAGGGAAAATTTTCGAAAGTCGTGTTATCATTAGAATTTTTACCCTCGCCTCATTCTGTAGTTATGACATCGCAAGAAAGTCAAAATAAGATAAAAGATCGTCCATATTTTATAACGTTTTTTCAAAATAAAGGTCACTTATGCCACTTAAATTATGACGACAAATTTACGCAAATTATTGTATTCTATTTTAAGAATAAAGATTTATTCGCGGCAATGTCTACCTTACGTAATGTAATATTTTACTAAATGTAAAAATTCGATGGTTTACAGTAAGAAAACATAAACTTTTAAGAAACATTCTAATATCAATATAAAACTAATAAGCTTCTTAATATAAAAATTATAAACTGATTTAAGTTCTGAATGATTTTGTTTCAAGGTTGGACAGAAATAGTAATGAAGTTGGATTAGAATGATTTTTTATCGTTGGAAAAATCTAAAGAAACTACATGATAAAAAAATTCCATCTAAATTACCGAAATATCTCAATTTTTAAAAATTTAAGTGTTTCTATGGATACGAATAAAACGGCACTCTAAACAATGGTGTTCTCGTGAGGAATTCTAATTGAAATTGGGTGTTAAACCCTCCACCTCCGTTTAAAGTGGCGAGAGATTTTTATGAGAACAAGCACGTCCACCCCTAACTCTGGACCAAGACGAAAGGGTGTAATACCGCGACGTCCGTTTCTGGAGTGACCGCCTGCATGAATATACGCGAGAACCCGAGGCTGGGGTAATGTCCGTTTTTTCCCGAGAGGGAAGTGAATTATCGTGCGCGTGAGGGTCTGTTCATCAGTTGATGATTGTTTCATCTCTCTCGGTATTTACTTTTCATTCTCTTTTGGTCCACAAATGTGTAATTGGTGTTTCTCTAGTGGACGTCGATGAAGGCGCTAAAGTTGCTTGGCTGCACTTGATAAGGTGAACTCATTCCTCATAAATCAAACAATTTTTCTGCAACGTGCATAAAAGCTTTGTCTAGAGGATTTGCTTAAACTCGTTATATAATTGTCAATTCATCGCGTTGGCTTTGATCAAGCAATAATTCTTCGAACTTGTCAATCTGTTAGTTCGCCTTTTGTTGCAGTTTTCCCGGAACTTTGAGGGATCCGATTTATCCGGTAGCCATCAGATGACATGAGCTTGAAATTTTCATATCTCATCATGTCGATCAGACAACTTTCGAAACTAAATCTAAGTACTATTTACTCGCAGCTTACATTACTTGTATGTAAATAGAATATCAAGCTAAACAATCCGCATTTTAGAGATCCCAAGACGATGTAAAATATTTATATTGTACTTAAAATAATCAATTTCTAATTAAAAAGCCAATAACAAATAAATACATTATGTACTACACGAACTCGCATTGACATTTCTTTGCAATTATTTTGCATCCTTTCCGGTGCTATTTTACTCAGTCCATTTCACTATTCAAGTGAAAACGGAGACCAAGAAAAATAATCACTTTTATGATTTTAAGTGAAAACAACCTAAGTAAGCCAAAATTTAGCCAGATGTTGATCATATTACGGAATGTCTAAATTAATAAGGTTATTAAACATTTTTTAACCTTTTACAGGGATAGAAGGTTTTCTTCTACCACTGAAAATGATAGCGTGGCAATTGAAATGTTCATTGGATGATTCCTAAAAGGCCGGTTTTCCGGGACTTACCGTTGTTTCCAGAACCTACGGCAACGCAGGTATGGAACGCTGATAAAGATCGCTGTGTTTTTAGACCTCTTGATTCATAGAAAGCTGTGTTCCAATTTCTTTCCTTTTCTATCTCCGAATATCGTTAATATTTACTTTCCTATCTTTCTCTTTATAGATTTGAGACACTTCTAGAGGTAGTAATTGTAGTAGTTTATACCAATAAAACTATGGCAATTCGCGTCACATTTTTAAATCGATAGTATTTTCGTATGAAATATCCTGGCTTATCTCTCTTTATCCAGAAAGTAACGAATTTTGATTTAGTAAATGTTTATAAAAATAAAATACTAAGTGCATTATATGTGTTTATTAAAAGAAAATACTCTTCCAACGAATGAATTCAACTGATTGGCGAGTAACTTTTTGGTATTCCATGACTGTAGAAATATAACAGGACCACTTTCCTTTTGGTAAACTAAATCCTGTTTTCATTGTATTATAAATTTTTGCTAAGTCGATTCAATAAAACTATGATCTAGATAACCAAATGAAAAGTGGTTTATGATTAATTTCTACTCTTCCAAAGTTTGCATATTTTGAAATTTCATCTCCATAGATTGTATAAGCAAATTCTGGATTTTGGATCTCAAATCCGCATCCTAGCTTCAGTGAAATCATGCTATTGGGTTCGATTCCCGGAGGGATCGAATGTGCGAAATGAGCTGTCAATGGTTTTTAAAAAATACTGCTACTGCAAATTATGCTACTCCTTTACCTATCAGCCACTTTTTAGCTAGCGATAAATGTTTAGAAAACGGAAAAAAGTTTTTTTGTATCCAAAGCGATCATATTAATAATAATAATAAATCGTCTTTATTTGGGCGAGATTGAGACTTAAAAGTCTCTTCTTCCATCCAACCCATCGTCATTAAGTATAAAATAAGAAGTAGAAAGAATTAGAAGAATTGTGGAGGTAAAAAACCTAAGAGATTCTTAGGAAAAAAAATCCACTGCAGGAAAACACCCACAAGGAAGGGGGGTGTGAAAAACCTGGCAAACCTACCAATAGTAATAGCAGAAAGATAAGAAAAGAGAAAAACATTCAAAAATTATTTAATATCATATTAAGGAGAACTCGTTACTAAATCAATTTATTCAAATTTTTACTTAAGTAAGTCTGTTATGTAAGTTTATTTATTATTAATTTCAAATCATTAGGGAACATTATATAAGCATGAAACGTCAATAGGATGTGTTTGAATCACAAAACACTTCCAAAAGCTAGTTCGTCCGACTGAAATTGTGGGTTTTAGTATGTCCCTGGTATTCGTGAAATCTATACTACTTCTGTACATTCATTAGTTTCATGCTGCGGTTGCCAGCCTAATTATCCCATACACTTTCAAAAACATATAGGTACAGCATATGCATATTTATGCAAAAAGCCTCCTTTAGTTTCTCTCCATCACCAGAAAATACACAATTCTCAAATATTCTTTATTTTATATCGTGTTAGGTCCTGTTGTTTACTCGACGGTGACTCAGGCGAGCAATCACAATATATACGATTCTGATCCGATTCCGTGCGCTTCAAAAGTTTTAAATATCGGTCCGTCTTTTCGACAGATCCAAAACACTTCTTTCGTATCTTCTGCGTGACTTAAGCGCGGTGCGTGCGGTTCAGCCATTCGGATGTTTCTCTCCTCGAATTCTCATCCAAATACTTTCACCCCAATCTCTCCCTCGCCACTTCCTTATCCCACTTCTCCCCTTTCCTTCCTTCCTTCCTCCAAGCACCTCTCTCTCTATCTGTCCATCCCTCACTTATTCCCTCCCCAAAAATGCTTCTCATAACGCCGTCCAGCCTCGGAGATAAACAAGGCTGTTGGGCTATCTGGAAAAAATGGCGATACCTTTCACGGCTTTATCTCCTTTTTATCGTATCACAGCTAGGGAATACGAAGTACTCGGATTTTCAAATATTCACGAAATCCATTAACAATTTTTAAAATACCTTGGTACACGGGCGCAAGAATTCTCCAAGAATTACTTGATAAAAATCAGTAACGTCTTAAAAAGCTTTCAATGTAATTTACGGCAGATAAAATATGTTACCATTTTAACTCTCAATTGATTTAATTTATTAATAATATTTTAAAAATTCGATTTGAGTAGCTTCAGATCTTATAAATAAAGTTGAAAATATTTAAAGAATTTTTACAACAAATATTTTCGCATTACCGATAATCTTTCTTTATCTCTCTCTCAATGTTTTCGATTAAGTTTAGTTTAGTTCCTTTCGTTCGAATCTTTGAACCATAATAAGAGGCGTGCAGTCGAATTAACATCTTTTTCTAAACTACAACTAAAAATAATTTATCATTAACTAACTTTTGTAATGCTACTTATCTTAAAAACAGGTATCGAAACACAACATTTCAAATTATGGACAGCACTAACTTAACGTTAAATTAGTTTGTGTACGGAGCACTGATGTGTTTGAGATTGGATATTGAGTTCTTTAATGGAAAATTCATAAATTTGTTATATTAAGGTAAAATAACATAATTAAAAATATAAAAGATAAAGACTGATATTGTAACATAACCTATGACGCAACTACTTAAATATATATTTTTCACAATCACAGATCACACAAGTTCGAAATTCATTTATATCCTGCATTTTAGTCAAATTCTCCAACTTTCCTTTATTTCTATGTTCCTCTTTTTATATTCATAGAGCTCTGAACAAACGGCTGTGAATTTCATCTATTTCTGCACAAGCAACTTACAAGAAGTAAGTCCTCGCTAGAATTTACTGCGAAAGTGTTTCTATCGATCCATGAAGTGTATAAAAAACAAGCATTAATTAGCGTTGCCATTGTGTTTTCAGTTTGCCTCTCTTTATCTTAAAAAGGATGAGTAATTTCCAACCTCATATTTTGGATCGTAATTTGCATAGGTAGTTAGATTAACTGCCCGAGAAGTGAAAGACCTGGGTTTGAGTCCCAGTCATGTCTCTATTTTCACTTCTAGATGTCCTTCGGGTTGTAATATTTAAGTTTATACAAAACATTTATGTGTTTATCTGGTTTAATTTCTAACGTTATTATAATAAATTCCGTTGTACGTAGGAATATGAATGTAAGTGCCAACTAAAATTAAAATAAGTTTTACATGATGGCTTATGTCTAGGCTAGAAAAACCTGACATATCTACGCACGTTTGAAATTAGGTATTGCATAAAGGGGTCTATATAACTGAAAATATTTTCATCTGATTTCTTCAATGTTAGGTTTGGAAGCATGCGTTTGATTACCGCCTGAAAGTTTCGAAAGCCTGCGAATGGTGACTCCTCCGGGGGTGAACTCACGAAGAGTAGAAACGACCACAGCAATCGCCGGGGCGTCGAACTCCAGCAATGACAAAATTAGATCCATTCCAGAGATTTTCGTAAAGTTGTTTTTCTTGATTCGCTTTCTCGGACTCCTCAAAAACATCATTGTTCGAATCCTTCCCCCGATAGGGCTCTTTTACTACCGCTCCCTCGCAGTTAATTCTCTCTTCGGAGAGAGATCCAAAGAGAGAGAAAGAAGGGCGCGTGCGCACGGGGATGATACATCACGTGCTCCTTCGTATTCCCTTCGGGTTGGCAGACACTGCGCCATGCCAGGCCCCTTTCCGCCCCTCCCCATTTGCCTCCCCCACTCCGCCCCCTCGCTCGCATTCTCTCTCGCTAAACCCTAGCCATATTTATTACTCCTTCACCTCTCACAAAAATTTCCTCGTCACCCGTTCGCCGTAAAAAGCCCAATAAAAATGATTATTTTCCCCCAAAAAAGTGTTTATCTTTTTCAAATTGGACGGGATATACGTCAAGCGAGATAAAAATGGAAATTCGGGGGTCCATGTTGGACTTTGTTTTCCTTTTCGACTATCATTTTCTCTCTTCGTCTTTCGTTCGTTTACTTTCCTTCAGTAGTAAAAATAGACCCGTTTTCACTCGTACGGTTGCGATATAGTCATAGTGCTGGAAGGAGCGATTCTCTCGGATGAGGCGTTCAATGAAGATTACAGGCAAAGTTCCCCAGAGAATATCTTTTCTTTTCATGGCGTATTGGAAACTTCTTTGCACTTGGATAGCTCTACGTTCAAATTTTTCGATAGAATCGTCTGACCCATCAGAAGAAGACTCTTAGGTTAATGTCATGTAAAATTATGGCGTATTCATAAAAAAGACTGAATTTTTTGCTGTCGTGTCGCTGCTTTATTTTTAATCGGTTTCTCAAATATATGAAGAAATGTCATGTACTTTCAAGTAGATTTGCACGTTAAGTCTAATCAGTCTAATCAGCTCGGGAAAAGATTTTTCCGTTTCCTATTATGTTATCTTCCTGTCCGTGTTGATTATTTTCAGTTCCGTTATAAAAATACTCGTATCTAGAAGCAGGATAAAAAATCGGTGATTCTATTACAGCTTTACCGTTCCTAAGGCTCTTATATTCCTTGTATAATCTAAGGAGCTACCATTATTATGAGAGAACACAAAATTTCTTGGTCTGTAGAAAATCTTTTCGGTATTTTGAGAATAAAGAGACTAATAATTTGTAACTATGAGGATACCAGTATCATTATTCAACACAGAATTTCACCGTCTTGAAAGAAAAACCTAATGGACTCAACGAACTCCTAGTATAACGATAAGCTACCAAATCGTGTTGGTTGCTCCCGGCCAATTACCTCGCACGATATTCCCCGATCTGCCGTAGTTAATACCCCCCAGGATGTATCACACTCGAATTGAGGCAATGGAAACTCACCGTGAACATTCTATCCTCGAATAGGTCCCATTCGTCAGGTGAGGAGGAGGACGCGTGCGAGGCGAGAGGGGGAGGGGAGGGCACGAGAGAGGGCAGGCGCACCTCTCCCCTCCCCTGCGAAGGGAGGTGGGAAAGAGAGAGAGAGGAACGAACCACTTGGCCAGCGATTTCCGCCGAATGATCATCCACCTCCGCATTAGACCGCCGAAACGTCGCAGTCAGTGCCACGGCTGAACATCCTCGGCCTTCCAGTTCCTCCAACACTTTCTTCGGAAAAAGGAGCAAAAACGCCGAACCCTTTCCCTCCTTCGGAGATCGACCACCCGCGCACTCACACGCACGCACATACACACCCTTCCACTCACTTAAACCACGTCGAAATAAAAAAGGCCTTTCCCCCATCGCCCCGCCCTCTTCCCACCCTTCCCACCTCCGTGAGGTTTTAATTCCCTACGGGGGAGGGCGATCAAATCTATCCCGGACGCGGTTGCGGAAGGAAGAATCGAAGGAAGGACAGCGAGGAGAGAGGAAGGGAGTCTTCCATTCGGGTGGCACGTGAAAACACGCTTTCGGCGGTGAGTGGCGCGTTTTTCGGGGTGCTCTTCTGGGAGAGGGAAAAAAGTGTTGTATCGGAGGTATAGATTGCTATCGGAGATAACGATCTTTCCTCTTCCGTCGCCTAATAAACCCTTGGAAGTTCCTGTCGGAGAAAAAGTGAGTCCTGTTTTTGTCGGTTACCGCGCCGGTTGAGCCACGGAAGAAAGTCGTCGATGATTTGCCGTTTTCCGAACTTAAATGCGGAAATCTTTGGCTAATCTGTAAGAACTTGGAACTCGTCGTCGGCTCCATGAATATTGTGCTCGTTCCGGAGGTTCCTGGAGAGAGTGTCCTCGGTCGTTGTTAAGCTGTCCGGTAACGGAGTTGAGGTTGTCGTCCGGTTTCGAGGTGGAGATCATCTCTTCGTTCGTCGTTTTCTCTTCCCTGGAGAAGATCAGATATATCGAGGTGAGTTGTTCAAATATCTTTCGTTAAGTGTCGGCAGTGTTGGGGGGCGGGGCCGTATTGTGGGAGAGATTTCTCCTGGGGGAGTCTCTTTTCTTCTGGTTGCCATTTACTCTATTCATGTTGTCCTCTAAAATTTATTCTTCGATTGTTTTAGCACGGATTAGTGCGTATAATTTTCTGCATGCCATATGGTTTAAGTACTTTAAATTTATCGTACATAGAAATGTTGTTATTTAGATGCTCAATAGGCTATTACGATGAGAGCAAGCATTTGTATTGTTTTATGGTTCAATATTCCATATCACTTGTTGTACGTAGCAATATTTGGCGTGTTCTTACCTTATAGAAATTGGCAATCTATGTGTGAGTAGTTTTTAATGATTTGCTGATTCAGCTTGTTTACTAAACCGTTCAATTCCAATGTGAGAAGCAGCTGAATAAATCAATGTAATAGGCTTATAAAATTGTATAAAATTCAATTTTAAGTAAAGATGACAGGAATAGCTCTAATCGTATGAATAGTAAACTTTCTAAATTATAAAAAAGTTTCTAACATTTCCTTGATTGTAAACATGATACTTAAATTGTGATAGAGATTCAGAAGAATTCTTTATTTGCTGGTCTATAATTTAGGATGGAGATATTACTTCAATAAAATAGTTCCTTGAAAACACCATCACTGTTATTGATGATAGAAACAGAAACACCAGTCTGTCTCCATTAGTTAGCCTTTAATTATCAAATAAATATCATTCATTAGGTTGTAAGCAAAATTTAGTAAACAGAACATTCATTCAATCGTTTTATCAAAATATAAACAGACATCCAAATCAAAAATCCTTAAAAGCAAACCATAAATATTACATGAAAGCTTTAGTTTGTAATTTCCTTTTCTCAGCATTCAAAAGTAGCCACATATACTTTCTTACTTGTAAAATTTTGAAATTTGCACGTCAGCCTTCCAAAAGGATATTTAATTTTAATTGTTCAGATTTAGTTAATTTTATGCTTTGGATAAGAAAATTTTCTATTGCCTAGATATGGGGAAGACTTCATTCTGATAGACAGCTCTAATACAATTTGGGGTAAGGATGAATAAAACCTATAGAAATAAAACGTTATGAATGGTTTTTTCTTCTAAATTGGCTGTAGAATGTGACGATAAAATGAGCATTGCAACTCTGGTTCCAAATAAGACCTTGTTCCACTTAAGAAATTCGTATGAGCGGAATCATCGCTTTTTTCCAACGGTTAATCGAGATTTCCACGTTTTGTAAATACCAGAATAACAACTGACAAACCTCTGTCAGAACGCTAAGCATTCTCGGAAAACATCCTCATTCTGTAAAGAGAGAATAACTCCTCTTTTCATACACGCGCGCCTTATCGAACCCGTTGCCATTGTCTTAGCGTCACAAAAGCCTTTTTGCCACGAGTTTCACTCCGCTCATTTTTTTCTGCAGAACATAAATATATCACATTCTCTCCTCTTCGACATTTCATTGTGAGGCCGAGAGCCGCTCCTTCGGATGAAAAGGGAGCACGGGGAGCGGGCCGTGTCGAAAGCGGAGCTACATTCGTCCGGCACGCTCTGCTCCCGGCGCGGCGTTCCTTTCTGGGGCCGCGTGTCGTCACACAGCGTGCCATTGTGGGCCGCGTGCCATTCCCCTCCATTGAAAATCAAGTGAGAAGACACCCATGTCGATCCCCCGCGTATTCATTGCCGTCACGGTTAAACGGAGAAAAAGGCTGAGCGCCGATAAGATTCCCCTTTTGTGAAGACCAAACAAGGGAGCTTCGCGGGTTTAATTGAGTGAGCTTCTCCCGCAGATGACTAGGGTCGTTGGTTTGTTGTTCCACATCCATTATCGCTCCGTGTTTGATGCTTTGGTGTTTACTGGTGGTGGTTTTGGGACTTGAGTGCTTGTGGGTTGTTTTCGATTGTAGAATATTTTGATTATTTTAGTGTTCTTTTCGTTGGAAATTTTGAAGTGCGAATAGAAAAGGTTTACTAGATAAAAGTCGACCCACTCTGTAAGTGCATTGACCCGAATTTTGAGCGAATCAATCGGATGTACAAGTTTCAATGTTTTGACGTGAACTTTTTGATACCTCTTCATGGTAAAAGAACAAGGAAAATAACTTTCGATATCACAGAATTGTTAATAGCACGAAATAGGTTTCATCGCATAGCATCATCATCAGGTACATCAAAAAGTATTCTCTCAAATCACTATATATTGAATGCTAATTTTTCATGTACGTGATGATGATGTTATGCGTTGAAACTGAGGTTTTGTTGTTAAAAATTCTCTATCATCGAGTTATAAGTTGTTTTCATTCCTCTTTCAGTGGGATGTCAAGTAATTATTACACTAAACTTTTCGGTCTGAAAACATAGTATTACAGAAATTACTTATCAATTGGACTAAATAGCCCTATATTACAACTAGCAGCTCACTGAGAGTGAAAAATTCCACATTTATTTTGGTTTAAATCCAGCTTTCCGTCTACACTAAGCCCGGAGATCGGCACGCTGTTCCCTCAGAAGCGTCGTGTGATATTGCGGGTTCTCACCGGGATGCGCGTTTGGCTCTTCGAGTTAGATTTCACGTCATACGAAAGGCTATTCGTTTTTGATCTGTTTTAATAACTTTTCAATATGTAGCTTACTTTTCCTGCATCCGGCATTTTAAATTCGATTTTTACAACTGAAATCGTATGTCTATATCCAGTATCCAGGATTCCACGTTTTAGTCTTTGATTCATATAACCTGTGATTATTATCAACTAATGAGATTTTTACTGAGACCTATTTACGAGATGTAATCATGCTATTCTGTTTATTATTTTTAACTTACCCTCTATCACATTCTTGACCATTTGAAGTATTTTTTCTCAAATATCCTACATTTAATAGCAAATTTCTCGATGCACACATTTCACAGAATTTCTCTATATCTTAGAGATATATTGAATTTTAGTGTTTAGTATTTCGTTGTTTTTGATGCATTTATATTTAAAATACTTGGATACAAGAAAAACAGCGACAGATGCATATTTTCATTCTTCAATAATCGGAGAGGATGCTTAAAACATTTTATGCACATTAAAAGTCATTCTCACCATTAATTCTATATTAGATAGCTATTTTAATCGGGGTTTTGTGAAATTAATATTCTTATGTAAGAGTTATTAAGAAAGTTTTTGCAAAGGAAGAAATGGGGATAAGAATTCATTCTACTCTTATAAATTATCCGTCCATATATTATAAATAAATCTAACTTGGGTGTCAGCTTAACAAAGCGGAGATTTAGCCATTGTCTAACGCACTTAGTGTCTATTTATCGTGAACAGCATACTTAATATAGATGGAAAACACGGAATATTCTGAATGTTTTTATGTCACTGGATAAGTTTCGATCATTTATAGATTAGTGGAAAATGTATGAACCATTACTATTCCTGAAAATGATTATAAAATGTTGTTGTTACCTTTGTTTCTTATAGTATTCTTAATGATTTTACCAAAACATTATGGACCAAAGCCCTCGCGAATCCTTCATATTTAATAAATTTTTATAGGAATTTTTGAGATGTGCGAACTTTGCAGTTGATATTAGTTATGATTTGTTTTTATGTATGTTTGTTTTGAGTAGATTATTGTTAAATAATGAAATAATAGTAACGTTCGTAAGAAATGATATTTATAGTTTTAAATATATTGAATCTATAATATTTTAAAATAAAATAATATATTTTAGATCAGAAAACATTTTCAAATATTCATACTTTGTGGAAGATATTTCTATAATCGTGGAGTGAAGCAAATGTTCCATATTTTCTATTAAATTTCTGATAGATGCTCTTATATTTATTCTGCACACCGATCATAAATACTTTCCATTTTCAATTAGTCAATCTAAGCTCTATCCACAGATAGTTTATCTTACGCATAAATAACTTAGTCTATGCATAGCTCTAACTCAAGTCAACATTATTCTTTCTCAAATTATGTGATCAATCTCCTCAGCTCTTAATGTAAATTTTTGTAGTTAGCTCTCCGAGGTGCCATTTTCATTTTTGAAGTATCTAGTTTGTTTTATAAACATCACTTTATTAAATACGGGCATTCGTACGCATTCGTATCCATACAGCATTCTATTCACTCATTAACTTCAAGTTCCTAATCAATGCGTCTAAAAAAAATCGGGCGATATTTTTTTTATTTTCTTGCAATCACTTTCATCCGCTTTTCTGTTTATTACCATATATTCTCGACACACGCACACTCGGCCATCCGAGTCTCGCCGTTGGCCGACTTAGGATAGGGCATTCGTACGAGGGGTTCCACGTTACTTTCAAAACTATTTTCTACCCTCATCTGTGAACACATTTGAATGCTTATGAGTAGGTCTATGTATGAATACATACAGAGTGTTTATCTATCCTTTCGTAGATAATAAACAAATTGATATCTTACAGTGAAATTCCAGAATATCAATCGGTAGCAATTCATTCACTCAATAGGAATTGATTGTGCCTACTAGAAAATACCATATATTTCTTGATTATTTCTTTTGAACGATGACTTATCGAGTTATGACGTTTACTTCTAATTAATTCTTTCTATTTCTACAAGGTAACTAATTCCGCGTGAATAGACTGATATTACCTTTCTGTCACGTAAAATATCAAAAACCCACTTAAATAAAATGTACGAAGAATTACAATGATTTTATATATCTAAGACGTTCTTTATATAGATTTTCATAGAAAGATAGAAAAATGAAACAAATAAAGTTAGTATAGGCGTTGCTGAAACGAAATTAACGTTCCTGCTCTTTCAGATTCGGTTATGCATTCATTCAGATATAAGTAGAGTTACTTATTTTAAGTGTTCCTCGGCCATATCAAGATATAAACTCTAGTAAGGATTTATAACTTTGTTTAGATAATCTATTCTTAAGAATCACTTGTCATTTCCCATGGAAGCAAACTCACGAAAACAATGCTCTTCATAGGTCAAAATGAACGATATCATGAAAACAAATAACTTCTCATAATTGTGGACGATATAAGAATTTCATCTCATTTTGTTTAGTATTTCGCATCTTTAGTTTCAGTTAGATTTTAAAATTCATTTGTTGATTATCGGAAGTATAAAATAAAATATTGATAAAATGTGAACTAAAATGTCAAGAATTACTTGAAGTACAATGATAACAATATATTTAATGGATGATGTTTCTATAGTCGTAAGAAACACTAAAAGTATAGCTCAGTGTATTCATTGACATTCTTCGCTAAAAATAATCTCAATTTTTTTCTGTCTACTAATCTTCGAAATCTTTCATCTCTCTTAATGGGACTCTTCTGGGCGTCCAAGGTTGGTTGGATTTCACAGCGATTGTTGAAATGAATAGTTACATTCCTATGCGCCCACGTACTTGGTTGATATAAATTATACGTCAATACGATTGTCTATTTTTATTTTAATGTGGATATGTCCGAAACATCCTGATATGCTTTTTTAAAAAAATATTGACAATGTAATCAATGTGTATAGGCCGCAACTTAATATTACAAAATTTGAAATGAAGGTACTCCGTGATTTCTCCCTAACGTTTTTATTTTATGACTGATGTCGGACTATATAGCGGCCATCTCTATTAAGGGCTATGGATATATAGGCCAAAAACAGGTCATAAGATAAAAATCGTGGTGGAAATCAGAAACTACTGAACCTGAGTTTTTGTTCTTGAAAGGCAATAACGTTATGTATCCATTATTTACTGAAACGTAGTGAAAAAAGGTGTTATTATAGTTCAAACGATTGTGCTAATTACAAATATCTGTATTTGTATATGTTTATGTATTTAGTGAAATATTATGTACAACTCAATATGGTAAACTTAAAAATAATACAGCACCAGTAGAGAGTAACGAATTCAGAAGAAAGAAAACCTCTAGTTGACATCTATAAATTCTCTATGTTTTTTCTCAATATGTCCGTAGAGTGACTTATTCAGCTTATTGATCGAGAGCTTGTGCAATACGCATTCAACGCCATGTCGTCATTGCCCTCTTCTCTTTCCGAACACATTTTCTTAATAATATTTATTTCCTATTTCACCTTCCTCAGGGAGCGTCTTTTATTTTTCCAATTTTCGGCCGAGACAAATGCTTAGACCGAGTCCGTGGGCAGATTGATTCCGTTTCGAACAGGAAGAGGCCGACTCCATCATCGGCCACCGCCGCTTCCTCTCTCTTCCATACATCGATACTGCCCACTTTCTCCCTCCCCTTCCTCATTTTCCATCTTCCACACTTATTTTATTTTTCCTGTCTCACTCATATTTCATCCCTCGCTCTAAGGGAATCAGACTTCGGCTTCGGAGGTTCGAGTCCCGGATTCTCCCGGTTTCTTTTAACTCCTCAAGCCCCGACGAGGTTTATTCTCGTCTGCTTTTTCGTCATCGCGTATTCTGCTCTCGGAAATAAAAAACCATAAATAAATTCCATTCAAGATATAGATCTGAAACCAGCTATAAATGAAAATTTCAACATTTATCTCTTTGTTATGACAAATAAAATTATAATTAATATATAATATACATAATAAAATAAATGAAATATATATTTATTTATTAATGAAAACTAAAAATAGGCACAAGGCCAGGTGCTAGTCATATCGTGGGGGGGAGGAAATACATTGATAAATTGGACTGTACTTAAAAATTTCACTGAAGTTTTCTTTAAATTAAATAGCGTGTAGTTTATATTCATACTAATAATATCAAAAGTAACTAAAGGAAAAACTAGGAATATATATTGCATTGATGGGGACTATTAGAAGTTTTTTTAATTATCAAGGGTAAAAATTCTGAATAAACTAGAAACTAAAGCAAATGTTTTTGAATCATTATTTAACAGAACGGAAGTCAAAAGATCGCTTCCTATCCAGGGTTTGAGGTATGATGAGGAATATAAATCGAAAAGAATTATCTCTCTAAGCTAATTATATCCTTATATATTCCCCCAGTGTTGCTCGATCTTTTGAAGCCCTTATAAAGTAGGCTATCTGATTGAACTTGTAATTATTTAATTTCCTTCCTTAAAAAAAATGCTATATCCGCTGGTTTTGAATGTACTCCGGGCCTTGAGAATTTAGCCCAATCCTCCATATCCCTGTTGAAACCTCATGCCAGATGAACTATGTGTTTGAGGGATTTCACGTCTTTGACTGCAAAGATTTCCTAAATATAGTATGATACTGGTACATAATGGATCAATTGGCTAGAATACCCGCACGAGAAGTAGAAGATCTTGGTTTGAGTCCCAGCCTTCTTCTTCACCTCCTTCACATACATCTAATGCCTGTATTTGCTCTCCATGCAAAGTTACTCCTGAACACCGTCCATCAATTTTTATGTCACTCAATCGAAATTGGTTTCATCGTTTCTCCACTTACCTATTTTACACTAATGGTTATCTCGATTTTGCACTCTACTGTTAGGATAATGGATGAAAGTTACATGGGAAGTTACTATTTTCTCATTATTTAGCATATTTGCGATAAGAGATGAGTTTATAATAAATAAAGATCTTTAGCTACAAGCTACACTAATCATTTGTCATCAATCAATTGTTATTAGGTCTTTAAAATGTAGAATAAAAGATTTTGATTTCTGTATTAGTTTTTGTAGCGCTTCGGTATTATTTGATGTCAAATTGTTTCAACAAATTACAATTATAAATTTTCAGTTTTCCGAAAGCATCGTGATTACTCAAGTTCTGGACTTAAAATTAAATCACGAACTTAACGTCCCGTCCCTTTTTCATCAATGATGGCTGCATAAATATGTATAAGCAGTTCAAATACCTGGTGGTTACATCTCCTGCTACACGCCAAAAGGCGGCATTTAGGGTTTCAATGTAGATATAAACGATATAGCACAACATTTCACAATCATTATTTCTCAAGGTTTCCTTTCTTTATAAAATAAAAGCTATATTACTGAAAATTCAGGGCAGTGAAAAAGTTTATAATTTACTTAAAGCTCCAAACAATGAATCACGTTTTATTCTTCACGTGAAATACTCAACGATAAAACGCACGTTATAAGAATTTCGGGTCTCTGACTGTGTATTTATGTAGATCTTTCCGTTTTAAAACGTCTTTATATTCCTATAAGTGGACGCCATGGCTGTGCATCATCTTCTTCATCCTCCCTCGGCTTGGCATCTTGCCCTTCCGAAATGTGCGGGGGGTGGAATAAGTTTAGGGCGCACCCTTCAAGAAAGAGAGCATCTCAACCACAACGGTATTTGACCCCTTCGAAAGACTCGCACTGCTTTAAGAAAGACGTTTATAAGAAATTCCAAAACGCCTCGTTCGCAAAATTTACTAAGTAGTTTTTCCTTCAACCTGTTCGCCACATTACGTAAGCAGCGTATGTATGTATAAGATATTCATCGCTTGAACAATAAAAGGGACTCTGATTTAAGGACTATTTCTCCTGTGTATTTTTTAAGAAGAACGTCTTATGCGAAAGAGAGGGAGAGCAGTCGGAAAGAGCGTTCTCGAAGACGTTTTCTGTTGGTCGACGATCCGTGTAGGACTGATAGAGCCCCCAGCTGACCTTTCTCAATTCCTCGGTTCCGTTTCTCTCCCACAGATGTCTCTTGACAGAATACTCTGCCCTCAGGAAAAATCTCCAGATTGGTCCTTCTATTCGACCGAGAAGTTAAGGTCAAATTTTTTGTCGGATTCCAAGGAAAGGATTTATCTCAACTCTCCGGAATACTCTCCACAATCGAAAATGTTGCATATTTGTTCGTTAAATTTCAGTTAATAAAAAACACAACTAATGGGTAGTTAGTTAAGTTTATTTAGAGATCGTTTTATTTGTCAAATACAATACGTAAGTATGATCTGTGACAATTAATATAATAAGTATATAGTACTTAGAATCGTTCGCAAAGAATGTTATCACTGGATTTTTTCAATCGGTTAGTCAAAGAAAGAAGCGTGTCAAGAAAAGAAACATTAGGAAGAACTGTATTGCCAAGTATATTTTATTTAAGAGCGCGATTAAATTAAATTTTACTTAATTCAATCCTAATCCAACGTCAGTTTAGTAACATTATTCGGAAAGAAGTGGAATTTTGTTTGTAATATTTTTAAAAGTGCGTCGGCTAAGATCATTTCGCACAAATGGGCTCCCACCAAGAATCGAACCCAGGATAACTTCCATCAAAGAGGAACGCGCTCCACTCCTGGCTATCCCGGATCCCTTTTTCTATAAATATTGCCACTTCTTCTGGTATTTGAAGCCTTTTCTAATTGGCTATTCCGGAATTCTTATATTATAGCTATAAACATGTATAGGTTGTAGTTATTGATGTTGAAGTTTACAAGTGTACAAGTTTACAGTGAAAAAAGAAGTTTAATACTTTTAAATAGGGTTTTTAAGTAATGATATCAAATATAAAATAGAAAACTCCACTAGCCACAATTCACCGAGATAAATAAACTGAATTAGAAACTTACCTCGGGGTGGTTCCGCTGCTGCCTGCAGTGAGTCCAGCGTCGCAGGGGAAGCACCTGTATCTAAAACACTATAAACGTATTTCGGAATCTATGGTTCCATCTTCAGTAGATCTGTGGACTGAATATGTCACGTGAGTGTCGTAGTATTTACGGCTACGTAGTTACAGCTAGTGGAGTTTTCTATTTTGTTTTTGATATCATACTAACAGCCGTGTCTCCTTCATTCCTTTTCATTCTCTTTAAGTAGTGTAAACCGATCTGTGGATTGAGTTATAGTTATACACAGGGATATTTCAAGAAGTCTTACACCAACTTCATTCGTTAGAGGCTTAAAGTCTCCAATAGCCGTCTTTGACAGCATTCCTCACCTTGTTCACCGGTATTCGGAGAAAGCAGGAAAGATGGCCGCTATTTTTAGAATCACCCAATTACATTTCGAAAGCGATGTTTCGTCCTCAGGGATAATAAAGTACAATTACTTTATAACTGAATCAGCAGCACAGCCGTGTTCCAAATTTTCTTTCTTTACAACTTCATTCGTATGTTGGACTCCAGTATAGTTGCCATCGTTTGATTTCTTTCAAAAGCGCCAAAAAGATAAGCCAATGGATGCGGAGACAACGTAGACAAATCTGTCAGCGCATATCCCTGAATATTCATTTTTCTAAGGATACATAGGAAAGGGCGAATAAGGGTAGCAAGAGACCCCTCGGGCACCTCCATTTTTTCAGCCTACGGATGAGATTAGCGGCTTTCCTAAGAGTGATGGATGGAATTCGTATCCCCTTCGGTCCGCACTTGTCGCGGACATATTTCACGACACTCCTCCCTTTTTATCGGCCAGAAAGGTCGAGGTTAGGTGTGAAAGGAACCGAACAAAACTTAACTCCGCCGCATCCCTTTTAACTGCTCCCCGAAGGTGTGTGTGTCGTGCCGTTCACGTTTTCTCTCGCCTCTTGCTCGCTTCCGCAGCAATAGATAATGGCGGCCGGCATTAGCAGGCGAGGAGTAGCCTGTTTGTGTCGGGGAGATAGCGTTATAGAAGTCCGAGGACGTCCGGCCCCCGACGCGTTCGTGTGGCTGTTTGCGAAAAACGGACGCTTTTTTGTTTTTCCCTTTCCTTCTGGAGGAGCCTTCGGGGATATCACGTGTGTCCGAAGGGTGCGATATTTTTTATTTTATGGGAGGGGCGGAGGATGTACACTCCGTCTCGGAATACGTTATTTGTGAAACCTGACACAGGAAGCGCGGGAAGAAGTGTTGATAAGAGGATTCAGATGTTTTCGAAACGTGAAATATGTTTGGCGGAGGCCTTATCTGGGCCCTGGATTCCATTCTTTCGGCCGCGAGGACCTTTCTTTTTTCCCCAAAGGAAACGCGCTCCACATTTATTTTCGGCACATAAATTGATCCCCTCTGTTTCGGCTTTTAATTCGATTTGTATATTTCGTTCCTTTCGGTTTGGGATTGGAAAAACGCTCCTGTGGCTTCGGAGTCAAAATAATGGGCGTCTCTCCGATAAGATTGGATTCCCAAGGAAAGGTGGACAACTACTTTTGGCATATTTATTAGAGAACGAGATTTCAGCTTGTACGTTTTAGAGAATTATGATGTTCCGTATTTTGTTTCGTCTGTTATCTTTGAGGATTTAAAGGTTTGCCCGGTGTTACACATGAGAATCTTTCCCTGTTCCGATTTATTGTATGCGCTAGTTTGGTGCGCGAAAAGCTGTTAATTACTTTTGAACCGTTGATATAATTTTACGTAAGTTTATGAGAGAAAAGAGGCGGGGAAGTTACGAGTTTTGGGAGATAACATTGTGAGGTAGTCAATGATTCCATAAAGGAATGGATTATACCAATAATAGACATTATGTATAAACAATATAGATTGTGGTCCGCGGGAAGGTAGTAAGTGCTTAGATTAATAACAAAGCTTTTTTATGTACATTTTGGTAATGATAATTTGACGTTTAAATAATTAATTACATTCATGTTGTTGTCAAAACACAACGTATACGAAAGGAGTATTTTTATTTTTCCAAGATTTATCGATTTATATCGATTACACAAAGCGCTCCATCAAAATTCAAAGACCCTCAAAGTACACCATCATAGAAAACGTTTAGGTTTATTTCGTCAGAACCGGGTCTCAGTCAGATTTTGGTCCGTTTTTTCATTTTCTTTAGGCTTTTTCTAGGCGCACGCCTTAACGTGCAAATCCATCCCTTAATTCGAATGTGCTATTTTGTCTAGTATATATATGTTATTTTTTAATATAAACTTCAATCATGGTCGAAATAATGAATGGAAAAAGACACTAAAAAGTTTATAATGAAACCGTACGGTAACCAGAAAGAGGTACGAAGGCATTAGGGTGTCATCATTTTTAGAGACGATATAAAGGGAGGAAGTCAATGACTTCTTGAAGGAATGGATCATTTCGTTATTGTAAATATATGCAACCTAATATACGACTATTATGTTTAACATAGGTTATTAGTTAAGATAAATTATGTCCACCGTATTAAGGGTTAATGGACGATACATGCCTATATTTGTTGAAATTAGCTGTATTATAGGAATATTACTTAACACAATTATTGTTTATCACGAAAATTATGCTTATAATTTTAAGGGTTACTGGAGGATACCATTCGATATTTCGTATAATGTATTTATAATTAGCTGTAGCAGGATTTACATGTACTGCATCCTGCCACCATGCTAAAAAGAAAGTATGCATTATACAAATCTATTGCACCATTAAGAACGTTACCAGCCTAGAATTATTCTTAAAATATTTACTGATTCACATGAACCTCCCCATTTTTCATCCATGCAAAAATGTTTGGGTAAATTCGTAGATATATCATGAAGTTTAGACGTAGGAACTTTCGACGTGAATAAAGGTTTTTAAAAGTTTAAATTCTCTTGGCTCTTCCAAACTTCTTCGACGGAGCTCGTATCTTGGAAAGGTTCGGGTTTATTCAAATTATCCTCCTTAGAGTTCGATAGTGCGACGAATGGCTGCAACTTTGATATACGACGAAATCCCAGAAACCGATAAGCTAGTTATTTACTACCGGCTTTTGTGTGTGTGTGCACTGCGTTGGGGAGCGCCGTTAGATTTATGAAGCGTTACCTGCGACTGAGGTCCCTATAAGATACCTTCTCCGGGAGCCCATGATGGCAGATAGAATACAAGTCGGCGACAAAAGGAAGGAGAGACGTCGCCCCTGACACCCTTTCATAGTCTATTGAGGCGAGTGAAAGGGTGATTTGGGAAGAGGAGAGAATGTGGAAGAAAATCCACTGGCTAAAAATATTCTCTCTTTCATCATATTACCGTTAGAATACTCCAGTAAAATTTCTTCTAAATTTTCTAATATCTTTTAAAACTTTCTCCCGACAGGCAGCATATTGTGTTGATCATACTCTTCTTTCCTAAAAAATAATAGGAAACTTGAACGGAGTTTCTTTTTTGCGTTCCTCATTAACATAACTGGATTTGGTTAAGAAAAAAATTTAAGAACTTACAAAATTTTGTTTCTTAACCATCTCTGTTATGGGGCTTCTCAAAGTACAGCCATCGCATATTAATTTAAATTGTAACTAGAAGTGCAATTCATCTCAACGTAAATTTGCAATCAAAATAGGAAAAGAATCAAGTACAGGAAGAACTGTAAGGTTTAATACCTAATTAATGTAATTAGAAAGAACGAATCTGCACATTCAAATCCACAGAGGAAGGTGTGGTTCTGAGGAAATCCTACATTTCCAGGAGATTAACAGATGAGCCTCGTACTTTTTCCACAGTATTTTTATTTAGGCTATGGAAATACAAATTTAAACTTTATGTTTACGTATTTAAATGTAAATTTTAAAGCTATGTAATGATAATGAAATTTATATAATATGTGGAAACAAAGCAGATTCCTTCTGTTAATTTCACCGAAACTTTTAAGTTTATTGGATGTTGTTTTCATTCGTTAAGAGTGATGTTTAATGTAGTCATTGCTTAACAGAGGCAATTATTGCTCGGGAAAGAGTGTCCATAAAGTATATTACGATAAAACATTAAACGATATTCAGAGTGATGTAATGAAATATTTAAAATAATAAAACTGGATTTCAATCCATTTCAACTCAATAAATAAATTATATCATTCAGTAAATACATTATATAATTTGCAGCGGTTCTCATTCGATGGTAAAATCCTAAATTATCCGAAGGGAAAAAGAGGAGAAAGGAATAGGAAGGAAAGTATTGGAAAGGGGAAAGAAAATGAAGGCGTGGAGGCGATCGGAAGGTTGCAATAGGAGGCGCGAGAAGGCGTTGAGTGAGGAAGGAAGGAAAGATAGGGGTGGTGAAGGCTGGAATAAGGTTTTTGGGAAGCTGTTAAGGAAGTGGGAGTTTTGTGGTGTAAAAGAAGCAAAAACGAGGATAAGAAAGATGAAGGACGGCGAAGATGGAGCTGGAAGAATGGTCGGACCTAGTCTAGCGGTGACATCATGTCATGCGTAGGAAATCTGTATCCTATCTATGCTGACATTTTTTGCTTTGATAATTTAATATTTTAATAGAATCGATGAACATTTAGGAGGTTAATTTCAAGATTCAAAATATTAGTAAAGCAGTGACTAATTCATCACGTTTAAATTACAAAGATGCTCGTTGTTATAAATAGTAATAATAAATAATAATAGATCATTTCTCGCCGTACTTTGCGGAAAGACAACAGACATTTGATAAATGATTTTTGCAAAGTGACTTGAAAGAAACTATGCTTTATTTACAATATATTTCTTACTGTAATTTATAGAATTTTAATGATGGCATAATATTTGCCAAAACCTATTATTTCATTATAAAGGCTCTTTATTATCCGGAAAATGCCACTAGAAAATGAAAATCGCAATTATTACTCCAAGAAGTTATTAGGTTCCTTAGAGAAAATTGCAACTACAGTCGGAGGAATAATTTAAAGTTTTGGATATTCTCATTTATGATATGATTATACTCATCATAATATTAAAGTTCTATTTCTACATCTATCGTACGCAATTGGTTACTGAACGAGAACTCAGGAATAATAAGGTTATTGCATCTCCTTTTTGAGACTAGAAATCGGCTTCAACTCTTGTTGAATGCTCGATTACGTTCATGAACTATTTCAAAAATGAAATGTTCAGCCTGTTTGTGCAAGATATTTTGGCAATTATATTATTATTGTGTTATTCAAAAAGTAAGAAAGTAGTTGCTTTGTCATGCTTGTCATATAGTAATTTAATAGAAGTTAGGTTTTATTTTATATTATACGCTATTGAAACATAGGATTTTTAATGATGACATAATGTTTGTCAAAACATATCTTTCTGTCCTATTGTACGCAACCTGTACAAGTAATTTGTGAATAGAGATAGCGTTTCCAAATGCATACCCTAAGGGTGTTAGTGACTGATGGTATTCAATTTGAAGTTAACGTAATCAGTTATTCTTGAGGGTCAGGAGCGGAGGTAAATCAATGGAACATGAATGGGACTGTTAGGGAGAAAATTGTTGTAAGTGGCATTTAGAGGGGAGAGGGGACGGGAGGGAAGAAATAAGGAACTGAGCAGATATTCTTGATTTCCTTCATCCGTCCCATCGCCGTCTCCTAGACTTCCTGAGATTGGGAAAAGGATAACAAGTTGGGAAATTGTGAGAGAGATGGAATCGAGGGACAAAAGGACTCAAATTCCAGTGGAAGTATCTCTCAAGGCTCCTGCTTTCTTTTCACTCTCTATCGGAAGGAGTGAGGCTTGTATTACGAGGAACAATGTGAGTGAGTGTGATCTCTCATTTATAAATCGTAGAAGTCTGGTTAGGAATTTTTTATTAGAATACAGATAAAGTGTAAAAGTCGTAGCCTGCACGTTTAAAATAAAAATATGAAAATATCGCAACGACGATTTGTTTCTGTTTCGTGCAAAAGACCACAGACCATATGTAATTGTTTTTTTATACCTCTAGGAGTGTTAAAGATAGAGTTTACAATATTCTATAATTTTATAATAGTAATCGCGTTAGTTTGTCGATCAAAGAATATTATGTTAGAGAAAATTACTATATTGTATTTATGTCAGAGCAGTCTTGGGTTCGATTCCTGATAGTAGCCCAATTTCAGCAATAAGATTTGGAAAGAATCAAAGAATGATTTGTACTTTTATCGCACATTTATTTTTACAAATAACAGTTCTGTAAAAATAAATGTGTGGGAAGAGTACAAATCTTTCTTAGATTCTTTCCATTATGGATTACCACAACACCTCGCCTGATTCAGTGGATAAGATTTGGTAGCCAGATGGGAATCACGTAAAAATTAACCACACAACTAAAATTCGAGACTTCTACCAACACGTAACTCAATCGCAATCGCAAACTTGAGTCGCATTGATAATTAAAAATGAATGTAATTTCCGATTTTGTTCGAAAAGATCAAAATTGTCTCACATTCATTTTCTTCATTATAATTTTCCGAATGTTTGCAAATATTGCTTAATGTCTATCTCTAGAAATTTGACTTGGTCTTTACTTTCACGTTTTAACACCCTTTTCAGTTCTGAAAGATGCTCTTTTCTTACTAACACCAGAATGTTCAACCTAATTTAACCACGCTTATCCTAGTTACACCACACCAAGCTTTGTGCAGTGTCATTCCATTCCTTTTTGTGCTTCATATTTGTTGTATTTTATTATTCCCCATGTTTCGACGTACACTCAAAATTATCCTCGTGCTCCGTTGAAAGTTATTGGAACACAATTCATTCTTGTTAATAGGGTTTGGTCCTATACGCGTGGCTAGGCCCTAGTTTAAAAAGTCATGTTATTTGCCTAACTAACGTCTTTAGTCATTCCAATGTGAATTATGTAGTAGTACTGATGAAATAATTACTTAATGGAAGACAAAAGAGTAAAACGAATATTATTTTAAGGAATTTTTTGTGACGCTGTTAGTTATTGGAAATGCGGCCTACATTGCGATAGCACTCGTAAGAGTGAGAAAATCCTAGAATTCTTGGTATTATTCTCGATAACTCAAATTATATTTTAAGGTAAGAATTTATTTAAATGTCATAACTATAAGAGATATACATACAAATTGCATATTTATACGCATGTCTAAGAAGTTGGTAGCGTCAGGTAAAGGGGCTCATTTTGACATAGATTTCAAGGTAAAGAGAAATTCACTGGGAATGAGTCTTAAAAGAATTTTTCTAATGCACTTTGGTGTGTTTACAGTGGTGAAGGCTGGAGGATAGGGAGAGCAGCAGCGGGGCAAGAAGCAGCGGCAGCGCAGTCGCAGCCGCCGCGGCCGTCGCCGTGTCAGCCGCCGCCGCCGCAGCCTCAGCCGCCGCGACGATGCTCAGCATGTACGAGAGCTCCTGCTCTTACCAGAGCGCCCTCGACCTCAAGCGGGTGTCCGCAGCCTGTCCACCGCCGCCCCATCCGCCACCGCCCCCGCCTCCACCGCCGTCGCAGCCACCCACGGGGGCGCACCATCTGCACCATCACCACCAGATAAGCATCAAGACGGAGGACTGTGGTCTGGGAGGGGTCCTCGTCGGTGGCAATGGGTTGGGGAGTGGAGGTGGAGGAGGAGTCGGCAATGGGGGTGCGGGGGGAGGAGGTGCCGGAGGGGGGGAGTGGGCGGGGTGCGCGTACAGATTCGCGGGCCTGGGAGCCGCGACGGCCACCTTCGAGCAATTGAAGCAGTCGGTGGAGAAGGCCAAAGCGGCGTTGCAAGTGGTGGGTGGAGGAGCTTCCGGGGGTGGCGGAGGAGGTGTCGTGGGAGGCGGCAACACGGGGGGCGGAGGCTACTTGTCCTCGGCCTTCGGTGAGCTGGCAGCGGTCACGTCCCCGCACTGCGGTGGCGGCGGGAACGGGTGCTTCTCGTCCCGGGACGACACGGGCTCCGTTGAGGACGGCAGAATCGGGGGCTGCAACAATGGTAACGGAGGAAGCGGTGGAGGAGGGGGCGGTGGAGGGGGCGGAGGGACGAGAGAGAATTCCGCGCCTTCGTCCAACAATGGGTCCAATAATGAGAAAAGATCACATGGTGAGTGTTTTCGTTCCTTATAATATTTGTCGATTCAAGAATTAATAGATAACCCAATACTTACGATATATACATTTTTCTAGGGCTTTGCAGACGACAGTAATTCTTTAATTTCAATTATCTTCCACCTTCATAACTGTCGGTAGTTAGGAGTGACTGTGGTCCTATTTTTTTAATATTTAAATAACCCTAAGTTAGTTACCTGATGTAATGAATTATAGTCCACGGTGCGTTGCATTCGAATGACATTTCTAGATATACATTTAGACCATATCTTATTGTTTAAAATTTTTTAATTCTTTACTGATGTAATCATTTTAGAATATCTTTGGAATAACCGTAATGCGCTAATTTGGTAGATATTATGCCATAAATTAGTCAGTTATTGTGAATTACTGGTGGAAATGTAACCATACTACACAATGATAGGAAAATAATCAAGTGCTTTTGTATAGGCTGGTTTTCAGTTGTGTTACTCTCTGAGCTTACTTGCTTACTTCGAAACGCTCATTATAATATTTTGAAAATAAAAATAACCCACCTTAATGTTAGCACCTTTTAACGAATTTGCTAATGATGTTAATCACATAAAATTCCAGTCATTATAAGTTGACTACTGATAACTGAAAATTATAGTTTACAAAAACAAAATGCATGTAAGCATGAAAACAATCCTGATAAATTGTTGAGTATTCTCAATTTGTCTCTGATATATGCATGATAACGGATGCCTTTAAGCGTAGTTGTTAAGTTATATACATATACATGTACATATTTGAGTATTCTCAATTTGAATCTGATATATGCATGCAAACAGGTGCTTCCTAGCTTAGCTGTCGAGCTCTATGGTTGTGATCCTAAAAGTGTGTGTCTAGAGATTGGGCGCTATCTGGGCGATTGGGTTATTGTAACCCTCTCGTTTAGATTTTAGGGGAATTTCTTGTAAATAAATAAATCAAAATCAAACTGAAAAATAAAAGAAGTAGTTTTCTACGTAAATACTTTTCAAATGTGATTCATAATACATTGTGTGTATCAATTGATTATGAAATTGGCTATAGTAGTGAAATAGGTAATAACATTTTAACGTTAAATATAAGAAAAGATTTTTCCATCATATAATATACTTATGAATAATGCGAACATTTGTGCGAAGATTAAACATTATCCGATAGATTATCCCTAATGGAACTCTGCACTTGTTATTATTATAATGCTTATCTCTTACAGCGAGTTTTAAAGATAAATCTATTCACCTCAAATTTTTGATTTTTAATACACTGTCATTAAATTTACCACTAGTAGTTTTCCATTAGATAGAGGCCACCTTTCTTCATGATGGAGAAGCGATTACATGTCTTCATTTTTACTTTCGTTTTGCTGTGGCCGAGGCGCATTGCAGCGATTTCATGTGCTCTGCTCTCTTTACTGCGGTCGCTTACTTCGATTTATTTCGGTTTTACATTTTAATCGCGTTGGATATCTTAATATATTAAACAATAGTTATTGATTAAATTTAATTATATGAGGCTTGTTAATAATAATTTGGAAACGCCAATGTACAGAAAAATTACCTTTTTTATTTCCTCTACTTTAGTATCGAAACAATTGATTTCGCATTTTCTTCTATATTATATGCAGTTGTTTTCAAATATAATAAAAATAATATCCTTTTTGAAAATTGTGGTCCTTAGTGCTATTTCTTCTGAGAACCCAATTGCGACATGATCTAAGATGTTGATTCATTGAATCAACACTGTTGAATATTACTACTACCATGATAGTCTTTGCTTCATATAAAATTAAATTTCTCCAGGAAGATAAACAAATGGCCATTTTACATGACATTAAAATTACTGCTGGCATAATGGAAATACAGTTTGGATTTTTAATGACGATCAACCAAGTTTAATCAACCAGAGAATTGAGCATGAAATCATTATCAGATGTCCATATTGATATGACGTGGAAAATTCCTTCCATGAATTCAACAGAGAACAACAGTTGAATATAGGATCGGAATCGTCTAAATGTTCGGAGGAATGTGTTAAGGGAAGCACGTGAAATGGGTGTCTGTGTTTGTGTGTGTGTATGGAGGAAGGAATTAGGGATATTGTACGGGGTTTCGATTCGAACCGGACTCGGCTAACGGATGTGCCACTACCACCGCCTTCCTTCTTCCCACCGCTCCTCACAAATTGCCGAGGAAAAAAGGATTGGAGAGGGGCGGAAGGTTTTAAACACAGATGAAGCACGTGGTATTGATCCACAGCTCCCAATCTCCCGACGGCGCCCTGGGAAACGGATACTCTCCCATACCGACTGTCGCAATTCTTATTTTCACGGCGGATGAGTCGGTCGGAGGAGAACAGATTTAGTATCCGGAATTTATCGGGAAATGATTAGCTCCCGGAGAATTAATGGATGGAGTGATTTGTAATAATAATCTCTTACCGCTGATTATCACAGGAAGTTATTTGAAATTCGGATTTTTAATGATCGACGACAGAAAATTATCGATTTCTTATGACTGTCCTCACGTTAAGGTAAGTAATATTAATTTAGCGCTCAACAAAACTACCCACTGGTTAAATAAAGAGGAGCATATTACAAAGATTACAGATACTTTAAAGATCAAAGGAAGTGCCTCCGTTTTATAAATAGATTGAGAGCACTTTTGTTAGCTAAGGTATTTAGTTCTTTTCGAAATCAATGCAAAAGAATGAATGTCAAGGAACTTCTTTGGATTATCACTAGCCGGACATGCAAATTATCTCGATTTATGATGCAGTATACTTCCTTAAAGATTACAATTGCTAATAATATAATGTAGAATGGCACACACTCATGCTTATGAGCACGTGCCTTAGACATAACGTGAATGTTAAGGAATTTATTTGAATTACCATTCAACGGACTTAAAATATGAGAATTGCGTATTCATTTCGGTTAATGATGTAGAATATTTACCTTTATATTATAAATGCTAACAATATAATATAGAATAGCTCATACTCCTTCCTGCTTTTGAACACGTACCCTAGATATTTTCGGTTTAAGATTGCTCTGCAATTGACAGCGAAGCAAATTTCAGCAAGAAAATTACATCTAAAATGTTTTATCATCCGTATCTTAGCATATTTGATTGTTATGTTGCATAGTTGTAAAAAGCCAATAATTAGATTAAATTCCTGAAAATTTTACACGATTAAGTATACCAAGCACCTAACCCCTCACAGCTGGATTTACGTTATACCATATCAGTTTTTGGATTTTCTCGAGCGAATAAATGGTTTATATGAAAATAACACGAAAATTCAAATCTAACCGAGTATAAAAAATCTGATAACATCTGAGGGTGTTCGCTTTCCCCTGAACTAAGTAAAAATTAGCCGCGAATCATCTTCGTTAACCTAAGTAGCGTTTTCCCGTGAACGGGGAATTTGATCCCGATCTTCCTCCAGCCCCGCGTAGCATCCCTTCCCCTGACAACGCTTTGGCTTCGCCGCGGAGGGGCGGCCCTGGGGGGGGGAGGGGGTGTGGGGGTGGGGGAATGAGAGAAAGGCATTAAAGGGTCCCGCCACCTCCACACACCCTTTACTTGCCTGCTCGCGAATTCTCTCCCCTTTGTCGCCACTCCTCAAGGAGGGGGACCGGTGGAAGCAGAAAGGGAGAGTGGTCGCGATATGAGATACATCGCGACGACATTTTTTTATTTGGAGAGAGTGTGCTCGTACGGATGTAGAGGGCTGCGCTGAATGTCGCTGAAAGTAGTCTCTCTCTCCTGTGTGACGCTAGCGATAGATGTACAGGTGGTACGCATAAGAGAAGGCTTATCTGGTTCTATAGGCATAATCGTGGGAAGATTCTTCTGTGTGAAGAAACAGATATCCCTGTTTTTTCCGTATATTAACCTTCATAAAATGCACCAACTATATGATTATACTATACATATGATATAATTATATAACCGCATAAGTGTCCTATGTAATAGTTAATTAATCTTTAAAGAAGCCTCTCCATTAAACTTCAATTTTTTTAGTTGAAATCGCTCACTGATTTTTGATTCTTAAAATGGCAATAGGAAAAAAATATTTAAAAAATGTAATTTATATTGCTTAAAGCTTTTGAATTCTTCTTTAAGTAGTGAATACTACTACTACTAGCTAATACTCTATGCTAATAGGTTAGCTAATTAACCCCCTTTTATGCTCTCGTATTTGGTTTTATTTCAAGCACAACTTGCCAACATAATCCTGTCTGACATTTAGCTGTATAGAAAGAAGAAGTTTTTTCCCGGTGAATATGATGTAGAAAGTTCTCTCGGGTTTCCAGCCGGGTTGCCTCCTGCCATAGGATCGACGTTTCGGGTACGTACTTTGCACCCATCTTCAGTTCCTTAGATGGGTGCAAAGTACGTACCCGAAACGTCGATCCTATGGCAGGAGGCAACCCGGCTGGAAACCCGAGAGAACTTTCTACATTTAGCTATATGTTTGTTTTGCATAATTATTCCAAAAATGTATAGATCTGGAAAAGTAAAAGTAACTTAGAATTGGAACATAAGCATGTTTTACATAAAAATATGCTATGCAGAATGTAATTTTACTGTTACTAATTTTCTACTTATTAGCCTAATAAATGTTTTATTAGCAACAGAAATCAATGGAATAGTTCATCGGTATTTTTAGAATTTCAGAGAGAAACTGCGCATAAAATTTGTACATAGTAAAGATTTAAAAGAGAACAGAATTGAAATTGTAAGGTTGATGAAATATCCAACCGTATTTTTGATTAAATTTAGATTGAGGATTTTGAAATTACAATGTTATTACGGAATTGTTTTTCACTTTTCATCAAAGATATGAATTCATATTCAGGTGCTTGCACCCCCTGCCACACGCCGAAAGGCGGCTTGCAGGGTTCTTACATTGACATAGACATGAAATAAATGTATGTTTTCTTTTTAGAAGGCGTTAAATATATGAAAATTTTAGTACATGAGCTTCTTATCTTTTATATTTTATAATTTGGACCAATTCTATATTTAGGGTGGATAGGATCACCGTAGATTTTCTTATGTGTCACACAATATTAAATCGCAGTATATATAATTAGAGCAATATTTGATAATGTTATACTTATTAAAGTTAGCAAGAATCACCCTAACCTAGGATTTTCAATTTCGACACACGAAAAACTATATTGTGAGGAAAAATATCTGAATTAGTTCATAAATAGCATTTATTAGTAAAGTAGCTGAATTGTAACATAATGCTCCTTAATAGAATATCATAATTCTTTTACATTTTTTATCCATTTTTGATTTGGAAAGACCCTACGTATTCAAGGGATTTAGCGAATCAATCCCTAATAAAAATTATGTTTATCAATCAATACAACGTTACGCTGTTACTAATTTACTCGGCAGACTCTCAGATTTAAAACATCCCGCCGGATTTGATCAATAAAAACCGTCACCTATCTAATGATTCTTGAATTCCTCGGCCTCCTTGGCACGGATTTCTCGAAGAAGTTATTCCACCACAAGGGCTCTCACCATTAACAAAGGCCCTTCGCAAATCTCTCTCCCTAATCCTTCTTTTTCCGGTCCTCTCCTTCCCTCTTTTTCGCCTCCCACTTCCTCTGGGCCGCACAAATAACTCGTCCAAAAATCAATAAGGCCGCAAGAACGGAGGGAAGTCATCGGTTACGTTGTCGCAACTCATGGAAGCCTGATACCCGCGTGGCACACTGGCGCCATCCCACGGGATTTTTTGAAGAAGTCGAGGGCTTCAAAGAGACCCTTTCCTTATCCCATCACTCGGCCCTTAATCCGCGCCAGAATCCGTGGAGAAGGGATTTTAAATAACCCGCTGAGTCCCGCAACTGCGCGCGAGGGACGGGTGCTTGGCGCGGGGTAGGGACAACAGATCCACATTGGAAGCCTCCTTTAACGAGGGTTGGCGAGCGGGATCTTCACAAAGGGGAGGAAATTTTTTGCTCGTGAGAGGGCTTATCACCCTTTCTATATCCCTGGTGGTAGAAAGAATAGCGTTAAGATGAGGGCAAGGTGGCGGAGATGTACCAGGGAGGACCAGTGGCGGAGGAGGTGTTTTCAGCGGACGGTTTGCGAGCAGGCGCAGAGGGAGGTGGGGCTGAGGAAGGGGAAGCATTATCCCACGGATGAGGATCTCTCTCTGTATCTTCTTCTTTCTAAGAAGCGATTAAAATGGTGGGTAATACATTCTGTGGAATGATAGAGTGAAATGGAGGACTTTGTGGTACTCGCAGCTGTCGGAATCGTCGTAGAATTCAGTTGCAATTAGGAATTTAAACAATTGAGGATTATGGTTGAAGTTATAAAATTAAGGGTACGTAAACTTAATCCCTTGTTATGTATTTATATAAGGTACGCTACTCAACTAAATACAAATATTCTATATAAAAGGATTGGAAAAGAGCAGCACGTTTCCTTGAGTCTCGGGAGCATCTCGAGGAAGATATCTCATCCCGCGTTTCCCCCGCACCCACCTCTTAAACCGCTCGCGGATCAGGATGCGATGGAGTGGATTTTTTCCGGAGGGAAACAGTTTGTGTTTCGGGAGAGGATGAGTTTAAGGATGAGGTCGGGACCCTTGGAGACCCTCCCGGATGAGGGGCGGATGCTATCCCGCGGGTTTAAGCCTCCCGAATGAGGATTACGAGGGTTCCTGAGGGATAGGGGAGGATGAGATGGAGAGAGGCTTTGAGTGCTTTGCGTTGCTTCAGCAGCGCCGGATTGGCTCGGATTGGTCGGGAGGAGCGGGGAGCGGGAGAGGATGACGGGAAGGAAGTGGCGCCTTTCCAATCCAGCTTCCGGTCGCGGATTTCCCGGAAAGGAAACTCCGTCGATGCCACCGATGTTTCGAAGACGATTCGAGGGATCCATCGCAAAATGTCCGTTCTCGTTCAAATTGAGTTATTTTCGATAATTCTTTCTATTTATTCGCCTAATTTGGATTTCTTTCTCGTAGGTATCAATGGATTATTGAGCTTTAATTATACCGTTATCTTTCAAGTCTTCGTGCTTCGTCCTTAGCTGTTAGGCATTACTTATTTTACCCTCGACAATGTTGAGGTCTCATTTATAATTTGAATAGTTACCTTCCGTTTGAATTTTAGAAATTTAATTCAAACGTAAGTTATATTTTACGCACGATGTAATTCAGCTACAGAGAATAATAATAATAGTTGTTGACATTTCTGAGATAAAACCAAGCTGACTCGATATCATTTGCCTTAATCTATGATAGATTTTTCTGACGAAAGTAATTTTAATTTCAAGTTTTATTAATTCAGCTACAAAGCATAATAAAGTCAATCAGTCAATATTATATACGGTCAGCGTTAAACTGCATTTATTAATCAATTTCTATTAGACGAAATGAGACCTCTTATGTTATAACTACAGAATAACTAGTCAAAACGATGAAAGGATCAAAAATGAGCGACAGCAAAGCGAGTGGGCTTAATGTGCAATATAATTACACATCGGGAGACTAAATAAATTAGGCTGTTTTCGAATTAATTATGGCTTATTTTCTATTTTAACTATGTTTGATATATAAAAAAATATTTGCAATATTTGATAAAGATAGTATTGATACTTTTCATCTCCCCGCATAAGTTGATAAAATATTTCGGTCATTAGAAGCTTAAATGTATCCACGGTCGTGCCCCGTATTGGGCGGAATGAGAGATTTTGGTGAGGAATTAAAGCTCGTTCCAGTGCTGCTCCTCCTCACCTGAGAAAGGCTGAGTGGAATGTTCCAAAAACAGAGTGTGGCGAGAGCGGGGTGCTCACGGTGGGTATATTTGGGCGCCCTGAGTTAACAGGCTTCGTTACAGAGGCAGGAGGTCGACGCCATCAATCAATCGATACACTCCCCGAGCGACGTCTGCCCGTGAGCTCCAGCGGAAGTGGCTTGGAAATTGGGGTAAGGAAGAGATTCAGATTAGGGACGGATTATCTGTCTATTAGCATCCGATGTAGATAGCGGTTGGTTTTTATATTATGTAGTCGAAGAAAGCGTTCGAGATGAAATGTAATTCTCCTCCGTTCTGCTCTCCGAGACGGCTTTTATTGGCGCAATCACTGACATTTAATCTGCTATCTGAAACAAACATTTTATCCATCTGGGTTGATACATATTCATTTATTTCAAGATATTCAAATATAGAATATAATTAATTACGACTAAAGGATAAAAATGGCGTTATACTTTCGTAAAAGAATCGAGAGGAATAATAATTACATTTATTCGTAAAGTAAAAAGAAAACGTGTTACACTGATTACATTGATAATGAACTATCCTATCATTAGGCAGAACAACTCGTAAGATTCCTTTTTACCTTTTCCTTCAATGTTAGTTTTTTCTTTTTTCATGTATTCTTTCTCTCCTTAAACGCTTCAAATCTGATATCGTCACCACTCGCTCCCTCTTCTTCTTAACTGATTCTTTTATAGCATTCAATAATACACATCTCATAAACCAGCTGTCATTACTATGTCATGCTACGCTTCTTTCCACACAAGCTTCCTCAGACCCTTAGCATTTTTTAATCTATTAACTCCGTTTGACTGATTTTCTCAAGTCGCCTCTACGTCTTTATCTTGAAAGATTACCTTATTAAACCTTATTGAAATTGAAAGTGAGCGTGTAAGCCCTTTCTCGACGAAATATCTTTACATCGTAATTCTCCAGATTTCAGAATATTTAAGTGTTCGTTTGGTTACGATATAAAAGTAAACGGAAGACTTTACGATTTCAATGTCAGTAAATTGCGCAGGATAAATCTCCCGGAGCATGAAATTATAAAGCTCCGATTCCAATGCTTGCGAATGTTTTAATATTTCATGCACTTTCAGTTTTTAAGTAAAATGGCACAGTTATGTAGAATCCCGAAAAGGAACAACTACATAAAACATATTAGCTAATAGAATGCTACTGATTGATAAATTGTCGTTTTTTTTACGTATTTTTATATTAAAAGATTATTTAACGCGATAATGCCCTGTCGAATATCGCTATTTCGCTGTCATTAAATTTTTCGAAGGGGAAAAGCTGAAATATTAATTAATATAGATTGTATGAGTTTGTAGATTTTTTTACAAATTCTCTTATTCAGAGAGTACATTTTATAACATCTATCACAATATTCGAAAACTTTGCGAATAAAGGAACTGTCAAATTTAAACATATATTTTGACGAAAAATCTCTTTATCTTCAGAATATTTTAATTTGTTTTCTTCCCAGTCTTCGCTTAAATATTTACACTGAGGTATTGTTGTTCATTTTGGGAGTACTTCTACCGATTAGCGTTATAGAAATATATATTCATATAGAGAGGACACCCAATAATCAATCGTGCTAATAGAGAAGTATTACTACGTGAACATTTTTTACCCATCATATAAAACGTCGATCGTCCTTATTAGGGCGCGACTACAGATATTCCACGAACTTCCCTGGAGCTCAGGCAACGCCTCGTGACATTTGCGTTTGGTGGGTAACATAAGATACCGCATTCTAAGGCGCCGCTTTTTCTGTTCGTTATCTTACTAATTATGCGTTCGAATTCAGTTACCTATATTATTTTAACAGAAGCATTCAACTCATACATCACCAATGGAAAGAGTAAGGAAATGCGTTTGATTACATGTCGGCTGAGAAAAGGCTAGATGCAATTATTTGAGCCGACCCTTCCGTTTTCGATCTCGTGAAAATATCCCAGAAATTATAAGATGTATTAGAAAATATGTAGAAACGGGGTTTATATTTTAAACGCTGTCATTAATTACTAAATTTATTTGTAATTCAGAATTACGTTAATATGGAATTTATTTATTTTATTGTTATACACCTCTGAAGTTACAATAACCTCGTTATTCCTGGAGACGCATCTAATGCAGGGCCCATACTTGCTACATATCTTTGAGATTTGGAATTTTATTTTCATTATTGATACAACACGAGTATAAGTAATTTTTTAGAATTATTAATGTACACTTTCAAGCAAAACAACGAATACTCCTTCGTTGCTTTCCGATCGCTGTAAAATGAATGGAAACACGGATTTTCTTTGTGTAAGCCACTTTTTCTTCTCCTGTGACTTTTATACCAATAAATCAATTGATGTTACCAAAAGATATGTTTGTTTTTGGGCCATTCTTCATAATAATTCACATATGGCGAAGTAACTCTTGTTCTTCCGTAGCTGTTCGTCATCTACTCTTTTCTCTTCGGAGATGAGAGAATCCGCGCCTTAAGTTTCGAATTACAGCGAGCACTTGCGTGGAGTCGGAAGCGCAGAAAGGCGGAAATGAGGGGGGCGTGGCTTCCGGAGAAGCGTCGGTCGAACCTCAGACTCCGGCGCCTCTGATGGACCACCTCCTGCTCCCTCTTCCCCCCCTGTTAGTCGACCGCCGCGGAGTACTCTTCCAGACCGATTTAAATCCGCTTTCAAATGTCCGCCGATGGCGCCGTTCTCTCCGGCAGCCCAATCGCCTCTCTCCTCGCCGCTCATGCCGTCCCGTTCTCTGGAGGGAAGGTGCCGCACCCTCCGAGCGGAGGCGCAGCATCCAGCGGCTCTCTTTGCCCACAACACCCGCACTCGAGCCTCCCTCACCTGAGCTTGGGCGGGTGGAGCGCGTCATTCCTCAGTTTCGATCCGCCCACGAAACGCGACCACGTGGCGCTGCTTCGCCTGGATGCACGTCACGGGAAATCTCCGTTTTTGCCGCTAGAGGTTTTTCCTTGCTGCCTTCAACATGAGCTCTAGATAATACGGGTATAAGCCGACATTTTCACCTATACATTGACGTGTCTTTATTAGAGCCAGATTTAGAAAAAATATTACTTATCCCATATAAGCCTTCGTCAATTGTGTTATTGGTGATGATAGATTGCAAAAAATGGAAGGGATTTGACATATGTTTGAATTTTGTGGATAAAAAATCCGAGGAAATTGTTTCTACATCATAAAAACTCAAAGAGAAAAAAGCCATACAGATGGGGAACTAAAGATAGCCACCATAATTTCGGATTAAATGAGTAAGAGTTAATGAATATTTATTCCGATAATAAATCATGACTTCCGTAGTTTGATTTAAATGATTTTCAAAGTTATGTAATGGAATTATTATTCTATCTAGTTAGTGAAGAAGGTAAAATAAAGGCAGTCAAACATGTATAAAATGTATTCAAATATATTAATTTGGTAAGTCATGGACTACGTTAACATCCTTTGATCGATAATACGGTACTATAAGGTACTCTGTAAATTGATTTCTTTATATAAAGTTGGTATTTATTTAGCGATTCTTCATATTATTAAATCTAAAAAATAATCATAATAATAAAGTAATAAATGAGCGCAGTCAATTAGGATAAAGGCATCTTATACGAAAAATAACATTATATAAGATTTTATAAGATATTTAAGAAGTTCTTTACCGGTTGGTTTAAAGACTTTTTCTTCAACTTCTATGTGAATGCAGTTAACGATTTTAGATCTGAATTTAAAGGGAAGAATAGAACTTTTGTCTCCCCAATCGTAAATATCTACTCGCTGTTCACTAACCATACCTCTTACAACCTCACCTACCCTGTTACTAAAGCTCAATGGAAGAATGAGACTCTACCGCCAGCTCTCTGTTGATAGAGGAAGCCCAGCTGGAAATTTTATCTTTTTGTACCTATGTGTCTCTGAATCTGAAAACCGAGAAGCTCTTATTGTTAATTAAGATTATCTTTTTCAACTTTATGCGTAAGTAATTGTACATACTTATGTTATATTAGAATCAGTCCGGAATCGAGTCAAAATCTGGCCACAGTTATCTGATTTTCTTTTATTATGAGAACCCAAACAACAATTTCTCATTAAAAATAACGTTATATCATGACTTCTAATAAATTGCTCAAATATTTTATTTGATTAACAAACCTACGCGAAGAGGTAAATACTATCATACATGGCGTTTTTGAGAAGTTATTTAATATTCTTTTAGTTCTTTTGTTGGTATATATGAGAAGTGATGGATCGGAAAGCCACAACACATTGAATGTAATGGTTTGTGGCTTTACATGACAAAAACAATCAGCCTTTGCACTTGAAATATCAATCATACTTTTCTTCTACATTAATTGAAGGATATTCGACGAAGTGAAAGATTTTAATGTACCCTATATTTAAAAATTGTCAGAAGATTTTTTTTTCACAGTCAGTATTGATATATAAATATTAGCCCATATTTGTAGAAAATACTATAAAATATTCTCTTACTAAAATGAATTAGATATTTCTAGATGTAAAAATACGATTTATAATGGAAATCAATTGTTTTGCTGACTGATCCGTCCTCACGAAGAAATTCACCATCATAAATGAGAAAAAATTTCCTAGAAGTTCACCGACTCGTATCAAATCACATATGAAGTCATTCTAAACTTACCGAAGATTCGGAATGAGAATCCCCTTTTTACAGCCCCAACAATGCATGTTACTTTCTCAATTGTCACAGTGTGACATTCGGATGAAAAATAGTTTTTTGCGACTTCTCCATCATCGAAGATTCAGATCCCCTGAGAATATACCTCGAGAGAGAGCGTCTTTTCTCCATCTTTTTTTAATACCCTTCCCTTCTTCCCCTCAAGTTTCCCTAAGAAGAGTTCAAGCGTCATAAAACTTCATCTTACTCTCCAAACAATCACACACTACTCCACAACTTCTTGTCGTTCCCCTTCTTCCCTTTGTGATTCCATCCCTTCCTTATTCTGCCCGCCAATGAGGTTCCTCCTACCGTTTTCCATTTCCCCCTTCCTTTGGCACGGGGACTCAATCTTCCCTCCCTCAGACGTTCCTATGGCAACGGAGGAAAGATGGCGAAGGGGGGTTGAAAGGAGGGTGGTTTTGTGCTGAAGATGTGTTGGTGGGGAGTTGAGGATCGGTGCCCTTTTTCTGCTGAGGTACGAAGTGGTTGGAAAGAGTTTTTTTTAACAAATCATGGTTTCTCCCTTTTCTAAGGCTAATGACAAATGCTATTAAATAGACTTATGGGCTGAATATTTCCTGCGATCCGCTTGTTGTGATGATTCCGAAAATATCTTTCCCTTGAAATGTGTCGGTATTTAAGGCTTTTAAGAATTCCGAAAGTACTGTTTAAAGCAATTCGCCTGATACGTAGAGGGTTGAAATTAAGTCCTCCGACGTGGCAATTCACCTGCCTACATTTTTCAGGGAGGCCACAGGGAAATAGATAAGGTCAGTAAAAGTGAGTACCGGGTGTAAAACTCAAGAGGTAAGTCAGGTAATAATAAGTGGTAGAAGCGTACTGCCAGCCACATTACATTGCTTTCGTGCCGTTAGGCTAAGTATTAGCAGCCTAATCCTGCTGGAAAAAAGGGACTGTTATCTAAAAAAAGATTCCCATCACTCTTGAGAAATTAAGTATTAATAAATCAGTTTCCATGTAAAGTCGAGGAAGTTGTATGAATAAAATATTCATTTCCACGCAAACCCCATATCCTAGTTAAATTGAGATGGGTCACAAAATGAATAATGCGCCGTACCTCTCCACAGTACTTAACAAGATACGTCATTATAGAATTCTTACATCCACGTCCTAAGAATATACAATTTTATTCTTTTTTTCTTTAATTATTGCCTAAACTAGAAGCTTTGTAACATTTTTTATATACCTCTACAGCAAATTTGAGCACCGATGTACGGTAAACATCTCGTAAAGTACTTGATTTTAGTTTTAATGATGATAATATCATTAGTTCATGATTATATTCACCATTAAAATTTATGAATATATTTTTTTCAATTGAATTATTAAGTATATATAGCATATTCAATTGTAGTTTCAAAGACGCATAGTTTGGATTGTTAGATAAGTTTTATGGCCATTTTAACTCAAATAAATCAGAACTCTTACTATTTAAGATAAAACTAAAATTTTTTGGTTGCAGTACATTTTATATTGTCTATACTTATTAATATTATAATTTACAAGTCAATTTTGATTAATTTGGGATGTAATATAAAAAATATACAAAACATTTATAAGGATCGGCCTTCAAATTCAACTATAAATATTTTAAAATTTTCACTGTAACTAATTTAAAACAGAAGCATCCATTTTTTATCAATCTGCAAAAGTTTTTGACTAATTCTCAAAATCTACCAGGGATAAATGCTCTCATTTATACTACGTTCTTGTGGGACAGCATTACTCACATTATCAAATATTGTAATGACCTCTTATAATTTCTGCTCAGTTTCTTTTTCTCATGAGCCTCGTTAAAATATAGTACTAATATCATGTTTTATAAATCGATGTGATCGAAATATCAGAAATTCTATTAACAAACCAATGGCATCTTAAAAAGGCCGCGTGATCGCTTTCTTCCATCTCCTTCCTTGCATCATCCTTCAACATCCTTCATCTCTCTCCTTCGGCACTCTCCAGATGCTCGTTTTTTCCCCTCGCAATCACATCTCACCAGCAGAGAGATCTCATTTTCACGAGCCGAGGGGCGTCCGTGCAAAGGCAAGGAGTTTGCAGAGAAGGAGGGGGAGGAAGTGCGAGAAAGCGGTGGGCTATTCGCTTCCACACAGGAGGAGCGGGAGGAAAAATTGATGCGGAGTTTCATGGCTCGGGACGATTCCTCTTTTGAAGAGGAAAACAAAAAAGAAAAAAACTTTACGAGAATCAAGTGCCGGCACTTGTATTTTATTCCTTTTTCCCTCCCAATTTTGTGCCACGGATTGAAGGGGGAGAGGATAAGAATGGGCATAATAATCATAATAATTATTATTGTCATTGTGATTGCGTCCCTCACTTACCCCGCAGTTGAGAATGAAAAGAGGGAACCGTTTAATTTTTTTGAAAGCCCGAGTATGTCGTAAATGCGAGAATGATATGAAATGGGGTTTTGCAAAAAAGGGCGCTCTTAAGGGTTCGGATGGAGTTAAAAAATACAGGTATTTTGAATAGCAATTGGGTTATTAAGATGGAGGAAGATGCGGATAGAATCTTGGAAGTGGCGTTTAGAGCATTACATGAAGTGTTTTCGGCAAGTGATCATATATATCATACAATGTATTCATAGCAGAGGGATTCTCTTCTTTCTGTAAAATTCTTCTATATGCTGTATTATAATGAGCTTGTGATCGTACGTATACTGATGGTTCGTGAGTTACTTTCACCATCTCGGTAGTATTTTGAATAAGTTGCCTTAAAATCTATTTTGTTAAACACGCTTTCTGCAAAAAGCTTCCTCGTTTTTATTTATTAACATTACTAACAGGTATTACCGCAGACCGATTAAAACCTTTAACTAAATATATTATCAATAAAAGAGAGAGACATAAGGCTTTGCAGAGTCGAAGAGGAAGAGCATTTCAAAGTTGGGGATTTTATTGATGATTATTAGAGTGATTCAATTAGAATTTTGTAGTCTCACGCTGTTGTAACGTTATTATAAATTAACCTTTGGATTTGTATGCTGTGGGAAATCGCTTCTTACTTTAAGAAGTTGAATATAGAATTGCCATGTATTTTATTCTCTTATCTCCATTGTATTCCGTTTTTGGATGTTATTTACGAGAGCATTTCCTAACTACTTGTGTACAATAATTGTCATCCGTGCTGTATACTATATATAATTTAATATTAGTGTAGGATTCATTGAGTCGATTTATAGATCATAAAATTATGAATGATATATTATATTTCTTTCATTTTTAATAATTGTATCGTAAGTACGTACGATTCACATTCATATAACAACCTATCCATTCGAGTCATCTTCATTTTCATTTCAATTCAATTCGATTATTCTCCGACGTCAGAAAATAACGCGTTGATCATCACCGCTCATTAACAATGAAGCCGGTCCAATCACGAGAGAACTTGTTGCCGCTGATTACTTTTACGGTAAATGAAGAGAAGAGCGCGGAATGCAGTAAACTTTTCTCGCCCGGAAGTCGTAATTACACACTTTGTCCAAACTCCAAGAGTATAAGATGCATCCAAAAGAGGGAAAGGAACAAAAAGCCGAATCCTCTCTTTTAAAAGCACTTATTCATTTTCTATTTAAAAGAGGAAGAGAGACGGGGGCATTTTCATGCTGGTTATAGCGGTCCTGCTTATGACCCTGGGGCGTCGCTGCCCGCGCAGCGTCGGACAAAAAAATGAGGGGAAAGCGGTGAGGGATATACGACGGAGGGCTTGAGTGTGTACGCCAGCGCGTTTGGTTATCGAGGGGGATGAGGTGTTGAAGGGGAGGCGTGTCCCGAGGCGGTGAAGTCATTAACAGTGGCAGAAGTTGAATAACTCTCTAGACAATGGGACATCTATTAATTAAAAACAGCCCCAAAGACCCCCTTTTTACCGCTTCAGCTCCGTCCCTTACCTCCTCCCTCCTTACGCACACAGCAAATCTTCCTCCCCTCTCCACCGGGGAAACCTTTTTCCTCCACTAATATTTTTTAATTCATCCCATTCTACCTCTCTTTTCCCTTCCTATTATATTTTTTTCTGAGTTGCGGGTGGCGACACGAAAATCTCTTATTTCTCGTCGTTATATAGCTCGTCCCGAGCGCACCAGTTATGGCCTCTTTCTCTACTCCTTTACCATCTATCTATCTCAACTTTTTAATTCGTTGAACTCTCCTATTTCTGTTACCTTCTCAAAACCTTGTAGTGTTATCCCCGTTCCACCTCATATTTCTGTTTACTTCCATCTACTAGAATCGTCTCCTTTATTCAATTTTATTTAAGGTCTGTATAGTTGATCAGCTCTTTTTGAGTCACTATTCTCCTGTCATTTGCAAATATTTGGGGAGTATTTCGTTTGAATGTGCTTAATTTCTGGGTCTTAAGTTTATGATGGGATATTATTTCGCAATATGATTGGCTGCTCCATATTTATTTTCCAGTGATATGCGTTCGTTATTAGGCTAATTTTAATGATTAGATGAAAAATTAAGCGTACAATTTCTCTTTAGTTATGCAATTCTACTCCTTGAATAATTAATTAAAGCCACAGCGTACCGGCAAATAATGCAGTTTTACATATCTTTAATTATCAGCAATACTAAAATAGCGTTTAAAGGATTCTTTCCTGATGTAATTTGTACCCTTCCTATTCAGTTCCCTTCAAAAATATTTACTAGATTTTTATTTCCTTGGAAAATGATGTAGCCTACGAATATATCTCTTTAACTGTCAGTAATGTTAACGTAGAATTGAAAGGTTTCTTTCCCGGTAATACTACTACCTTCCCTATTCAGTACCCTTGGACAATATTTGCTATATTTGTGTTCTTTTATTTCCTTTCTGGTAAAAATACCTTTATGTACTCCTCTGTAAGAACAGCTCATCGTTATTTACGTAAATTTCTTTATTTAATTTTACTATTTTATAAATTTTCCATATTCTACATATTCAAAGATCAAACTAATTAATAAATTAATTTAGATATTACACACTTGTCAATTCATCCGACATCTCATCGTTCTTTACATAATTATGTTTATCTCATTCCACCATTATTACATAAGTTCCATAAAATATTACTTATTTTTTATGATGAGACTAATTAATAAATTCAGTTAGATATCGCATACCTGTCCATTCTAATTTATTTACATTAATACGCGCTCCCCAAGAGGTTAGTAACCCCCGTCCCAAAATGCACTCCCTCTGGCGTCTTTCTACTCTACTTTTCTCTTCATTCATCTACCTCTATCTCCAAAATTCTTTCTCCCCCTCTTCCCTTTCTCCGCTTTCTCTCATTCATTCCACAGCAAAATCGGCACTGTGTCCTCCCCCCTTTCTCTTCTTAGCGAAGCACGATACTTTTTAATTTCCATCCTTAACTTCCGCTCATCTCCCGTTAAGGTCGCGTGTCAAAGATTTCCAATAAGGTACGTAAAACACACGCCTGCTTGATGACGACGTTAGGTTCCATTACATGCGATGATATCGGATGGCGGATTTTTTTTGCCAAGGGTGTTCCCGACGTTAACAGCAATTGTCGTTTGTCGTCCAAAGAAGGGAAGGCAAAAGAAAAACATCGGTTTATCCACAAAAATCCTGCCGTGAAGTTGTCCCCCAGCGCACGATCTTTTCTTGTGTCGAAACGGTTTTATAGGGATTCAAATCCATGTCGCAGTTTTACTTCGCCCCCCTCCTCTCTTCACTCGTTGTTTCTACGGGTTTGCGGCGGATTAGAATGAATAACGAAGAGATGAAGGGAGCTTTTCTAGAATGAAACAGGATGCCGGTTTTAATTAAGGGATGGATACGGGAGATATCTACAGAGGAATGTCTTAGAAAATTCTTAAATAGCCCTTCCAAAATACACTTCCTCAATTACGAGCTGGTTTTACACGAAAAGAAAAATGCTTTTTGAGATAGACTTATTTAGTCATCGGATTTGAGGGAAAATTTTGGTTTTTTGAAGTCATCATTTCACCAATAACAGAGGAGAAATAAATTATTACTCTAAATGAATTTCCTGTAGGAGTGTTTTACTTAAGAAGTGTCTTATATTTTTTTGCTCGTATTTTATTTCATTTTAACTGCCTCATTTCCATTAAAGTGCCCGCTGTACTGACACCCATAGTTTAGCTTAGGATCTACCAAAGATTATTATTTCCGTTATTTTTTTATAACTGAGAAATAATAATATGTATTTCTATAACTCATGAGCCACAGAATATGAAGACATTATTAGGTCAAATGATTTTCCTGTTTGAATGCTTCAAGAGATAGTGTTTTATATTTTTATTGAAGGCCAGCAGCAACGACTGCAGTACTGAAACCCACCTTTTGCTTTGGATGTATGCACATACGATTAGTTATTCCAGTTATTTTGCAGTACTGAGAATGTAATATTATTTCTAAAACGTAAAAATAACAGAGTAAGTATGGTTAGGTTTAATGATTTTCCTGTTTTTATTAAAGAAAAAAGTGTTTTTTATTGGCATCGAAAGGCCCGCAGTATCAAAACTGCATTGCTACTTAGAAAATTCCAAACTTTACATTCCAGTTATTTAGTTGTGCTGAGAACACTATAAGATTTTTATAACTTCGTTAATTTGTAAAGCCCTTCTAACTTATTCCCTTTAGATAAATACGGCTTTCTCATTTTGTCCCCATTATTTTCACAAGGAGGGAAAAATTGAAAAGACGGAGTGAAAAGAGCTATCATTTGAAACAATCTTTTCATCTTCTCCTTATTTATCGCCCTCTTATTTCTCCCTCTCGAATTTTCTCCGAATTTTTTTCCGACTATTAAGATAAAATCCTTCTCTTTTTAATTACCCATCCTCTTGTTTTAATTTTCTCCTCTCCTTCGCCAATACTTCCTCACACCCTGCTTTCAGAGCCGTTTCTTTGTACAATTTTCCCCTTCTTGAACGTCCCGCTAATGTCTCCCTCGAGCAGCCCTTCTGGCGATCCCACTCCAAGGCTCCAATTTATTTTCGTTTCTCAGCCAAATTCCCCTTTTCTTTGAGTTTTTTTCGGCTATCTTTTTGTCCGATGTAAGCAGGTCGAGAATGGGCTGTCTCTTGTCTCAAGGGTTGAGATTCAAAATGGCCTCATTGCCTTCCGTTTGTGTTTTCCATCTCAATTATTTTGAAAGAATTCCCGAGTGTGCTTCTCAAGAAATATTATTCTTTTATTTGAGAAATACATTTTTGATCTTTTCAGATTTAAGGCTGCGTTCCTCATGAATGTGTCTTTTTATTAATGCGATGGAAATGAAGGAGAAAAAGTCTACCATGGCCGGGGATCGAACCCGGGTCTCCCAATTGCCGGTCGGTCAGTTCATTTCCATCGCGTATATTAAGCATGTGTTTCATGCGAACTTCTCCGTCTATTTCCATTTTATTAATGTTACAAAATTTAGAATAATCAAACAGTGTCTCTTTTCGTAGCTTTTACACGTAATCCATTATTCATTTTTTCGCAAGTAACGAAAACTTGTTTGAAGTTCAACAAAATTAATTATGTAAAAAGATATGAATCTCATAATTTAGCACTCATTATAAAGTTACTTTTCGATGTGCTATAATGACAAGTTCAAGCTTAGTACGTATGTACAAACATGAATGAGAAATATTTCATTCCTTGATTAAAATTAACTTCCGAATCTTTAAAAGAAAGCAGATCAGAAGATAAGCCTCGATTGCTCGTTAAAGTTAAAGAAAGTATGCACATTTGCTGAAGATAGAACCGGTACCATTACGACCCACACGCTACTTGCCGATCCGGTAACGAGCGTAGGTTAAGAGAAATAGAAACTAAGAGAAGTAATTTTAAAAATTCATTCTTTCCGCGATCGATACGCAATAATAAATGGCTAAATATGTAAAAAACGGCTGACGTTTACATCCCCACGTTGAAAGTCGGTGCAACGTAGATGTGCGAAAGTGAAGTCATTTTTCCAACTGTCTCGTGTATTTTAACCGACTGAGAATAAGATCTAAAAGCATGATCTATATGATTTTAATATTGAAGTATATATTATAGCAATAAAAGTATATAATGTCTGTTGGTATATTGAGGTATCCTCCGCCTTTGGTGCTACAGTTGTAGGTATTAATGCAGGAAAAAAATGTCCATAGCACAGCCAATACAATGGATCTTGTTACAACCAATCAGTACAAGCTTAATATTGCGGTAGTGAGAGATAAAAAACACCATTGCGATACTTTACTAGATCACCAAATATGATTATGACAACCCGAGTTTCACAGCAATTCTGAATCATCAGGTCTCCTAAGTTGACATGTATATCCTAGTGATAACTTTGAGTAAAAAACTTGTAAAAATCACTGTAATGGTAATAGAATCGCTTGAATAATTAAAGAGTAATCTATTCACCCTCAATAACATTTACATTGGCACATTTCATCACACCCATACATTTTATTGGAAATATTTCATTACTGAAATGTATTCTCCCGAAAACGAGCAGCCATAGTAGTTCAACGGAGTTATTAGAATATTGTAAAAGGCGAAATTGTTTGGGTCTTACGCAACACAAAAGAGTGAATAACCGATTCCACTTGAGAGAGCAGTTGTGTCGCTCCGCTGAAAAAAATCTCAATCAAAACTCCCTATTCTCTGTTTTGCCGAGGCCTTTGTATTTTTAAGTCGCGAAAGCGGTGTCTCCATTGTTTTCGTCTCAATGCAACGACTTTTCCCAGCGCAATTTATTTTGCGTGGAGAGACAATAGCGTTTGGCATCGCCGAGGGAGACACACTGATGAGGTTAAGGACGATTCTTTGAGAAACAAAAGAGAACGTGATAGCGGTCTTAATTATCAGTGATGAAGTTCTAAAAAGAGAGCATATACTGATATTCTGTAGCTGTTAAGAAGAAAATGTTGACGGTATTGATAAATATTAAAATTATATTACAAAAATCTCCCGGCAGATCTCGTTGATAAGTTTTATAATAATAAATATATTCTTGAATGCTATATCTATAATTGATTTAATATTGTAAAGCTGTTGACTTCATCATATATATGATATAATTTTTATACCTACTAATAATGACTAACTATAAAACATATAAATTATAAATCTACTGAAATTGCCTTAAATTGCAAAACACTATAAATGCTACAAGTGCAGAGAAAATTCCATTATTGTATATGGATTGTCAGAATAATGAGAATCGAAGCCATTGCTGATCTTTGTTGTAAGAGCTTTCTCTGCTTGTTTCTTTGGGTAATAATTATTCACAGAATACTAGGTAAACAAATACAAGGAACAGTGCATAATGCGTCTACTTTTCTTAATTTTCAATGATAATTATGATTTTAAATTGATGCAGTTTCGTTTAATGAGTACTTCTCAAACCTTATGTATTAATATGGTTAATCTTATTCGAAAAGGAATGATGTCTAAATATAAGGGAAAAATATCGACTATATTATATGACTTGGACAATGCACTAATGCCATATCGCAATTTGTCTCTTCTGTTTAGCATTGAGTTTTCAAATCGCACGCTTCTTCGTTCTTAAGTTGCATTATCATTTCTATCACCTAGAATAATGACTTCATTTCTTATTTTTACGATGGAATAATCTTTCAGCGAGTTTATATATATGAAGTACATTTGTAAAGATTCCTCTGGAAGTTTATTACTAAACTAATGGCCATAAAAACATGGAAATATTAAGAAAACAGTTCGATAAAAAGGGTGTTGAGTTAAACTTACAAATGGGCAAGTATGAAAAAAACTACAACATAAATAAAGTACCATTCATATCATGCATTGGTTTATATGTCATCTTACTGACTTAACTCGGTACTCAAAGTTGATTGCTCTTTCAAAACTTTCGGTGAGAAATTTAGTTTAAGAGTTACCGTTTATGAAATTATGGCCTTTCGATATCTATTACGTATTTCCGGCCGAGACGTACTTCTTTTAACTCATCTTGAGCACGGTGGGGACGCCATTTTTCTCCTTTTATGGTTTCCTCAGCATCCGCGGGGCTCTTTTATTTCTCTCTTTCTTCCACTCCATCTCTTCGTTTCCCGCTAACGGACCTTCACTTCCAATTTATTCACTTTTTCTCGCCCCGACACCACCTGTGTTTCCATATCCCATTTCTCCTTCCGCTTCCCCCTTCAATGTCCTATCGCACCCCTTTTTTATTGCTCAGCATTATTCTGAACAGAAGTTCGTCCTTGATACAGTTGGAAATATTTTGTCATATTTTCACATCATTTCGCTTATTTTTCTCCTGTAAATAAGACTAATCTCACTGTGGATTACTTCAGCCTTCAATTTGCGGAACCTTCTAACATTATTCACGATGAATAAATAGAAATAAATACAGTGAAATTCCGATCTATCGTTTTCCCTCCTCTTAGATTGAAATTTTGAGGCCCCAACTACAGCAGCTACACGCTCTTTGTTTTTCGTTAGGTTAACGTTAGATCGAGATTTCATAAGAAAAAAGGTTTTCTGGGTAAATCGAAATATTTAGTTCTATTTATTCACCATCAATTATGGTGAAGTGTTAATTTGTCATTGTTTGGCACCATGTAACCACTCCTGCCTTTTGCAAATTTTTAAAAATTTGTTTAAATAACTAAAAAGATCGTTCGAAACATTTATCAATAAAAAAATTATAAACATCCTAAATATATGGCCTACTGTGGAATATTCGGAGAAAACTTTTTGTTTTATTTTGATATTCATGGAAAGAGATAACCCGAACTGACTCTAGCCTAGCTATGCCCATACAATAGTTTCGCCGATTTTCAATAATTATCCTACTGGGAAAGAATGCGACAGAAGTATTTTACAAATAGGTATGTTTGATTAAATTAGCATGATAATGCCTAAGTATTTGAAAATTCAGGATTATCCTTTGGCATACACGATGACCATTTTTCATACGATCATGTAAGCATGCACTTGTGTCGTTGATTTTCAATTGTTAAACCTTGAAAGACTCACATTTGCTGAAAGCGGAACGTATTTGAAAATGGTGAGCGCTGCTAGTTAACTCGGTATGTATTGAATGAAATGAAATGAATATGTGTTAATATATTCATGAATAACCTGAAAATGAATTATAAATTGTATTAAGTGAGGAATGTAGTACAAAATCAAAACTCACATTTGAGCCTAAAATAAAGACACCATGTAGTTTAAGTGAACGTCGCAAGAATAGAGAATTAATCGAAATGGAACAAATTTAATTACCATTATGTTACATCTAATATATGATTTGTTTCTGAGGTTATCGTATTCATCGTGAATAGGATTGTTCATTGAACTGCTGTTTGAGAGGAGGATATGTGAGTGTTGGATATATTATGCAAAATCACTATATCATTAGCTCAAATTAACAGTAATAAAAGGCAAAGAGATGCTCAAATAAGAGCATAAATCAAGATAGCTACATTTTTCACGTAATCAAAGTCGTAGACTGATCCTTGATAATAGTTGAAATTATATCAATGAAACTGTTTAATTATTTACTAAACGAAGAATTGATGAACCCAAAAGTCATAAGAACACTCTATTCAAAGAAGGATTTCAAACGTAACGATTTTTATTCTCCGTTCAACATGATTCATCTCGATAAATTTTAAGTATAGGAATGATATATTAATTAATTCATTGGAATGATAAATGCATTAATGATAAAGAAGTGAATAATTCAAAATAATTTTGGCTTCAACAGAGATAATTACATTCTTTTATGTATCGCGTTATGGTGTTATTACCTTTGGAGAAATTAATGCCCTTATAAATCGAACAGGGAACGAAATAAACCATACAGTCGATAACAGCACTCGCAAAACGATGCAACTTAAATTCCACTTATCGTTAAATTGCATTCTGCGCAATCAAGGGACATTACATTTCGTATTTATCAGATTCTATAAATCCTACACTTTCCCCGCGAAAAATGACAAACGGCTAAAATGACAGCGAAAATTCCCTCGGAGTGTTTGCGTCCCTTTTGGCACCCGTTATCTGAGCCCGACGCATCCCGCCCCTCACAACGCCCCTATCGCTCGGGTTATTTACTGTCCTTCCAAAGTGGCCACGCCATCGCCTAATCCAATCTCTGCAATGGAACCAATTACCACTCGACTGGCAGAAGCACATACGACGGCTGAGTCACTTATGCTATCTGGGGTTCATGGGACAAACATATGTATACTGTCGTTCCGCAGATTGAAACTGTGGTTCACACACTATTTGATCAAGTCGAAAGGGGTGGAAAGATATATCCAGTGAGGGCTATGAAACTGTATTTATGCATGCATTTACGAATGGGTTGGAGCAGTGAGCTAGTTCGCTATCTGGAAATGGAATGTACTGTTATCTTAAGTTACAATCGAGACCTCTCCCATTTTGTATAATGCACGGTGTAAAATGATGTTACGAAAATTGGATATACTGTCATTAGATTTATCATAACGATGATTTTAATCTTAAAGGAAGAATTATTTCACCTTCCATGTGACGAAGAAGTTTATATTTTATTTTATTCTATACTCTAGTTTGTTGTTTCGGTTGAAACCCAAACGAGAAAATACTTCTGTTCGAGGTTGGTGAAATGGTAATGTTGAAGATCGATTACAGTTAAATAGAAAAAACAAATATTTTCTGTTTAGCATTTTCCGCATTCCGCGTCAAAGAAGCGAATTCGCTAAGACAAACTGGTTATTGCCATCATTAACTGATCCCTGAAATTTTTAAATCCTTGTTTTTCTTTTCTTTTTTTACATACCATTTTTGTATCTTTAAGTAATTGCTAATAAATTACAAAACAGATTTTAGCGCAAACTAAAACTAACATTTTTTCATATGAAAATAGTTGCGTAAATTGTTTTTTTTTCGCTACTATGCTCTATTTATGTATAACCTATCACCAGTTTGGCAGAGGTATCTCTCAAACTGCATTTTCATGTGAATTGCTGTATTCGAAGTAGATTTCCATTGCTTAAAATTAATCTAAACGCATCGAAAGCGCTGAGAAAATTTCCCCTGACATTCAGTCCGTGTTTTCGTATCTATTATAGATACTGCAGTTAAAAGACATATGGTGAAAGCCAAGCGGCAGAGCTAACACAGGAATAATTCGCGGCTAAAGAAGTATTTGTTAAACTGCCCGCTATGTTTACTCGGCGCATCCCAAAGGGGCCGTGGCAACAGTGGGATACACCATTCCTCCCTCGAGACTACTAATGTATTACAACGTCTCCCCCCACGAATCGATCCCAAGCATCCATCATTTGCCCTCCCTTACATCCCCCGCACACCGCACCAGAATAGCGTTCCCCTCCGCCCGTGTTTGCGTGAGTCCGATTGTTCTCTTCTTTTTATGTCCTTTTCCACGTGACAGCGGACTCCTCAGGTCACGCTCGTGTCGTCACGAGCGGGAATGAAAGATGGACCCGAGTTTTAAGGGGTCCAGGGAGAGAAAGGGAGCGTCTGGGAAGATGCGGTGGGTGGGGGGAGTAGCGATACGGTCATGTGCGGCGGAAACGGAGTAACAGAAAGCCCCGTCGTCGTTAATGCAAGCATCGGGTCTTTTGTCGGCTGTTCGCTTGGGGAGGAGTTGGGAAACACTTATCTTGCGAGTCGGGCAGAGGGTTCGGTTTTGTGTGAATGAGGGGCTGATATGGGAACTGGGGCTCGAAGGGGTGTGAGGGGCGTTGTATTTATGTGTCGGAGGGAGTGGGACACGGCGATAAAGATGTACTATCGTGGAGTTATTAAAGGGTACTCCTCTGTACCGCCCGTGTATGAGAGATCCCAAAGGGTATTCAGCGCTTTGGTGGGAATGTTTCCATGGAAATAAATTCAAACTTTCTTCGACTTTCACTTTTTATATCGTTTACTATACGTTAATATATCGGCCTATTTTTAAAATTCTACTGTTAAATTTAACGATTTATTTTAGTACTTTTTCGTGATAGATGTACAAAATGCGGTCCGAGTCTGCATTGTGACCATTTCATGGAAACATAGCAAGAGCTGGTAAGTTGAACTTCTGAGAATGTATCCTCTTTCCCAACGTCACGCTATAAATTACACACCCCTCATTCTTTCCTCCATAGTATTCTTCTACTCCTAAATATGATAGCTAGCTTATACAAATACCTTTCTAGTGATTCTCAAAAGTTTAGTATACCAGGTCTTGCATTGTTTGCATGAATTGGTGGTAACGCAGGCTCGGATTGCAGGCATAATGGAGGGTTTTAAAATGTAATTTAATAACAACCATTTTCAAATTTTCCTTCCATAGTTACCTACTGTTATATTTTTGCAATTTTGCAGCTTGGCTCAATTAATTTATTTTTTATAATATAAACTCTTGCATGACATAATTTACATAAACAGGATCAAAAGCATTGTTTCTCCTTCGAGTTTATAAAAAAGAGACATATTTGATATAAATTAATTATTCACCAAAATATGTACCATTATAATTAAGTCATGATTTATTTCAGAGTATGAAATATCTGTAGTGCTTCTCTCGCTCTCAATACTTCATATGTTGAAAATGAAAATCGATCTGTTGATTTCGTTCAGAGGCTTCAGATTGATTAAACTTTCAATTTGAATCTCGCATACCATAATATTGTCATTAATAAATTAAATATTATAATTTATGATTACTATTAAAAATTTCATCCTTTTCCAATCATTCATGGTCCGAAATTTCTTTAATTTGCAATAAACGAATCCAAAACGTATTATGACAACGATCATGGCCATCTAAATTCGTTGGACGTTAATTACGTACGATAAATGGAGAATTGCTGTCAGTGCCGATAGTTAATGGAGAGTCAGGCATTAACGCTCATCTGTTTAATTTACATTTAACTCCGGAGCAAGTCTACCGTTTTCGATTCACGGGGCATACGCAGCCTGTCAAACGTGAGGGCTCCTATCAATTATCCCTTAAGGATAAATGAGCAATCCGCCGGTAGGCTCTGGTCAGTGGAGCGAATGCTCTATATTGGCCGTGCACACGTTCCGAATCATTCTCCATCGCACCACATCTCTCACCCTAAGAATCCCTTGCGACGTCTTCATTCCAATGATTTATACGTCGGCCACGCGATATGATGGGGAATGACTGCGGAGGGAGTGAGCGAACGGGATGAAAGGGCGGGTATTGCCTGGGAGGGGCGGCAGTCGGTGCCCGCATTGTGGCCCCGGGGGCGGGAGGAGTGGCCCCCCTTTGCGAAATGCTCTCACGGCCGCTCTCGATGGCTCGAACACGTGGCCAAGAGGATAGAGAATGTTTTGACCGGTAAAAGCGAAGAGTTCTAGTCACGAGAGTCGTCACAATAATGACGTAAGGCCCGTGGCCTACGAAGGAGAACATTACGGCAGAATTCGAACGTGCGATAAAAGACTCGAGTGGCTATTAATTCAGCCTTTTTTGCGACTACCCATTCGTCACAGATGCAGCCACATTCATGGGATTAGAACTGCTGTAGATACATCATCGAGAAAGAGAATGGGGAATTCATTTGTTATGGAGATTTATTTTATTGCCCCGAATAATAAATTTATTAACGTTTAGGTGCCGACTGTAATTGCATTTGCTATTTTTGGAGAATTCAAATTTGAAATAAAATTGTGACTCAATTTTGTTTATTTAGCGCGTTATTTTAATCTCATCGCTTGGCTATCGCTTAGTGTTTTCATCTCAGAATTCATCTGAAGGCTAGATTCATGAAAATATACAAATATTACTAAATAAATCTTAAAAATATTACCAGTCCGTTTTCATTTAGAAATGACTTAAAAAGTAGTACCCTTATTTGATGTTTAAAAATGTTAAATTCTGGGTATGAGAACTCATTTTAAAATGTATGGTACTTAAAATTTTAAAGAACATTGCAATCAAAATATTTTATATAAAATAATTTGAATAGGACTTCTTTTTGAAGATTTTATGGGTTTATTTTTGCCGTTTCTGAAATACTATTTTAGCTCTAAATTGAAAGAGTTTATCTATTAACTTACGCATTTATTATTTACTAAGTGATTGTTTAAGTAAGTGCCTTAAGTGATTGTTTAATTGTAGTATGAAAGCCTAAAGTTTACATTTTTATTTGATTTAACTGCTTACCTCAGAAAAATATATCTAATTGGGCACACCTTATCATCCTCAACTATTTAATTTCACTTGGCTATTACTTTTAAACAAATCAACTGATTTACCTGCATATTTCACACAATCAGCGATGCGACAATTTTCTATGGATTGTAAAAGGACTATCAAATTCATGTGATTGCATGCATGAAATCAGTGATACATTAAGAGCTAATGCTTTACTAGAATGTTGTATGAAAGTTAATTGATATCAATCGTTAGTTCGATATCGTTTATTGATCGCATTAAAATATTCCGACGTAGCTGAGAACTATGCACGGAAAAAACAAACGGATGCTACCTATAGTCACTGACGTACTGTAATTAAAATGTGCCACGTACGGATAGCATTAATACTTCAAACATTCATACTTTTAATAAAGAATGTGCAAATAGCAGTAATTCGTAGCCTCCTTCAAAAGAGCAAACGTCCATCACTCATGAATAAGGGCTTGAAAGCCTTTTGAGCATCCAGTCGCGTGATCGTGTCTTCTGAAGGCTATTAAATCTAAAAGATCCGACTTTTGCATTTTAGGGTCACTTTACCCTATTCTCATGCAAATGGCGACGCTTTTCTCAATTGTCCCTATTATGCCCTTAAGATAGCGCTAATGACACATTTTTATAGGATGATTACCATAATTTAGCTGAAATGTTATGGGACCTTATCTTAAAAGTTCCCTGTCATTTTTCTCTTCCGAGGTTCGGTGGAAAGTGAATGCGTAAGTTCGGGACTGTAGGAATACGCCGAAATTAAAGCAATTAATTGTTTACAGGAAATAAGAGCAGAAACTATTTATCGCTTTCCTTGACAAAAGATTTCGAATTGTGGACTGAGTTATTTTAAAATTATTATTTTAAATTAGCAAAATCAAAGACAATTATGTCTCAATCAAATTTCATAATAATTCTAATGTCATTCAATAACTATTTCTTTTACATCTCCCGAGTAAAGATATCCCCCATGAAGAGTAAAACCAGTTGCTGAATTTATTGGTAAAATATGAGGACTAATTAAAACTCGATCAATCTTGTCAGCGAAAAGATAGATAGATATTTATTGTAGTTATAATTTTACATTTCTTTTACAAAATAAATTTAAAGTAATTTAAACATTTCCATACACAGGTATAGCCAAAAGGTAAGTACCTTGTCTGGCTCTGCAAGATTTAAAAGTTATTCATGTGATATGTTATTACTAATATCACTAGACTATTTACATAATACAATTATTATTAGAATTAAATAAAAATACAAAATAATACAAAATCTTACTTAATATAAAAATATTCTTTACACATTTCTTACTTTAAGACATTAGTTTTTTATCTAAATACAAATTTCTCATATAATCAAAATATTTGCGTTTTATCCAAATGAAAATGGTATCGTATTCTTTTTTAGACCAAGGTTTACTTTTTCTAATTAGTGCCATTATATCTTTTGTGCATAAATTATGCACTTTTCTTAAAATAAATGGCAACTGTGATTGTGTCCTCATCAGTTTACAACTCAATATTTCTACATTTTTGTTAAACTTGGTTCTTGTCTCAAATGCATGATTCAGTCTTTGGAAGACATTTCCTCTCTTTCTTTGACTCACAGTTAGAACATCAAAGTCCAGGAATAATGTTGTGGAAGAATATCTTTTTGGCTCATTCAGAATTTTTTTAATAATTAATTTTTGCAAAATAAAATTACGTTTAATAAGCTACGAAAGGAATCTTAGTTTAATTGTTTGTTATATTCTTTCTAAAATTGCTTTGACAGCTTATATACTTTTTCCAAATGGGCTACCACTGAGAAACAAACCAGGGACCTCTTTCAGCAAAGCCGAAAGCACTGCCCATTTGGCTATCCGGGAGCGTCTTAATATAATTATAGCTCTAGAATTGCTTGATTTAAGACAATGGATTCTTCTACTGCGGGCTTTTACTCATTACTTAACTGCCACGGTTTTTTTAAGTTTCTTTATTTAATGATTTTCAAAATACATTTCAAGTAAATAATAAAGTATATATATATTTAAATATACTTAAATCAAATGGTCAATTAGGACTGAAAAGGAATATTTACTCATTATGCATTATATTTCGACAGTATTTCGATTGAGCTAAAATTATCCTCTCCAAAAACTCTCCTTGTCTGCTAATATCCATAATTTATTGCTATGAATTCAGCCCGAATCTAGATATCGCCTAATGACCTCTTCATATTGAGTATTTTCCGATGAGATCTGAAATATTCAGTTCAAATGGAAAAATGGCTAAAGAAAAAAGTGTTTTCTACAAAAAACTATCCCTATTAGAACCCATAGCTTAAAATTTCTTGCATTCCTCGTTGTATTTCATTAAATTATTCAATATCGTGACTGAGTGGTACGTAATACATGTTATCTTAAGTCTATTTTAGATTTAAACGAATTGAGGAACCAAATTATGGAAATTGAACCTCGATGATTGCCCTCATTTTTTTTTAACTCTTGAAATAGAAAAGTATCCTTTCATTTTATTTTATTATTTCCAGATTAAAATTTTTGGAAAAGGATCGGTACTCCACTTCTCTGCTACATTTTCTTGTCATATGGACATTATGGACTTTATCTCCAGAAAATAAGTTTTCTTAAAATATGGTTACATTCTTGCTATTATTAAAATTATTCTACCTCTTGCGGAAACAAAACGTTACATCTTTTTTGTTCAATACACACTCTATAGGTTTTTTTACGAAGTCCACTAATAACCCTGAAGAGGTTAGTTAATATTGGGAGTAGATACGAATGCATAGAAAAATAAGTAACCTAAAAAGTATAAAAAAACTTTCTAAATTTGCCCAATAGATACTTCTCGTTTCGAATCAAAGTAATTTCTTCCACTCATTGAATAGCTTACTAATCAGTTTTTATTTGCAGTTTTAGATATATAATTCTGCACTGTATACAAACTGGTTTGCGTGAATAAGTTTTGTTACACTATGCATACCATAAATATGTAATGGTTTAGATTTCCACCAATTGAAAACTTACAAAGTAAAAGTTAAATACTTCATTTTGTCAAAAGTATTGGCTCAATCATCATGGGCAAAATCTCTTATAAATTATTTTACCACAATCATTTTTCTCTAAAGCTGAGTAACACCCGCTATTTTCAGAATGAGAAATAACTCTTGAAAAGCTTTCAAGGTATGTTTATTTTTGTTTAAATTCTTCATCAATATACTCATAAAAATAAGAGGGAGGCTTTCATATATTAAATGCAAAGAGATTTATTTTACTTTAAGGGAAATTTATTTCATAAAATTTCTCACTGGAATGGAAATCGTTATTTTTGAATTCAGATACCTAGTACCTTATTTTTAGCCGAATGTCACCGCACTACATATACGAACACTAGATGTGCATGACTACTTCATTGATTTTGCATGAAGCAGTTCTTGAGGTGTTGTGCAGAAGAAAAATCTGGAAAGTCTGATTTCGCTCTGGTGATTTCTAATTCTAACGATTTTTGATGTTTTAATTTTCTTCCGCATTCTTTTAGCTGTCTCCAGTTCCTTCCTACTTAGCACTCTCATTCCTTATAATTACACAGCTATATTTTAGAACATAACTGATTCAGTAGTATATACAACCGATAATAATAAACTGTGGTAAATTTTGTGGAGCGGTATTATAGAGATTGTAACGGAAATAGTGTTTTATTAATTTCAAATGGGTTCTAAGCACCGCTTCATTTTAGTTGGATTCCAACAAACAAAAAATTATTCCTAAGTTATCCCTTTCTGAAAATGTTTGCCTGAGAGCGTTTGAACTCCAGTATATCCCGTTTAGAAGTGTATGTTGTATGTACTCTTACTTATATGCTCACATACGCATTCAGTGCAATGTCACTGTCCTTTGCTCTTTTCGGCCTCTCTTCAAACTTCGACAATAGTGGTTCCAATCCATTTGGCATCCTTCTTTTGGAAAACATGCCCATCTCCTCTCCAACCCCCCTCCAACTCTCTTCTCTAAATTTTCGCAACCTTCATTCACACGTAATTCGTGTGTTTGTATAGAGCAGAAGTAGTTGAAATGGTGGGAAAATATTTAAGCTTCGTTCCCGCCTTCCACTCGAGCCTTAATGGCTTTTCTGCCCTCTTCGAATAAGAGAGGCGCTCGCACATATTCCCCTCCCATTCTTTTCCATTTCTATTATGCTTTATTATCTTTTGTCTACTGTTTTTGTGCATCTTAAAAACTCATTTCTCTGGGTAGTTTGCTATTATCCGTTTAACTTTAAAGTGAGATTTTCCTAAGTTTGTTCGCTGGCCATGTTTCTTTGACAAATTTTGGGAACGTTGAACTCTACTGTTAGACAAAGGTGATTATCATTATTGTTATCATTATTATTATAAGAAATCCTTGCAGATAGGCCACGAGCCTGGTGGAAAGGTCATTACGAGTAACATACATACCTAAATTTAGGAAATATCCATACAAAGTGAAATACATACATAGGAAACACATTATAGCACATAAGATACAAAATGTTTTAATAATTTACCAAACTAATATTCGTGTCAGAGCCGTCCCTCTATCTTTCTCAATCTCGCCTAATAAAGACCCCTAATAATAATAATAATAATAATAATAGGTTGTTTTGTGTATATTTTAGCAGAATGATCATTTTCAACAATGAATGAGATAAAAAAAAGCCACGATCCAAAAGATAATAGCTGATGAGGCAAAATTCATTTTTAGAATTCAGATAGCACGAAATCGTACTTTATACAAAATTTGTCGAATTAGCATTGTGAGCTGAAATGCAGTCGACCGTCGTTCATCGTGGTTAATCAGTTCCAGACTATACTACGATAGGTGAATTTCCGTAAAATAGGATTCTTTATTTATATAGTGAAAATTGCTCGTAGTTAGAGTGATGAAAACCTGTTTACAACCTAAATACGTTTCTTAACATCATTAAGCCACTAGACATGAAATAGCACCCTTCAGTCACCATTGCTCTCGTGTTACTCAATATATTGGACAGAATAAGAGAAAATAAGTGAAATTACAAATGTCATTACTTTTTAGTAAATATACGAAATTGAAAATACGTGATAGAGTGAAGCCGCCAAAGTCGAAGCACGAAGGGACGACTATATCTAAACAAAATATCGGCGATAAGATAAAAAGGAAATTGGATCTAAGAATCTATTGTTTTGTCTTCGATGTACTACTTGTTCTTATTGCCTATGAATCATGTTCCATAATTTACCTCTAACCTCTGCCCTCTTTCAATCCAATATTCTAGTACATTTCCTCCGTCTTTTCAAATCTTTCATTGTATTTTCTTCCACTTATGTTTCCGTTCATTTCGTCTCTTTTCCTGTTCTCCCTTCGTCATCGATACAATTTCGCCGGGTTATTCCGTAACGGTGCCATTTTCATCTTCTCTCTTCCGCTTCTAATTTTTTCCCACTCTCTGCTTCCTCATTTCCACATCTTTCCCATTATCTCTCCTCTCCGATTTTCATTCACACATTAAAACAGCACCATCTTTCGCATCTCTATTTTTCCTTTGCCGCCAAGGGGTTCTCCTCCGACTTCCGGTTTCCACTTCCTACGAAAACTCGGTAATTTGACAGGGTTCCCTCTCTTTTTATTTGGAGCTTCGCTTGTTCTTCTTGCGAGAGAGAGATAGCGTTTATTTTGTAGGGGCTGAAATGGTACTCTCCGTCAAGATCTATATCCTGATACAGGCTCCTTTTAGAACTGATATCTTGCTCTCGTTGCTGATGAAATACGAGCTAATTGGATTCTCCCGCCACAATGGATGGGAATAGAGCGTGGTATTCTTCAGAAAGGTCAGATTTTGCGTTTATCCATGGTTTTGTGGCGCAGGTTTGTCTATGTTACCTCATTTCGTACGCATCGTTCGGAAAGATATTTGACGAATGTCAAAAAATTCAATGAGTTTTTTAGCGGAGATTTAACTTAGCTTTTGCAGTTGAATGAGGCGATCCGAAAAGAATGATCATGAAGCTTTTTCTGTTTTAGTAATGATTAACCCTGCTTGTTTGGCTAAATATGTAATATAATATAATAGGATGATTTTAAATTATCAGCTGAAGGTAGCGCGACAGTTTTACTTTAAACGAAGGTGATGATTATGCATTTGAGTGGATTTGCTATTAGACGGATCAGGTGAGAGCTTCGACGTTAAGAGGACCGAATAAAGGACATTTTTACATTTTATAAGCTAAATAAATTCCCTTGGTGGGGCCTCAAAGCGGTCCTTGCTCCTAGAGCCTCTAATTACCTTGGAATTTATAGGTCAACAATATGTTAGGAATAGGATAAGAGACCTCAACATAATAAAATGAAGTCATAATTGAAATTAATAGTACAATAAATCTTAAAATTTTGCACGTAAATATCTGTAAATTTCTGAATTTGCAGGTCTCGAACTAACTGGTCGGGAGAAGTCGTCTAGTCACGGGCATCAGTCTTCTTCAGCATCAGGTAGGATGCATTCTTATCGTTTATTTACTTGCTGGACTTGAAGTATTACGTGGTGTAAAAAACAAACATCCTTATTTTTCTCTTTACTGCACTCTATTGCTGTACTTCTATTATATACTTCTTCCTGGAAATTGTGTCCGTTACTCGAGCATTACAGCTAAATCCATATAGATCGACAAACTCGGCGAGAAAAATCTTTCAACTCTCAAAGACAAATTATAAATCCTTGATTCAAGTGTTTTTATGCTTCCAATTTCCGTAATATGCAACGCTGGGGACGTATGATGCCAATAATATAAACTGTGCGGAGACATTTTGTACTCTTATATTGTAATACACAGATACACATACACAGATAACAAAATAATTTCTCAGAAATAATTTTACTTACTAATAAAAACATATCCCTTTTATTTTCAACCATATTTTATTTCTAATCCACAAGAAATGGCGTTTGGTTGACGTGTATGCATTTCTACAATAAAGTGAATAGCTCTACTAAAGTTATGCCTCCTTTCTTCTTCGATGTGTCTTCGGTTTATTGCGACACTGTTTTTGTATTGTCTTTTTAAAGGATAAGATACAGAACTACACAGCATATTGTGAATAAAGTAAAATCCTCACGTTTCCTATGATCCCGAAAAATTCCCTTTCTCTGAAGTTCCGTTCGAACGAGCACCCCTTTCAGAGTGACCCGCATTTCGACCCGAATCGTCTGAGGTTGAAAGGTGAAGACCTCCCTTCTCGAAGGGGCAAGCCACCCGTGGCAGTGGCCGTGGGGCGGAACGGACACTCTCTGGCCACCGCCCCACTTTGCCCCTTTGCGCTACCATCAATTCCACCATTTCCGGCTCGATCAACTGAGTTGTGGGGGAGAAGGCGCCCGTCAAGATGGCGCCGAATGGAGGTGGTCAGCTTCCATTTCTTCCAATCCTAACCTATTCGTCTCTATAAATATTTATCTTAAAGTTTTTACTTCTGCCTTTTTCGAAATGTCTCGACTATCGTCAATCTATCCTCTCCAAGTTGTTTAAAGAGGGATTTATTAGGAGGCGAGTTCTTTCATTTTTTCTGAGTTTTTGAAGTCTACGCAATGCTTCATGAGCGTCTAGTAGCGTGTACACAGTTTAAGTTAAAAATAAACTATTTTTGCAAAACCATACCAACTAGGAAAGGGTTAAGGTAATATACCAACCAGTCATACCAACTCAATAGTTGAGAATTTCTTTCTCATCAATTGTTCAAATTTTCCGATGTGTATCTGGAGGATTTAGTAACTTTAGGAGAAAAAGGTTAGTAATATAATTTATTAAGGCCAGATTTGGGGTATCTTCGTTTATCTCTTCTATACAAGAGCAATCATGGAGGTTTCTGCAATGAAAACCTTATTTGGGAGAGATGACTGGCTGGCGAAGCTATTTGAATGAAATATTGGAGTTGTACGAAATCGACGCTGCTTTACCAGTATTCTTGCTTATTAGATCATAATTCCGAATTTAATGAATACAGAAAATTTTATACCAATTGAAATTAATGATAATATGTTCGAGAAATTCTCTCATTAGGAAATTAAACTTCTTTTTCAGTGGACAGGAAAATGCTATGTGAAAAGAAAGTTGACTTTGTATCTGAAACCCTGATTTTTTCATATTGCGACGCACCACTTTGTGGTACCTATGTGCATGCTTTTCGGCAACTTTATTTGTACTATTTGATTTGTATTCCTCTTAAATTATAATAAAGTCAATTAGATATATTTTTCTTTCAAGGGTGTTCAATATTCTGCTTCTATAAAATCACTTCGAACAGCAAAATCCTCTTCATTTACCAACTTATATTTTCTGTGTCAACAACTCTCATATGCCCATCATTAGATACAGGAAACATACATTGTGCAGCAGATTTCTCAATATGGAATTTTTGTTAGTAGGTCGAACAAATATCTAACTTAATCTCGTCGTTAATCCACCAAGCCATTCTATGGGGATAAAAAACACATAGACTACCATTAACCATTGCAGTTGTAATTACAGATTGAATTGAGGGAATCTGCGTGGAGATAAGTGTGAAGGATGAATTTAATAAAAATACATTTTTGTCCCGAGGACTATAAATTAGTCCCGTGAAAGATTATTTTCGGCAATATTTCTTTCCGCTCGGCTCACATCGCGCAATTCATATTTTTTTCGCGATAATTGAGTGGCGTAATACGTTGTACTGGATCTCGCATTTCATCCTTATGGAATCGGGCCCACGCCATTGTATTTTAGCGAGTCAATAAGTTTCGATGGCTGTGATTGATAGCCTCACTCCATAACAGTGAATAAGGCGTGGATTTTCGGTGAACGTGCCCGCCATAGAAGTTATCCTCCTCTTCCATCGCAGACTCCTGTTACCCAATATACATTCTTTCGCGATTCGTAATTGTTTATAAATATTCAGAATGTTGTTTTTGTTGTATTATTTTACAACTCTCAATTGTAACTGTGTACCATTAATGATCGCTCGATAGTTAAAGGAGATTCCTACTCAATATTGCATTAACGAGTCGATATCGAATACCTACGCAGGAATTGATGACCCTAGGGGATTACATTGTTCCGGATCTGTTGATAATTGGGAATTATCGATCCGTCGACGTAATTTTATTATTTTTGGAAGCTCCGTCGTCACCGCTGGAAAAAATCGAAAGGAAACTTTAATTTTTTTCCGTTTCGCCCCCCGGGGCTTCATGTAAAAACGGGCTGTCCCCTATGTTCGATCGACGAGTATACAGTTCGGGACTTTTCACCTCCTGCCCTATGCCCATGTTAATGTAGTCGGGGGTGAATTAGGTCCCCCAGTCAATTTCGGTGTATCACAGTCGGTATAACCGGCGAGGAGTTTCACATACGTCTCGGCGGCGTCACGAGGCGAGGGCGTGGTCTCGCAGGGGGCGTTGAATGGGGCGACGGTGGGTGTCGAACGGAGGGAGTAGAATGGGGCGTCGATGCTCCTCCGATGTCCATCTCCCCCTTTCGACCCCCTAGAGGCGCCCCAAGAGGCCTTTTCGACCAATAGAGCGTCCGCTTCTCTCCACGCGCCTAATCGAACGCCCAATGGCGGGAAACTCGTGACTTGATTCCGTAAGTACAAAATAGGCTCACCTATGATCTAAAGTATACCAAATCTACTTCGGGCTCGTTCTTTTCGTCCTCTGCTTGTCATGCACTACCATAGCAATCGAGCGCAATCATAATCAAGAAACATAGCCAATCTGTCAATGGGGTAATGGATTCCTAAGATGTCTTTAATTAAAAAAAAAGTTACCTAAGTTGACTACATACTATTTTGAGATGTTATTAGCTTATGTGTTTAAAGTAGGAAAGGTTGTGTATATCTCTTTTCCGTGTCATATCCCAGAAAGAATGTATACGAGATTTTGAAATAACGAGAATATTTCTAGCAAGATCATTCATTTTTCAATACAGTTGATTAAACACGGTTAAGACTTACATGATGAATGATTAGCAAGATTATCAATGATTCAAGCATTCTGCTAATTAGCAGTATGTTCAAGCAATATCAGTGTTGCTGTCTTTTAAGGTGTTTTAGGCAGTACTCTCTCAATAGGCTGTAAGGAATATGCACCGTGAATACATGATTAAAAATCGCGTGAAAGCGTACATTTCCTTGAAAATATATTGAATGAGTATGCACTGTATGTACATTGAACGCGCATGTATAGACTCAGTATGAAAAAATGCTGCTACAGTGATCCATCAATGTGCATATACCAAATATCTGTGACTTCATATACTATATATCCAAGAAATAATATTTTGCTGTATTTCAAAGGCGGATAACAACCAAATTAGTCTCTCATGAATAGTATTTTATGTTTGCGGGGTAAATATCTCTGTAATGAGATGCTGAATTTGGCTAGAAATCATCATAAAGTAAAATTTTAATTCAAATATATCTTGAATAAATAGAATTATCACAGTATCTTCAGCAAGATTTGACGCTATGGACACCGATGATTGAAATAAACCAAGTTTGCAATCTTTTTAAATATCAAATCAAAGTTCTCGAAATTTATATCAATATTAACTACCTCTAAATATATACCATAATTATCTGTAATTCCTTGATGCATTTCATCAGGTGAAACTGCCAGTGAGAGCTTCTGATGGAAGAATTACTGTATTACTGTATCATTTGATTTTTATTTATTTTTTCAAAATGGCTTCATAAAAAGAAAAGGACATCTACGCAATCTATGACAATCTTTGCTTGGATATCTTAAGGTAAACATTTTATATCCTTCATAAACATCCGTCATAGTAACGGATGTTGCATGGCAGGACAGTGAAACATTATCTCCAATCAATAAAATAATGACACTTAAATACATAAGGAAAGGGTTAAAGGTATTTTGCACATGAGGGCGTGCATCTAGGAAAAATCCCTATAAGTTCAATGCAAAATAATAATGCTAAATCGCTTTTCTACGTTATTTCACTTATAATAAATATGAAATACTGTCAATGTGCAAATGTTTCTTTCTAAGTTCCTCTAATTCGATTTTAGTATTTCTATTTATTATTTTCCTATTTCTCCTGTTTTTATACAAATATTATTATTACAGAGTTTTGTATCATATTTAGTTTATTCGCTTTTATCCCTTAAATTTTGACGTATTCACTGCATTACTGTTCACAGTTATTAAAATAAATTTAAAAAAATGTTTGCTTCGTTGCCAGATTATGAAAAGAATGCAGCCTTTTACCGAAATTAACTGCTTGAATGTTCTGGATCAGTTTTAATTTAATAAATGGCAACTGTGCATTACCATCAGCTGTCTTCTCTTTAGTTCAAACATGTTTTACTTGAAATAGAATCAAACTGTAACTGACTCAACTAGTCTGTCTCTGTTCATTTTCTTCAAATATACTGACCCGTACACAACAGTGGTTTTAAAAGTATGATTGAGTATCTTCCGTGATATAGGGTATAGGTTATTCGTCGAGTCCTCAACCAAGAATCTGTATTATTTTATAGACTTTTCCGAGAGATTTTCAAATATACTATTTTTTAGCTTTGGTGAATAACTGTTAAGGCCAAAAAAAATCTATCTATGGTATACCATACTAATCATTCATTGGAAAAAAAGCAGTAGGTTTTCGTCAATTTTGTAAATATTTTATTATGTTCCTATAAAAATAAAATCTTAACGATTTTCGTAGAACTCGGATAAACAATGAATAGTAAAAATAATAATGTAGACGAATTTCCATATGAAAAGGCTACTTAATGTTATTGAGTAGTATTGGATTACTGAAAACCAACCGAAATTTAAATAACAGTTTGGAAGGAACATCAGCATCCACTTGAGTGGAAAAGTGCAGTTGTATTAATGATAGGAGGTGTTGCCAAAGAACTCGGATAATTGGAAGCAATAAATCGTTAGGAAGTAGTCCGCGGATAAGTAGCATCGTACCACCATGGGGCAATCTATGCCTTCGATATATTTTCCACAAGTGTAACGAAACTGTGCAAGCAAATCGGGCTAAGATATTCAACTAGCGTTAGCGCAATCATTTAATCTTTGGCGCATTGAAGTTCCTAAACCATAATTGTTGTAGGTGGTTTAAATATAAATTACTTTTAGAAGATATAGCTGATGCATTTTTGTTTGATTAATCCAGTAAATCATTTAATTTACAATCGAAGACATTTATACTGACTCTGAAACTTAAAATTTTCGTCAAGATGTGTAAAATTTCAGCTAATTAACTATTTATCATATTCGAATTTTATACGCTAGATCATGTATGCTAATATGGAATCTCTAAACAGTACAACCTCCCGCTATTTTTTGGTCTAAGTTGGAGTTTAACGTGTTTTTTTAAATGAAACGATAATAATTTAATTGTATTCTTTTTGGGCTATAGCTAATCGTGAATCCTAGGAAGGATCGGAGAAGGCGAGAGTACTTTGGGCGTATTTCTAGCGGCGTTATCGGGAGAGAAGCGTGGGAGTGGGGGCGAATGGATGCTGCGATAGGGCGGCTCTTTCCCCTCTCTCGGCGCGGGAGCCACATCTTCCGCACGCTATCTCCTCTTTGCTTCTAGCACCCTGCTCCAACGGCTCCCTCGATTCTTGCCGCTCGGGGTCTCTGCCGCACTCTTTCCTCGGGGTTGCCTAGCTACGCTCCAAAGGGGGACTCCAATGGACCCCCGGTTCAGATAGGCTCCGTCACCAGCATCCCTCCCACGCTCACTAGTGGCGCCAGTTTGAATGCTCGCTCCTGACGGTTTCGAAATACGTTTGAATCGATCACGAATAACCATTTGCTTGAATTTATTTTCTATTTTGAAATATAGGAATCTTTTCTATGACCAGTCATGTATGCTACGTAATGATTATTGTTTATAGGGGTATTCCTAACTATGTAATTATTGGTGTTGCTATTGATTGTCGTTTTTATTATTTAATTCCCTCTGGTGGAGAAATTTACAAGCTCGCCATGGCGCTTGTTACGAAAGCAATCTTAGAGAGTGTCTGTTGATTTGAATCGTCCTGCTGTTTCTGTTCCTCTAATGGTGTTTTGTGATGTCTCATTGTGAAGGCAGGAGAATTAAAATGTAATGACACAGCATTTGTGATTCTTGTTCTATATTTTGTGCCGTAACTTTTATAATTATCAGTTATTTACTATCAAGATATTTTGACATGAATAGATCATTCGTTTTCTCGATTGGAAGCTAATTTTTTGCTCACTTAGTTTTTTGGATGATAGAACGAGGCAACCCTTTGCAATCCTTTTAGATGGAAATATAAGATTATATGAAAGCCAAATAAATTATTAAAGAATTAAATTATTTTAAATTAAATTTTATTTAAATTAAATTAAATTAAAGAAAGAAGAAATAGGCTTACCTGTAGATTATAGGAATAATGAACAACGACGGCGACGTTAGGGATAACCATATGAAAAATATTTACCTTCTGCAAGAATAATACAATCTTAGTGCCAAAATGTTATATAAAAATCGTGGGTGTGTATGTATAAATAAAAGGTTGAGGTTGGATATGCGAATAAATTCATAATATCCAAACACATGTATAAGATTGTTTACCCTCTAAAAGAGCTGAAATCGTTGTTGACCAATATCGAACCTGTTCAAAAAAACATGCATACTACATGAACATGGAATACATGAATACAGTGAACATGAATTCGTGAAAATATGCACAGGTTGAATGAATTTACGATTTGGATGTGTTTGTTTCGTAATTCCTATTTATTGCTTTCTCTGCGAGATCTAAAAACTACATTTCATTATTTTCAGCATATTTATAGAGCTAAAAGTATGTTATAGCACCATATGAATAAAATACAGGTATATTGGAAAAAAATCGTAAATTTTCACTATCCATTGAAATATCACTCTAAATGAGAGGAATACGCAGTTCATTGTCAAAATAATTATCAATAGTTCTCTTTTCGCGATAATTAGCTTACATTTTGTTGCTTTCATAATAATTATTGAGTTAAAATTTGTATTTTATAGCAAAATCTGGTGTACATACAAGTATGTAGGAAGTAAAATCGCAAAATATTTCCTATCGGTTAGATATCACTTTAACATTATGAAATATTCTATCTATGGTCGGAATAATACAGTAGGGATTATAACAGATTCAGTTGCCTTCGTTTTCATATAAGTATTTCTCGCGGCATTGAGCGAATTAGATCCCTAGGCGTTTTCCCGATCCTATCACTTTTCCTCTTTTATACAACGTTAATAGCCTCTGTTCTTTTCACCCTTACGAATGGCCCCTATGTCTCGACCTTACATAAATCCACTTTCTCTAGTCGCATTCGTGCGTGTGCGTTCGGGGAAGATAAATTGCCGAAAAGAGGATTGCTCGCGGTATCGAGAATTTATGTCGGAATGCGTTATTCATCTTTTTACATTCCCCCCGCGTTGATATTTTCCGAACCTTTAGCACCATTATTCTCGATTAATTCTGACGCGGTTTCCTACTCCAAGAGGCGATACCCATTCCTCTGTCCTTCCTCTGTTGCGAGGAAAAAGCGAATGTTTTATCATCTCGGGTGACTGTTATTTGCTGGAGATTTGGGTGTGGAGATATGGGGAGAAAAATTCGCTCTGGCATTAGTGGTGATGGAATGAGTTTTTAGAGCGAGAGAGAGATATTTGTATAGGGAATCGTTAAAGACGAGAAGGAGCGACAATTTAGAAATTTCGCGGCCCCTCCGATAGGTTTTGTGCCGAATTTTTCATTGACTTTATCGAGGGCTTGATTTTTCAACGAATGGCTTTATTGCTTCAATTTTTTCAGTTGTTTTTTATCGTTGAGTGTTACTGGTCCTTCGTTACTCCTTAACGGGCATTATGGTTTAATCGGTACGTGTTAAACATAGTTTCTATTATTACTAGATCTTGATTAGTAGTATATTTTAATTACTATTTAAAAAAATATATATCATTATTTATTATTGAGAAACAAATTTATTGTCTTTTATTTGTACTTTATGAAGTATAAATTATGAACCAATAGGAATATTTATCTATAAATATAAATAAAAACTAATTGTAAGCATTTTTCTCGAAAAAGAAAGTACCTACATACTAACGAAAGCGTACTTTAGAACCTTAAAGTATACAAAAAATTGCTGTCGCTTTAGTGTAGATAAACTATTGCTTTTCATCTCGTCGCTCCTAACTACGTATAATAATCGCGACTTATACCAAAATAATATTCCCGTGGAGCCCAAAGTAAGACCTTGGATACGTGAAATAACCGATTGTATAGTATAAAAACACCAACAGAGAAAAATAAGAGAACTAAGCATGGAAAAAAATCATTCTTTCCATGAACGATCTTGAGTAGAAATAAACAAAGAAATCGATCGAATGTTCGATGTTTGCCCCTCCCTGCCAAACGTAAACATACGGCTTGATATGTATCATTGGACATTTAGTTTGAAATGAAACAATGAATCTCTTCATAAAAAAAACGATTCATTACTAAATCATTTGTAATTTGTCTGTCTAATTTTTGTATCATCTACCGCTTTTTGTTTCATAGTCAAAACTTGAACTTTTTTCTGATGTCTATTTTTTTCATTTAGTATTTCAAATACCTGACTCATCTCATTATATTTTCAATTAGAAATCTATCGATGATGAGCTATTATTTTCAAATAAAGTTTTTGCACTTTTTCCCTTTAACATATTCCTTATCCAATACAACGGTCTTGCTTAAATTTACCAGCCTCATCTTTCATCAGTCGCATCAAGGTGCATAAAATGTCAGTAATTACGCGTGTGCAGCTAATAAAGAGACCTACCTCATAAGGAGAGAGAGATTTTCTTTAGCCGAGAAAGGACTTCCTTTCCAGGGTCAAATCTTTTTAGCTCCTTCCCTGAAAACCCCCCTTTCCGCTGATTTCAAACCCCTCGCGCATTCCCGCATTATGGAGAGGGTAACTCTGCTCTTACGCCCGATTCACATGCGGACCAAAACGAAAAGAAATATATAGGCACCCTCGTGGAGAAACTAAAGAAGAATTCGATCCCCGGGCGCAGCATCTCCTAATCACGGAAGCGAGTTTTCCCATCGGCGTCTCCTTTTGTCCGCAGCACGCTTCGCTCCTTCGTCTCCGACCACCTGCATTCCTGAAAAGAATTTAACGACGTCATTTGCCGAGGTGGTTCGGAATGCCTTAGCCGATATCCACGGCGACTCAATGAGGCGAGTCCTTTACCAGGAATAGCTGAGCAGATTGAGCACGCGAAGCCTTTTTTATTCCTTCTGCGGACAATATGCCGTGCGCCCTGCGACTTCCCTGCACAACGGCGTGACTCGACGGAAGTGTAATTTCGTTGATGATTTTCCGGTCGTTCGCTTCCCCTTCTTTCTGCCCTTTCTTCCTTCCGAAACACACGTTGCACCCCACCTGAGAAGCGGGGCGCAAGAGGAAATACCTGCAGCGGCCCTCACATCGATTTCTCCATCCTCGATTTGGGCCTTATTATCTCGCACGTACTTCTGAAGTATACGAGCAACGTTGGTACACAGTCTTACTACGTGAAATAATCAATGAGGAAAATTCCTTGCATTATGCATGGATAAAGTTATTTTCTCATTCACAAATATGAATGGAGTTAACTATCGTGGATATGCATTTAGTTTTACGTACAGATTTTCTGTTACCGCTAATTCTATTTATACGAATGTAAATTGTATGTAGGAATGAATTTATTCTTACTACGAGAAATTAGATCAAGAATGTAACGCTAATTCCAGAAGGGTATAGTAGAGTGACAACGAAAGTAAGATTTTCCAGAGAAAATAGCGAAACTCGGGGCATAATTACATGTTTAAAATACTAAATTCGAATTTGTGAAGAAATCCTGATCCAATTTCAAGTAGGATTTAATATTTACGGAACCTGCTTCATTTATCAAATGCTTACAAATTGTAAACATTTTCTGCGAAGAATTTGTCTACCGGGTGATTTTACTTTCCACTTTGATTCACAGGCGTTGAATCTATAATAATAATTTAATCCTTAAATAATGTAACCCTAACAACAATAGAAAAGGTGAATTCCGTACCATCTACCTAAGCTTTAACTCACAAAGGGAATATTATAGCAGAATGATGAAGTTTCTTCTAAATTTCAGGCAATTGAGGAAAATATTCTGCTGAAATTAGCTAATAACCCCCAGATTTGCCTCTTGTACCATTGACTAAAACTTCACTATACTTTCAAGATTATTTCCACAATCTTATTCTGCATTTCCTTTAAATTATTGTTAGATCAGACTAATTGTTAGAGTTCTCATTTCTTTTTGTCTAGACTCAGTTAATCGGTTCAATATTCTTTCTGCCTTAAAGACTTACTTTTCAAAGCTAATAAGTTTAATTTTTATTATTGCTATTAAAAATAAAAATAAACCGTGAGGCAATAAACAGGGAGTAACTAATAGGAATTTACTTAAGTTGAAATAAAGTCAGCGTGTCGGTTACCACGTCGTCTAATCGGCTTTAGTAGACTGCAAAGCATCCACTACATATTAATTCATAAACCTCAAGAATTTTTTTACGATGCTCATCGAGAATCAAACCAGATATCGCTTACTCCAAAGACGAATGCACTACCTTCTTGGTAATTCGGTAAACAAGATATCGCTTACTCCAAAGACGAATGCACTACCTTCTTGGTAATTCGGTAATTAATTTTAATATTACGTGGATCTATTATTTAGTTTTTGTTATTTGATGAACATCTTAGCTAATTTTCCAAAAAATCGTTAAATCGAATTTAATGCCAAAATTATGTTCCTTATATAATTTTTATCAAGTTAACATACGTAAATGTAAAAATTGAATGTCATTACGTAAAAGAAGCGACTTCTCATTAAATGTGAACTGAATAATTAGTTTTAAAGATCCATTATGTTTTTTTTCAATGGGAGAGCTTAACGCATTGTTTTTTTCCGCATTTCTTTTCTGAATAAGCCTGAAACCTTTAGTATACCAGCGAGAGCCTTTTCCTCTCCCTTTCCCCTCAACAGAAAGACCAGAAAGATCGCGATGACGGCAAGGTGGAGGAGGAATTATTATCAACAGTGGCCTGCCATTTTCTTACCATTATCTCAATTTTCGTCCTTTAAAAAAATATTTGTTTCCTGAGCAACGCACATTCTTTTTCGCGATCTAAGGACCAACTCAACTTCTACTCGCTTCCCGCTTCGATTTTATCGCCGTCTTGAATTTTGCGCTTCTCAGTCTTCTTTTGTTTGCCATCTTTAATTTTCAATCGAAACGGGTCGTATTTTGTATGCCTTACAAAGGAAAGAGAGTGAAAAAGCTGCCGTTGTTTCCTCTGGTGCTCGCTTTGTATGTCGGGGGTCGTGATTGAACGCGTGCCTCGCAAGAAACAAGAGCGGAGGGGATTCTAACCTTGTTATGTGTGTGTGATCGGAGGGAAGTGCGTTCAAAGTGCAAACAGAGGGTTGTGTTACGTGGAAAGACATTTTTACCCCGCTATTGTCGGTGATTCGTCATGCTTAGGACCCTGAGGCGTGGAGTGGGTAATTAGCATCCTCGGTTTTGTTTCGGGAAGTTTCTATTATATTCCTGACGTGATAAAATGAATCAAGGTATAGAGTCGCATCCAATCCGGCGTACGATATTTTCTGGATCTTTTTCCGCTACTGGATTAATTTCAATCATCTTGTTTTTTGTTATCGAAAACTTGTAGCAATTAAGGGATTGAAAATGATTATATATAATGAGGACTGCTTTAAAGTAAATGGGGACATGATATTGTATTCAGTTATGTTTGACCACTAGCGTCTATTGCGTCTTCCCTATTTCTCTTGTTTTAAAGACACGCCAACCAAGAGGTAATGTTTTCCCTAGAAACGGATATGAAAACATTCTGACAGGACCAGGGTTCGAGTCCAGCTGTTGTCAAACTTTTTTCATGTCCGTTCTTTCCTTTGATATTTTGTAGGTGCACAACTTTTCGTTCAAATTCAGCCTTTACATACAATAATAGACATAAATATAATAATAAATACAATAGCCAATACATACCTTTCCTTGTACATTTTTTATTGTACAATGGTTTTGTATTTATCAAATTTTTATATTACAAGGGGAATGGAGTGAGTAATGTCTAAATGCAGATTCGCTTGAGGGTTTCTTCTCTGTTCAAAAATAATCGAGGCTAGTCCAAAACTTAGTGTCAATAATCCTTTGATTCTGCAAATTTTCATCTGAATAAAAATACACGATTTAGGCAACCCTGTCATGCACGTGCATTACCCCATAGATAGTGACAAATTCTCAGCCTAAACTGCAAGCGTCATTAACTCAGCTCTTTACGTCAAATGGACCCCAACCGCCTTTATAATGATATTATTACTAGCAAAATACTTGATCTAGATACATTTGAGGGGAAATTTTAATTTATACTAATTCGGTAAACACATTTGCCTCTAAATAATAATTGTCTTGTTTTAAGGGTTTGGTTACTTGTTGGATTTGTATTAGACGAGTTGCAAAAACATTTTCAAAGTATCAATGGCTTCATGGATAAATCCAGTGCATGTCCATGTAAGTTCGACGTATCCATCAAATAATCATTCTCCCTAAGCGTTCGTCTCTTTTTATTGCTTGTTTATCCATTTATTCTCAGGAATCAGTATATTAAGAACCCCACAGCGCCATAATTATGATTCTTTCTCCCAAATGAACAGTGCCATCCAGTCTCTTGTTAAAATCCCTACACATTATTATATTAAATATATCAAATAAATAAATAACATTTAGCAACTTCCACTAACTTCCACTTCACAAAGTTGAGCTTGACCATATTAGATTTATATTAAATATTATTTTATAACGATTTTCTCTCAGCTACCAATCTGAATAATTTTAGAGAAGTATTATTAGTAGTATAAATATTTTGTGAAATTACATGTACCATAATCAGAAGCACAACGGTAAGTTTTAATAATAGTCGAAAGATTGTAAGATGCTTAACTTATTTACTTAATTTTTCCTCCCTCTTGATAGCAAAACCCGTTCAATACAGATGTAGCATAACATTTGAAGAATACACAATGAAGTCAAATCATTCATCGTAAAATAAAATGCACAAGATATTTCCGTTTTCTCAATAGAATTTTAGAAAACCAGACAATTGGTTTTAACGCATGGGTGACATCTCTCCGACCTCCCTTTAAACAGTCGTCAATGTGGTTTATAAAATTTGAAGTTGTATACTTACTAGGACGAGTAGTATTTTTCAAGTGCTTCGTTTGAAGTTTGAAGTGATTCCTCACAAATAGACCCACACCGGAAATAAATTTTTTAAAGAGATTTCATTGTCTTCCCTGTATTGGCACGAAGAAAATACTGTGATAAAATACATGATAGATTCGTATACTATCACGAACTTCCGAAAATTCTTATTGACGAGAAAAATCGACTCCAAACCATTTTTGCATTAAACGCCTCGCGTATTTAATCCCTAAAACTTATTCCCCCTGAATTCGAAACAAAATTCTCGGCGGAGAAGACGCAAGCGGAGGGAGGATTCCTTTTGAGGTCGCAACTGCGAGAACGGTAAAATAATTAAGGGAAAAAATACAATCGCAAAAACTCCTTTTATCTTCGCCTCTTTTTTGGTCCTCCTAATCAGCTCTCTCGGATAGCTCGGCTTTTTGTTCTTCGGGAGCTTTGTCTCCGCAATGAAAAAGGAGTCCTAGGAAGGGAGAGAAACCCTTATAAAGAGAGCAATGGAGCAGAAAGAAGAAAGAGCGATAAAGGGCGTGCTCTCGGAGGGAGGATAAAGGGAGCAAGTAGGGGAGCCAATGAAAGAGAAGGAGAACACGACAATGGCGACCTCGCTTAAATACACTTTGCCCTCCGAAGAATGTGTATGGGACGGAGGAATGGCGCTGAATGAGCGTTTTCTCTCGTAAAAAATAAGCTCGTTAAGGCTAATATATTCGATGTCAGCTCGTTCGAATTCATTGTGCCCTTCTTGAAACAGGACTCGTCGCCTTCAGGAGCATCCCTCGATCGTAATTGGCCTTGCAGCGCAACAGTGATTGACGAAGATGCGATGGAAATACGATGTTTTGAAAAGAATGTGCATCTACGGTAGTGACGAGGGTGATTCTTCTCTGAGGAGCATCCTTAGTAATTTATTAGTTGAAGACATTTCTCGATCAAATTCTACTCTAACTCATTTTAGTTCTAATCACTATTTTACTATTATTTCCAGTTATTTCCCATTCTCAAGCTGGAAAAATACGCTAGAACGGATAGAACTGTTCTCGCAGAAATGTTAGTCACCTCTTTGATAAGGCGTTTTTGTGATTAATTTGTGGGTGTTTTCCAGCTGTAATTTTTTTTCATAAGTCCTATTATGATTTTTCAAGTCCACAACAAATATTTTATTATTATCTATTAAGGTAAATATGTTTCACTATCATATACTAATTACATATATTAAAATCGACGGTAGGTTAAATGGAAGAGGAGGCTTAAAAGTCTCAATTTCGCTCAAATAATAACGTTATTGATTTATTTATATTTGAAAATATCTATCTTTGCCTTGACAAAAGTAAATATACAAGGAAATATGAACTTCCTACTGTTAAGGTATCATGAAGTACGGAATTTAAATGCTACATTAACTTGTCATCATCAGTATGTAATTAATTCGAATAATTACGTTTTGCATCTCCACGAAACATTATCATGCCTAGAAGTATCTTTTACTTATTTCTCCTGACTTTTCTCCATGATTCATGATAAATCGTGTCGGCCCTTTTATATCTAACGTCAACCGTTGCTGCCTGATAATCATACAAAATTGCCGCGATTACATCAAATAAAAAATAAATACATATTTCCTTTTTACTTTCTTCCACGACTGTCTTTAGTCAACTTAATACTTTGGGATGAGTCAAACTCCTTTTATAGTGCATTTTGATATTACCTTCCTTGGGCTGATTTCAAGACGTCTTAGGACACTTTCATTAATTTCCGTGAAATTAGGAAAATCAGTCGACGTTTAACGTGTATTGTATACGTGTATGTGTATTCTCCTTGTATATTCACCAGAGAAATGTTTGTGAGGACAACACAATACATATCGTGCATTAATTGTTGGTATTGGAGATATTCCATGACACCATCCACATTATTTATCTTTCAGTTCATATTCTGAATAAATATGTAGCACATCCACATTATGTAATCAAAATTCTAATTTTTATACACCCGTATTTCTTTTCTTTGGTACCTCATAACTCAACTGACATCCCATAATTATTTATTAGTGAAATTTTCACCAATGTTCATTTATTAATTTTATGTCTTTCAAATTATAATACATCTAAAAGTCAATCCTTGATAGCATTTTCCCCATTTAATCAGACGATTTGATCTCCTAATCGGTAGGCTGTCAGCGATTCCCTCTCCAAGAATCACATTTTTGGCATGATATATGAACATTACGCGATGACATTCCTCTTTCGATTACTTAAATTTGAAAGCTATCGATCATTTATCATCATCCGATTTGCTCAATAAACCGCTATCAAACAGTGAAACACTTTTATGCTCCTTACCACAGTCTGCGGGAGTCCATTACGGACTCGAATGGATAAGTAGACTCCCTAATGCTATTATTCCCAGCACGGGGAAAAATTCGATGCGTCACGGCGGGAGAAAATTGAATAACGAGCGGGCGATTCATCTGAAATGACTAGTAGACGTTTTTCTCCCCATTCGGAGAGCTGCCGTGGCCTAAAATAAGGAAGGGGTAGTTAAAATATTACACCTATTAAACCTTAATTGTGACTTTATCTATAGAGAGGGGGTCTTTCATGCTAACAAATCGTTTTGCTAAACTAATCTTCTCGCCTTGGCGGTTTGAGCGATATGTATGAAGGACTCTCCATCGATTTGGAGTAGACAACCCACAGCGAAGGTGAATTGCCACCAAGAGAAAATTTGGAAGGCCAAGTAATAGCTCGGAATTTAGAGTTCAGTGGAGCATTACCGAAATAACTCGTGTGGAAATAGATTACAGGAAAATTGTTGATAGTTTAGTCAACTTTATATGAGGGTTATGATATTTGTAATCTAATTTTAAGCTTTTACTGGAAAGATTGCAAGATGCATTTTTTTTAACTTTGTTTCTAACTATATTATGGCAGCCAATGATGTACGTATGAACGTGACGTATGATTGTGGCTCAAAGGAAGTTAAAACTGACATGAAACAGTAAGGGAGCTTTGAAGCAAAATACCTTAAATAGGGCTTTAGGATGGCTATTGTAGAAGTGTCGTTAAAAGTGCTTCGACAGCTATCTCGCATATGGGCTCCCACCAAAAATCGAACACGGGACCGCCTTCGCCAAAGCCGAGCGCGCTGCCCACTTGGCTGTTCGAGAGCCTAGAATGGCTATTATTTGCTGAAATTAGTCGCCAAGAAAACATTTACTTCGTGGAATCGAGAAAGTCATATTTTCCTTTGTTTTTAAAAGTGTGTTTTATTCGGCAAATACTTGAATTTCTATTTGCTAAATAAATACCTATATTTATATTATCTGTGTTGAGGTTAGGCGGAATTGAGGCCAACTTGGGTCTAACCTCGTCCTGATAAAGAGTTGAGTACTTCATTTATTAGTATCTTTCTCGAGGTTTCCAAGTGCTGCATAATTTAACATCGTAATGTGGGATAGTTATCATTTAATATTCTTAAAAAAAACAAAGCATATTTTGGCTAAATAAAAATATACTTGATTTTAAAAATAATATTGCTAACATAAATTTAGCTTTCTGGTTAAATTGCTAAAACGAATTTTTAAATAAATATAAATTTCATTTGGCATTTTTGATCAATTCAATTAATTCTTAAATACCTGTGTTGTTTGAGGATTATTCAGACCGTCCTCGCAAAATATTCTTCGAGCAATTTTGACAGAAATGGTTTCATTTTCTCACGCAAAAACGGAAAAGGGTGTCCTAGATATCATTTTGAAAATAGATAATCTAGCCGCACCTCGAGAGGGATAGCTCCACCGAAATCGGTTCAATGGAAGGCACACTCCGTCCTCGCATCGGGGGTAACGTAGGATGTTTACTCACTTTATAGGAACCTTTCAACCCATCAGGGCCACGGAAAGTTTGCTCAGTGCGGCTGCCCTCTATTCAGCTCGGTGTCGCTCCGATCAAACTGTAAGGAAGGTAATGGGAAGGCAAACGACGATCTAAGAGCAAAAACCAAAGAGAGAGAGAAAATTCAAAAGTTTGCGGATTCTAGTTCCTTCGCCGCGCGTGTCGCAAACGTCACTTCCGATCGCATAAACGCTGACGTTTCCCTGCCGACAAATTAACCGCACGTGAACCGACCAAAAGAACAACGGAAAAACGTTGTACACACATACGGCCGTAGCATCTCTCCCTCCCTCCATTATCTCAATCTTTCTCTCATCCGAGCGTGACCGACACACCTCAATCGTAACAGCGGTTTCCCCCAGTCTGCTAAAGGGGAAATAATTACCAAATGAATCAGGTGTTTTCATAATGTATTCTTGTTTTTTTTTCGTCACCTTTATCTGATGGGAGATTTATTCTCGGATATCTCTCCCCCAATAAAAATAAATACGATTTAATTTGCGTAGGACGTTTCGATTCACAATTTAATAAAACGATTCTTTCATTGCCGGAGTTGATGATTTTTGCAGCGACTCGTTTACAAGACGAAGAATACAGCATGATAAATAGAGGCTATTTATTCGCTAATATTGCCTTTAGTTTTTCATTAATAAGATAATATTTATGACTCCTTGTATTCGTTTGTGTATAAGTTAATCCTTTGCTATCTAAGAAACGTTACGAAAATTGCAATAATATATTTACTAAGTACCTTGTTGATTTATTCTGTTACAATAATTAATGTTAATACTACAATTTTATTGAAAACTACGTTCTATATGAATAATTCCTATATTTGCTGACATATTTTCAATTCTCGATCAAATATAAGCATGTTGGCGTAACAAGTCAATGATGCTGGTGGAGGAAGTACTTTTATCTCTAAGATTACATTATTTATTTCTTTGTCTTGCTCCTAACAAGTCACCTCATTAATTTATTTGCTACCATTTGCTATATTCCGATTTAGGGTTAGCGGTAGAACTTCAGAAATGAAGCATTTGTGATGTTTTTGAAATAATCTATTCCCAAGAGTACTTTGCTTTCCAAAACCAGCCCTTGAGGAATAAAAATCATTATTGAATAGTATGCATAGGGTTCGGAGAATTATTTTCAGGTTTCTAGACTGGTCTAATAAGGCGTCACATCCGATGCCGACTTCTTGGTGTCAAACTACGTAGCCATCCTCAGGGCATGAGATTACTTTAGTCTGTTCTATACTAAATAACTGTTAGGCAAGCTTTGGGAAAAACGAAAATAGTTAAGAGACATTCTTTTGTATTAACTTCGAACCCAGACAAACTCATTGGTCTTATTATTTTAGGGATCATTTCGCTGTATGATCTGGTCCTAAGTCTCGCTGTAAAGCCCTTTCATATTAAGACATTGCCATAGATTTCAATGTAACGGATAACCTCTTTCGAATTGCTTGTCAGCAGCAAAATCGTGGCCTTTCCGAGGTAAAAGTTTTCAGTGTTTTTTTTTTTCAAGTCTTGAAAGGGATGAGAAGTGTTTTTATTCGTTGGTGGGAGAGTTTGGCACAAAAGAGGGCGTTTGCTCTTCTCGCCCCCTGACGCACGCTCTCTCCATTAAAACGCCCTCGACCCCTCTTTTTCTACCCGAAAAACCACCCTCGCCATCTCTTCACCTCCCGGAGTGATTAATGAGTCGATGGCATAGGACCGGAGCAATAAATAAATATTATGTTACGGAAGGGGTGGTTTCTTCACCCCTATCTTTTCTGCCGTAATTCTGACCCATCACCTTCCCTCCCTTGACTTATCCAAATCGAACACCTTTGTCCCCACCTTCCCTGGCAGCTACTAAATTCCGCGTCGACGACTTTTTATCGCACCTCTTTTTTCATGCATGCAAATCTGCCGCGCCTTTCTCCATGCGTACAAGTTTTGAAGCCACGATATCGCGAATGTGAAATATTATGCCTGATATTTACTCTATGAAATTTCCCCTTTTTTGATATCGACTCTCTTATCTAAATTATGAACTTTTGGAAGTCGTGCCTTTCTTACTTGTTTATTGTATTGATCAAACGTTGCTAGATTGACTATATTCAGGCTCTACCAGTTGGGCAGCGCTTTCACTTTTGACGAACGGGTTCGATTCCCGGTAATATGCACATAGGCACTTTTAAAAATAGTAATACTACTACTAATTATATTCGTTTGTCTTGGGTAAACGAAATTATATTCCTGCTTTAATAAGTTTGCTATAAATATTATATTTATTTTTACTATTTTCTAGTAAAGTGCTTGCGTTCTAGAAAAGATTCCAAAATTCAGGTTTTACACATTTTATGTTAAAATTCTCAAGCCCTCATCTTGAGTTGGATACGAAAAAACTTAAGGTATGAAAAATATTCTTAAATCATCAATAAAAATATCCTATGAGACATAATATAATGTAAAATTTAGCCACATTCAAACAAATTCATTATCAACTTCAAATCGATGACCGTAAAATTGTTTTGATATCTGAGAATTAAAGTAGTTCACATAATTTTATGCGTTTTTCTCTCTTGTTTCTTAGAAAAATAACAGAGAATAGTTGCCAAAACAATTGTTTTATATTCTACATTTTTTACATCTATCGTATTGTATGGGTAGTAATTTTGAGACGTTGATATGAAATTGCGAAAATATATATTTTCAAAAATTTGATTGTGAGACTCGTAAGATTTTTCCAAGTATTAGCCAGATATCTTGTATTGTACTATGTTTTAAAATAGGTAACAGCATATCTTCGAATATGTTGTCAACATGTCTCACGATATATTTTCATTATGCGCAGAAGACAATTTAATGCGAATGACCATAACTTATGCCTTCAGAAAAGGATTTGCTGATTGCATTCATTTAATTTGAAAATACAAATTTTTGTACATTCCAATAAGACTCCCTGATTTTTTTATAGAGTAGGTTTCTATCGCAACATCTGAAAGTTGTATTCGAATATGCTTGATTCTTATAATCCATTACCATTTTTCTCACAATAAGTTTCTGAAAATATCGTTCTTTTAAACTACCTAGGAAATGTATAATTACTCAACATAATTTCAAACTATTTTAAACATAGTGTCATTAATAGGGAAGTGGACGCATGCATCGTCTGCTCGAATGCACGTAAATTCTCCGACTGGAAGAACGAGTGACACACTATTTATTCGACCAACTCAAAAACCCACTTTCCATTCATAAGCACGCAAACATTCCTTCTGAAATCGTTCCCTCTCCATTTCGCTTTTTTCCTGTTTTCTTTCGCGTTTGAATGCGGATATGCATTCCAACTCAGCACATTTCCGCAACGACTGAAACGAAAGGAGAAAAATAATGCGCTACGAATAATCATTTAACGGAATTGAGATCAACGATTATTTCATCTGAGCAATGCTCATTCATCTACCTTTCTGATTGACGAGAGGATGATGTTCTTTGAAGAGGGTTAGAAGTGATTGATTGAATAATGGAATTTTTGTATGAAGAATAATTCCAATCCATGTATCAGTTGCTCAGGCTAGCTAGTTACCACAGTCTAAACTAATTATTTATATATTTTACGTTGAATTTTCATCAATAGTGATTAGAAAGATCATTTTTCATCACTATGTTTATCTCATAATTTAAAATGCTATGATTCCATGAATTTCCATAATTCTATGGTCACGTTTTAACATGTTTGACTTTCGAGGTATGTAAAAATCGTCGTCCTTTTAGTCAAGAATAAAGTCTTTTATTTAAATCTTGATTTATAAACGCAATATGTTGAATTACATTGAATTGTGTATGATATAGTGCAGAGGTAATCTATTTTATATTTAGAACATCTTGGGCCATTGATGGCAAACGTATGTTGTGAAAATAATAACAAACAAATCATCAGACGTAGTTACATATACTTATGTGCTTTTCATTCTCTTTGAGAACATCATCAGGGGAAAAGGTAGAATACATTCATATGCATATAAAGGTAACATTCTTTGCGCTTGATTATGTTGTCTTAGAAAACTAAATGCGCTTTGGGATATATAACAACATTTAATGTTTTTTTATTTACAGAATATTCTAAATTTGTAGGATACTAGTTTTATTTATTAAACTTAACTTGTGTTTGATGCACTGTGGTTATCGATTTCCTTACGACTAATTCAAGTATATACATTTGCAGCTTATTTTCTTATATTTATCTCGAAAATCTTTTGATGAAATCATCAACTGTACACATGTCCAACTCTTTCCGTTGGATCTTCCAGACGAAGTAATGCAGTTAGCGAGGTTCCGATTTCTCTCCTGGAAAACACACTCCGTAAGAAGTTAACGAGATTAGGAGTGTAGAGTGATAGGGATAACAAATGAGCGACGCTGTCTTCTTGGCTTTAGAAGGCGATTAAGGAAGGGTCCGAAGAAATGGCGTTTTTAATGGGCACCACTCTTGGACTGCAAAGAGGCAATGTGCCAGATTGAGAGAGAGAGTGGATGTTTCTCTTATTCATCTCTGAAACTCCTTCCTAATCTCGCCTTCTTCATTTGGAAAGGAAACGGAATGAACGATATAGTCACTGCGATTTCTTAATTTCAACGTGGTTTTAGATCCACGAAAAGCAATGAAAATATCTGCATCATACATTCGTACAAGGAGATTGCTGTAAAAGTCGACTTCCCTAACTTATTAGCAAGTAATATAGTGAATTTGTCACTTACAAAATCTAATTCTTCTCTAGCAACCTTACATAACAACTAAGGGATATGGCGATTGCTTTTACAAGTTACATTTAATGCAGTTGATAAATACCGTTTAACCTGATTAAATTGTAGTCCTGAAATGAATTAAGGTTTAAATGATTAATGATATAAATTATATTAAATTTGCTTGCTAATGATAATCTTTGTTACTAAACTCTGAGAACTACAGTACTTCTGTGCACATTTAGTGGTTTCCTAAGACAATAATTATTTACACAAGTATCTACAATTGTTTGCATAAGATCGCCTCTAAATTTAGGTAGCGCATAATTCAAAGTAAACTTAAAGACTTTTTATATCAAGGCAGTTTTATAATTCAGTCTAAATTTACAAACATAATATGTTGAAATTTATTGAATTGTGAAGACTTTGATATATATGTATTCCTTTATAAATCAGAAATATATATTACTAATTTATAATTATATAACTTGTGTTTTGTATACTATAGTTAATGGTAAATAAAATCAGCCCCTCCTCATTGAAATTATGCTAATTTTAAGTGAGCGAGAAACTTGTGGTACAACTAATTTCGTGCATACGAGGTAATTGTATCTTTTGGGATTAATTATAATGTTCATCATTTAGCGTAGTTTGCTTTCGTTCACCTATAGTAAAGGCCGTCAATAATCGATTTCGCTGATGATTAGAAAAACGCCTTCCCTATTTCAACGCGAACTGGTTGAAGTAGGGTTTGCGCGTAGACTATTCTCGTAAGTCCATAGTATAAAATAATAATTGCAATCTGTATTGCCATTATACGGGATCTTAATACAATGAAAATCGGGAAACAGTCCTTATATCATATCTACCTGACCTTCTACGGATAGGTTGTTGATATACTAGACGTAGACAACGCAATCTATATTGACAGCATGCATAATCTTAATTTAATTATTAACAGGAAACTGTTCTTATATTATATTAACTTGACCAATTACTTATAATGATAATACGCCTTTATTCGGGCGAGACTGAGACCAAAAGCCTTCTTTCTCCTCCATCCAACCCATCGTCATACGACATATAAATATTTAATCCAAAGAGATAGTATGAGAAAATATGAGAAGATTTCTGGTTGTACAAAACCTAAAACCTAACGAAATTCATAGGAAAAAAAATGAATCCACTGCAGGAAAACACCCACGGAGGGTTGTTGATAGTTCGGAGACACGTCCAATCGTTATCAGTCATCTTGTAACTATGTTAACATATTCCTCACCAGCAATCCCCGCAAAGCTGTCCCACATAGCTTCCTCATCCCTGCATTTACTTCTCCCCAATGAATAGAAAGGCGTACAGGAGGGCCCTCGCAGGGGGGCGATCGGAGTGTGGTGGGGCGGGTTATGGCCCGTAGAGCGAGGATAATGAGCTAATGGACTCCCCTCGAAATATTCCCACCCCTTCATTCCCCCTTGGAGCAGCCCCCGTCGTTATATCCACTCTCCCATACACGCATCGTAAGCACACATTGTGATTCCTCACTCGAGCTAACTTCGGAAACGGCCGCTACGACGCGCCACCTGACTGATTGGCCCCTCCCGTGGGAGCGTTCGCCTCTTTCGAATTTCCCATATAATGATACTGTTTCTTTTTAAATGGAATAATGTTCCCAGAGCAGTACATAACAAGACGAGCTACTTCAAGTTCAGTTTGGTCAATAATGTAGGGATGAATCAATTGCTCGATTTCAAATACTACTCGTATGTAATGAATAGAATTAAAAAGGAATTGCGAAGTACAATTACAGCTGCCCTCCCTTCAATTTTATTATTTTTATATTCGATGCTTAAGAGCATTTTATAAAAGTGCATTATGAAGTGTATTTGTATGGAATACTTTTTTCATAAACAGCAGATACATTTTTAAGAGTCTCAGTAGCGGAGCTGAACCCACTTGAGCCACGGGTTCGTTTCCCGAAAGAAGCCGATGCCTCATTAGATATCCTTTTCATATGTCTTTGTATTGAGAACCGAAAAAACTTAGTTGTTGGAGGAGTATTGTTATTCCTTCGGAATGTAGTTACTGGAGAAATGAAGGAAATAGTGCAAATGGAGGGAACATTGCTTAGTTTGCAGGCTCTCTCGGAAACGTACTTAAATTAGAAAGATTGCTATTTTTTACCCAGCGGTTGGTAGTTGATTGGGAATAATTGAAAACACATGGCTCGGGTGTAAAAAATAATTGTTAACTAACTTCAGAGAAATTAAAAAATTTAGATGGAATTTCGGCTGCAATCATAGGCTATCCATTTCAAGTAGTATTAATATGATACGTAACAACTGATACTTTTATCCGGAGAAATCACAAACGCATCGATATTGGACAGCTGTTAATAATTATTATCCATCAAATTCTCGCTTTAAACGTATTTTATCATTTTATCATGGCGAATGTTTGGAAAACAGGGTAAAAGGTATTTTAAGTCCATTCATAACATTTATCCTCGAAAACGCAATAGCAAATACTTCGTATTTTTTCTGAAGTTGATATTACCAATCTCTTGACATGTAAAACGTACAATCGGTAGCCTATAATGTTCCTCTCGTACTATTTCGAAAGCTTCTGATGTTGAAGCCGTTGAAGAATATCAATAGATTGGATCGAAAAACATAACAAACGTATTTATGGCATTTACTTATAAAAATATCATGCTAAAGTCTTGCCAGAAAATGCAGAAATTTCCTTTTGAAACACATTTTCAAGCTACAGCTACTTAAGTCAGAATATTTCATAATTTTTGACACATTCTTAATTATTTAGTATGGTGTAAATATTTTTGTCAATTGCAGAACTACATAATTACCGTTTAGAATAAATGACTTTCTCTACGTTATGAAGTGAGTAAAGAAATTTTAATAATTAACATTATGGTAATTAACAAGTTTTCTTTACTCCCTCAGAATGTCTTTCAACAAAATAAGGCCAAATTATTTATAATTCTCAACATTAACACGTTAAGTTGTTTCTCGAAAAGTTGCCTCTTCAATAATTCATTCGCGATCAAAAATTACGCACCTAGTCGTTATATAACCTTTCTCCCTGATGTTATACCATATGTATTAGCATCCAAGAGACGTTTTCCATTGTAGATACGTTCCCTCTTCCATTTTGAACCTCGCTCATATTTTCAACCAGTTCTCTTTCTCACCGCCAGAGGTATGCCGCCTTCTGCGCGTAGCGCTCTCTTGCGCCTCGCCCTCAAAGTTACGACTCAGCTGATTCAATTTCATTCAATTCGTCATCTTCCATTACAAATTAATGGGAGATTTAGTTTGGAGATAAATAATTTTACCATAATAGCAGTTTCATTTTTATTTGAAGATTTTATTATCAAGACAATGATTATATTTGTTTGTTTAGTTGGACGTAATATATCCCGTAATTATCATTTTGTAAGGGTGCTATATGTAGGAAACAAGATACCAACCATACAACTTCTGAAGGAAAATATCACACATAATGAGTAATCCTCTAGGTAGAAGAGCCCAGTAGTTTGTTCTGAGATCAAAATATTCATTTATAAAAAATATAGCAGTATTTACGTAGTTACATTAATTCAGGAAAATGATAGAACCACGAATTGTTGTGTTTCAAACTGGTTGCGGAATTCCCGCTCTACTTCTCCTCATTGAGTGTCAAGTTTCTGCAACAGATGGCAGTACGTATTCCAGGCCGCTCCAATGGCTCTGAAAGTGGTCTACCGCGTTGAAACGTTTTCGAATGCGAATTTATATCAGTCACAGCAAGAATAATTAATAAGCAATGCATCTTACCTTTCATATTGCGTTTATAGCCATAAATTTACGCAACGATCTGTCGTTTTGCATTTTATCAGCTAATCATTAGAATTAAATTTGGATTATGTTAAGCTCTGTGTTTCAACTTAAACCACAAATGATCCTGTAAAATGTGCTCCATCTTTGGCTGACCGAATTTCGATCACAAGTTGTATAGTTTACGCTATTAAAATAAAAATCTACATATTTTATGTAAATGTTATGACTAATCTTACAGTATATGCCTTTTAATGTAAATTTTTATTCTCTTAGATTTCAGCTAATGTAAATCAGAATGTAAATATTCAACCTTTGACATTTATTCAATGACTTCAAAAGTTTACAAGCGTCCGTTTCTTTTGCTGGTAACTATTCGGAATTGCTTTTCGTATTTGTTTACTTATAAAGAATATTACGTGCCATCTCTGTTTTTTAAATCAACAGCATATGCAATCAGAAGTTATATACGCCAATCGGTTTCTCAAAACAATTTCCTGAAAAAACTTGAGTTAAATTTTTGTAGCACATTTTTTTTAGTGTTGTTATTAAAATCCGGTGATAGCAATATTTACTTATAGCGTTTTATTTATGCGAGTGAAACATTGTTTAGCTACTTTGTTGGTCTCATAGCTTCTATTATTTCGGTTTTAAACAAGTTTTTAGTTGGATGCGTAAAAATATCGTAATATATAAAATTCCATGTTTTGCTAGAGTAATTGGCGGGGAGCCAATATTTCTGCAACTATACTCTGTTCTATTCTAATTTTAATCTTACTTTACGATGAATAAAGAATAAAGCAGAGCGGCTGCTGATGGTTATTTTATAATATATTACTTTTCGATCATTCATTTCGGCTTCATCCAGATTGTAGAATTATAAATCATTTAATTACTTGTAGCTCCATCCTCTTTTCATATTTGTTGAGTATTCTATTGATATTTTAGATATTTTTTATTTTGTAAGGGATAATCATGCGATATTTTTCTCTTTCTAGTCTTGAAATTGTAAAGAATTAGAAGTGGTTAAGTTTACTTCTTATCAAAGTTGGTATATTATCATTGGTAGCTTATCATTTCAAAACATACAATAAATGGAAGATGGAGAAAATTCGTGAATTAAACAAGGTCCAGCGTTCATTTTGGTAAGGATTTATAGACTGTTTATTCAGTTAGGTTTAATTTGATATTTTTTGTGAATTCATTTCAGAATGTTTGAAGATGAGAAACTGTAACTTGAGTTGAATTTACTCCAAAAAATTAGAGGAAATGCCTTATCGGATGGTGTAGTTGATCTTGCACGTCCATATTATAAACATATATCGGTAAAAATAGATAAATTGATTCAGAGTCCAATCGATTCGGAGAACCTTTATATCTGACAAAAGCAGCGGAAAGTGGGTTTAACGGTGCATATAGTCCCTCCCAAAAATCGCTTAACAGTTGGAAGAATGTATATTGGTATGTACACTTTAGAAGTGTCGCTACTCCACAATTATCTTCATCCTTTCTTAGCGTTCGTTTTCTGTCTTCCTCCAATGTCCTTGATTCATGCATTCCCTATCAGCTATGTCTTCCTGGTCTTCGAATTTTTAATTTATCTTCAATTAATTATTTTATATTTCTTTCATATCTGATAAATTATTTTCTTATTTATTGTAGTCAATGTAGCGTGACCATGAAAATTGTTTATTCTGCATATCGTTAAATATTTCATTCTACTAATTCAATTTTTAACTTTATCAAATCTCCGCTTTATGGAAATTCTTCTCGTGTAACGTGTTAAGGAGAAAACAACACACGGCTTTATTAAAACTTTAGAGCTTAAAAGAATCCGAAAAGCTGTTGTTTGCAAGCACACCAACCGTGCTTCTAGAAATATTCAAAAGTGGGAGTTAGGGTTATCCGTGGATGTGTTAAAGCAAGAGTTTTTTTTGTTCTAAGCCTTATTCCTATATATCGGTCGGCTGATGAATTAGAGATGATGATAATGAGGTTAGTTTTGGCGATGATATGACTTTTACAGCCGGATGCTCTTCCTGCCACCAACCCTGAACGGGAAAATCAGACAAACACACACAACCTAATCAGAAAAATCCTGATCAGGGATTCGAACCCGGGGCCTTGGGGTTGAACGAGATATAGCACTTCGCATGCTAACCACTAGACCACCAAGGCCGGTGTGTAATGCAAGAGTATAATTCTCAATTAGTATTTCGGCAACTAAGTTGCCTTCTGAAGATGAAGCGAACTGAAGTAAACCCTGTTTCATGTTTCTCCCGATAAACTGTCGACCGTTTCCATTGTATTACTAATTTATTATTATTGTATTAATTCTCTCTTCTCTGCTGCTGGGGAAATATTTCTTCTACGTCCATTACGATATAGAGATCTTCATTGAATCCTTTTTGTACTTCGTGTGTGGCACTTAACCTTCTAGCGTACATATCTTACCGATTGCTACGAAAAGTTTTGCATTTGTAAAGGAAGTCTCAGTGCCTTTGTTCTATCTAAATTAATAGTAAAAGCAACTGCAAAAGGGATAACATTTATTCATATATATATATATATATATATATATATATATATATATATATATATATATATATATATATATATATATATATATATATATATATATATATATATATATATATATATATGTATCATTAAAATATAATGGTTTAGAAAACGAAATTCCATTTCTCAAAGAAAGAGTTTCTTCAATTCTCAGGGCAGAGATTTCACTTTCTTCCAAATGGAAATCGTAATATAATTAAAAGGATAGAATTGCAATCGGAACTCAAATATGGATTCTTCGACAGATGGAAATTACAAACTGTTTGTGAATGGGTCGAAATAAAATAATACATTGCGGGCACTCCGGAGATCAGAAGTTCTCTTTGCAAATTCGGCAGGTCTGATAAACACGGTAACTTTGAAAGCATACGATGTGAAACTAACCTAAGGATATTTTGCAGACTGTCTGTAAAGTATTAGCAATACAGACAGGCGTATCAACTAAGGTAATTTAACATGTATGGGCCCCTACCGGGAGTAGAACTGGAGTTACTTTTACAAAATGCAAAAGCAGTATCCACTTGGATATGCTGGAGCCCTATTTAAAGTGTTCTGAACGAGATTAACATACATTAACAGTGAACGACGCAAACAGTTATGTCGCTGGCGTGTACAATATTTACAAAATTCCCGAACGTTGAAGACAGAGCTGTGCGATGGATTCACTAGTGCTTAAAAACGTTAATTTATTTCGTTGAGATTTCTTTCTTACAAAAATTTTATTTTGCAGAAATAGAGAATGAATGCTAATTCTTCGTCCAAGAGTATGGACACGTCTACTGAATCACTACAGGATGGGCTGATTCGAATTCTTATTTGTCGTATTTTAATGGTTTCTAACACATGATGTAAAGGATTTTTTACATACCTGATACGTAATATTTGGTCTCCATCTCCGTAAGAATTTGCTTTTCACTTTTAATTTCTTCCCATTTCCTCATCTCCTCATTATCCTCAAATTCCTTACTCATTCCTGTTTTTTTCATTGGACGTATAAGCCTGAATCTTTTCTTACTTCCAATCTGTTATTCCTCTCAAAATTGGCCATCAGTACGCGAGTGGGGAAACGGGCCGAGGACAATTTCTGGCGAACAATTGAAAAATAAAGGGATAGGCAAAGGTCGAGTAGAATTGGAGAAATGAAAGGGTCAGAGGTCAAGAGAGGGGGAGTGGTTGCTGCGGTGGCGACCGGATATCGACCAGGGAAGTGGCGATGCAACCCACCCCTCCTCCCAGCAACACCCCTTCCATTATCTCTATACACACACACTAATGCTACTCCGCAGTCTTTAACCACATTGTGCTTACATTACATCATTAAAACTCTCCTAAGCCATTCATGTAGCTGAGGATCAACTTCGTTCAGTGAGCAAAGAATAAGCTCGATGGAGGAAAAAAAAGTAAGCAACGTAATGATACCCAGTAACACGAGCATTGCGCAACAAATACATTATTGCACTGGCAATTACTAAGGAATTATGGAAAATATCTTATTTATTTGCAAGGTATGTGATATATATTTCTTAAGCTGGAAGCAGATGATTTGGGGAATTTCTAATAAGGTATGATCGAAAAATTTGTGGAGACTATGATTGGGTACATATGAGAGACTTTAATTCCTCGGACAAAATACTCATGTATATATTGCAGAGTGTACTGAATATTGCAAACAAAAATATCAATTCAGAAGATACCTCTAGTTGTGAGGTTTCACATATTTAGCACAGTTTAAATATCTATATTTCTGTTCAGGTCGTTTTAGTAATTTGGAAAATATTATTTAAAATATATACAGAAGATACATAAATGCCAATTACTCGACTCCTTAAAACATATGGTACAGCTGTATCCTTTGGGTATGGGATTCCACAGCCTTTCATACTTCTTCATTTAGTAATAACTTGTCTTTAATATTATTCTTTCACAAATTGTTCTAGCTGTTCATGGCAGCTAACAATCCTCACTTGTAGAAATAAGTAAAAATGTGTTTTTCGGTTGAGTCCCAGCATAGATTGTAATGCGATTAAAACAGTAATTATCAAAGTATAGATATTGATCTATAGACTATCTATTTAATATTAAAATATAGGTATACCAAGTCTGAACCCTTTTGTTGGAAACATCTACCTTAATGTATTACCACCCACAGGGCTTTAAATGTTCGTCCAAAGATTGTTTTCTTGGACGGAATGCTCAAGGAAACATGAAGAGTGGAAGCTCATGGGAGTACTTACTTCATAAAAGAGACTCTGTTTCTCAGAAAATATTAAGTATATAATATTAATCTGTGAATTTATTCTTCAAAATGTTGTTTCTATTTATGCATTTTTTTATTCTTTCAAGACTTTTCAAATGTTTCTTCGTGTTTCAGCTTTTATTCCTAATCATATTCAATATTTTTCCTATGGCTCTACTTAATATTTGTAGGTTTCTCAACCAAAAAATCTGAATATTTCACAAGTCTTTCAGTAGATGTTCCTTTGCGAGAATATTACGGTAACTTACTTAGTAATTAATCTCTCGTATTTCCGCATTAATGCGCAAATGGAATGTAATTTTCCTTTTGGCTCAACGTTTTATGGATGTCAAGAAATTTTTATTCAAATTGGATAATTTAGCTCGCAATTGCATGACTCGTCTGATTTTATGGAATCTGAGATTTAATATCAGAATAATGGCATCGTTTAGGTAGCAAAACTGCTAGCTAAATATAAGAAATACCGTGAATGCTCCCTCTACGTACTCTGCTTTTTTGTTCATTGTTTCATTCTTCATCACCTCATCACTCGATACACCGCTAAAACCTAAATATTGAGCTAATATGATGAAATCATTTTTTACTGTATTGATAAATTTATCATAGTGTACATAATTTTCAACAATAAACGAGTTTGCTTTGATCGAAGATGACAGGAATAAGGGTAATAATACTTATCTACATTAATGGAAGGTTAAAATTCCTTTTGCCTTATCTTCGTGGCAAAAGTAATACTTATTCTATTACATACAAACATTAGTGTTACTTATTCTTGAAATAAACCAGATGTCTATTAGTTAAACACGAGACCAACAAGCGATATTGTTATGTCGCTAGTGCTTTTAAATGCTAGATCATCTCTTATCTCCATGTCAGTGAGCTGAGGACGTGAACTTTTGGATTCTTAATTGCTAAGCGCCGCTTTGAACGTATAAAGAACCTGTTTGAAAGGACATGAATGAGTTGTGAGTGGATTGACTCGAGGAATTGTAGGCAAGAAATTTTCCTTCAGCTGCAGCCCTTGATTCTATTATGACGACTAATCGGAACGCTTGTCCACCATAAGGTTTGTGGAGAAAGAGTTAATTTCAGTACTATTTCCTTCGATATCTACCCTTTGTCACTTTCGTCATCCTCTATTTTGCAATTATTAGCTCTGAATCTAATATCCTTTAACTTTCTGTGCTTCTTTTTAATTTATTTTACTTTCTCCTGTAGCCACTGTTCAATTTAATTCTTATTTCCATAACATATGATGCTTAAGAGACTGTTTAGAACTAAGTACAGATTTGCTACTCTTTCTCTTAGCTGTTGGACAGCTATACATATCTAATAATATAGGTCTTGTAAAATGTATCTGAATGTATTTCGTACGTTTTATAATATACTAAACATTAATAAATTTAATCGTCGAAATCTTAACGTACTCCGTAATAAGAAGAATGCTTAAAATGCAAATTGTTAATTTTACTATACTTTTACCATTTTCCTCGTATGTATCAGCATTTTCAATGAGAGAATGTTGGCAACATATCAAGAAGATTTATTTCATAACCATTTTGGTGCAATAACTTAGTCTTGAATCTGATCTTTCATAAATTGTAGGCCACCAAAATTCTTTATTAATGATTGCTGTTTTCTCTCTATATTTTCCTAATATTCACCTGTAATAGACATCACCCTTAACTAGTGAAAATTGGAAAAACCACCATGGAACTTCTTGTTAGAGGTAAAGGCACTTTTTGGTTGGATTTCTTTATCTGTCTTATATTGGAGTTTGGGGTATTTTTTTCACTTACTCTTCCCACCTCTTTCTTCAACTGTCTCGAAATTAATTTTTCAAAAATTAAGGCTATCTGAAATTCTTTAGCAATGAAAACAGTTTTCTCATTATACTGTTCTAATATCAGCAAATCAGCAAGGCAGTCGCTTATGCACGCTTATGTTAAGTGTGTAAAAAATTAAAATGTTGCTTAAAGTATTTAAAAAGTGGCTCAAAAGTCCCTGGTCTCAAATGAAGTCCCTCTCAGACAGCCGTCGTGGCAGTGCATCGCATTCAATATTCACACTCGCGATTAAAAAAATGCGGAAATCTCAATGCAGGCACTCGGGCGAGACATTGTGCAAATAAGCTCCGTGTCACGGCTTCCCACTCGAGGGTCACATCGGTCAGAAGAATGCTTTCTGGCGCGGCTTCGGGAAAGGACACGATTAGCCGAGTTAAGCGTGTGTATCGGAAAGGTGTCGGAGGCCAAAGCGGGAGAGTGGCGTAGACCTCTTCAAAGTGAAGGGAATGAGTGTCAGAAAAAGGTTTTGCACCCTTGGCAACGTGAAAGAGGCGAGCAAAATGCATTCTCCTCTTTTTAATTTTATTTCGGCCTCGCATTATGCCTGGAAATGGTGGAGAGAAATTGTAATGGATATATGTCACTTTCGTAATTATTCTTCCATGGAAGTGAGAGAATGCTTTCTGTGAAAATATCAAAGGATGGAGGCCGTTGAATCAAAGCATTGTCCGTTTTTTTCCTTCTTTTATTATGTCTTTTAGGAATCTTTCGTAATTTTTCCTGGCTCGTAGATGGCAATTATTTTCGTTTTCCCGCCCCCTGATTGTCAGTTTTTTAATGTCCGTAACGTCATGTTTTCCTTCCCGTATATTTGGAAAAGAAAGAAAATTGTCTTGGTTTTATTAATTATGTATTACATCTTAGTTATAGATATAAGTTTACTTCATTTAACGATCTCATTGGCGTACACATCAGTGGTTCTTAACCGAATGTACGGACACCTCTGAGGGTGCGGGTACCACGGATGGTGGCGAGAAGCATTTATAGGGGTACGAGAGAAGTTTCTAAATTTTTAATGAAAATAACCACCTAGCTGCTTACTGGAAACAACGCACCCATTAAGAATGTAGATATTGTTTTATTTGCTATAATATAGTTTGTATTGAAAAATTAATAATATCTTTATGCAATAAATAAATTATCTCGCAATAAATGTCTTTTCCTATATTGAATTGAAAAAAGAATTGAATTTTTCAAGGGTGTGCGAGTACTCATTTCCAGATTAAAAGGATTACTAACCACGAAAATGGTAAAAGATAGCTGATGTACATTTACACCGAGGACAATGTTATTGTTTTAGGATTCATCCTTTTTACCTTTTGTTTCGGAAAGTTAAGAATTCCACTCACTCGCGATACAATCAAATCTTACATTTGTATTCTTCAGTTTCTGTCGTCATCGGTGCATCCAAACGGGAAACCCTGCATCATATTATACTTCAGTCTCTCAAAATCAATGTTTCTGTGAAATTATACCCCTATAGCCTGAAATGGCTAATCTAATGCAATTGTTCATCTCCGTATGAATGGCTTGGTCTCAATTGCTCGTAAATTAGGTTCCATCATCTGAGCCGAGGTTTTCTACAGTTAGGGTGTTACGATTCTCAGGGAAATGAAAGGGATTCACTTTCCTCCAACGAGAAAAACAAAAGGCTCCCAATGGAGCTATTTAAAAGGGGATAATGCAGCCCTCATTGGCCAAGCTAAGAGTTGCAATTGCGCGAGAATTGCTTTGAAGTGAGCGCAGAACGTTGAGAGGAAGAAAATTATGGGTTATGACTCGAATGCAAATCGTATTCCCCTTCCCCTAGTTATTTGACGCATTTGTTCCCACCGTGATGGGGGAAGTTCGAATTATTCTGGACATACAAAATATCTCAACGGCATTACGTAACTCTATCGGTTTAACAAAACTGAAAAATATTATAAATCCGCGAGATAAGGAAAACATCGGTGAAATATTCCGTCCTGTTCAAAAATATTTTTCTTTATAATGGAAAGATGCATTTAAATAACATTCTGCAGCTATATTCATTCCAATGTCTCCTTATACTCAGATGTTGATGTCTGGACTGTTAACGACTAAGGAAGCTTAACTTATCATACCTAAAATATTTTCATACATGGTTCATACCTTGTTGCCACTCCTTTATAAGAGAAATTTATTTTAAACACTAAGAAACTTATTTTAAACACTGACAAACTTATTTTAAACACTGAGTAGTTTATTGAAAAAATTCAAACATTGGAACACCTATCTAAGTTGTTTTCCAAGCGGAAAATGAAGAAATAACTTTCTCTTACAAAAAATTTCCATCAAGTCAATTATACCTTATTATCTATCTTAATGTATCTTTATTTCATGATATTTTTCAATACGAGCGAACAGCATTTTATATGTCTGCTAGTAGTTGTATTGTTTTTAAAAGTGTAACTTCGACAGCTGAGGTCATTACGAATAATTAGACCCCCACCGGGAATCGAACCTGGGAACCCAGTTTCATCAAATTCGAACGCACTACACACTTGACGACATGGACAGTATTTATACCAGCGATTTTTTGCGTGCATAAATCCCTCTGATCATGAAGCAGCCACGTGCATAACTATTAAGCGTATTTACTTGATAAGTATATGACATCTATGAAACATATGTAATATTACTTCTCATAAAATTCCTGCCTGAAAGGATATCCATGTTTTTTGCTTTATTCGTAATCTTCTCATCCGAATGAAAAGGAAATTTTCGTTGCGCGAACGACTCCCGCTATAAAGCATTACGGAGATTTCAATCCGCAGAAGGGGAATCGACTTCGCCTAAAAGCAAAATTGCTGAGATTCTTAGTGCGAAACCGATGGTTTTCAACACCTAAGAGTGTGTCGTATCCTTTTAGGTGTAAGAGTGGCGAAATAAGAAAAAGGAGGTTTGAAAGCGATGGAATCGGAGTGGAAGGAATCGAGTCGATTGGAGATAATTACGGGATTGGGGTGTTGTGTCTCCTCGCTTTCGGATGTCCCATTGTCGTCTTCGCCCACGACGGCTCTTTGCACCTTTTTGATTGGGGCCCTTGCACACGCGTGCCGGGCGAAGCGTGGCCGAGTGGCAATTGTTCCCAAGTAATTTATCGCTCTGTATTCTTCGCTCACTCTTCCCCTCCAACGCTGTTTAATAAGTGTATGAACGCTGAGGCGCCTGACTTTCAAGATACCTCTCATTGTTTTCGCTCAGGTTTGAAATTCTTATATTTTCCAAGGGCGCTCGAGTGGTGGTTTTTATACGAAATAGATGCATTTGGATTGAATGTGAGTGAATACTTATTTCATGTAACACTATCAAAAGGTAATTACAAATACGTTTCAGGTCCTGTTTGCCAGAGTTGTACCAAATTTTCATTATCGTATGTGATTGCGTTGAAACTTCAGCTTCAATAACTGATGCAGCTGTTACAATTCCCAAATATCTACCATGTTATACTAATTTGGATTAAAACTCATCTTGTTATATTCTATAAGCTAATTCTGCTATTCCTCTGAACGTTTACGACAGTATTCTGGTGGTAATTTGTGTTCTTAACGTGTATTTTTTATTTTTTAGATCATATGTATAATATCTTACTACTGTCACAGTAGCTTGGAAAGGAGTCTCATTCATGTGTTACTTTTTACCCTCTACAGAAACTTAAACTTCTAAATAATGATATATTCTTGCGAGTGTTAAGGAAGGAATTCTAGCTTTAGTGAAACGGTCCCGGGTTCAATTCCCGGATGAAGCTTAAGTGCGAAATGACCTAAGTAGACGAAAGCACTTTATAACAATGTTAATACACAGCAGAAAACGTAATAGAGGGTATTTTAACCTTACCTTTTGAGTTACATTCGATTACTATCCAAATGGAATAGTGTTTTGATTAATTGCAATTAAGAATAAATCCTTCTGTGTTGTTTCTCTTGAAATCTATTGAAAATGTGGCGATATATTCCATGAAATAACGTTACAGAACAAAAGGAAGTGTAACTGATATACTCTGACTCACAATCAGACCAAATGGAGGCTCTTAAATGAGTTATGCAGAATTTAAAACAAATAAAACTTTATACATTTAAAAATACAATTGTCATAAGAGATGCATATCGTTTTGCCGTAGATAACTCACTGTATCACAATAAAAAGCACGATTGGGACAAATACGAATGAACGACGATTAACACAGTTAAATTAAAAACACTGCATTGATTAAGATTTTGTAGCAGGAACGGGTATATGATTAACCATAAAAATTAATCTATTTTTATATTTATTTTTACTCATGGGCTAAGTATAAAAATCAATAAAACGAGCTTTTTCATTCTCAACATGATCATTGCATTCTTCATGCATGTGAATTGCGTTTATTTTCGGATCGTAACAGCTTAAAATTTAAACCATTATTTTTAAATATTGATAGATTATACGTGAAAAATTTTCTTGTTAAATAAAGTTACCTATATAAAAATATTTTCATACCTGAAAATCAGAATGCTAAAAATTGGACTTTCAAGTGGAAACTATTTGTTTCATGAGCACCAAATCCTCTTCTACATCGAATTCATTTTTGGCTAATCCTAAGGTGATACTAAAAAAATTTCGAGGTGAAAAATTTTAAATTAAATTCTTTTTAAAAGAATTGTATGCACTATATAGGTTGTTAATCAAATCCGGAGGCAGTATAAAAGGAGTTAAATGTAAACTCAAAATATTTTGGCCAACTAATATACTTTATCCTATATTTTCTCTTGTACATACGTAGTTTTTTACTAAATATCTTCATCATGGTGTTACATACATTTTTTCCAAACATTCCATCAGGAAAAAAGCATTCAGGGTCCGAATGCGAGACAGCGATTTCTCCCACAACGCCCAAAAACATTTCGAGAATCTAAGATTGAAATCTCTTTCCTTCCCCGAGTGCAGCTCCTCAAGAAACCGTCCGCGAGATACTAATAACTGGCTTTTATCGCTGAAGATTATTGACTCATATCACTCACGCTCTGCCTTGCAGAGACATCCCGTGAGAGAATGGGCTACCATTAAACGCCCCCCCTTCCTTCACTCCCTTCCATCCGCCAATATGAAGAGCTTTTTCGGTTCCTTCCTCAGCATCTCCATTGTGACGCGGAAGAAAAAAACGCGGCTATTGTGTCGCCGTGGATTCGAATCCTGCCTCTCCCCAAAACAACTGATTTCTCCGAGACGATATCTCAAGACCGCCGTGAGATGCACACGGACGGAATATTATGTGGCGAGTGCACGCCAAAGTATATTTTTTCCTCCCTTAAACGTTTCCCGGAGTCGTCTTCGAATCCCAACGGAAGAGCTGCAATTATTCGCGGACTCGGAATATTTTACGGAGAGTATCGAGTTTTTCTTTAAAAATGTTTTGGATGCAACGGAACAAAAAGAGATTCCCAAGTTTCGGACGATTTGGATGTAAATTTTCGTCGCGGCGCACTTCTTCCTTGGGATTGTTGCCCGACTCTTAGAATCGGAATCGAAATCTCCTGGAAGGTTCCGAGTACAAGGAGTAAGTTTTATTTAGTTTGGGAGTATTTTTGGAAAGGTTTGCAATTCAACGTGGTTGCGTAAGCCACCAGGAATATTTCTGGTGTTTCCTGCAACCTAAAACTAAATTCAAATTGAAAGTTTATTTTATACTTCTATCATCATACTATAATAATGTTTAATTGTTGTTAGATTTAATTACATAAAAACTATATGTCCAGCTATCAAGCGATAATGGAAAGACGTGGATAAGAGGTATATCAACTTTCATTCGTGAGAATCAAGACCGTACGGAATGAACTACAGAAGTGCCAAGGGTGGCTCTCCTGAAATGATTTTAGATTCCGGATTTTAAGTTCAAGAACAGAACACTGAATGAGTAAAGGAGTTAAAATTTCGAAGGTATTCTTGAGGAAACTGAGTCTTTGCTTATGCAATTTGCTGGAACCATTACCTACTGGATTATAAGTCAATATTTACTTACATTATCTTTTACGAATACAATTCTCAAGTGGTCGTGAATTTTTTGTTGGCATTCCTTGGTATGGAGGTAATCATAGTACCGCAATAACAGAAAAAATCCATCATAATCTCATTTTAAGTTTTCTCATTGGATAGATTTGTTTCACTTGAGTGAAACTTTCAAAAAAACTGCGTGTGAGAGTTCTATTTTTATGGGATTGTAACGGATTTTATATTACTCAAATAAATCCATCCATTATGATGGAGCACCATCATAAAAAGCTTTCTATTCTCGATCTCAAGTTTATCGTTTATCATTCTAAAATTGGTGATATCTTTTTCAAATTATCCAGAATTTCAAATGATAGCGTCATTTATTAGCAACCAAGAATCTTTATATAATTAACTAAGTTAAAAAGTCTTAGCATTCCCTCATGAAGGATTATTTTTTAAGTTTATTAAGAAAACCATAAATATTAATTTTGAATGGAAATCGCCGAGTTATTTCAAGGATATAATTTTCACTTAGAATGTAGTATAAGTGTTTGGCTGTACAAGCATATCGTATGGTGCGTATCAAAATAGGAATTCTTTGTAAGCCTTGGTGTAGTATTTAGTCATAGTTAAAGATTAATTATTTTTGTTTTTCACTCTTTTGTATGATCCAGAATAATATTTTAAAAGTGTTGAAGCCTTTTAAATGTAGCACGTATAAATGACTCAATTAAAAAAAATATTTGAATCGGTAGTATCATAACCAATTAAGTTTACCGTAGGTTCGATTATCTCGTGTGAATAACTTATCCGCTAATAGCTGGGTCGTCTTATATCAACCAATTAGCGGATTTACTCGTACATGAAACTCAACGGAACTATCAGTAAACAGAAATGTTCGGGAGTCATCTGTAAGATACGTCTCCTCATAGAACCGTACTTTATTAGGGCTGACTCCGAGGATTCGCTACAGCTTTTAACTTTCAAATCACCTGCCACTCAAGAGAACATATTTTGAAATCTCCGCGCCGCACTTCCGCTGTTTGCCCTCCGTCCTTACGCAATTCCACGGCCTTCTCATCCTAACATTTTCTCACACAAATCATCCTTTTCATGGCCCCCGAAAAGGTCGCTCTGGCATCTCTCGCATTCAATGCATCTCGTACAATTCGGTGGGTGATAGAGGAGAAAATAAAATGGAGTTCGATTGAGCGAGCGAGCAGTAATAATGATAATAGGAGCCAACTGCACATAACTCAGCCATCGCCTCCATTATACGCACCCACCCTCCGACGGCGAACCGACTTAAAATGCGTGACAATATGTGATCACTCAGTGTTGTGATAACTGCCGTGGATGTGCCCAGCCGAGCGGAATGGGGCAGCGTCGCTCGGGGAGGGAGTGGGGTGCATTTCACACTCCCCCGATCCCTGCCCCCCGGGGAGAGTGGTGCCGCGTGCCGTAAGGCAGGTCACGTGGTGCGCGTCACTCTCTTTCGGAATAAAATGTCTAAGGTCAGCCGAGTGTGACCTGCACCACTCGACCCTTACGCCTGTGTTTGCGGAGGAAAGATTTCGTATTGGCATCGTTTGGATTTCCGTAATTTTGTATTCTTCATGCGACTTATGTTATTTGGTATGGTTACATTTTTCTACCACTGAACTGTTCCTATTTGAAATTATTTATTGTAACTATTCGTTATTAGCATTTCTATTTTGTTATGAAATCAAATTTTCCTTTAGGAAGGCTTTTCCATTTTTTTCTCGTAAGTTTTTCAATCCATCCTCTATTTGATAAAAGTATAAAAAGTATTTGATAAAAAAAACCTCTTTCCAATGTTAGTGTTTCAAATATATAAATTTTTCAGGGTATAAACTTCCGGATTCTATATTTTAAGCTTTTTAGTTATCATGTCATATGTATGTCAGAATGTTTTTCTATGATTTGCATTCTTTGTAGAGGTTATTACTATATATAAAGCTGCAAATCCGACTCATTCATACAAAATCCTGGGCATTTCTAAACGAGCTGGAAAGCTGAAATTTTCAAGAGAGATTTATAATTTACAGTCGAGTCATGAAAAAATCGAAAATTCTCAGATTTTGACCTAGGATTGTGCCCAGAGACGATTATATTTTTCAATGTATTTAAACGGGGAAAACGAAAAATGGCCATGCAGAGCAAATTTCTTTCGTTAATTAAAATGTGTAAAGTAGGCGTACGGCAGTGGAATTTGGTCTGTATTACGTCTAAAAGATTAAAGTTTACTTTTCTTGCGACCGATTTTAACATTCCTGCACGAAATTTGCAAAATTTTAGTTTGAACGCCAATTTTTTACGTTTTTTTCTCCTCATTTTGAAAATTAAATCTTTGGCAACAACCATTGTTTGAATCAAAAACAAGTTTGTTTACGATCATAATTTCATACGCCATGATAAAGGTTTGATGTATTTTTAATTATTTTAAATGTTTCCTTCGATATATGTTATTACTGAATACTGACAAATTTAAATTTCATCAAAATAGACAGTAGATATCTGCACAGTCAATGAATCAATCGTGAATGCATGCTGTGATAACATAAGTTTATGTAGAGGATACGAGACTATTTATCAACGAAGATAATCGGAAAAGTCATGTAAGTAGTGAGATTATTCGAGGAATTAATTGAAAAGTCACCACTGAATCTATATTAGAGGGATAGGAAAGCAATTAGGATGAAAAATACTCATTAATTACTGATGAAGGACGTATTATACCGGATCAAGTCTACCTATGCCTGAGTAAAAGTAAGTACAACTGAAATTTACATAATCCTAAAATATTACTATCAGAATATTAATGCAAATTAATAGTGTTAACGTCAATATGTAGAAATAATAGAAATAATAAGTTCTTTTTCTACGTTTCTTTATTTATACGTAGTATATTACGTAAATACGTAATGAATCTAAAAATTCGCAAAAATCTACACATGAAATAAACTGATTTCCTTGAACGACCTTCTGATTACGTTGTTCTACGCTGGATAATTCTTGGTTAGTAAAAACAATCTTTGCATGTATCATTGTATGAATATTATTTTCCCATCTTCTCCAAACGGGCTTTAGAATAAAGTTCTTTTTCTACGTTCTTTAAAACTATTTACATAATTACGTTGCCTATTGTCTATTTGTTTATTTAATTAGAAACGGGGTTCATTGTCGTGGTAGACGCCATTTAATGGATATAGGATTATTTTGAAGTATGTCTTTGACTGAACCGAATACTACACAGGTAATCGGCTATTTATTTTCCGCATTTTCATCTTATGAAGATTTGAATTTTAACTTTACTGTGTTTGGCGTATTTCCTTAATATAATTTTACGATTGCATATTGATTAAAGACTCCCGTATCACATAAACGTGAAAGGCTTTCGAAATAATTATTTTACTATCATATTATTTGGTGAATCTCGATATCACTCATTTGAAAATTATGAATACGATAGACAGTGGTATAATTAAAAACATTTTTTTTCCATATATGTTATAGCTGAATGTTGAAAAATGTAACTTTCATCAAAACGGACAGCGAATATCTGCACGGTCAATTAATTATTCGGGAATATATACTGTGATAATATAAGTTTATGTAGAGGATTCGAGACCATATACCAACGAAGATAATCGGAAAAGTCATGTAAGCAGTGAGATTATTCGTAGATGAAGTTGAAAATTCTACACTGAATCTAATTAGGGGGAATAGGTAAGGAATTTAGATTAAAAATTCTCATTAGTTACTAATAAGGCGAAGTAAGTATTATACCGGATCAAGTCTACCAGTACCTGAGTAAAAGTAAGTACAACTAAAAATTATATAATCCAAAAATATTAATTTATGAATATTAATGTAAATTAATAGTTTTAACGACAATCTTTAGAAATAATATAACTACAAACAATACGAATCATTATAAAACACGACCACTACAGTTTGGTAATAGTATTTTACTTCATTCTCACTTAACCCAATGCATTTATCATATACTGAATTATGACTAAAAAATTTCCTTTGCCATGGCCTTTTCCGATTCCTACTTTATGGCGTTGTATGTGTTTCGTCTTTTCTATTTTAATTGCATGTAATTATTCTGTCAGCCTCTCCAAGCAGAATTTTAAATTAAGTTATTTTTCTACGTTTTCTTAAATTAATACATAGTACACAATACATTGTGCCTTACGTCATTAACTTCATCAAATTCATTCTTTTTTGGCGTATTTCCTTAATATAATTTTACGTTTGCGTATTCATTAAGCCACCGAATACGAAGCTGCGCTGAGCTGAGTTGAGCTGGACAGAGTGACGTGGAGCGAATCGTAGCGAAGTTTAAGTCTCCGAGGGTCGGCAATTGGAAGAGGAGCTGAGCTGAGCGAAGCGATTCCTTTGTAAACTAACAAGATGGCGTAAGATTAGCCTTTAGTTGCCGACTGAGAATTGAATTCTCTGTTTACGGTTAAATCACGGAATTTCCGCAAGAGACGGATTCTGTCAAAATATTATCCTGGCACACTTTAATTAAGATATTATTTATAGCCATTGGACACGAATTTATCTATTTCGCTAATAGCATATAATTTTCCTATCGTTCGTACCTCACTCGAATACACATTTCATTTTGTAATGACGGAACTGATAGTATAAATAGTTCTTAGTTTAATATTAAAACATAGATAAATTATTTTGTAAAGAGAATCAAAAATATTAATCACTTTACTCACGTAAGCATGACAACTCAATTTTTCTTTACTCTTCATCCATAGTCTTACTTTTGCTGGCGGGTAAATATCTCGAAGAGGAGCACAAGCCATTTTTTAAACATACTTCTAACTGTCATATTTTTATTCTTTTTATTGGTGCATAAATGAATATCCTACTGTCATTGGTTTTAATGCGATGGTTTTTAAGCTGGTGTTCCTCTCCGAGACCTATTGACAATGTCACACCATTAGTTTTCTATTTAAAAAAACTGACCTACGCTCAATGATTATATTTACGAGAAAATTATTCTCGGTTGCAGTGAACCTTTCCGACGACATTTTCTCAATGATTGCGTTCCACTAAGACGAGTGAATATCTTAAATTGGGATTTAATTGAAGTGTAATCACATGGGAAGTCATTAAATTAGGTGTCCGATCACGATTATCATAGATGGACAAAGTGATTACTTTTTGTGAAATTGAATCGTTCATCAATTATTACATAAATGTTTCTGAAAGAAAGCTGTAATTGGGAATTAATCACACCTTTCAAGCTTATAAATGTGAATCTTTCACACACTGATATCAATTCAAAAACTCCCGATGAAAGAAGCAAAGGCTCCCCCCTCCACCACTATAACGTTGAGAGCTGTGGAGGGGGAAGCTGACTTCGCTTCAGCACGAACCACGACCGTTCGGAAGATGTGCCTTGCGAAGTAGAGTGACGTCACAATTCTAAGCTCAACTCCGCTTTGTATCCCGTGGCCGCAGCTGAATTGAAAAGTATAGATTCTATTGTGAAAGCGTAGTCCGCTTGGCATAACTTCGCTCAACTTACCTTCGCTTGGCATTTGGTGGCCACCCAGCCTTAAGGTCTCAACTCCAAACTCCCGTATCAATTAAACTTGAAAAGCTTTCGAAAGAATTATTATATTATTTGATGAATCTCGATCTCTCATTTTAAAATTATGTATACGATAGACAGTGGTATACATAAAAAGAAACATAAATGTAACATATGGACCCATAATTCAGGGTAGTATCAATTGATAATTTTCTTTGCTTGCATTATGCAAGCACCCATTTACTAGTTATTTTATAAACTTGTAGTAGCACAAATTAACCAAAAACTCAGAATTTCCTAGCTCAAACCACAATTTGAGAGTCATATCATAATCCTAATTATGCGCGGCGATTTAAGAAAAAACGTTACTTTTAATGTTGCGTATTCATGAGCCTACATATCATGTGCATTTAGAACTTTTTATTAGGAAAATGCCAATGATTGTCGTAAATTTGAAATTTCGTATGAATTGTCACGTTTTGTCTTCGGAATTACTCTCTTGATGCGAAAAAAATGCTGATGATATGGTGACTACGTCAAATTCAGAATAATTTATGGATACGGTATAACCCACATTCTAAAAGTTAATCAACGTGGGAAATACTACAGCAAGTATTTTGAAATTAGGCTAAACTAATTTCATGTCATGCGTCAAAAAAACTTTAACCGCACACGGACGTAGGTTTTGCCACAGAATTCGTCTGGACGAACTCCGAAAGTGACCCAAATACTTTTTCATTGTGTAATTTTGTGGCCGAAACTTTTCGAAGCAGTAGAATTTTCCTATGATTGATGAGGATAGCATGAGGATTAACCATTAACTTTTGATTCGATATTTTCATTTATCATCATAAAGATTGAATAGAATACAGACATGAAAGTTTAATCACAAATTTAATCAGATTTTAAGAAGCACTTATTCATATATTTGATGGGTAAAAGATCGATGAAAGATATAAAAATATATTTGTTAAAAGAATGTTCTAAGCTGCTGAACTGAAGTAAAATATATATAGTAGCTAGGTCCGTAAAACTGTGGTTTTAGATTAAGGATATATACGTGGATGCAATTGATCAAACTGCTAAATGTTTATTTTATATTAAAATATCTTAAGGAAAGGTTTACACGGAATTGTATAAACATCATCGCATTATCAGAGATTTTAATTTTCCCTTGGAACTTTTTCGGTATTCCTAACTTAATTTTGGACATTGTTGAAATAAATTTAAGATGTCAATATGTCATGGAGATAGATCATAATCTAAAGAACTTCATTTTTCGGAACCAGAAGTTTTCTTTAATACAAGTTTCAAGATTTCATACAGATTTTGATTTACTGAGATAATTTACGGATTGATGCAATCGGATATTTAAAGTAGAAAAGAAAATCGTTAGGTCTGGCAGAAAACGAATAATTCCTCCAAGTTGAAGAGGCTTAAAAATAGTTTGCTCGTGAAAGGGCTGACTTTAGATTGCGTGGTATTACGATTGAGCATTTGGCCGAGTGGACCCGCATGCGAAAGGACTGTTGAACGGGGAAGGAAGCGGGAATGGCAGGAAGCAAGAATAGCAGGAAGAGGAAGGAAGGCGGATGAGTCAACGTGAGAAGCGGGGAGAGTGAGGATTTGGGAATCAGGGGTCAAGGGATAGGGGTGTCGAGTGGGTCGCCAGGTGATGAAGGGATAAAAAAACAAAACCCCGAATTTTAAGTCGGCTGACTAAAAGGGGAGCGCTGATTTGGCCACGTATCGCTGTCTTAATAGCGGTAGCAGAGTATTTTTATCACTCGGAATACATGAAAAGGTCATCTCGAGATTTAGAATTCTCTGCTTTAGAACTTGCATTATATTTGGAAGATCTTAGAGTTTAATAGCAGCGACATCCAGCCTTTAAATACTATGAATATAATTTTATATAATAAAGAATGTTAATAATATTATAATAATAGTGACTTCACTTGAGGGTGAGATAAAGACTTACAAGTCTCCTCTTACATCTAAACCCGTTTCATAAAATATTTCAAGAAAAATGTTTTGGGGATAGGAAAAAAGAAAAGGCAAAAAGTGGGACATATTTTGTGATTTTACAAAAAGTAAGAACTTAGGAATAAAGTAAAAACAAAGGAAAACTCCCAGAGGGTAGAGGAGACGAGAAAAACATGCGAAACGAAGTGATACTAGAAACTAATATTTAAAAGGGAAAAGAGGACTTACGAAGAATCGAATGAATGCGTTTTATCTTAATATACATCTGAATAGTGTTACCTGAGGAATAAAGAATTAAATAATCATAAAGTTTTTACTTTATGATTAACCTATTTTATAATAACTTGACCAGGATATTTCCTATATATTCTTTTATATTTTTCTGATCTTCCTCGCAAGAAAGGAAATTTAGCATTTTTAAAATTTCCCTGTTTATTTAATGTTTGTTTCTTAAATTACGGAGCAATGCTTTGTGCCTTATAGTTTGTATTTTGTAATTCATTCAAGATGAGCTTAAGTTACTGAATATAATTCGTTACATTGCCAGATTATATAATTAATTAATGGTTTCAATGAATTCAGACTGATTTACCTTCATATTTTATTAGGTTGAAACTATTGTATAGTTTACAAATATTTATTTTTTACGAATACCATAGCTCTTGTTTCATGTCACTATCGTAATTTATTTTGAGGAACGAAATTAGAATTTATAACCAAGAACTAGTATTCATCAGCTCATATTCTTATCTTCTAATGCTAAATTTCACTCACTGAAGATACCTTTAAATATAAGGTTGACATGACATTTCTTGTTGCGATCACGAAGGAGAGAAAATTGCTCATCCAACAACTGAGGGAACAGCATGAAAAATGGAACTCTTCTAAGCAAGCGTCAAAAGAAGGGTGCGTCGATTTGAATGGGCTTAATGGTCGTAAGAGGGCGCGTCCATTCTGAGGTCCAGGAAAGAGGGCAGCAGGAATCAGGAAGAGGGGAAAATATGAATGGCCAATAGTTATACATTTTCCCCTCCGGACGCAAAAAGTCGACTATCGCAGCACGTGACCCCTACTCCTCCATTCTTATCCGGAGTTTACTCCTGTTAAGCTTCCAAAAATGGCTACAGTTAAGCACACGTGACCTTAATGCGATTATGTTCGATTGGTTGCGGAAATTTAATGGATCCTAACGATCTTCGCGTTTAGAGTTAAGGATGAGAAATTTTGTGCATCAAGTGTTTGTCCAACAGAGCGCTGGAAAGTGCTACTTAAATTTACTGCCTGATACAAATTTATCAGGATATTCTTCCTGCTTTGTCTGTTTTTCGTCTTAAGGTATAAGTAAATGAAGCTTGATGAAATAATATAGAAACGTTTTAAAAAATATATCTTGCGCGCATTGATTGCTGAACCTTTTTAACAGAATTTAACCAAGATAATGTTGATGATATGGGTTCTATGAGTATTAGTTGTCTAAGTTCCTCTCTTTAAAGGATGCTGTCTAGTAAAAACCTAGTCTAAAACTATAGTATTACGTTTGGAATAGTATAAAATTATCATAACATTAATATAAACTTTTCTTCATTAAACGCTATTTAAAGTTCAAATTTTATATTAACCTTCATTAAAATCTCCGTTTAGTCACGATGGTTAAACTTGCTTTCTATGCAATTTATCATACAATTGGAAGTATTCTGTGTTTACGTACATACCTGCGTTCATCCTGAGCTTATCATGAATTAGAGCAAGCTGCAGTTGGTATTTTTCAGAAAATAACAGAAAGATAATGCTTAGCGATCGTGAATCATTCTTTATTCTTTCTTTATTCTTCATTAATTTTTTACATTTACAGAATATGGTTTCAAATCCACTATGGCATTTTATGGTGACATTTCCTTGTAAAATTGTATATGTTGACATTGGGACGGTAATTCCGCTCATAGGCGGAAGTTAATTTATATTATAGAATACATTATTCTTGATCATTTTCCTTCTGTTCAGAAGAGTTTTAGATGGTAATCTTAGATAAAATTGGCAGCACGCCCATCCATATCTCCGTAAGATAACCTTCCTGTCAATATGATAAATGCTAGAATAAAAATGCAATAAACACCCTCCTGTTGCCTAATATTCACGCTAGCTTACAATTTACTTCACTTAAAGTTCAAAAGCACTTGAAATCATTCATAAATTATTTTTCCTTAGTAATTTAAACTTAGTATTATCCACATATCTTTAAAAATATTATTTTTTATTTTATTGTTTACTAGAACTTGTTTTGCTTTTAGTTGTTTTTTTGGCTTTGTAAAGTTAGACAAGAACACCTATATCTTTCCCTAATTTCCACGGAAAATTATATTTAAACCTAATACTCTCCAACTCTTTTAATCCTTTTCCTTTTATGCGTCCCGTCATGTATAACTTACTGCCGACAGAAACTCGAAACAATCCCTGTCCATCATGTACAGATGTCGCTAGTTAGCTAATTTTGAGGTAATTGTTCTGTTAGTAAGCAAATGAATGCCGGAGCATAATACCCCGCGTGATCGAGCATTACAGCGGAATATTTAGCGAAAATCGCAATCTTCTTTTCCTCCATTCCTTCCCCCTCTTTCTCTTCCGCGTTTAAGTTCCCGTATTGATTGCAAGCAGAGCACGGAGAGGCTCGGTAATCCTGACCAATTGTCACCACCAACCATCCACTTTCCTCCCCCTTTCTTTCACTCCCCCATTCGCGCTTCCCTCCCATTACCCCTTCTCAACACTCCAGAGACCCACGCTCTTTTGAGAACCTCTTTTTTTCTCGCCCAACGGGACTCTTTTATTCGGCTCTCCCCGCACTTCCTTTCGACGTGCCCTTTCCCACTCCGCTATTACTCTTATTCTTTCGACTCTTTCTCTCTATCTTACTCTTCTTCTCTCGAGAAATGTGAATATGAAAGCCTCTAGCGGCGCATTTTAGTCATAATTTTTTGCATCGATACTCGTCAAGTCAGCAGTTAAGTAAGTAATAACTTGCCATAAAAATGTTATTATTTTCATTGAAATGTTACAAAGATGAATAAAATGCTATAAATATGATTTACATGTTATAAATATTATCAAAATGATATTAATATTATTAATATATAAATATTTAGTATCCAAACCATCGCTGAAAGAAGTTTTTATTCAATCCTATGGAAGTAAGCCTAGTGACGAAATTAGTTTGAAGAGTAGATATAAAGAATTCGGTACGGCCATTGAAAGGCAATTTTCGTTGAATTTTATTCTAAATGAGAGTTTTCTATAATATTCTGTAATCTAACCGTATAGGATCTATGAGATCTTACAAGTTCTTTTTTTAAAGGAGAGATTGAGACTGAAAAGTCTCTTGTTCCGCCAAACCTTTGATAGCTAAAGATGAACACTGTAATATTAGAGAATATCCTTTTTAATGCATTTTGTTTCCTAAGCTTACTTATTTCATAAACTCTAATGGGGCATTTCCATGAAAGTAGATTGATTTTACTGTCTCTAAATTGCATTAAAATTTTATCGCAGTGCATTTAACTTTATAGAATTTCATTCAAGATATGCCTATTTTTATTTAAATTATTCGAAGGCCTATTTTTACGAAAGAATTCCTAGTTGAAAACTCCATGAATCTTATCTTAAGATAGAAATCAATAGTATCATTAATAAGTATGTTTTGAGTTATACTAACCGTTTAGTAATTAGTTTAGTAGTCTCTGCAATCTTTTAAGAATATTACTGCTGAGAATAGTTGTAGTTTTCGTTTGGTGTTAACATTTATAGTTGTGAAATGATATTGTTATAGTTTATAGTATATTTAATGTAGCAGTATTGGCCAACGCATTTATCCTTCGGGATTATCTTTTCGGAAAAAGTGAGGATTAAAGGGAGGTTGATTGCCGAGTTGTTCTGAACGGCGCCTGTGTGTCGCATTATAGGCATCTGATTGGGCGATGGGGTCCAACCCACTCAGGCTCATATTGGGAAGGAAGGAAGGATTGAAGAGGGAAGGAAGGAAGGAAGCGGGGTCAGAAAAGGGGGATCGCGCAAGTGGGTCGGAACGGCAAAAATTAAGCCGGATTGAATACATTTATTAACGCATGCCTCTGTGCGTCTTTAAGTTCATATTATTCTTATAGTATCCGAGATGGAAAGAAGAGGACTATATTTAAATATTTCTTCGAACAAAAAACATTACTTCTTAAGTAAATCATATTGTAGATGCTGTTTAGAAAATTAGGTTTCGCGATTTCATCTTATTGTTATTTTTTCAGTTTTTACGAAACTTGTTGTTTCTATTGATAATTTTGAACAGTTCCAAAATGATTTTGGAGGAGTATGAATGGAATATATTCTTTGTGAGACATCAAAAATTTGAATAATAGATTAACATAATCTGTGAAGTCTTATTATCATCAAATATTTGCCCTATAATTAGAGTAAATTTTGACAGCTATATTTTGACAAATATGCAGCTATATCTATTGGATTTGCTATACAAAAGCACTATTTGAAAAGTAAATTGCGGCCTGAATTTATACAGAGTTTACTTTCTGTTGATTATTTCATATATATACGAGAATGCTATCGGAGGAGTATGAATGGGATATATTTCTAATGAAAATCAATAAATGTAAATCATATGTTATTATTCGTTTTAAAGTATTTATCTATAGTAAAATTAATAACCTGTAATTGCACTAAAGATTAATGACTATATTTTAAAAAATATATCTACGAATCCTGAATTTGAGATACAAAGACATATCTTTTATGAAATCAATTTGCAGCCTATAGTACTAAACCTTTGGGAAAACTGTAATACTAAGGTTATCAGTGATTTCCCACATTTTTATCAATCGCTTATATTAGTTATGTTACCATTAATTGGTCCTCTGGTAGATTTGTTCAGCTCTGCGATCTATTACGTATTCATGCATATCTATGTGCGCATTCAGGTACCTATTGTTATTTTGGTTATTCGTGATCTTCAATTTTTTTAAATCTATTGCTGTCATTAGTAATTAGTCATTAACTGGTATTTAGGTAGCTTTGTCCAACCTTCTATTATCAGAATATATGTTAATGCATACATAAGAGCGTATGTATGTATCTATATCTGCGCATATATTTATCTCAAATTCTCGCTGCAATGGTTCGGCAGAGAGGGTGAAATGGCCCGAATGATCCCAGGGGCGAGTTCTAAGTTTAAGAGGATCCACGAGGACACCGTAATGAATAGGAACTTGATTGATGCAATTTCCACCTTCCCCTCGCTCGTCCATCTTTTGTGTGATCCCTTCTATTTCTTTCTTAAACGCCACCACCTCACACTTATTCCAACCCTCTTTTCGCCCCTACTGTATGTAAACCCACGTGCACATCAGCGCCACCAAAGTCCGCTCCTCCAGAAAAAAAGGCCGTTCTCTGGAGGCGCACACCCACTCCACGCTAATGCTCTTACTCTTCATTTCGATCAGAGTGTCCATTTGAAAGGGTCATCCGAACCCTTTTCAAAGGTGCATAAAAAGAATGCGGTGAGCATTGATTAAGATCTTTCAGAATGCTTCTTGCAGAAAACGTAAAAATTCCTCATTAATCTTCTCCAGAAGCCCCTCTTCTCGGCTGAAGCCTCGCGTGTGCTCAAATGGCCGTAAGAGTCAACTAGAAAGAGGCTATTCTGCAATTAAAAGTTGTACAGTTCGTGCGAAATATGCAGATTTTCCAGTACTTTTGGGTGACATTGTAATTCAAAACAGTTCTAGTCTAGGTGAAGCCTTAATATAGCAGATAAATAATATATAATTATACTTTACTAGGTTTCGTTTAACCTTCATAATATTCCTCAATAAAACATTAGTATTTAATTTAACAAGTGCCTCTATTTCGGGCAGACTTTTATTCAAACATTTAGGTAATGTAGATTTGTTAGCCTTAAGATATCCGGAAGATATAGTGAAATAGTTACTGAGGTGGTGATGGACAATTTAAAGTTTGTTTGGTGTAAAGGTTCTTTTAGTCGGTTTTAGAGGCTGTGTTTTTAGTGTAAAGGAAAGATTAAAGCCAAATTTAAGAAAATAATGTACTCTAAAAGCAGTTTTGATAGATGTAAAGTATGGATATTATTGTATAGAATAAACAAAAAATAAGGCAGAAAGTATTTTAAAGGAGATTAAAATAATTATTACTGTAAATGAAGGATTAAATTTCAAATTGTCTAAAAAATATCTGGGACGAGGTATCAATAAAATGCGATGTTTAAAACTAAGTTACGAAATAAGAAGTGGTTAATTGTACTATTTCTACGGAGAATCTCGTAGAATTACATTACCTATAACAGTCGGAAGAAAATAAAATAACTGTGATAAATAATGTCAACCATTAATTAAATACGATCTAGAAAATGACGTCAGAGCGATGACGAGCCGTCTGAACGTGGCGCTGAGTGCGTGTGGAGGCACTGATAATCGAGTTTCCTTCGGTCATGTAACCGGCAATAATTAGACGCTAACAGCATATCACTGAAAGGAGCTGTAATATATCATGTGTTTAAAGCCAAATAAAATGAATAAAAATCTCTCAGCTGTAATAAAAAAGTGAGTCTGAAGACAATGAATGAGAAAAATAATATCAAAACATCGAAGAAATTGCTGATGATAGGTTCAAAAGAGTTTTGAAAGGTGAAATTAGCAACTAAAAGTAGAAAAACTGATTTTCCGTTTTTATAAAGGGCCAATAAAAGGCTTGAAGATACTACTTAAATAAAAGTTAAACTGCCCTAAGTGTTTAATTATTTCCGTTGTAGATACATTCTGTCAAATACGCCTAAGACCGTTTTATCATTTAACCCAAAACCAATTTTATTGAATGGTCAGAGTACTTCAGCTAAACATGGTCGTGTGGAATTAGGCTTTCCGGTTTGAATGATTTGGAATTACTAGTAGTAGTATTGTAAAAGTTTTTAGATAACTTATGTCATTTCGTACATGGGCTACCACCGGGAACTGAACGTGGGATCGCTTTCTTTATAGTAGAACTTGCTGCCCACAAGATTATCCGGGAGCTTTATAAGAATTGAGAAATTTCTTTTATGAATGTTATATTCATTGCATTGTATATTAATTTGCTTCAATCAAGTTATCTACATTCTGAAACAATTAAAAAATGTAAGATCTTTAGCAGCGACGGAAATATAGTTGAAAGAGCTAGGCAAAATTATTAGTACTTTCCGACCTTAAGCTTAAATAAACAAGTATCGCTGACAACGGTTGGTCACTCTGTTGGCCTATCTAAATTTTAAACCGTAAACAAGTCTAATTTATCATGAGCCTTTTCCAACCACTTTTCAAGTACTTCTATTTTTATGCTCCGACACTATGTATGAGGTGCCCTAAAATTATTTTTCATGCGATACGGAGCCATCGGGAGCGTAATCGCAGCCAAAGGCGCGTAAAAATCGTTCCATTTTCGACTAGATTAACGGATAATCACGAAAACACGCACTATCCTGGTCATCGTCGCTGCACATGCGAAATTAAAAACAGCGCCGCGTTCTGGGCCTGCAGTAATTTCCTTTGGCGTCGCTATACTACCTTATCAAAGTAGGTTGATAGGAATCTCTACTCGCACCACTGCGCTACCTCAGCTGCTCTGTATCCGGTGCGCGATGATCGGAGGTAAGGCAGGGAGCAGAAAAGAACGGAATTGATTAAATGGGAGAGGAAGAGAAGAGAGGCAATGGAAGGAAGGAAATTAAGGAAATGTGATAGAGGAGATGGAAATATGAGGGGCGAATAGGCGAGTGAAGAGTAGGAAGTGGGGCTGACGACAGGTTTCCGTCCGGAGGGGTGCCTCTCACCCCAAACACCTCATTACCTCTTCCCAAGAAAACTCTCGAGGTCCGTGCGAACAAATCCGCTCTCCACCGCACCACGAATAATCACATTCCACCTTTCTCTCGCATTCCCATATTTTATAACCGCCTTCCTTTTTCTCTCACCTGCCTAGGCTTCTCTCTCCCTTCCTCAGCTCCATTTTTCCCTCTCGCATTTTCCTCTACTTATTTACATCACTTATGCTTACGCCCATTTCCTATAACTAAATCCCTCTATAGTTCTCATTGCAGTTTTATCTTGTAACAGTAAAATCCCAAAAACCATCAAAATTAGCAAAGGTAGACCGAGCGATATTTACCATTGATCTCATAGGGAGCGAAATGCGTATAGGGTGAGATTTCAACATTTGACGTTTTTTAGTTTTACTATTGCAATAATATAAATATATATAATATATAAATTCTCAGTTTAATCTCTTTCCCACCCTTCAACTCATTCAATCTTTCTTTCCTCCCCATCTCCATCCATATCTAATGAATAATGTACATACCTATAATAGTCTAATTTTTTAATATTAACAACGCATATTTTCTTGTTTGTTGGAGTACTTTTCATTTCTTTCTCTCTGTAAAGTCGATTCCCCTTCATAGTCCTACTCTATTTTTGTTACAAAATATACATCCTTTTCCTTGAGGACATTTAGTCGTTATTATTTTCAAAAGTCCTTCGACAGCTAATGTAATTTTGCACAAAATAGCCTCCACCAGAAATCGAACCCGGGAATCCACTTTCGCGAGAAGCGGACACGTTTCGTTGGCTCGGCTATCTGGTAGCTTTAATTTATCCAAGGCTACCTTGGCTATTGAAGTCTCATGAAATGAAATTATTTCCAACATCTTCGATTAACTTTTACATCTCTCATACTCAAGGTTTATTGATATTTTTATTCAAATATTGGATTATGCCTTCCTTAACAGTTTTCATTGTTTTACTTTACTAACATGGTTTTCGCCTTTAGCAGTTATAGATATGGTTTTTATTACTTTCACGATTCATGGCCGATTACTATGAAAGTGTTGAGTAAAGTAAAGAAAACGTTTGGGTAAAATTAAGAAAACATTTATTTTATGCCTATGTTATCTTTAAAATTTCATTCATTTATTAACATAATTCACGGATTGTGTATGCAAAATAATTAAAAAGTATGAGAAGATTCGCCGTCTTTCTTTCTAGCCGACCAAAAATATTAAATATCTCGATAAATGAAACAATGGGCCTACATCAATTACGCGATGAATGGCTCATTTCTTGATTTCTGAGATAAATTATCGTTCAAGCTCTTATGCCACCGAATTTGTAATGTTTAATGTGATAATGACCAAATGAATACGGCACCATATTCCCACTTTGCCTAAATTAGGAAGTTATTACATTTCTTTGCATCCGTTTATATCTTTTCCATTTCTTATTCCTTCTTCATTCCTCTCGGCTATCTTTCTTTCCTTCTCATTCCCACTTCATCTCAAATCGCAGCTTCAAATTCCCATTCGATGTTTACGGACCGAAATGAAGGGGTGAGACACGCAGGTTAAAAGGATTTTGTGTGCATGGAGAAGCTACAATGGTTTTCTCTTATCCGGAGCTTGGATTTGGCAGGATTTCCACTGCGGATATTGCGTGCTGAGGTCTCTTTCCGATTCAATGTCCCGACCTCCTCTCCTCCGGACGAATTTTATAAAGTTATGGGAGACATCCGTGGATATTTAATAGAGTTTTTGCACCGCAGATGGCCCTCGCATCCTTTGCCGAGGGTCAAATTCAATTGTCTCGAGCATTCGAGTGTGCACACAAAATTGTACAAACATTTCTCAAAGATCCTTAATGGCTTTTGTTCTTTATTTTTATAAAAGTTGACATTTTGTTGATTTGAGAAGAGATAAAAGTCTAAGACAAAGAGATTACCCAGTGAGATATAATCTTGTTATATTTTTTTAAACCTCGATGATTATGATATATAATGTTCTGAGATACATTATGCTATTTTTTTAGTAAATTTGTTTTTGTTCGTATTGAGTTGGAAATTGCAATAATATGCCTTGAACGTGACAGCGTTTTATTGAGCTTGGTTAAAAAGTAAACAATTATAGTGAAATTTCGTGGGATAGACTTTATAGAGTGAAATATCGTCGATATCAAATGTACGATGTCAACATAGAATCTAACAATGTTAAAATACTGTGAGTCATCGTTAAATTAGCATCTAAAAAGTTGTATACCTTATCGTAGTTCTTCGATAGAAAACGCTGGTTGTTAAAAAATGAATCAATCGAGAACCAGGTTATGGACAATTTTGTAGTAATGATAAGTATTAATATAATTTCTTTGATATTATTTGAAAAATAATTATAGTTTTGGTTTGCCAGATTCTCGAATGAGGCAAAATGTAATGCATCGGCCGGGAATCGAACCCGGGCCGCCCGCGTGGCAGGCGAGCATTCTACCACTGAACCACCGATGCTTATTTATATTGGACTAGACTAATAATAAAATGCAAGTCAAACTGACAGGTCAGCTAATTAAGTGCTGATATCGTACTCTATCTACAGCTATGGAAATTTCCGCTTTGGACTGACAATGAGTAAACTAACTCGCCTCGCACTTTAACTCAATTTCTTCTTAAGAATTTTTAAAATTGATTTATTGTTAAATGAAACGTAATTTAGATAATAAATGGGACTGATTGCTATACCGTGGCATTTCATTGGTTTAACTTATCTTTAAAAAAATACCAACAGCGAAAAACTTTTGTGTCGAATTCAAATTTATATCTTCCGGTAAATATTCGAAAATTTCCTTTTCACCCTAGTTTATTTGTTAACTACAGAGGTGAGTGATAATTAGATTTCAGGCCAAAACGTATGCATCGGCCGGGAATCGAACCCGGGCCGCCCGCGTTGCAGGCGAGTATTCTACCTCTGAACCACCGATGCGATTTATCATCGTTGTTTCTCTGTAATATTAAAATGTCATCTATTCAGTAATGACGATTGCAATATATGAAAGATCGCACATCAGTGATAGATGGGTAGTTGAGACCCTTATTATCGGTGTGGGTAAGCCCATATGAACTCATTTTCTGGCTTACCTCAAATTCTGTTATAACATTTACAAAGATTTATTTTAAGTAAAGAAATAGAACTGTGTGTTTTTTGCAACACAACGTTGAGAAAGTAAAGTCAAGTTACAACAATAGATCCACGGAGGTGAGATGACCGTAACCCGCTGCTAAATACCATGAAATAATTCAGTTATACAAGGAGAATATTGAAAATAAATAGAAAAAGAACATTCATAATAAATAAGTAGAAGCAATATAGAATAAATTTTTCGTAGAATAGGACAGAAAATTCTATATAATAAAATATCACAGACTATAAAATAGCAATATACATAGAAACTTAATAACTTGATCAATTGATATAAATTTAAATAATCAATTGAATGAAAGGAATACAGGAGTGTACTTTACAAATAAGTCACACCTGATGATGACGATTAATTGTTGGAATCTGTCATGTGCAGATAAGCCTGTGAAAATGTCCATCCCTCTTTTAATTTAATTTTATGCTGTTGGAGCTCCAATAAACTAATCATTCCTCCATGAATTTGACTATTAATCATGATTTAGCCAAGTAAATGCGTTAATAATTGATACTCTTTTCAAAATTTTCCGTTATTGCATTTCGTCACATTTTTCCTTGTCATTGAGAGAATACTGTGAAAAAAAGAATTCAGTGGAGGAGATGTACACATTGTGTGTATTCCCCGTAAGTAACGGTGGGTTGAGACATTAGTTGATATTTCTTAGTCGAAGTATTTAGTTCAGTATAGCAATGTATTTGATTCGAGAGAGACAGAGAAAGAGTAAAGGGCTATAAGAGATAGGAAGGAGAGGCGCGAAGAGGGGATTTCTGGGTTCCGCCGCTCACCCCCCCTCCCCCGCAAATCGATCTCGGTTTCCATGGAGACACTTCCGGTTTCGGGGGCCGCGCAGTTTGCCAAGAGGGACCCAAAAGACCTCGAAGTCGGTTAGGGTGTCGGTGGGGGTGTAGACGAGTCTCAGGAGGCCGCTCTCTTGCCGACGCTGCATTCGCTTCGTTTTGCCAAATTGCAAGTGGCATAGGAATCAAATAAATAACGACGGTTGCAATTTATTAATCAATTTAAATAAAACAATAGCGTCGATTTTCTACGCTAGAGTAGGAATATCTCTAAGCTTTTGGTTGAAAGAAGAAGCTAAGATTTAATATCGATTCGAATTTTCATGAAATAAATAAAGGTTAATTGTAAGAAAACCATATTCTCGTAATTCAGCATTTATATTCGTATGTTTCTGAATAAATATGGTGCTCAGTAAATCACCATTGATCTGTGCTCAAAGCTACCGATTTTATTACATTTCTTCATAATTGTATTATTTAATTTTTAAAAGAAGTATAAGGGTACATTTTCATTCTGTAGTCCACAATTTACTGATGATAAGATTGATGATATAGCCTGCCCCAAACATAGCATGCTTATAACACTTTACATTAATCCACGATTAAACAATAAACATCAAGTTTAAGATGTATTTGCGAATACGAATTTAGATAATCACGAATAGTATATTTTATGTCCCAAATTAATTGTAATGGCCTCGGGGGGCCTTCAGTTGATTTTGTGGTTTCCTAATACGTATTATTATTATTATTTTGTAGATGACATCTTCGCATGCAAATATTAATATTCTTATTATATTTGTCGATACTCTTACCGACAGCCCCACCGTGATGAGCTATTATTTAAAATTTCTTTGAAAATTTAAGAACAGTAAGATAATTATTTCCAAGCAAAAAATTAATGAATTACTGAATTATTGTGAAAGACGGAATTTGGATGCCAAAGGTTGGACGTCTTGAAAGCTTAAGAAGTTTCAGCCATAGCTCTATTTTGTCTACGACACCAATTGTTTCGCACATGAATGCAAAATTTCGAGTTAAGTTGAAGCAGCGACAAAATCTCAGGACTCATGAGTGATTGAAATAAAGTTCTTCAATAAATTTCTTTAGAGTGATAGGAAAGATATCAACGACTCCCAACTGTCATGATTTCAGGGTGATTGGAGATTGAAGATTAGGTTTGATATGATAGATAAGAGTATTTACCGTTTTTCTACGACAGATTCAATTATTTTGGAAAACAGAACTTCCTCCTTGAAGATTCTCTAGGATTTCAAAATTCCTTCCTCAAGACTCTAGAATTTCTAGGGGCCAAAGGTATTTGATTCCAGATTTCTGACGAGTCGAAGGCCGAAAAGTTTATTAGTAGAATATCTACCTACTCATTAAAGTATAGGCCTCTATTCATTAGTGACAATTTCGATGATGAAGTCTCAATATAAAATATAAGAGGATATCTAGTTAGTGTGCTACCGGATCTTGTAATGACTTGCCTTTGATAGCCAAATGGATAGTGTAATCGTGCTAAAATATGTTCAGTTATAAATTAAGGGTTCTTTGAATTCCATACTTTGAGCTACTGCAGCACGAAGAATAAATTTCTTCATCATTGGTATCATATAGAGTCGAAAGAAAGAAGATCATCAATGGTTAGCATTTCGTATGAATGCAGTTATATAATTATTATTGTTATAATGATATATTTAGTTTTTCCTCAGTTATGTTCTTATGAAAGTAACAAAAGTGGTGAAACTTAGGAGATCTTCTCGCAAATAAAAGTGCCAATTGTATCCTCACCTAGTTAATCGACACTTTAGTTCAAACGAGATAGATAAATAAGTTAGGAAGCGTTTTCATACTCCTAGAGGTTTTAGTATTTTACATATTAACGTTAAATCTATGATAATGGAATTAAACATACCTGAATTTCCTATAATATCCTTCAATGTGGCAACAGAAATTTGGCGACTGGTATTCGCGCTTCTTAATCGTCCTACACCAACTTATGAAACAACATGCACTCCTTTCATGATATCAAAGAGGTACAAAACTTTTACATACCTCATAAAACTATTTATGGCTATTAAATTTGTTTTTATAAAAATAAATTATTATTAAGATTATACATTATCAAAATAATTTCTGCTTTGTATTATTCATTACTGAAAATTTATTATTAAAATGATGTATTATCATCTATCATTAAATATATTTATTTATTGAGTTCTTGAAATTGTAAGGATTTTGAACCTCTTTGATTCCATTTATCATGGATTTTTACGTAACATTGCTCTCCGAAAATCATTCCAATGTACTCCATTCGTTGGCTCCACCGATTGTAGTCTAAATAACGGTTGCCTAGGCGAATGGGACTCTCATATCTCTCACGGTCAACGCTACACTTCTTCTCGGGGTTGATTTTTACACGAAATACTTCACCTCTTGGGGCGAACATAATAAAACGCCTTTGCCCTTTTGCGGCTTTGTAAGGCTTTTGTGCGTGGATTCGTGCTCTCGCCCCCATCCTCCCCTTACTTTCGATCTTTCTATTTTTCGCTTTAGCCGTGTTAGCCGAGGAATACGCAGGTGATCAAAGGGGGCTCACGGTCGGGGGAGCGCGGTATGAAAACCGTGCGGAGAGATGCAAAGGAGAATGAAGGAGAGTGTGTGTGTAGCGTGTTTATATGTGAATGGTGGCGTGGGAATCTCTTTGAAAAGAGATGGGAGTTTCTGCAGCCCTGAGGCTTTAGACGCGAGGTCCTCACCCTCCAGTTGAAACAATGACAGAGAACGTGGAGAATGTGAGGATCAGATGAGGAGGAATGAGGCGAAGATGATGAGTTGGTAATAAGGTAAAGAAAGGACGTAGTATCAGAGTGAAGGTAATACCGGAATATAAATGACTAAGTAGCCATATCTACATCTAAAGTAACGCTGTCAAGTTCAGAAATGCTAAGTCATGAAACCGATCGCTATTGAAGTATGCATAGCGGAAATTGTCTGGAAATTATTACTCTTAACGATTTTGTCAAATGAAGAGATTTGTTATTAGAAGGAAGCTGAGCAAGTTGTTTCAGGATCTGAAGGCAACCATTAGCAGGTTGGGGAATTAGAAATTAAATTCTGTGAACAGCTTTAGATTGGGCATATTTTAAGCCATTGCTTTAGATTGCTCATAAAACTAGGAATTGGATTTTCAGACGTGAATTATGCTTACTTTTCGTAGATACCTTAATTAACATGAACCTTAGTGGTAATAGTTAAAAATATTTAATCACTTCAATGATTTTTAACATTAAAATTTTAAATGTAAAATTATAAGAAAAGATATTAGTATATCTGTTAAATATATAGCTGATATATCAAATTGTCTAAATCATTTACTTTGAAATATTTTTTAGTAAATTCAACGCAAGTAGCGATTACCGATGGTCATTGGTAGTTGAATGCACCAAACACATTCTTGAATGAAACAATGGCAAAATGTAATGCATCGGGCGGGAATCGAACCCGGGCCGCCCGCGTGGCAGGCGAGCATTCTACCACTGAACCACCGATGCTTATTTCGAATTGAAGGAACTCGTCTAACAAGAGCACGGCAGTCGAACTATTTAGGCAAGAGCAAGAACGACGAACTTCCAGATCAACTAATTACTTTCTGATATCACGCCATATCTACGGACGTGGAAGTTTCCACTTCCTACTGCAAGAACTCGCCCGTTTAGCTGTTTAAATTCATTCATTTCTAAGCAAATTCGGAATTTTAATTTATTTAACGGAAAATGAAATGTTTTATTTTTATGTTTTATACATAAAAATATAAATATTAGATCAGAATACATCTGAGGTAGTAGATGAGAGCGATTCCTACACCATCGTATTTAATTGGTTGAAATCAATCGCTCCTTATAAACATATAAAGTGCAGAGCTTGGGTTACAACTTACCATCTAAGGATTTAAAAATATTATAAATTTCCTTTTCACCCTAGTTTATTTGTTAACTACAGAGGTGAGTGATAATTAGATTTCAGGCCAAAACATATGCATCGGCCGGGAATCGAACCCGGGCCGCCCGCGTGGCAGGCGAGCATTCTACCACTGAACCACCGATGCGATGAAGGAAAAGAATTACAATGAAATTTGCTGTTTGTATTAATTCGTCAGCTAATTAGATGCTGATGATAGGTTTCCATTACCTGACACTACCTGTGCTGACGGAAACTTCTGCCTGATATAACTTAAATCGCTCATTCCGTTCATTTTCATGTTTTTAACTCTCCATTATCAAATCGATCACCTGTTTACATTTAGCAATTAATTAAAGGCAATGACTTAGAATGGTATTTTTCTTTTGGTAGTATATTTTAACAAGTCATTGTTATAATACCTACCTACCTGTAACGAGAGATTCTCTTAGAACGCTTCCATGACACAGCACACGGGTTCCTTGTTATGATCTTACCTTTCGAAATAACATTTTCATGTTTTTAACTCTCCATTATCAAATCGATCACCTGTTTACATTTAGCAATTAATTAAAGGCAATGAATTAGAATGGTATTTTTCTTTTGGTAGTATATTTTAACAAGTCATTGTTATAATACCTACCTACCTGTAACGAGAGATTCTCTTAGAACGCTTCCATGACACAGCACACGGGTTCCTTGTTATGATCTTACCTTTCGAAATAACATGGTTATTTGGAAACTTCATCAGCAATAATTTATTAGGTTGAAAATCTAGAGTTCATATTGTTAGTAAATAAACGTTACTACTGATAGAAAACAGGCTCAATTTTTATTAAATATACCATGTAGGATGATGTGAATACAAAAATTGAAACAAATGGTCATCACGATAAAGAATTTCTAGGTTTTTCCTTCTGCGTTACCTACTGTTGGATGCACTAGCTTAATTATCTAATTATTAAATTAGCTGTTTTCGAAATAGAATGAGTCTATGCTAAAATACTGTTAGGCAAAGCTAAAATAGTCTGGGAAATATTGCCATCGTCCTAGTTCTTCGAGAGAAAACATGTGTTGGTAAGAATTAATCAATTGAGAAAAATATCTTGGCACTTTTAGGGTAGTTATAAATATCAAAATAATCAACTCGGTTCGGTTGGTTAGAAAAAAATCATAGTTATTGCTTGGCAGATTCTTGAAAGATGCAAAACATATTGCATCGGCCGGGAATCGAACCCGGGCCGCCCGCGTGGCAGGCGAGCATTCTACCACTGAACCACCGATGCTTGATCAGAAGTAGGACATCTAAAACACATTGTGCTGATTGAACTGATAGTAGTCGAAGAATACGTCACAATAACAAAATGCCAGGTGAACCGACTAATCAGCTAATTATGTGCTGATATCGCGCTCTGTCTGCGGGTGAGGAAATTTCTGCTACGCATTTAACTAAATCGCTGTACATTAAAATGTTTTGACGAGGTAAAAAGTACCAGCTGTATTCTTTTAGACTTGCATTATAAGCAGACTATTTCAAATAGTACCCTAATTAGTAATTCATTCTAAGAATTCGATTGTGTTCTCGTAAGAAGGGCGCTCATCCTCGTGATATGCTCATTCTTCTGCTTCAAATCATCTCTTTTCCGGCGGAAATTACAAGAAAACATTCGCAAAAAGTTGGAACCCCTTTCTCTGATCATTATCAGCAAGACTCAGTCTCGATATTCTCCATCTCTCGCTCGTCTCACTAATGAATGATTTTTCTTCTCGCTCGACAAGTATGGGACAATTTTTCCGTAAATGGAGTAAAGCAATCAATCCATTGATTAATCGGCTATTTTTCCGATCCACATGAAACCAATCGAGATCTCTCCTCCGGCGAACGTCTGATAACATCCTGTTTTTCCCTTCAAACGAGAGGATTATTCCATTCGCTTCGTCGAATACAAAAAATGAACTCCCCCTCCAGTGTCGCGTTCCACTAACGACTGCACTCTTGCCTTATTCCCTATCTGAAACTCGTAGTCAATCCCCTTGCCTTAAAAAATCCACATTCTCGCTAAGTTTAGAATTCGTGAAATTTCATTCCAATTAGAAAACACCTGGTATTAATTTAGTCAAATTTGACACCGAAAATGTCTGCGTTTGTGTACCTTTGTAGATACATTCTAAAAATTTGCTTACTTTTGAAGTTATGTTCACCATTCAACCATTTAGCTCGTTATGTTTTATCAAAATGTTTCTATGCTAATGTTCTTCATAATAAGTTATTTTATATTTTCATTGGAGTAATTTTTTATACATATTTTAGATCTTTAGTTATTTGTACAATCTCTATGAATTTTTATATTACATCTGTATTTTGTTGGATTATTCTATAATCTTTACAAGAAGGAATGAAGCTTTTTTAAGTAAATTAACTTTGTAAACATGTTTTCATAATAATGTTGATCCGAAAGCAAAACTCTTAGCAAATATATTTCCTCTCCTTTCACAACAGCTGTTCATTTTTAAGGAAAGAATCTTGTAGAAAATATGCTGAAGTAGGTATTTTCTGCTCTGACATATTGATGATCACTTTTCAAAAAATGTATGAAAACACCAGGTTTGACTGACTTCTCTGACCATCATTGACTCTTACAATGTTTTAAAGTGAAAAGACTTTCTGGAACACATTGAAACATCAAACAATTACCGTTCATAGAATTTGCTAGATTTAATTATACAATAAACAGGTAAATATCCTCTTTATACGGAAATTAAATTTGGAATCATTACAAGCGCTTAAATGTGTTTGGAATTAGGCAATAATTTTAATTTTTGGCGCATCTTCTATAATAAAATTTACAGCTCTACTTATTATCAAAAACTGGGATTTTTCTTTGATTATTTATTTTCATTGTAAAAGATGACTGGAGTTATCTCGCATATGCATATGTATCTTAACGAAGCTGTAAATTTTAGCTCTTCAAAACTTGAAACCATGTTTCACGGATCCCTGATTTTCACCCTCCTTCATCAAATGCCCCTGGCGAAGATATATCGTGCATTGAAGTTTAGGTACTAGTTTTGTGCCTCAAAAACCTAGAGAGTGACATAGTTGTCACATCTCAGTTGAAAATAAATCGTATAACTTTTCCTTTGAAACGGTATTATTTATCTCCTTATACTTACATGCCTTCCGAAGTATTGCGCCACGATAAACTACAATAGCTTCTTCGATTTGAAGGAACCTTTTCCCTCTCAGATCTTCCCATCTTAACCAGTTCCCTGCCTTAGGAAGAAAAAACCCTTAAACTGCTTCTTTTCCCTCTTCCGTCCGCATAAAACCCACGCTGCACCCCTTCCCAGACTCCTTATCCTTTAATTTAAAATTAATATTGGCGTAGATTCCCGGCAAGGCTCCGCTGAGGAGGAAATGAGAGGGGAAGCGAAGGAAGACGGAGGGAAATATGGCGGAGGGGGGGATGGTGGGTAGGAATGGGAATGGTGGGGGGGAGGGGAATGGTGGGGGAGGGAGGGGAGGAATGACGAATGAGTATACGAACTTATCTATGCGAAGGGCTTCAAAAACTATTCGAAGGAAATTCAACGGAGAACGAAAATTTAACGTTTATTTATCAACGAGGAAACTCATTTGTTCGCGGGAATCAGTTAGATTTTTGTTTCTCTAAGCACTATTCTCTGTCGATCTAGAGGAAAAATTTCAATATTACCAAGAATAATGCTACTATTTGAAAAATGAAATATAAGTATAGCTCTTTCTCTCCTAAACTTAATTTTCACGTGCGAACAAAATATTATTTCAGAGGAACATAATTTTAGTGAACATAGTTCTGTTTTTACATATATAAGTAATAATAATTATAAATAGTAAGAATAAAATTCGTAGGCCAAAATTTCGAACTTAAACATAAATTTTGTATAGAGCATTGCATTTTAGTAGGTATGAATATTCATTAAGTGGACAGAATGCCTAATCCACGACCGTATTGGTGAAAAGGTGGGAACTAAAAATAAGAGCCTCTAGGATTGAATTGCTATTCTACCTCACCGAATAATCAAACTTATATGAGATAAGTGAATAAATTATCTTCTATTTTTTATACTGCAATCCTGTTTTCTTCCTAGTTACTGTCTTAGTTTTATCCCTGTCATATTAATTGTGCTAATTTTTGAATTTCCCATACTCTAAATTAGTGCCGGAATGTAACCTTTCTTCGTGACACATTATACGCGGAGTTATATTATAGTTGATATTCCCTTATTTTACCTCTTGTCAATAAGTACTCATACATCCATGGCTTAGCCAGCTTTCGATACGAAGAGCACACCAAGTGAGCATTACCAAACCTTCGGCAGTAGATCAGAAGATGGGAGAGGAACGTGAGAGAGATTGGGTGCAAAGAGAGAATTGGTCGGAGTTCGGAAAATGGGAGTTTGCCGAAGGTAAGGAGGGCGGGCTCACCCAGGGTGTTGATATGGATGTGAGAAATTTTCCCTGGCGAGAAGTCCCGCCAAAGGGGTGAAAAGAGGGGTTATAGATTGCGAGAGGGAGGGCTCCAGTTGATGGGGTGTGGGTGAATGTTTGATGGCGCAGCTTCATCCGAGAGATTTCTGGTAAGCGAGTAATATCGACTGCCATCCCCTCCTGCCATTCCTCTCTGCCATTTCCTTCCTTCCTCGCTGTATCCCTATCGTTCCGCGTGTTCCACGGAAGCTCCTCTCCTTGATTAATAGACTTCTCCGAGGGAGAAAGGGATGAGGGCAAGGGAAAAGGAAGTCTTAGTAAAAGGAGATTGAATGTTGAAAGGATGCTGGGATAAAATTTCAATGGCTGGTAATAACCTACGAAAATTTAGTTTCCACCCAAGGTCGGGCTCTACGAATATTGACGGCTTTATTTGTTATCCACTGCGTTGAATTTCCCCCCTCTAATTTATCATGCGGAATACCGTTTGATTTGACACAATTAACCGTGATTCCTAGACAGGTTAAGTCGGTTGTCCTTGACTTTATATCCTCACAACTAATCCATAATTACCATCCAGTATTAGCAGTATTTTCTGGGTACAGTATTCTAAATTTGTAGCAGCACTTGATTATAAATACTCGTATGTGCTAGGTCTAGTCAAAATTTCATTACTCTTTAGCACACGAAGCAACAGTAAATGAACACAAATTGATGGATATGATTTATTTACATGAATACTCTAGTACTCATTTTCTTGATTGTATAGACGCTTACAAGGGGATACGATTCTTTAGAACTAGAGTGAAACGAATGTCTCTTAACAATAAATTATTCATGTTTCTTAAAAGAACTATCACTGATTTACAAGCGATATGAACGCTTGTACCAGAATTGGAATAAATTTGGGAATCAGAAATTTACTTACGTAAAATGAAACGCTTCTTTTATCCATTTCAGTCTTCCATTTCTTCATTCTTAAAGATATTTGTATTACCTTTCATTTTTATGATGATATGGATATTTGAATGATTTGCGTTGGTGGTAAATATTGTAGTTTAAATTCTTGAAAGCATTACATGAAGCTGAAAAAGAATTCAGGGAATCGTCAGAACATTGAAAAGAAGCAGGATATACAAAATCTGCATGGGAGGGTCCGGTAGACGATTACATTATGTAAGATTATGTATGCTTCTCGGCCTTTCGATATCTACTCAATGTGCGGAAAGAAAAAATTAGAACACGGCTGTTTATGAATTGGAAGTCTAAAGTCTCCAACAGCCTTCTTTGTCGTCACTCCTTACCTCGTAGCCACCACATCATCACGGGTATACGAGCAATACCCCTGATCACGATAGCATCTCTAATGAAATATACACTGGGTGTTTCTTTGAAAGTCGGTAATCCAGGCCTTCCTGCTGTTTCCGAATACCGGTGTCAATGAGGTTATTCGAGATTATCAAGACGGCATTGGAGATTTTAAGCCTCTAATCTACATAATTATTGTATGGTTTATAAATGTGTAATTCGCTTCGTCGTTGCGTCGCCTTCTGCAAGATGACCCCGTCAGCCTTCACGTATTTTCCCCCTTCAGTTTTTACTTCCCTCATATTTTCTCACGTTATCCGTAAATCCAGCATATTTTCCACCCACCCCGAGAATGGCTTACTCCCGGCACTCAATTTCTCTCATATATGAGTGGCACTCGGGGGCCAGAGTATTTGTGCGGCACGAAATGCTCTTCACACATCACCCGCCCCCTTTGACACCCTTTCCTTCACATTTTTACGCTCCTTCTTTAGATTTATCTCCGCGGCAATCTTTTGCAATCCCTTCGCGCGCCTTCCCCTCCCGACATCTTCCCTTCCGGACCACCACCCCCACCAATGATGGGATTTTTAATAACGAACGGGGTTGGAGTAGATAGCGGGGAGGTTTTTGTGCGGGGGGCGCCTCGGGGGCGAGGAGGGGGCGGAAGAAAAGTAATATCGCCATATTGTGCTTCTCGCTGCTGTGGAAAAGGGCGGAGGATGCCCGCTTATCTGCAGAACCGCTCTTTCCCCACGCCGAGACGCTGTTTTGCCTCCGAGATTTTTATTCTTTTTTGTGTTAGCCGCTGATCTGAGATGCCTTCGAGGGTGGTGAATAAAGGCGAGGTTTTTCCCTTCTTTCGGTGTATCGCATACGCCCCTCCCTCGAAGACCATTTAGTTGGGCCTCAAAGAAGCCGATAGCGATTTTTATAAGAAGAGAACGCGAGTGGGGAAGTAGGGGAGGCGTTCGATCTTCGAGAGTGATGGCGCTTTCGGAGGGGAAAATCCATGCGGTTTAGTATGTGCCGTGGTTTATCGAGGCTTATTCTCCAATCGCTAACAATCACCTTCAGACTCTCCGTTTGGTTTAAACTTAAAGGATAAATTACGATTCGCCTTTTCTCAGCAGGGGGAATGCAGAATACTTTGCCTGATGACCCTGTTCGTAGATATTCCATCTAATTCGCCCCCTTCTGCTTGGAAATTAAGGTTAATTTACTGGTGATTGAAGACTGTTGGTAATTTTTTCTAGTTCCATTGAAATCTGAATTTCATTCGAGTGGATTTATAAACCAAGTGTTCCTTCGTTGGAGCATATTTTGCGCGACGTCTATTTGAAACATTTCCTATCATATTCGATGGATTTCCTTATAAAATAACGTAAAATGCATAAAAAATATCACATCAAATTCCTTAAACTTACTCTGAGGTAATCTGAAATTGGTCTCTAGTTAAGAAATTCAACTAGAGCAACTCGAAAAAACATTAGTGAGTTATGAATCATTTCCAAAAATTTTAAGTCCATTAATAATATTGTGTTAATACTGTATTGGAATTGGAATTCAAGTGCATTAACAATGATAATATTAATACAATGCTCCAAAAAGAAACTTCAGGAAGAGCAACCAAAACGAATGCATCGGCCGGGAATCGAACCCGGGCCGCCCGCGTGGCAGGCGAGCATTCTACCACTGAACCACCGATGCTTATTTAGACATAGGACATGCAGAACAACTTGTGTTGGTCGAATTGATTGGTCAGCTAATTACATGCTGACATAACGCTCTGTCTACGGTAGCGGAAATTTCCGCTTTCTACTGAATAAACTCGATCACTTCGCGCTGTTTGGCTTCATTTATTCTTAAGCATTTTTGGAATTTATAGATTTTTAAATCTAACTGATAGTTTAAGTAATTTGTGAGAATTATTACAATACCGCCTAATTTCACCTGGAAATGTCATTCGCATCTTAGAAATTGATCAAACATGAAAAACTAAGGTTCGAAACTGAATCGTCCATCTGTTATATATTTTTAAATTCCTCCTCAATACAATTTACCCAATAACTATATATATGCAGATTTTAAAAATTCTACTTTTGACAAAAACGTAATGCATCGGCCGTGAACTGAACCCGGGCAGCCCGCGTGGCAGGCGAGCATTCTACCACTGAACCACCGATAATAATAATAATAATAATGCCGTCTTTTTTTTTGGGCGAATTTTAGCCTTTGAAGGCTACTCTACCAATTAACCCCCTTTATATTTTATAATTTTTTTTTGCATTTTCCTTTATTTATAAACACAAGACACACACACACAACGCACACAGACACAGACAACCATTCCCTAACAGGAAAAATCCGATTAGCCGGGATTCGAAACCGGGACCGTGAGATTGGAGCGTTAACGCGCTAGCACGCTAACCACTCCGCCACCAGTAACAAGAAAGGAATCACGTCATTAAGTTTAATTAAAATTTCAAATAATAAGAGCTGATTATACGTGACGTTTTCTAAAGCCTTACGTTCTGACTGAAGCTTGCGCTTCGTTCTAAATAACTTCTATAAATAGCTCCTTCTGTTTTTTTTTAAGATCATGTATTTATATCTCTATTATCAAAAATATATATGATAAGTGCATTACATTTACACTTGTTATATTTATTCATCCCATTTAGTTGAAACATATTAAAATACCATAAAACACCATTCATTGAAATCTTCTCTCCTTTATTTTGAGTCTATTAATTGCGTTTTCTATTTCCCTTTTTGAATCTGATGTATAATTCCGATTCATACATTATTATGAAGCATTGTGCCCTAGTAAAACGTTTTCGTAACTAAAGACAGATCCTCTCAATGATCCGATCTAAACTGTATTCCTAATTGAGTATAAAATGGTTTATTAAATGTAAATAGGCGGCACCAATCGTGGAACATTACTTCGTTCCAATTGTCCGTATTAACGTTTGAGTCTTAAATGTTTACATTATTCTATCTGTACTGTAGAGGAGCTAAAGGCATATCGGTTACGCATGTTTTTTTAACCGTCATTAAGAGTACGTAGTGACAGGATAATTTTTCATTTTTTTTCAGAAAAAACCTAGAATTTTTTCAATTTTTTTTAGCATAACAATAGAATTTGAGAGTCAAAATTTTCAATCGTTAATTATTCTACCCTTTTCTGTATGATTGAGGTAAATTGACAAACCACGAACTGACTTAGTAACCCTTTCAACTTATTCTCTTCTGTTTTATAAAGTCGCATTCCCGTATTGTCAAGTTTTTTTTGTCGGTCTGACAACAATTTTGCCGTCCTCTCCTCAGGTACTAAGAGTATGCTACTAAGGGAAGTCATCTCTTAGACTTTCTTTATCTTCTCTTCTAATGCGTTTTTTGAAAATATCTCGTCAACGACTGGGAGACTGAATTCCTCCCACGCCAGATTCGTTCCTCGGTCGTCTTCTTCTTCTCAATGACTTTTCAGCTATTTCCTTTTTGTAACTTTCCATTTCTCTTATCACCCCCGGTTCTTGTTTCCCTTCTCATCTTCTTGCAAGCTCAACGGAAATATGTTCAGTTATACAATGATAAAATTTTACGATGGTTTCACTAATCAAATTGAATCTCAGCCTAACTTATATGGAGCACTTTGATACGAAATCGTATCGTTTTCACGAATTTATTGATAATTTAATATATAAAGTTTAAAAAAATGGTCTGATAAGGATATAGATTTCTTAATCTACTATCTATCATTGATTATCTTGGATTAGTAAGAAAAATCAAAACAATATATCATTATGGTACGTCGAAATAATAAAAATTGATCGTAAGATAATAATATTAAGAGAAATCTTGAGAGTAGAGAGAGAATAATTCTTGATCTTGATTAAATTAAGTCAACAGTACAATTTATTATTTTTGTGTTATAAAAGGTTAAAGTCTTATTCATTATATCACCTGAGGAAGGAACGTATTCTTTCAGATTAAGTGAAATTATCGCGGATATGGAAGAGAATCCAATTCTGGATCGTTTTCATCAGGTTTTAGGTAGATCATTCTTTGAAAGTAATTTTGCTTTCAATAAAGATTGTACTAATCTGAAATTAATTATTTTTCTCCTGTACTAGTAATCGAAGCAGGCGCGGACAGTAAAACTTTAAGATGTTGAATCATCCTTTAAGTGACCACACATCTTTCATATTTCTTGCAAGATATAGCCATGGGCTGAAGCTTAATACAATGTTCATTTTAGTTCTTTTCTTACTATTTATCTAATTTTTGGACATAACCAAAGAGAAGGGTCCCCTACTTTTGAAAAAAGCTTCGATATGTGTTTTTTTCACTTCTTCGAAGCAGGATTGTCGAAAAAAAATCAAAATTGATTTTTCTATAAAGACCGTCCTTAAAACCACTCCAAAACACCAGTAGCAATCATCTCGGACATAACGAAACAGAACCCTTCGATCGCTGCCCATCTGTCCACACAGAAAAGACCTGCAACTCAGACGGCCCTTGTGCCGCTTTGGCCACAGTTTTTCGATCCTCGCATCCGGTTGGAATTCAGGGCATGAGGAAAGGGAGGAACAATTAAGAGGGAATGATAGAGAGTTTGGCGACTGTTGGGCGGATCTCCCCACCCCTCCGCCCGTCCGATCTGCACGCCTCCCCCTCCCCCACTTCAACTCCCTCAGATGACGCTCCAAGCAACCCGCACCACTTACCAACCTTTAGTTTCATTTGGACCACTCGGAAAAAAGAAATCCCTACGCGTCTACTCCATTCACGTTTGTCCCCTTTTTGGGCGTCTGTATTTTCTGGAGGGTTCGCAGAAAGGCCTTTTTCTGCCGGTGGTCATTGTGGCACAGCAACAGGCCGACTGGAGGTCGTGCGCTATAAACGCTACTTTGTGAACGATAGGGTTGCAAAAATCTTTCGAGTGGGGTTTCTCGTTGCTTTTCAACGAATTCCCTCTGTCTTGTGCGCCCTTTTCATGTGTTTTTTCCGAGAGATCCTTAACGGAAATGGACCGCCTCGATTCGAAGCCCGCTCTCCTGCTGCCTTTAATTGATAGGGCGGAAAAAATATGATACAATAAAAATTAGTAACTCCCTTTGAAACGTTTCCCTCGATACATTTTCAGGGGGTATCGAGGACTGTTTGTCGTGCATTTTTTTGTAAGTGGGTTGATCTTAATTTTCCGTTCTCTTATAACATCATTATTGAGCATGTGAAACTCTTTCGTGGATATTTTAAGAATGATTTTCTGAAGCTTTGAAAGATTCTTACTCAACCTACAGCTATATTCTTTCGCCCTATTTATCTGTTTGCACTAGTAGCAGTATTTCATTGTCATTGCTAAAACATTAATATACCAATGAGACCGGCAACGAGGTAGTTATGTATTTTACGTCTTGATTAATGTGCAAGTTAATTGACAGTAACGGAAACAACGTTATCATCCGAGATATACACAAGAGGTTTATTTTTTTAACCTTTATCTTCTAAATTAAGATGATTGACTATCTGTGAAGGTGGGACATGAAATACCCAGATGACTTTTCCGATAAAGCCAAATCCGTAAAACTGTTTGGAGTTTAAGTATTTAAAAAAGGAGTATTACGATCCTCACAAACTCTAATTGCTTACAACTTTGTGTTTATAACCATTGTGTAAGCATAGTGGTTTCCGTAAAATGTATAGCTTTAAATATCTTAAGTTGATCAAATTATTTGTTACCTTTTTGACACAGTGATAGATTTTTTCCGAAAGATCATCTAATAACGTATTTGGAAGGATCACTCAAGTGTTATATTCCCACGCAGTTCTTAAGATTTATCAGATCGGAGAAATGGGATGATATGTATGGAAATTAGCTCACTTATTTACGCTACCTATTAATGAACGTTATAAACATGGATTCTCAAGAATTAGATGGGACGCGATATGATTTTTCCTCTCATGACGGAGCAAAAAAGATGAGTAACTCGCTGAATAATTAGGATATGCACAATGCAAAACCCATCCACTCTAGTCGACCCACCTGTAACAAAGGACTGTTTTCTTCCTTTCCCATCCTCCCCCAGACAAACCCTCCTCCCCAATCACCCGATTCACTCCGCTCCCAATTGATAAACTGCCTGGGAGACACGGGACATACGCGGCGGCACGCGACCCATAATGCAGCGCCGATCTGCAACACACACACGATCCCCGTAGTGGCGGGTGCGATCCCACGGGGCCCCCTGCCGGTGGGAGCCAAGGGATCACTTACAGGCAACATGGGGACACTTCATCTGCTCCCCTCCCCTTGGATGCTCTTTTATTTCCGACCCTCCCGTTACGGCCTTCGGATGGAGTGGTGGTCATGGGAGAGGACTCTCGCGTGAGTTGCAGTTTCCTCCGAACCGGTATTGTCGCCTCAGCCGATCCAGATAAAGGCTTTTACTCGCCCACTTTAACCGGCCGCCGGTTTGTTTACGTTTGTTTGGAAGTTTTGAATCTTCCGACCGGGTGGTTACGCGGCAGCTGATATGTTTATTCTCGCATTTTCGATCGCGGATTAGTCGAAGGGTATCTAGATTCCATTTAAGTAGATCGCAATGGTTATTGTTCAGGGTGGTGTAAGGATTGGGTACCCACATTCATCTCGACAGCTTTACCCTGTAACTATTCCGTTCATTATTTTGTGTACAGCTCTTTGATTTTATATGATTCCTGTTTAAACGTAACTCTTTTGTCGTACGAATAATAAATTCAATATTTGTATTCGATGTTAACATGGATGATATTTAAATATTTCGTAGAAAACATCTGAGAGGTAAGGTATTCCTGCAATTTATGAGTAACGTTTCTATTACAATGGACTCACGGCATTTCACGAGGTAACACCTTCGCTTATTTAGTTTTTATTACTTCTTTATTTAATTTATTTATTTACCAATTTAAACACATACAGCCGAAGAAGCCAACTTAGAGTGACAATATAACGTATTAAAACATAACATAAACAAAGAAAGGGAAAAAACAAGGGAAAAAATGAATACAAAATTTCAGGGTTGAGGGAGAACAGATAGTAAGGCATCAATAACTTGGTTCTATTGTGATACTTATGGTTTTGCAAATTTCTGAATTGCCAATTTTATTCTTTACTGTCCTTTGAACGGTTTTTGATCTAACATTGGCCAAAGCAAAGTTTTGGGTAAACAATTGGAAGCATTTATGAAAAAATCGATAAATATTTCATTAATTACACTCTGAATGATTTCATAAAAACCAATACTCTACTAGAATTAAGGAGCAGTTATTTAAGTTTTCTACTTAATCATGTCTATCAAGAATTTGGATAGAGTTTAAGAAATCTAAAGAAAGTTACATTTTGGAATTTATCTGAAAATTTCATCATCTTTTCTTCCGACGTCTCCGAAAAAAGTACATTTCCTTAAAATATGTTAGAAAAATTGAAATCAGAAACGTCAGAAAAGAATCACACCCGGAAATTCTGACTTGCATCGACAGCGCACAAGTATTTTCCTAATAAACAAGTATCACTCTGAGATGAAGAGCGCATTCAACATGACATTCATCCCGGGGATAAAAACATCAGGAACCGAATGAGGTTTATCTTTGAGAGAAAAGAGATTACTGAGAGGAAGCGATCTAAATCAGTCTCTACCGACTAGATTGTCAGGAAGGACGGTGGCGTTATCTCCCACCCCCCTCCTTTGATTCCCACACCCTTAATTCGCACCCCCCCCCGTCCTCCCCCCCACGATCCTCTTATAGAGAGGGAGCAATGTGTGGAGTGTCACGAGAGTCTGATTGCTCCATTGTGCCCGAATTTACTGGCTGCCTCGGCTCGCGACCCTAGAATGGTGAGAATGCTTTGCGAGAGATCGATCCGAGTTTCGGCACTGAAGAGTTCGTGCCCTTAAGGGATACAGCGGAAGGATTTAATCTGGGAGTGATCGGTCTATGCATATTCAACCGCCATCGACAATAGGCGGTCCAGTACAAGAGGAAAGAATTCATTCGTTTACGAGGCGATAACTATGGGATTAAAACCCAAGCCTTTCTCACTTTTCGATATTTCTAAGCAAAAGGTCGGGTTATACACTTTTCTCCGAAACAGTTGCTGGATTCAGTCTACGTTGTGTTACAACTGAGGCATATTCCGTGACGGATTGCCTTACCATCTTTCCTTCACATCTTTTAGCTTGTATTATCTTTTGTGTTTTTTTCCAGCAGTGGATATTTTTCCTACATGTGTTTAAATTCACTTTTAATGTTTTCCTCTCATTTTCCATAATTCATACAATATTTATGCTTTTATTAATATCATTTACGACAGCTTAGATGGTATAGGAAACTTGTCAGTCTCAATCTTGACAATTATTATCTTAAGACTATATTCGATACGTGATAATTTGAGCATCATTCACTCAATGTTTACTTGAATAACTGAGCAGAATTATTCCAAGAAAACTATCCAGTAACGGAGATATTTTACGTTCATTTGTAAATACGAGGAAGGATTTCATTGAACCGTAGTTAATTTTTTCCTAATTTCTAGATATTACGTTTGCTGCTACGTAAAGAGCAAATGATTTTCATCTATAGGATCAAATTCACTGAAAACCAAAGAAATATATGTTGTAGTTCTGTAGATAATAGCTGAACACACATGGATAGGAGCTCATTTGATCATCGAGGCATTTAGATCTCTTTAAAATTTGCATATAAAAGACCTAAATTAAGATAATGAGCAAAAGATGAAGATAAACAGAAATAGATGAAAAAACTTTAAATTTTAAAATTTTTTAATAATTTAAATATTAAACTTTTTAAATATATAACGCATTTTAGAATACATTTACAAATTATTAATCTATCTTGTGCATAATTATTATTTTACTCGTCTTAAAAAGGATATCAAACAAAATTTGCTTGTTAAATAAAGTTATTGAACTGTTAAGTTTGTCAATTTTCCTGAGAGAGAAGTTTTTATGACCTACCGAAACAGTTTCATTCTTTGCGTATTGGTTTCACAAATCGTTAAACCAGAAGCGCACCTGATTTCCGTAGTTAGGATCGCATTCGGCTTATTGTGAGCATCATTGACGTCACGCCTGCATCTCTCCATTCGCCGAAACGTCATCTCGTTAAGAATTCGCGAAAAAAACAGCATGTTCTTTCACCTCGACACCCCGTGAGAATAGTCACTCGGATTCGGGGGAAATCTCATTCGCGTGTCACGGAAAACCCCTCCGCCATCGAAGAAAAAGTGGGTCACTCGTCTCGAGTCGCTCATTGAAGAAAAACGGGAAAAGACTCGGCGACAATCTGCGATCCACTCGGAAGCTTCTCTTCGCACCTTCACCTCGGCTAAAGGAACCATTCCCTTCGGGGACTCCTTTTTTCCTCGGGAAGAGATAAGGACGAGGACCGGACACGACGGGGAAAATTACCGAGCGAAAGAAGAAAAGGAACGAGACTTTGTTTTGAATCGTAAATTCCTTCGGTCGCGAGATGTGAACCCTGACTCGCGAAGGGAGCGTGCTTTTTCCGGTCTTAAGGAGAACACGGAAGATCGCATGTTCGGTGGGCCGACGTCCGAGGAAGGCGATTACGTCTGGGGGATGAGGTTTAGGCTTTTTGGGGCGATTTCCCCTCATCCATTGCCCCCTTCCTCCGGCACGGAACCCGTTGGAACCAATTTCCAGAAGGCAGGAAACGAAGTAGACGGAGAAGAGAGGAGGGGAAAGGGTTTGGATTTGCCCCTTCCCCACGCAATCAAACCGGGAGTGATTAGTGAATCAGCTTCATACCCTCGGGCTGCGGATTTGGGGAAGGCATTAGGAAGGTTATATTCCATTTCGGGGCGATAAAAATGGAACGTTTTTTGCGCGGCTGTATTTATAGGCGATGAAAAGGTAAACGGCTTGCCCCCAGCGATGGAGAAGTTAATTCGGATTGGAGAATAAAGACAACTGCACTTCGTCGGTCTGAGTCGTGGGCGGATTTGGGATCGAAGATCTTGCTATTGAGTTTGAACTGCGCTTGAAGTTTAACATAAGCATTGCTCATTTTAATGAGGAAATTAAAGATAGGTTGTATTAATAATATTTAATATTGAACTACTTTACTGGATTATAATAAAAATATAATGTAACTCCTCTCGTATTTCTGTCGCATATTTCTGTGAAAAATGTTCTCAAATATCAGATATTGCAATAGGAAATTTTCACGAAAGTTTGCGAAGTAATTAAATTGCTTATATGCTTCTTTTGGGATACAATCGATCGTAGAACTATTTTCCTTGATAACATACTTTTTATACCTATTATTTTACGAGAAGTTTTTGAATTTAGATACTGCGAGCTTATTATTGATAACTCTACTCTCTTACGAGAATGAATGTTAATTAGTTGTATAATATGTCAACCTTAACATCGTGTTTATCCTATTTCATTTTTGAAAACAAAATTTGACGTTTGAATCATATATATTGTAATTGTTATTATTTGCTGGTTGATCCTGGATAATTCCCATTTAAATTAATATTTTTATAAAATCGATTGAAGAAGCCTTAACAATGTGGAATTCCATACTAGGAATAGAAATAAAAACACTGTGTCGAAAATTCCACTTCATCAGGCCCGATGGACCTGATGATGGACAGAATTGTCTGAAACCGGTCGTGTATTAAAAACTTAAGTGGAATTTTCGACATAGTTTTTTTATTTCTATTCCTAATATTTTTATTTTAAAATAATTATAATACCCTTTAAAAGTTTAGTTAAATCGCTGCATTATAAACCACTAAAAATACGTAATATTTTGAGATAATGCATATGGAAAAAATACAATAACTGTATAGGTTTGCCAACTTTTAAGTTAGCTTTCTTGCTCTGAAATTAATAACAAAGATATATGTATAAAGCATCGTTCCTTCTTGATACGGATGGCACTAGACTATTTTATTGCAGATAATTCAGGAGTAATTCTAATGAATTCTCTGAATCTTTTGTATTTTTATAACTTTAAACGGCATTAATTCGAAACTTAAGCGAAGATTTTACATATTCCTTCAAAACACTCGCAATGCGTGCCAAGTTCAGGAGGGGACACCTTCACAACTTCGTAACTCAGTTTCCATATCTGGATTCTGGCCACAAGACTCCATCTGCATAAAGATTTTTCTCAACTTTTGACCAGTAGACTTAACGGACCACTTACTTTGTGGTGATGGATTATCGCCCATGGACTTCTCTCCATCTTTTCTTCTTTTCAAGAACTGTATCTTCATCCCAATAATCTAGGCCAACACCTCGGAAGGCCACGGAACAAAAAGAAGTACAATTCTTCCTTGGATTACGTGGAGCGTTAATTCGTTTCTCACTCTGTCCTCTTGCGGAAGGAAGCGGTGACACGAGAAAAGAGAGCACCGCATGCAGTCCCTCATCATCGAACTACGGAGGAAAGATGCCCATGCGATGACACTTCTACTGACCTCTCTTTGTAAAGAATACGAAGACAAAAAAATGCTACTCTTATTCCTTGTGGAAAGATTTGGAAGATGGACACAAAAGGAAATAGGCCATCTGAAAAAGAAGGTTAATGTGAGGGTGTTAGAGAGAAGGAACGGATGATGAAAAATGGAAGACGGAAGAAAAAGGAAATGGAATACTAGAAAAGTAAGGTAAACATGAGGAACATGGAAAGCAAAAATCTACAGGCACAAAAAGACAAAAAGATACAATTATTTCTTAATATTTGCAAATATCTCTTTCGCTACTTTCTATAAGGATAAGCACTTCCTTGGCCCTATGTATATTAAAAACACTACCCCTCCTTTTCCTATATTTTTGTACATAGTTTCCTTCTTTAACATCTTGACCTCGTATGGAAAAATTGAAGATGTTGTGGTTGAAGCTTAAGCTTAATCGAATACAATCAAAGACGTTGAAACGAGATGGCAGAAGTAAGTTATATGGCAACATAAAGGTTGACATGAGTTTTATTCATAAAACTCATGTCATGGAATTTGCATACATAAAACAAATTGAATGAATAATTCGCTCGGATAAATGAAATAAATCTGATAAATATTCTCACTAATTTCGAATTTAAAAAAAATTTAGTAAATAGATGACATAAAGTTATTGTATTTATTTATTTCGATGTAATTTAATCTGTATTGCATTCAATTTTCATGAACCCCACGAACCAATGCATGCATTCAAAATATGAAAAATGAATGTAGTACTAAGACTCGAAATTCCTTTCTTTAAATATCAGCTATAATATCATATTTGATCTTAGCTTTGACGACAGGTCAATATTATTAGCTTATGACATGACCATTTGTTCAAAGAGAGTAAATCAATAATAAAATAAATGACGGTTTTATTAGGCGAATATCGTAACCATAAAAAACTACTTTCACAATTGCCATTTGAAAGCTTCTTCGCTCTCAATCAACCAGATCTATATCGAGTAAGGGAACGACTTTAAGAACTAATATTCGATATAAACGGAATGAAAGAGTACGACTACGGCATAAATATATTTACTGTAATACAAACAGGAATGAGAAATATCTTGATGAAGATATTTATAAAAATAAAGAATAATGAGGGATTTAGGGCAAAGGAGGATGCCAAGAGAGCGAGAAGAAATCAGGGATAAACGGGAGAAATAAGGAGAAGGGGACAGAATGAAAGAGTAAGTCGACGAGGTCGATAGAGAAAATCTGATAGCGGAGAATAAACGCCACGAGGGATGCACAAAAACGTAAGATAGGGCGGCGAATGCAGATGACGAAGCCGCGGAGGCGGGGAAGAGGTTAGATTATTACACCCCCCGATAGTCTTCTGGTGCTTATCTTGTTTACCCTACACCTCTTTCTCCCCCACCCTTCCTCCGCGTTTCCTTATCCTTTCCTTCCCTCTCGAAACCCCTTCCTGCTTCCCTCCGATGTATCCCTTTTTCGCCCCCGAGGGGCCGGGGGCGAAGGGGAAGAGGGGGCGGGCGCGTTCGTGGGGGTGGGAGGGGCCCTGCGACGCATTATGGGAGCCGAACCGACACGGCATTGGCTGAGGCCACGCCCGTTTGACTCCGCCCACAACTCCCTTATCTTTCCCCTCGTCCGCCCCCTCCCGCTCGCCCCCACGCTAAACCCTCCCTATCTTTCGATCCTCCGCCGCCGACTCTGTCGATACTTCCCCCCGTCAACCTCCCAACCCCCAGCTAAGGAGCGTTTTTTCCTCCCCCCGTCGCGGATCGTGCGGGGGGCGCAGGGTCGGGCAGGGTTCGCCTGGGTTGGGGGCGAAGGGGGCGGGGCGAGAAGGGAGTGGTCGTGGGGCGGGGGGACCGGAAAGGGAGGAAGGAAGGGCAGGAAGGAAGGAAGGAGACCTGAACGAGCGAAGCCGCACTCACTCAAGTCACTCAATCCGTGTTAGTGGTGGAGAGAGAGCGTGGAGAAGACGAATCCGTGCTGTGCCGAAGCCGACGCGTGTATTCTTATCAATCCCGACTCAGATCGACGCTGTCTTCGCGACTTGGAGGATTCGACCCAACGCCGCGGATTTTCCCCGGCGAGATCCAGTTTATATCCCGAGAGGGGAACATTCTTTGGTCTCGCTTTGCATCCCTGAGGGGGTTGCGGATGAGTGCCCTCGCCGTCTCCCCGCTCTCCGTCAACTCTCCTCTCGAAGTGAGACGTAGCGGAGGAGGTGCGGTGGGAGGCGGAGGAGGTCGGGAGGGAGGGATTCGAGGGGGAGGAGGATACCACCTGCCACTGTCGGAGAAGACGGACGCAGCATCGCCACCGTCGCCAAGTATTCTTCCTGATTCCCTTCCGGAGAGAGCTTTTCCCCTCGACCTGCTTCTCTGACTTTTCCGTGCGCGACGAAGAGGGAAGCCCACGGAGGACCATTAAAAGCCACGTCTCTGTTCGGCTCTCGAAATTATCGCTTCTCCTCGCCCGGAGACCGGTTCCCGCCCACATCCACTCCTTTATTTTCTCCTAGGTGTTTCGCGGATCGATATCTAGGAAAAAATAAGTGGCATACCTCCATGGAGGGATTGAGATGGCTCTCCAGTCATAGGAGATCCGGGAACTGATCCGCGAGCATCCTCCGCAATCCGCCGAGCGCCGCGAAAACACCGTTCGGAGGAGTGTTTACACTTGTGTGGACGCGTACGACGGTGGCTGTATTGTTCGGTGTGTGAAGGGAAAAAGGGCTGTTGTGCGTGCGGTTCCTTTTGACATCGCTATTTTCGGGCTCGTCGCGTTCCAGCCCATCTCCACGTCGCTTCCGGTCAACTATCTCGTGGGCAGCCGGAGGCGGGACCCTTCCATTCCGCCTCCTCCACCCCCTCCCCTTTCGCACACACTAGAGAGAGAGGGGTTTTCAGAGAGGGAAGGAGAACAGAGAACAATGCTGGACATCAAGACGTCGGCGGACTACCTGACCGGACGGACCGGCACTTTCACCAATTTCTCGATGCTATTCGCCGGTAAATCTCCTTTCCTCCAGTGCCGCGATATTCCCTTTCCCCAACCGGTTGCAAGTGTTGCGTCTCCCGTACTGTTACTATGGTGCTTTTGGGAAAATGTGGGATCGTCGGAAATCCTAACTTGATTAAATTTATTCGGGGTGTAGAGGGGATGGTTTCGTTCTAAGATCTACGGTCGTCTTTGAGGATTATAATCTTTTGGTGATGAAAATGTAGGATAATGTAAAAGTCGTACCTCAAAAATAACCATTCAACCATAATGGGGTATTTTTGGTTATTTATTAGCAGCAAATTAATTTCGGCTTTAACACGGCGATTGTTGTTTATCTAATTTATATCCATCTTCACTATATTCTATCTTTTGACAAACATATGATTCTCGATTAGGTTTCAAACCTGTGGTCAAACCAATCTTTCGATTTTAGTCTAGCGATTTGATACTTCTTGCAAAATATCTTTTTTAAACTTTTAGGATTGATATGTCTAAACGTTATCTAAGATTTTGATTAGGAACTCTTTTAATTTGGTTGGATCATACTGTTTTCTAAGGATCATCATGCTACTTGTTTTCAAAGCAAAATAAATCACGAACCACCTAGTACCTAATATTGTGAAGCATCAGTAACTTATGAGTAATGGTTTTCATCATCTACGAAATATTTCTATGTTATCTCACTTATTAACATAGAACATATGATAGTTTTAAGAAAAAGCTTAATTTTCTGATCTGTCACTTGCTTTGTTTTCTACTGAAATTAAAGATATACCATAGTAATTCGATTTGTTTTTGTTATTTTTTCAGATACCACGTACAAAGGCACGTGGAGCTCACACAGCGGTCACGCACAAGGTAAGTGAGATTCTTATCTCCGTTTTTCATTCTAATTTCACTCTTTAAGAGGCGATTATAATTATTCTGTTTTTAAATTTAATCAGTATATGTCTATTTTAGTGCATGTTCAACTACCTGGAATAATATTCCACGTATTCCATATTCGTTCAATAAATTTCAATTGCAAACGTTTCTTTTGATCTCGAAAATATTTTCCTACAGTCTTAACTTATTACATCAAAGAATTCTTTAAATTTCTAGTTTATATATGCACGGCTTGCTGTTTTTCTTACTTCTAATTCATAAGAATTTCATTTAAATTTCGGCTTGTAGCAATAATTAACTTTTAATATTTTTATGGTATATTCCCACATATATTTTTAGAATGAGATCACGGTTACTCTAAGCTGAGATTAAGAAATATATGTAAGATTTTTTTCAATTCGCCATTTTTGGAAATCACGCAATGAATTTTTATATCCTGTCGTAAATTCTTCTCTTTTTATCGATTTGTAATTATTTACAGAAAGTTTTATTAAAAGGGTTTTGTAAATGATCAACAAAGGTTACTCTTCAATCCGAATAAGGAACAAAAGTATGATTTTCATCACTTCGCCAACTTTTGAAATATCGCACAGAGAATTTTTAATTAACCATAGTACAATTCTACTCTCTCTATTGATACATCGTTATTTACTGTTTTTTCCCTAAGTTTTAGATGCATTATTTTCTGTAACCTATAAGGAAATTAGATTATATAGGAGCGAGCAATCTTTCTCAGCTACTTCATTTTTTAAACTTTTATTCAATCTATTTAATTTCCTAATATTCCATCGAATAATATCTCGGATACGAATGTTGTTGTAAAGATATATTTTCATAAACGAAAGTCATATAATAGAATAGAATGTATTGACGGCGAGATTGAAACTATAAAGAGTCCTTTTTATCTAACCCTTGCTTTTCTTACATTTAACCCTTAAGTAATTAATGATCAAACGAAAGGAAAGGATGTAGGGAGGTAGGATTACTAAACGGTTCTTCGCCGTAGATAAGTAGAGCAAACAGATAGAGTAAATGAGGTATTAGTTAACACAGTAATATTTAAGTCTGTCGAAACAAAATATGCTCTTTTATACCTACAATGCATATTTTTATCGGTTAAACAATAAATTTATGCTCTTTATTCGAACGTATATTCTATTCTGGGGCAGAAATCTATCATTCGCCAAGTTTCATTTCGAAAACATAAGACTCGAGAGCAGATTGGACGCCTTAAAATGCCTTTGTTGCTTCATCCACGTAATCAGGTCGTAATTCCGAACGCCTCGGAAAGACATCCACTGCTTATAACGAACCAATTCCTCCTTTACGGCCTCATCTAAATAACAAGAGGGTTTTGCTAATCCACGGGGATTTTTTCGCTTCGCTCGCATCCGCCATTCTGTTTGGCTCATATCGAGTGGGGAAGGAACGGTTGATAAAGGGGAAGAGAGGGAGCGGCGGAGTGCAATTACCGTCACATTACCGCATTCGATATTGCCGACGCTGGCGCTTCCCTCTCCTTGTGCCCGGAATCAGTTCAGGATGCGAGGAGGAATGGCATTGCCGGTGCAAAATAAAAACACGCTCGGAAGGGAAGGGGGAGAGAGAGAAATCTGTTGCAAATTGATGCTCGTCTCCGCCCAATGCACGCTCTCCCCCCCGCGTTTTATTTTTTATATTTGCCGCTTATTTTCGCGGGCGGATTTTTCCAATTCGTCACTGCGTATCTCTATCTTTTTCGCCGAGATCGATATTTTTATATTCCTCTTTCGGAGAGCTCGTTCCTTTTCTCCCGTCCTTTTTTGCGTGCCATGTGACCGGTTGATAATTCCGCTTCACAATGGAGAGGAATATTCCCGATGCAATGGTTTGAGGGTTCCACAACGTGAGTTATTAAACAGGGTTTTACGTGAATCGCTATTTTTATATTAAAGGGCGTAGAAATTGAGAAATACGGCGTTCAAAACGTCAGCTATTCAGTGTTACTGAGTGTAGTTATCTATCTTTGATAAAAACATAATCACCATAATGTAGCTCTTTCCAAAGAATTTCGGGGAAAGAGGGGGTTTAATATTTAACAGATTACGATATTTATCTTCTATCACTGTCTGTGGGATGTATAAAAATGTTGTAAATATTCCAATTTAGGAATTGTAGAGGATCTATCTAAGCAGAATTAGGATCCCTAAGAAAATCTCCATTGAGAATGAATGGGTCGCATTCTAAGTAAACGTGAATAGATCAAAAAGAGGTCGGCGGAACTAATTACCTTGTAAATTTAGGGAAGGAACGGAAGAAAGGTACTCAAACTACCATTTACTTCGTGGTTGCTAAAACCAACTGAGCTACCACGGTAAAATAAAATGCGCTGTCAGAAAAAGTTCTGACGTCTCAAATTACTGTAATACTTTAAATACATAAATCTATAGTTTGTTTGCAACTGAAGTGATTCTTCTGAAGTGAAATCTGGTGGAACTCCATCTTCACAATGAAATTGACTGTACATATTTCGTACGTTTCCACAAACGTTTTTATTTCCACGACCGGGTATACGTGTATTTACACCATTGATCTGGTATGATAAAATCAAATTTCCTTCGATTCTAGGTGCTATGAAGGGGCTCTTTGCTAAAATAACTTAACACATAATTAAACTCTCTGTTTGCAACCTTCACCATTTTCTGTACCGCTAGAGCCTGAGACATGAACGGGCTTCTCTTTCAGTTTCCTGAAGCAAAACAAGTAATGCTTTATTCAAAATCTAAGAACGAAACATTACAAAATTTCAATGCTCCCTAAACAAAATACGTCTGTAATAATTTTCCCCAAAATGAAAGCACCCATTGGGAGATGATGCATTTAGTGTAGAAAGAGCGTCGGAAGGGGAGTATTCGGAGAAAGGAGCGAACGAGGGGAGAGCTATTTCGTATCTCTCTAGATTACGAATTACGGAGAGATAGCGTGGAAAACTTGGCCATTTCCAGTGCTGGAGGAAGGAAGGAAGGGGAGGGGGATTTTGAATGGGAGGGAGAGGTTAGAGAAGGACTTCACCGCGGTAAACGACAGGAAATTCGGAATCTGTGGGAAGCGGAGGAATGGGGAAAAGCAGATGGGCGTCACTGGGGTGGTGAAAATGGAATTTCTCTCTTTCTCTGTGTTCTGATTATTTCGCGGAATAAAATTCGAAATCTATCGTAAGGCGAGGTAGATTATCTCAGCTCGGTGGGTAACACGTTGTGCTCTGTATTTGTTGTGTGCTACTCAAGGAATTACCTCTGGAGCATTATACTACGAGTGGGACATGAGAAAGGGTTATACACGAAAGAGAAGTGTAGGTGGAATCAGTATGTTACACAATTCCTGTAGTGAATGCATTTATAATAATGAAGGGCCTGAGAAATGTTTTCCATACATTTAAGTAGTTCCTGCTACCATATTCTGATGAATCGATTAATTTTTATTTCTAATTTGGTACAGGATAGTGAAAAATGTATCATCTATTTACTTTATCACAGTCTTGCGTGATGATATGGAAGCTACTGAGGGATGATTACGTTGAATAGTGACAATAATTAAAATTTCTCGATAAGGAAAGCCAGGGAAAATGTTATTTGTAGAGTCGTTGTGATACACCTACGTCGACTTATTCAAATTTGGCTAGGGAAGTAAGGGCAAACTTCATACTCCTCATCCTGCCTAGTAAGCCTCATTCACCCTACTAGCTTATGGTAGCAAATTTTAGAGGAGATAACATACCATTCGGCCTTCGAACTGAATCTTTGACAGAGAGGAATTGAAAAAATCTCCCAATAAATACATGCATGATAATAACAAGTCCTCAGAGATAAGTCTGTGCTATGTCATTATGCCATCACCGTGGGCAGTTTTAACTTAAAGGACAGATAAAGATATCATTAGGATAAATAAAATTACAGTTAACGCATGTATATTTGTCAAGAGTCCATCGTTTCCTTCCTTAAAGGTATAATACTTTAAAAAAAATTCATGGTAACAACTTTTATTTAGTAAAAGTTGTTACCATGAATTTTTTACAAATTAAGAAATACCGCAATGTTAATCCTGAGATGGTTTCGTTTGGTATAATACTTATTTCTATGAGACAATTTAACTGCAAAAATCTATATGTCACCCGCCTCTTTACACATTTTAATAACAAATAATCGGATGAATAAACTGTGATCATTGACACACTTTCTCAAGTGATTATGAGGCATTTTTGATCCGTCATTTACGTAATTAACACGTCGCGAGTCCATTTGAACTCACTATCTCCTACGATTGATAAATCCGCCAATAACCTTCATATGCGTGTATTTTCTTATATCCTGGTTTCTAAACGTCTTGTGTTCTTACCCAAGATCCGCTGGTTTTTTCAATCCGCCATCGACGTTCCTCACTGCTTTCTGGAAACCCTTTTCCGATGCCTCATCTCCCTTATTTCTTTGCCCTTCCCCATCCAATTTCCTTCCTCCCTTTTCGAGTCATCAAGGCTCTCCTAAAGCGTCACGCTCATCCGTTGGCCCTCTCTCCCTCCCCCCTCTCCCTCCCCCCTTTCCAGGGGAGTATTTTTCAGACAACCAATCTCCTCTCAGATTGCGGCTGTTGGTTTTTGGGAGAGGCTGCCAATCAATACACGCTTGTGGAATCTTACCATTATTCCTCGTAATCTCTTTAAATCTAATTGTCAAACTCTCTGTACGCGTTCATCTCCTTATCTTCCAAATCCTCATTTTTTGTCACACTCCAGTATTTCATTCTACTTCATATTTTCTCAGTGGATTTTATCTATGACACATCAAGTGTAATATTATCACATTCAAATTTATTCGGAGAAATTAATTCCAATTCACTTTGCTGTAATAGCTCTTCTTTCTGAAAAAAATCCCTGGAGGATGGTGATAGGATTCGAAGGTATTATTAATTAATAACTATCGAGTTGAGATCTAATAGTTCGACTCTACCATCGTTAAAAATGACAATTTTCGTACTTATTAATTTTTTACTGTTTTTCTTTCAATAAAATAAAATATTAGATTTTTTACGTAGTGTTACTAAAAATCAACCAAAATACACAAAGCGACTGGATTTATTTTCACATTACTTTTTCTAATTAGGCTACATCATTTTATTTCCATTTGAAAATTTTGTTTCTTTACTCCATAAACCATAAATTGAAAATAAATATGTTACAGAAAAAAGATCTTCCTGATCTTCAAAGATAGAGATAAGAGATTAAGTATTAGACTGAGGGTACTTAATATTTGGTTCTGAAAACCACCGTGAATCTTGCTTAATAAGTCAGACATTTGAAATACTTAATTTGTATTGATCTTGCACAAATAATAATTTTCATCGTGAGGTAATGGTTTTCAAAAGCTAAAAATATCAATTTACGGACCTAAGAAATTTTTAGAGCATCATTGGTCAAATATTTGTCCCATGATCGGTAATATAGAATTTTGGATTATTTGCACTAAAAGATAGCAGTTAGATGATTTTTTACGACAGAGCTGCTAAGATATCTCTATTTTCTTTTTCGGCTCATGCAAAATTCTTCGATTAAAATCAAATTATCTTGTTCTTTCGTCACACCGAAAAAAAGAACTTTTTAGTTGTCCTCAAAAATACAACTTTATTTTTTAAACTATTGATAGCTATCAATGCTAATGTTAAACTCTTTTAAAAATTTAAATATTTCTTTGAGATTTTGGAAACATTGCAAATGGCGATTTCACTTAAAGTAGTCCACGCGGAATAAACTTTCCTACTTTCCTCATTACGAAGCATTATGAAAATCGCGAGTGATCCATTTGGAAGTCCTTCCACCTGTCAAGTGAAAGGGATTCACTGAACACTGAGTGCGACATTTTCACAACTGTGCACTTGTCATCGCTTCCCCTCTTTCTCATCCGTATTTTTTCCTCCTCATTGTGAGTTCCTTTGCGCCTCAAATACTATAGGCTGCGCTTCGACGCACTGATTTCAAAAACTTTCTGAAAACCCGCTCCGTCGCCTTCCATTGTTTCTCAGAACCCATGAGAAGTTGTTCCATTCCGATTCCCTTTTTCTGGAGAGGATGCAGGAGAGGGCGCGGGAGAGGGTGCGGCAGAGGGAGCGGGAGATACAAAAGAGAGAAAGCGAGAGGGGGACATGTGTTCGCACGACGTGTGTCGCTTTTTTCCCAAAGTCCTCCGTCGCTACACGGCGCCACCCTTCGCGACAAAAGAAGGACGGCTTCTGATAAAAGAACTCTCGCGACACGTGCGTGTGTGTACGGCCTCGTGTCGTCAGCCCAAGGAATGCTTCTCTGCTACTTCTCCGATGTTCTGGGCCCTTTTTCTAATAATGCGAATCTCAAGGAGAGAAGGCTCGTTTGGAAGGAACTCAGGATCCTAAAATGTCTTAGTTTCCATGTCCATGGTTCATTACCCAAATTCAGCATCTTCTTTATGTAAGAAAATCATTACGAACATGCAGTCGTATTCCAGTGACTCATCGAAAGTACTATTTCCGTATATTATATCTACTTCCTAACCAAATATATGGAGTATCTAAAAATTAAGACACCGTGCTTGGAATAGAGCATCTTGTTAAGAATAACAGAAGGAGAAATCGCTCTTCATGGTTTTGTACCTTTATGTTTAAATAAAATATTTTAGTAAAGCCAAAACTAAAAAAGGTGTCATAAAAGCATCGATATAGCATAATAATTAAAAGTTGATTCGAAAATATTACTGGTTAATACGGTATTAGCCATTAAAAATATATCGCTCAATTATGGAGAAATTCGAGGTTGCTGATATACCTAGTATCAACAAAATGAATTAAATGAAAAATGACCGATCTAGCATCGACGAAAAGCCAATTCTGCACCTTTTTTGGAGGAAATGTTTACAAAGATCTGTCTCTAATGCACAGGATTTTTATTAAATTATGCTGGCTTTGAATTTATGTAGAAACCATATTCTTTTCTTTGGAAAATCATAAAAATCACGAAGCTTTGAATCCTGAATGTTGTCCATCTCATTGGGATTCAACATACAGCCAATAGAACTCGCCCAACTAGAAAGAAAACTGTTCTCTGCGATTGCAGTACTCACTTTGAAATCACTTGATTAAGACCAAGACATGTCCATGAATTGAAACTCTATGAGAAACAGGTATTTTTTGGAGGAAATAGTACGAAGTTTTTTAAATAGTAATGTATTTTTTGCTTGCAGGTAGACGAAAAAGCTAAGTTTACTATCTCATACTAAATAACATTAAAAACGGGTTAATTTCGTATAGATGAGATATTTGCAATAACCTACCTACCCAACTGTATGTAGAAACTTCTAGTCGATCAATGAAGTATATATAGATGTGTTTCTCAGCATACAAAAATTCTTTGTTTTACAATCTCGTAAGACAACGTTAACGTTTATCAATGTATAGATGTTTGTTATACTGTAATATAATTTCAGACTTCGAAGAGAGTTGAGAAAGTTTAAACCAATGTTGAGAGAGTGAAGACGGCCAGTTACCAAAAGGAAATGTTAAATCTATTGCCTTAGCGGAATTGTGCAATTAAATCTTCCCCTTCAATCAACTAGTTGGTTTAGAAATTAGGGACAGTTACTTCTCTCAAGTCCAAATCTAATAATACTTTGAGATTCCTTAGCTATTTCTAATCTATTTTTTGTGTATCGTTTCATCTAAACTAAATGTCATTTATGGCATCAGTTGCCTTGTAGAAATAAGTCAGGCTAATATTAGTCGATCCGCTGATTAGGACAACACTCCTCTGTATGCTCAACTCTTTCGAAATACAATCAAACGGTGGTTGGATCATTTGTCTCTCCTGTCTCTCACATAAAGAAATTCCATTTCTCAAACAGCGACAATCTGCCATAACCTAAACATCCATTGAACAAGGCTAGTATTAGGAATAGAATCACCCGAGCACATTGGTTTAACTTAATATTATAGTAAATGAATGAAATAATTCAGATGAAACTAGAAGAGTGAGGAATTTGCAAACAGCGAATTATATGAATGACATAAAATAAAATGCGAGGACGTTTTTTACATTTCATATTCTTATGAAAACATTCAGTTTGCATAGTAAATTGCTGAAGAATAGTTAACTTAGTGAGTCATTATACTGGTATATGCCAATATATCTCGTTGGAATTCTTTGTTGAAGAGGAGAATCTGTTCTCAGATATCATGTATGGCTTATGATCGTGGTTAATAAACATTTCTTTACTAGAAAGGCGAAATGTCTTCAGAATTATAGATGAGACTACGAATTTTGCGGCGGAAAAAGTTAATGCGGCGTAAAAAACTGTAAACCTGCAGTCAATTAATTTAGTTTTGATTTGTGGAATGATCTGTTGTGTATTGAAAGGCGTTTTGGTTTCCACTTCGGGACTCACTAGAAAAACAGTCAGCCTCCCCTCTTCTTTCCCCGCTTCTCCAGTGTTTTCGGAGACTGCTGTGAATCACTTCTCGGTTAATATGAATCGGAGGAGCCCTATTGCATGCATATGTTTTCTTTTGCCGTCATATATTTTCATAAGTTCAGTTGCGCGTTTTGACCCGAGATCCAATATTCCTCGTAAGGATTGGAGTGTTTATGCAGGAATACTATTCAAGAAGATAAATGTTAGGCTGTGGACTCATCGAGATTTCATTGGGTTTTCCTAAATGTGTCGATAGAAGGGATATTTTTAAGACGAGAGAAAAATATGGGTATCTCAATTAATCGAAAAATCCCGTATTTATTAAATTTTCAATATAAAATTAATATTAATTACAATTCATTCTCCCATTGTTTTGTTAGTAAATTCAGCATAATTGAAAAAAATCGAAATTTCGAAATTTTTAAACTCGAAATTTTTTATACAAGAAGATAAAAATAGTGACTTGGCTGGGACTTGAACGTTAATCTCTTATCATGAAGTTATCTTCAAAAATGTAATTTGAAATTTTATCTTAAAAATTAATATTCACGATATATGTATATTATTCTATATTCCGTTGACATCTTAAACAATATGAAGAGTGATTCTTATTGGAAGTTGAATTCTAAATTCATTTTAAAGGCTCTTTAGACCATGCTAATGCTCCTATCGATGTTTATGCATCAGAAAAATCAGCATCTCCGTTGCGGAAAGGTTATTAAGATATTAGAATCTTGATTTCTTAAGTAAATGCAATGCGTATACCTGATTCGCATAAATAGAAATACGAATGATTACATCGACTTAAAATTTCCACTGTATACATTGCGGTCAGACCATACCTAAACACGGATTAGATTTATGTTTTAGTTACAACAATATTTCCTTCCTCCTCGCGTATTCAACAACCTTCGATGATTCGAGTGGAAAATGGTCCCCTTCTTAGTGTTCATCCCTTTTGACGGCGAAATCTTGTTTCGGACCGCACGTCCCGTCGGCTTTTTCATCAATTTCTCCCCTTATTCCCCCCGCGGCGGCCATATTCCCATTCCGCCACCTCTCGATCCTCAGAAGGGGAAATGGGATCCGTGTCTGAAGAGGAAGCGACTCGGAGATAAGAGATCCCCTTGTCATATCATAATGCGCTTGTAAGTTTAATCTGTTCGATGAAATGAATAACGTCATTTTGCGTGGCGCATCGATATTTTCGTCCTCTTTTCAATGTTTTCCGTGAAATGTGGGGCCGAAGCGAATGAATGGAGGGAAGATCGATCGACGGTAGTCGTCGAAAATTATCGCTTAGGAAAGGATCAGTAGAGAAAATTGATTAAAGGCTGTTTAAGCACAATTTAATCGATAGACGATACAAGAGAATATGGATGAATATGGATATGCAGTCAGACGATTTCAGTTAAAAATGGTAAAACTTTAGGGTGTTAATGCGGAAATGTCGACTTAACGTCGATAAATTATCGCTGCTTTAAAGTAATAATTACTAAGAGTTATAATCGGTTACATTTCTCATCGAAATATCGACTAATTTAGTGCTGATATATTTGTTTAGAAATATTAACTTTAATATAAGGTAATTTCTAAAATGATTGGTAGATTCTTTATTGAAATGCTTTGTTTTCATGATACTGTAACGCTAATTTAATCCTTAACCCTTAAAGGACTGACGTTCCCATATGGGAACGGACTGCAGCTGGGTTCTCTAGGTAGCTAAACAATATCTTGAGAGTCATAAAATGGTCAGTAAACGATATTTTGTGAGCTAAGAGGTTCCAAAGCTTAGTTTCATTTGAGTTTTGGTGCATTTAAGTCAAGGGAAATATTTTTTGTGATTTTTTGAAAAACAGGGAAATTTTGAGATGGATCCTTCTGGCAACTAATTTTTATAAGTTTTACTGTTTTTAATTTAAAGTACTCTTTTGCTTGTATACCTTTAGTATGAAATTTTAACTATCCAAAGAAATGAAATGGAGCAGAGATTGAGGTTATTTGTTGTTGTTATAACTTTGTTTATTGCTGCGTTCCCGTATGGGCACGTCAGGCCTTCCCACTACTACGCGACTTCCTTGCCGATGGCTGTCAAGGAAGGCAATATATAGTATATAAAAGAATATTTTGCGACATAATACATTATTTTTGGTGCAATTAAGTTAAGAATTATTTTAGTTTTAAGTTGTGACAAGAAGACTATTGCAATTATTATGCATATTTATGAACTAAATCTCGGAAAACCTAAAATTATAATATAGTAGAAGCGGCAACAACATATATTAGCAAATGATTGTTGTACTAGATATACAAATCCTTTCAAATTTTATTAGCTTCACATAAAAATGATATCGTTAGAGGTATTATAGTTTCTATTCAGGAAAAACGTAAGTTTTCATGAGTCGACTTCACTGAAGGAGGCTCTCCGAATCCTTGACGAGGATGAAGAGAGTGAGGTAGATGTTACCGATTTCTTCATTTCTCCAACAGGAGAAAATGAGCGAACTGATGAAGCATTGGCTGATAAAGATGAGGAAAGATTGGTTGACAATTTCACTGGCAAATAAATGAGGGCACAAGCCGAAATTCGGTTGGCAACCAACGAAAGTATCGGTGCTGGAGAAGACGATGGGACAAAAAATCTGTGCGGAGAAAATGGATAAAGGGCAGCATTGAGTGTACGGGAAGTTTTTCTGAAGCAGATTACTTTTCATACTCTAAACTTAGCTGCATCTAATTGCTAGAGCTCTTCATCGATGACGATTTCGTCGCATTCATAGTGGAACAAAGTGAGAATTATGCCCGATTTTTTAATTGCCCCAGTCCACAAATTACAGCAGAGGAGATGCGAGCCGTCATTGGCATTTTGATTGTATCCGGGTACAACGTTCTCCTGGAAAAAAATATAACTGGGACGCGAATAAGGATGTACATATTGAATTGGTTAGTAGAGCGATGAGAAGGGACTGATTCATCCAAACAATGAAATTTTTACACTTAGCGGATAATGCTAAGTTAGACAGTCAAGCGATGGGTTCTACAAAGTCTGGCCTACGATGAAAAGAATTACACAGAGATGTTTGCAGCATTTGGTGCCTTCCCAGTTCTTAGATTGTGAAGAAGAGATGATAAGATACTACAGAAGACTTAGCTGCAAGCGATGTAGTAGAGGTAAATCGATAAGATTCGGTTATTATAATTTGAAGTGGTGGAAGTGGAAAAGTGGAAAGAGCATCACAGCTATTTCTACATGTGAAGGAATAGGAATCACTAAATGGCTGGACAATTTGGTAATTGTGGCAGCTTCAACAGCGTATAGAGTTACGCCGTTGATGAAAGCTAAAAGATTTTATAGGAAACAAAAGAAAATTATTCAGCTTCCATAACCCTACTTCATATCCCAGTATAATAAGCATATGGGTGGAACTGACCAAATTCATGTAAATTCACTGTATATTGGTAAGATATGATTTATATAAATTATTTACAACTCAGACAATCGAATAATAATAATAATAAAAGGGAATCCTCAGATCCAAGGACAAAATTAGGGTTTAGACGGAAGATTGCTCTGGTGTACTTTACTCGGTACAAGACGGAATAAAAACCACCCGGTGGACGACTCAGCAAGGCTTCCACGTCAAAAACTGGCTCCACGCAAGAGTTATGGTATGATCAATTAATCGGTGTAATCGGTGACATACCGCAGAACAAGGGAAAACACTGCGCATATGAAGAGTGCGAGAGTAGTGGGAGAACAATGCGTAATAAGTGCGATGTTGGGCTCTGTGTTAAATGTTTTACAAAGTACTTAACAAAATAATTATAAAACAAATACATATATCTTCCAAGAAAAACCATTTCATACAATATTTTTTTGAAATGAATATGATTTTTTCAATAAAATGCTTTTTTTAAATTTCATCATGGCACGCGTAATAGTTGTAGCGGGAAGGACTGACGTGCCCATATGGGAACGGGCATTTGGAACGAACCTATTATTGTTAACTTTTTTTAAACAATTTTCTGTTGTTAATTTACGTCATCTGAATACCAATATACTAAAATTAGGGTAATTTTTAAGAAAAAATAATTCTCGTCCTTGGAGGGTTAAGGTGTTCTCTTTCTTGTTTGGAACATAGAAAATGGAAGAAGCGACTCGGATAATAAGGTGGCTCATTAACGAAGAAAAATTATTCAAAACATTTAATGATGAAGTATTTAACTATTCTAATACTTCTTCTAGATTATCTGTGGAGATTATCTACTTTCCTATCATACATGTGTGCATCCTATGATATAATTCCCTTAGTATGATATACTAAGTACATTTTATAAAGTATGTTTCTCTTTCACAGAAAATTTCGATCATATCCTTTATATCATTCATCATGATTAAACAACTTGCATAGAAGGCAATCACTAAAACAACCTTATCATCAGAAACACTTTGTATTTCCAGCACCCTTTACAAATCAAGACAACGGGACGATTCATTCTTGAAAGTTTAAATGATTTAGATTAAACTACCATTTTTTAATTTGGGTCAATCGAAATTCGAAGCAGAGTTCATAATTCCATTTGGCCGTCCGTCCCCTTCGCTCCCCCACTGTGACGGGCCCATGGATTGTGAAGGGGGAGGCGATATGCGTGAAGAAACCGAGACCGATAAAGAGCGCTATTCTCGTCGCGTGTGCGTGTCACGTGCACCGTAATCTCTTCTTTCTCCTTCCATTTTAGCCACATTCTCTTTAAACCTACTCTACTCTTTCACCTTTAATGTTTTCAAAGAAAAAATAATTACTAAAATGACCGAAGGTTACGCGAGCCAGAAGAGTATCCCAGAAATATTCCTTTTATGTTTGAGATTTGTGTGTGCATGACTGTCCATGATTTAGCCTAATAGTCGATAAAAGGAAATAATGAAGAAACCTCGCAAAGGAAGATGTTTTTGGTACGGTAAATAATAATAATTTATCAGTTACTGAGTTGTGAACTGTTAATTTTACGTAATATATTTATCGGAATGATCACAGGAAATACTCGAGTATAAATCGACTACCGAATGTTCATATAAGTATTACCTTTCTCACACTCGAAAGATTAGTATTATTTTAACAGTATAGATTATAAGGTAATATAAAAGCTCGCATTCTATAACCATTTCCTTAAAAATATCCATGGAAACGTAATGTTATGGAGTCAGTGAAGTTTATCTAAGATATATCAGGAGTATTAGCAGCTATATAGCTATAATTCAAGGTTTACAAACTTCATTTAACTTTTTTCTTATCTTTAACCCAACGATGAGATAAACAATTTCGATATCTAGTTTCTATGTCATATCAGTAACAACTATACGCTCGTCAGGTGCTGACATTTTCTGCCTCCTCCATCTCTCAAAATTACAAAAATCGTCAGGATTCTAAGATAATCTTTTGTTTTTTATCCTCTTTGTTCCTTATTTGTTTAATGCGCCCCCGCTCTAGAAAACTTACAGCCAATCGAGAATGAATACGCCTTCTCCGCAGGTATGCGATGGAATAACATAGATATCGTACGAGAGCGCCAAGAGAGTTCTCCTTCCCTTATTGTTTTCCCTTTTTTCTTCCTCCTTTTCATTCCCGACGCCCTCAAAGCAACTTTGTCCCTTTCTCCTCCATTTGCTAAAATGTACCTGCTTTTTCAGCAGAGTTTTCAGCCGTCATTATGTAGTTTTTGGATGTTTTTAAATGTCGAGGTTATCCCTCAGGTAAGACCCGAATCATACCGCAACAAAAGCACCCTGAGGGGGTTGGTGTGGGATGGAAAGTTGAGGGTGGTGCACATACCCTTCGCTACTTCTTCCATTGTTCAGCTGACTTTACTCCAAAAGCGATGGCAGAGAGAGAAAAATATCGAGCTAAAATAAAGTTTGGTTTTCTCCCTTTCCCGTTTTTCTCCTTTTAATTCGTTTCTCTCAAATATTCTCTGTCTCTTATCTCCTATTTCTCTGTTTTTCTTCTTGCCTCCTTCTTTTCTACTAATAATTCCCTACCCTCAATCTTTTACTACCTGTTTTCCTAGCCTGCCACATTACACGTTATTACCGAATGAAATTTACTAAAATGTAAATTATTTTAACCATAAGTTTCTTCTATTAGATATGTTAGAATCACAAGATAATCTTTTCTTCATTTTATTGTGTACAAACAATATTTCAAGGAAATTATCTAGGTAACTAATCTCTGCATTATTTTTGGTAACATAGGAAGCTCCAACGGGAATACCTTGCATTGTTCAACTGTTGTTGAGAAGATTAGATGCTTACTTTTATAGGCAACCTTTTATAGTTTGCTTTGGGTCCTATGAAAATAATTTTAATTTTCTGGATTATTTACTGACATTTGATTTACATTGACATCAAATATCAACTGGAATACATATTGTGAATTTTTCTTTTACTAACATTAGCTTCAACTAAGTTGGACAATAATTAGTGCAATGGATTTGTTTGAGAGATAAAGACGGCTATAAGGATCGTTTATTGTTTAAAGCTGCATACCATTATCTTCATATCATGCTTATATAATTACCCCACTGATAGCTAGATGTGAGGCTCATTCACCACGAATAGTTATTTCAGCCGTATTTTTTTCCATAAATCATGCAATCTACATTAGAGTTTTCCATTAATAAAACTTAATATGACATAAAATCAAAAGTTGTTCAAAATTAGCTATTCTCTAAATTAAATTATTTTAGATAAGGTTCGATTATTATTTCTATTTTATTTTATCGCTTCTATCTCTATTACGCACAAATCGAACACACCAGTATTAAAATGAATATAATATTACGGGAAATACTCAGAAATAATTCCCTGCGATTTTATCGCTTCACAAGATTATATAAAATTTCCATCACACCTTCCACGACACGATAAAGGTTATTTGGCTCCCTTTAGTAGGCCACTATAACCCCATTTACCCGTCCATCTTCTTCACCTATCTCCACCCTCTTGACTGCTCTTGGTGAAACTTCTTTGTGCTGCTGCGGGAAAGCGAAATATCGGCTCGTCGTGTGGGGTTGACACTTTGCAGCGTGTATGTTTCCAGGCGAGCGACCACGCGAAATCGGTGTGAAGGCTTTTTAGGGGGGTTTATTCCCCCCTTGTGAGGTGAAGGCACTCGTGCGAAGAACATGGAAAATGGGCCCTCCCTAAAATCAGTGCGTTGTATTCCCTTTTACAAGAAAAGAATCCATCGGAGGAAAAAGGTCCCTCGAAGTTGCTTTGAAGGTGTCGACATGAGATGATCGGCTGATTTCTTCGCATTGTGCGACATTCTGACCCAAATCCTCAAAGTTTACATCACATTTTTCTTTTCGGCGGTTTGCTATACGTACAAGATAAGAATTGATTAGATTTAAATCTTGGGTATAAAATATATTTTACTATGTACTGAATAATTAAAATTATATTTTGATGCGAACACTGCTTCCCTGTTGTGTAGGATTTGACCGTTAGAAGCTTTGTTTTCTGGTTTCCATTCTAAGATGGGTTTTTCGAATTTAAATAAATATTGTAAATTCATTCGTTTCAAATGATAATCTTAACCAAAAACTCACTGTCTTATATCGTCCCCAGTGAATACGTCGTGAAATATGTTTGCGAATTTTACATGCAAGTCGCTTTCATATTCGTTTCCCGAAACGCTTCTGCGTAACCCTCACAAAGAAGAGATGAAATCGAATAAAATTTGCTGCACAGACAACGTAGATTCTATTGACGATTGATTTACTAAGCAATATCTAGTATAAGTGGAAGACATCAATATAGTATGCAAGAATATGTACTTTCCAAACGACCTACTCGTTTAAAAATTTGGTTTTCACACTAATTAATTCACTCTAACGAAATAGGCTACATCATTTTTTGTCCATGCTTTTTCCCAGCTGTCTTTCTTCCATACCATAATTGTATAAATTGTTTTCTAATCTCTGACTAAATATATCGCTTTTCTGTAAAATATCCACAATACTCACCCAGCCTCCATACTATTTATGAATACATTGAATATTTTCATAATTTTATCTTTCTATACCCTTTTCAAAATTTCAAATAATTGTAGATCTCCGATTCTTATAGTTTTTTGTTCAATTCGCATGAATTTATTAATCAATCATATCGACTGTTTCTTTCCTGTTTTTGCGTGTACATAGTCCTCACATTTAAGTTTACTCGGTGAAGAATGCAGGTCGTAATGCAGTGACAATTCATATTATGAATGAGAAGGAAAAGATTATTTAACCTAGGTCGTTGTTTATGTTCATTTGCGGTGGTTTTAAGCAAGTATTAAAATTATGCTTTCCTTATAATTAAGTTTGCTCGATTACCTCTTCTGACAAACCTAAGTTACTTTGACCTACATCTTAACGCATCCGATGACCGTATCACCCTTCTACGCACGTAGAACAATGTTCGCTTACGTGAGTGATTCTTTTGAGAGGAAGGCTTTGAAATTCTTTCTAAATATTCCTTAAACTATAAAATCTGCTAAGAATAGTTCACTCGCTTATCTCTCGTGATAAACCAAAGTTTCTCCTACAAACAGCTTTGTTGACGAATAGGTCGACCCTTCTATGGACAATCATCTATGCACATACAACGATTTTTGCTTTTCTTAGTGATTCGTTTGAGAGGAAGGCCTTCTTAAAATTCCTTCGAAATATCGCATCAAGTATAAAACTCACTCAAGACTCACAAAGCCGTTCAGCTCTCTTCCGACCCTCTAAATTGAATCAGTCTGACCCTCTCCTTCCTTTGTTTATACCGTGTATACCCTGATTTACCTTTCGATGAAAATATCCCGATTGGCAATCAAAGCCGGCCGAATGCCCCGGCGATCCTAACGCGATTTCTTCGGCCGGGGGAGAGGTGCATCCAGAAAAGTGTATCGGCTAAGGCCGCATCTTTGAGGGTCCATTTGATACGCAGGATGCTAGAGAGGGCAGGAGGGTGGCGGGCAGCGAAGCAAAAGGCCAATGCTTCGCCCTCGTCTTAGGACGTTTAAAATTCTGATTGCATAGAAAACACTCTATTCGACCCTTGTTGTCTAAAGGTAGAGGGGGAATTCCAGGGGTGAGAAGGGGTTGCATGCTCGGGTGGGTGCACTGGGTGGGCCACTCTCGATGGCTCTTTTGTGTCGAAGGGGATTCAAAGAAGAAGCCGCGGGGGATTGAAAAGTTTGTGATTTTATTCGGTGTCCGACGAGGGACGGCGGAGCGGACGATCGTGTGATATTATTCGCGTAAATTGTTGACGGAAAATGGCTGGAGACATCACGGATGATCAATTTTAATATTTATTTTTCTCATCTCAAATATTACATTAGATTAATTGTAGGGATTTAAAAATGCGCTATTTCTGTTATAAAAGTATATATAATAAAATTGCAGAAAATAGAATATTGCAACATTAATATCACCATCATAAAATAAACTATAATATACATTTTATATTATTTGAAAAAATTATTACAACAAAAAATAAGTGATAACGTCAACTTTGCAATATCATTGTCTTATTATTATAAACAGAACCTTATAAATTATTTTTCATACTATTGAAATATCCCATTTTTATCGCAAACAAAAATATAAAATAAAAACAAAACACGCATTTCACAATGATGATTTCAGATTTTAAAAAGTACACTACTACTATACGAATAAAAAATATTCATGTGTATACAAAATTTACATGATAGAGCATTTGGTAAAAATTGCAATCTTTCGTCGAAAAGAAATAATCGATTTCATTTACGAAATTTTTACAAAAAGCCATCTACGGAGTATGTTCAGAGATATTGAATTCATAATGAGATTTACCTTCACGTTTCAAAATTAATTCTCACGAAAGAAGATTGCAAAATGTAAGCATAAAAGGGAACAAATCTAGATATACATTCAAAAATCGGAGCTAATGAGAAATTTAAGGCCGGTAACCCCAAAATTAATCTTTTTCGAAATATCGCAATCTGGCGTGTTTTTTCGTGAGGACGGATTTTCCAGAAATTTTCATTTTAACATAAATATTAAGCCGAAGAGGTCTAAAGAGTGAAATCAGTAAAGGTCATCCGTAAGTAAAAACCTTTAGCGTATAATCCAGTGAATAGTAATTCACGGTTTGATCGAACCTCAGCTAAGTTATCCTAAGGAATAAGGTAACTTTATATTTTATCAAAATTATAAATAATGAAAATTCCTTCCTTGGAAAACTAGGGCTATCTACCTGTCAACAATGAAGGGAATTCAACATAAATCACATACTATTTACTGTGTCCATATCTGTGGTTAAATATTTTTCTTAGAGAAAATTAGCATTAAAAAGTATGTAATTAATAATAATATAATTTTTTTCTTAAAATTATAAAAAATATTTATATAGAAAAAGAAAATATATATATCCTCTAATTTGCTTATATTTTTTACTTCTTATCAAATTAATTCTATAGATCTTACGTAATTAAATAAATTTGCTACAAAACTCGAATTCGAAGCATAAAAATGCAACAAAGATTTACGTATTATAATTTTAGGCTGCATATACATTTTAAATGAAATCTTTCAATGCTAATTGGAGAGAACTTATTAATTTTTGATGTTTTTATGCGATAATAATTCCCTACACTTCAGGCATTTATAAATGTTATCAAAACTATATACAGTGCTTTGAAGGATAGATTTTGATGCTGAAATTTTTACTACATATACATTTTCTATGTTTAACGACTTTGTTGTTTTAAAAAATATTGATTATTTTTATTACAAATCTTATAATATGATAAAAAACTCCCGTCATTAGAGTAAAGTTTTAGCGATTTATTATTTTGTAATAAATATAAATAATAATAATAATCAAATATAACAAATTATATTTGTCTTAAAATGAAATAATATTCCCTTATCTAAATTGTTTGTTCGTTACCTTCACTTTCTTTCTTTTGCCGGTTTTTCTCCCCCTTTAGAATAATTCAAATTTTCTTCATATACCATCCTAGTCATTCTGCTTCCATATATCTTTTCCATACACCTGCATAAAACACTTCCTTCATGCAAGTCCACGAAGTCGTTTTTTAAGTCCTCTTCCATCAAATTTCCCCGTCTCTACCGACTCTACGGCTTCCGTTTTGCCACACACAGTCGCCATACAATCCACTAAGATTAAGGTACTACATGGTGTGGATTAGAAGTACATTAATAGCGCTCAGCGTTCATCAGAAACCGCCGCGGCAGCCAACTCATTAAGAGAAAGGAACCCAGCGAAAACATTTGCACAGGCAAAAGAAACATGTTTCCGACAAACACCCCACGTGGGTACACCGACCGCCTGAATCGTAATCTATTTGCCGCGCATTTCATTTGCCCCCAACTACTACTTTTGATCCTTCGTTCGGCTCGTCCTTTAATCGTCGAATCCTTTAAGGGCAGGCGGGGAACGAGGCCAAACCCAGTTCGGAGTCTGCGGTCTAGAAAACAAGGCAATGTCATCCGGAAGACATTTGGCCGTAGGGCGGCGCTGGCGTCATGTGTGTGGCGTGCAAATTAACACCCGACCCAGAGAATGGCGCATAATCACAGCGCCTAGATCAAAAGGAAGAGATTCGATAAAGGTTTGCACGGGAAGGGAATCCCCGGAGGCAATTATGTGCGGGAGGCGGAGCGTGGCTTTTCGGTTTTCGTGTTTTTTTAGGGCTCGCCTCGGCGTCGCGTAGAGGAAGACGGTTTTATACGGAAGGAATTTTTAATGGGAGGCTTTTAAGTGTTTAACTTCCTCTGAAAAAAATGTCGTTTCTCGCTCTTAATGATTTCCCGAGATCATCTGTGGATCAGGAAATTAAAATACCGCTTCTAGAGCTTCGAATAAATTTTTCGTCATGCGAGTGGAACTCGGATTATAACGAGATGTTTTTCGCGGGATTCTTTTCTTTATTTCGAGGATTATCGATTATATAATCATCAAGCATTAAGTACATTTAGCAAGCATATTTCTGTGGAAAGATTAGTAATTATGGATCTTGTGTCATCTTCGAACACAATCCGAACATATGTAATTCACTGAGTTTCTATGCATTAAGACCCATAACATTGGTACTTTGACTTTTAAGCCTAAATATCGAAGAAGTTTTATGAAGAAGAAGAAGCTTAGTTTACTTTAAAAATAACTATTGTGCCAAAACAAATCGGTTTTCCCTATAACATTAATGTTCAAGTAAAGGATAACATAATTTATATCTTAAATTAGCTACAGATTTGGAAACTTTTGACTACTTATAATTAATTTTTCATAAATAATCTTTTATCTACGAATAAGGCGCAGGCTCAATCGTTAACTTTTGCATTTATCTGTTCGTATGTGTACATTGAATGCCATCCTTTGTATAACCCAACCCTTTAATTGTGAAAAGATAATTTTCTTTGGATGAATGTGAGGCAACCATTGGTCCCCTTCAACAATAAATATTATGATAAATCAATTAAATACCTATTCGTGATATTACTAATTAATCTGAGCATCTCCTTGTGAATTCTACTTTCAAACCTTTAGCATGTGTAAAGAGCCATAACGATTGCGGTCCGCCCTAAAGTTAAGCCTTTCGGTTGAGCGATTCGAAGGCGTGTGCGTCAAAGGCAGGAGTCCCACCAAAAGGTTTTAATTCTGGAGGGAGGAACTGTGGGATTAAAGGCTTATTCCCGTAGTGTAAGTGATGAGTTTCGGTGGAAACGACAAGGGAAAGAAGGGATTTGAAGCGGGAATTCCCTGAGGGCACACCGCTTGTTGTGAGAGGCCCTTCTGAGCACCCGTTAGAATGGAGTTCTATGCGAACATATTTGAAAAAGTGAGTACTGCTGTCATGGTGTAAGCTATAAATGGTGATTAACTTATCCACACTTTCAAAGACTTTGTTCTGTGATTTGGTGGCTCGATTAATGGACATATTGTTCGGCAATGGATACTTATCAAACAATACAAGCGCATACAAAAGCGATTGCGTATATAAAGTGACCAATATCTCTTTGAGTGAACGTAGATAACAATTATTTTCTCTGAGGAACGTATGAAACAACTATTCTGTATTTTTGGTGCTCCCTGGTGATTGATCTATTACAATATGACATTGGACATTATTCAAAAGATACCTTTGGAGAATTAGTTGCTCCCCTCAGCAAACTATTGTCGACTTTGCAAATGAAATGTTACGTTTAAACTCAGCGTGTAAATTGCTTTTCTGATATCTAAAAATTTTATTCATACCGCAAAATTGATGGAGGCTGTTTTTTCTGGAGACTTAACGTTTTTGCGCTCAATCGCTATTTATTTTATCGCTACAAGAACATGAAGAATAATTGAAAACCATACACATTCTACGATGAAACTCTCTCTTTCAATGCAATTAATTTGTTTTGATTATATGAATTATATAAAATTTCTTCCAAAGATCGAATTGTTACAATCCGTATATTTTCATGATTTTTTAGTCGTTTACATTATGAAATATTCGCTGATAATCTCTTAGCTCACTATTCCTACGGTCTAAACATTTAATTTAGCTATAATCGTTGTAATAAGACCTTGACGTAATAATTTTTTTTTCAAGATTGTTCTGATGGATTAAACGACCATAATGGATATTGGCTAGTGAAAATATCACTTATGGTACCTAATGGGAAGGAGTAGGGTATTTCATTGATCAGTATGCATTAGTTATCATTTTATAGATTCATTTTTGTTGTCACGTACGTCAAACACAAAACAGCATGACCCTTCCACAGCGATTATAGAAATTAGAAAAACAGTTAACTCGAAATACACGGCGAGTAGAAGGAGAAAGTCGTTTTCGAAATAAATAATTAATATACTCTTTACCGTTGCCAAATTACGCTTTTCTTCCGCGATTCACGATAGAACCGCATTCCTTATTACATCAAACTCGCAAGAAATATAACTCACATCGTTGCGAATGCAATTCATGGGTATGAAAACTTTCCACCGAAATATTTATTTAGAGGAGCAGCCGAAATGACTTCACAAGTATATATCCTCCGCCTTCAACCAATTCAAAACTTGGTGGCTCCATCCCTTACCCAAGAGGAATACGAATGCTTTCTCTTTCTCTCATTACAGGCGCCCCATTCTCAATTCCCACGCGTTAAATTCACTCACCTCTCTCGCTCGTCTCCCTTCGCCCTCCGGGTCCACTTTCTGCTCTTTGAGTGGGCAGCAGGGCGGCAAAGTTAGAACTCGGAGACTGTGTGACGTCCCTTTGCTCTGTTGGGAGTCAAGAAGACAAACGCATGAATCGGGTCGTCGTGATTTCGCCCAAGGGAAGCTAACCAACTTGCCAACAAGAGGCCCCTCCCCGCGAACGCGCCCTGATGACGCCTAAAGGCACCGCCCTTTATCTCAGCCACACACCTCGCACTTTTCTCTCATTCTCCGCTCCGCGCAGAGTCAACCTTTTTGTTCCCTCTATTCTGCCTCTCTCGCCATACATCTGAATGTATCTCTCCCCGAATTTGCTCGTCTTCTCTCCGATCCGTGTTTCTGCAGGCTCGATCTCTGAGTTTTGCTATCAAAGCCCCCTCTCGCGTTTTCTCTCACTCCTTGCTTTCATACATTAAGACTGTTATTGCGGGGAAAATATCTGGAGGGTGTTCATCTGGTTCGACGTGAACTGAAGAGGCGAAGGTATGAATAGGCGAGGATTTAAATTTTTGAGACTTTCGGTTCCATGGCGGATTTAAGGAAATAACGAGTGAAAGTTAGAAAATGTTATAAATATACGCTATTCATCGAACTGTTAATCTCTCTTTCAAATTCATTTTCATCAATGCGTCAGCGTATTCTCCATATGATTCGAGTATTAAATTCTACTTTTCTTCTTTAGAAGACTGGATTAAATAACAAAATATTAAGCCATTCTTTTCAAAAATCTGATGGAACGAAATATCAACCGAAAAACATTTCAGCAACATTAAATATTTTAAATAATGGCTGGTTAACAATTTCAGGTTAACTATTTTGTTTTATTCACAAATTCATTTCATGTACGTTATTAATAAGTTTTATTGAGAATGAAATGGATTTTTATAGAAAAATAAATATTTTAATCATATCTCTTTACTCCTATTTTAAATCTACTTATTTTAAAAATTTATTCTAAAATAAACATAGTATCAAAGATCTTTTCGTGTTTACTGTAGGCATAAGGGAAAAATTTCATCTGACAGATTTTTAGTATCCTTTAAATACCTTTCCCTCAAACATTCCTTCTCTCATTTTCCGAATTTCCCACGAAAAAGCTAATTTTAACAACTGAAAATCCGTAATGAAGTATAGATCTTAAATTTCTCTCTCAGTTGGTTCAATTACCAGCTGTTAAGTGGAATCTGAAGTTTAAATTAAATAGTTAATATTTTTTCGTTAATTCGTCAAAGTCATGGAAGTATACAAACGATAAAAAAATTTGTAATTTCAGCCAAAGGAGTATCTTTACCATGTAATGGATACCTTTCCATATTTATACAACTTATTTCTATTGCGCTCATATTCTTCACTGCCATCCCACTTCATTGTTTTTCTCGGAAGACAATCCGTCGCAGACGTTTCCCTGAAGGGGAGGGCAAACCCTTTCAAGGCGTGGAAGATGAGCAGAAGGCGATGAATAGGCCGAGAGACAATCTCCTTCTTTCACCCCGGCGACCTCTCCTCGCCCCAGTTGGGTTCCGGTAGTTGCCGCCGGAGGGCATCCATAACTTTGCCTTACAGAGGCCTGAGGTCTGGCACATCTTACTCGAGGGTGTCTTGCCGCCTCGGTGGGCCGCTTCGATGGAAAACCTCACTGCGGTCAGAGGAACATGTTCTGTGCATGTTCCGGGGGAGGAACGGGGTGAGGAGACGGTGTCAAGGTTGCCCTCACACAGGAAGCAAATATTTAGAGGAGGCCTCAAGTTTCGGACGTTTTCTGTTCTTTCTGGAGGAGCAAACCACGCGACAAATTCCCTCATCTTCCTTAAATCACATAGCATCTTTATGCAATCTCTCCAGAAGCGACGAAAAACAATTCTTCGGTAAATATGTATATTTTATATTGGTCTAGTGTAGGTTATTAAATTAAAATGTTCAAATAATAAAATCTTATTATAATGGGGTCTGATTTCTTATATTCTAGCAAAGGAAAAGAAGATCTGTCTTTCAGTAGAGATATAACGCCCTGAATAAAGTTCTTTATCATTAATATTATTATTATTATATACTTCGTAGGAACGTCATGATAAAATCATTCAGACTTATTTTACTGTATCAATAGAAAATTGATTTTTAAATTACTTAAATTGTCTATCTTAGCATAAATGATTAGGATCTTCATTAGTAATATCTTAGTTAGATTTATTTTCGCCCTGGTTATAATTGACTACCGTTTCCCGTCCATTTGAAACGTAAATTCTCTAAACTATTTTACCAAGGAAATATTATTATGAAAGTACTATGAATATGAGATATCCGTCGGGATAGAAATGGGAAAAGGGATTGGAGAGAAGAACATGAAAGAGAGGGCTGTGGTTGAAAGGAAGATTGGATGGATTGAGGGATTCGGAAGAGGAAAGCAATGGCGGATGAGGAAGGAAATATGCTTAAGGCGTCAAAGTGGATGGGGAAAGTAGGTATTTCACAGGATCTAGAGAAATATTCCGCCAGAAAGGGACCCTGTCTCCTGGATGCTTCTTTCACAAATACACTCTCCTGGTTTCTCTCTTTATACAAAATTCCCGGTGCATCAGTGGACTTGTCAGGAAACCTTTTCCACAACCTCTTCTCTAATATTTATGGAATTCTTCAGTTTATTTCAAGATAATTTTATGATAATTGACTGCTCAACAAATATTAATATCGTACATGAACACTTGATTGCACCCGTTTCATGATGTAAGATTTTTATACTTTGACAATAAGGCACATCTCGGCCTATCGTTTAGGTTCTATCTGTCGTTGCCTGTTCTATTACAATCAATCTTACAGCTACCAATTAAATCAGGTAGTTTTCCTACTTCACTATACTGGGTCAACATCATAAGTCAGAATTGATCCCGGTTCCCCTTCTTCCATTGAGGGTTGATCGCTTTTCTCAATTGGGTATCTTTGGGACCGTTGCGTAATAAATAAGTATTTTGGAAACTCTGATTAATCAGTTTTCTAAAATTGTTTCGGTTGATATGTTTGGAAATAACTTTTTAAACAAATCCTTTTTAAATAAATCTTCTCTGACATACAACGCATATACTGCGAATTCGTAACTTTCATTCTTTACCGCGTAAACATTAACTAGCTACTGACTCAGAATTTCTGAAAGATATTAACCATCGTAGAATGCAATGAAATTCAAAATAAAATTTTAAATGCTTTTTGCTAGGAATTTAATATTCAGAAAGAAAATTCAGGCACATTAAAAACCGATGAATAATTTATTTTTCTAGCATTAGCTGTAAAAAATATTTATTACTTTTAAAATCATTTATGCTTTTGCCGTCGCTGTGAAAGTTTATATTATCTTGTTTGCATAAAAAACGCACTTATTCGTGTGGCTCGTTTTTTTTTGTTAGCAATTAGAGTGTTTTGAAGCCATTCAGTCTGGAGCGTTATATTGCCTCTTCATCCCGCGCCCTAACTGTCCCATTTTCGAAGTCAGCTTCTAAAAGATTCTCTAGAAAAATTGTATGCCGCGCGATTTTTATCGGTGGTCGGACAGAGAGGGGCGGAATTGGGCTGAATTCGGAAGAGATGTGAGGGAGTCAGAGAAAAAGGGAATTGGGTCGTATTAGCCTTGTATGAAAAGAGGGGAATCGAAGAGTGCCTTTGCCGACATTTTTTGCCCAATCGGGAGGGAGCGTTGAGGGGAAAATCTCTGCGAAGAAAAGGCCATTGATGGACCCCTTTATCCGTCTCTTTGATGTCCCGTATTTATTTTGTTCCTCCGAATCAGAAGTGAACCTCTGTAGGAAGGAGGAAAAGAAAGCATTACATTTTTCCGCAAATATAACGAGGAATTTGTGTAAACTTGTTATATCTGAGGGATAAAGGAAGTGGAAGTGAAGGGACACAGATATAGGCTCTGTCTTTTCTTTCGTATCAGGTTTACGAGGTTAATAAAATTTATCCATTTACAATTTAAAAAGCCGATATTTTATATCCGAGTATCTACTTTACTGATCAACAATACATATAAAATATTACGCACAACTGTCATTAAGAGTTGCGCGTAGAAGCTTAAGTAAAGTTTTAAGTCTTTAATGAATTAATTGTAAAGTTTTAAGTCTTTAATCAATTAATTTTGAATTTACATTAAGTAGAAGAGATTATCTTAAACGGAAAATCAATCGTTTCCAAGAAATTAACTGATGAAGAAGCAATCATGAAATTTCTGAAATAATTCTGAAAGACCATGGAAGCAGGACCAAAGTGAAAATCGTTCATATTTTTTATTTGGGTTCTATTACCTTTTACGACTTTTTTGATGATTTAGGAAATATAACTATCACGGAAGTCTATATTCTGTAATTGAGTAAAACGATTGGCGAATGAAATTTAGTAGAGTACGGCATACTCATAGATGAAGTAATCTTAAATACTTATAAGAATTTATAAATAATTTAGGTTATATTAATTTGGCATCTTCAACATTTTAAATCAATGTGTGTAAAAATGTCAGTATACATTTACACTGCATGTTTTATCAGCAAAGAAGATGAAGTGAACTGCAATAGCTCTTTTTTGCAGTTGTCTCCACACAGTGGTTAAAGCAATGTCTAACCGAAGTAAATTTGTATAAATTAATCTCAAAAGCAACTATCCAAAAATTACTCTCGAGAGATGAGAATGAATTTGGAGTTAAAATGTATAAATATTGGTACGAATTTTATTTATAACGTATAAATATGGATAATAATTAATAATATCTAGCTAATTCTACGTATGTAGGTATTTTCTTTGGCTCTGCGTAATATTCTTGTAATATATAAGTGTTTTCCTTTTATATTACGTAGTTTTGTAATAACTGGCTCTGGACATTTTTATTACATACTCTGCTTAATTTTTCATCAGTTTAAATGCAAGAAAATCTATAATTCCTGCACTCAGCGCCCTCTCTAAGCCCTCCAAACACCTTGGCTCATGCCCTCTGCCATCTACTTCCCCCCTCCCAGCGAATATTAAGCCCATAGAGGAGACAAGTGGCGCGTGAACAGTTTTGTGGTGCGTGGTGCTCGGAAAATGGAGGAATAAACCCTCGAGAGATAGGGAAAAAAGCGAGTGCTCACTTCACCTTCTTTTTGTCTCGCAGTCATTTACGTAATGCACTCTCTAAAGTCTCTCCTCGTCAAAGGACTCCTTCACACTGAATGCCTTTCTTGATTCGCTGTCGTTCGCTCTTTTGTTTTTCCCTTTCTAAACTCGAATCCCTCGTTTCCTTCCTTACTTTCCTTCTCGGGAAATGCGTCGCCTGCAGAGCTTTGCATTCCTACGCACCAAAATTCAATCCTTAAGACGTGGACAAGACGACAGTTTTGTCAGAGAGTTGCATTCTAAAAGGGATTTTTGAGTTTCCTATAAAATGCTTCGAATTTTAGGTTTGGATATATTATTCGTCCCGGCTTGAATACTCAAGGGTTTGACCTCCCCGCAGCAAATTAAGTAGGGTTTTTTTACGATTCCATCCCATTTTTTATTATTGATAGTAAATTCTTACTATTAGATTTACTTTATTTTCCTGTTCATTTATATTGCGATTGAGAACTATATATTAAATGATAAACAGGATTTGCGTTTGTATTTCTTCTTTTTGCATTTACTTTGCCATCCTCTTATACATGTTCTAGGATATTTACTATAGTCGATATCAATCATTAAACTTTCATAAATAATAATAAATTTCATCTGAAATACTTAAATTTGCATCGAAAGCATGGAGTGTATTTCGTTATTTGAAATCTAAAAAACACCTACTTAAAACTATAAATAGCATCACGTTTAAATAGGTTCTTCTTAAATTTAATGTTATTGATTTTGCTTTTTTTTTAAATAGCAGTCACCTCGTAATATTTCGAGATAAGCTGAATGCAGAGTTTATTTCTACAGCAGCAAAGACCTTACGTTTAACTCTCGAATATTAATATAACATTCTTAACATAAAAGATTAACTTAATATCACCTATATTTATTGCTTTAGGTGTTGTAAGTCGTAGTTTACCCTTTTTTTTCCATGAATAGTTGGCCAAAACTTAGCTGTAGGCGTTTTGTATAAAAGCTACTGCACCACTATTGCCATGAAAAAGTTTTAAGTTGCAGTTTTTCTGATTTTCTTCATTTAAATGACGAAATAAGTCATGCAATCCCACTTCATAATTTGCGAATCCCTATTTCTGAAAACTAAAGCTAAGGATTTCAAATATTTCAATAGAGAGTCAATAAATTAGTGAAGCGGCCCTTATGAAATAAACTGTCGTTCAGAAACGCTTCTTTGAGGGTACCTTGCTGGTAGTGCATATCTTAAATCAATAGTTAACTAGAAAGTATTAAGTTGGCGGATTAGTCTTCGTCAAGAGGATCGTCTATAAATGCCTATAAGAGCGTCTATAAAATAAAAATAATTTAACTTTGCTACCATTCTCTAATTAGACTATTATACCGGATAGTCATGCGGACAGCGTGTTTGCCTTTGGTGAAAGTGGTCCCGGGTTCGAATCCCGGTGGGAGCCAATGTGCGAAATGACCTAAGCTGTCGAAGTACAATACTACTACTGTATTTGCGCGGCATATGGGAGCCTTTTTACATGCATCTAATCCATGATTTATAAATCCTTAAGGCAAAATATCACTATCATAAATCGCTCATCGATTACAAGATCCTTCCTGCCATAGAAATGGTAGCTTTGAGAGGAAAGAAGAGTGAAGGTTTGATCAGTATATTAGGGGATAGTATGTTGTTGAAAATAGCATGTGATTATTTTCTATGTTAAAAAGTCCTTTAAAATGTCGTCATTAAAATAAGCTAAATTGATCATGAAAACTGCCTATCAAAAATTCATTTGATGTGAATTTTATTATCTTTGAGTTCAACTATGAAGATGAACTTTCCATCTACTGGGTAACGTTGATTTCAAGCTGTATGCCTTAAGCACGGATTTAATTTCCCTCGTATTTTACTTCTTCATTCCTATATTTATTTAGTGTCATTTCCTTGCCTTAAGAATTTAATTGTTACGATGAATTTTCTCACAACAAACTAGTATCAAAAGCTTACCTCGTAGCATTCTCGGCTTCTCTCTTTCCCTCTCAATTCCTCCATTTCTACGACCGCTCACTTCCTTTCTCTTTTATTCCGTCTCTTTACACGCCAAGCGCTCGGTTTTCATTATGGTTGACGTTTCCCTCCCCTCCGACCCCATTTTTTTAAATTCCGGACGCTCTTCCCGTTACTCCTGCAATTCCTTCCTTCCTTCCTTCCGCCCCTTTTCTGTCACACCGTCGAGTCACTGCAAACACGATGGATCACAGAAACGTTTTACTGCCAAAGAGGGCCACTTGTGGACATCGAAAACATTTTTAGGCAGCTCCTTAGATTCCCTCCATTTTTCACTTGCAAATTTCTTCGATCGGAATTTTAGAAATGCTATTTACTCACAGTTACCCAAAACATTGATTTATTCCGGTTTTCCAAATTTTGAGATTTGAAGGAGGTTTTTCCATGGGTGCTCTCGCTGCATAGAATGGAAATGAATTTTATCTGAATGCACCTTCGTATGAAATATTATTTTATTTGTGTTCGACGATAAGGATGTCAAAAATAAAGTAATAATTGAAGAGTTTGATCAGAACATGTCTTATGATCTAGCCACCGGTGCAGTACTTCTTCTGAATGCTGCGAACAACTTTCATTAGACGTTTCTTAACTTCACGGAGAAAATTGGTGAAAAATAATAACCGAAGAACAATTCCGAGTATCTTAAAATAATTACTATTGGAATGATATAAAGGCTTAAATATCTTCATTGTATGTTGAATTTTTGTCAACCTCATGATTCATTGATGACGATATATTAATTTATACTTTAGTTATTGAGTTTTGGATTTAAGAAATCTAAAATTGAGTTATTTATTTAAACATGAGATACTCTGACAAAGTCTTAGTGAATTATTATGTAACCAAAGATAGCTTTATTACAATTATAATGCATGTTAGCCCCTTCAGAATGGATTATTTGAATTGTTTTGACGATTTGGTATTTGAAAACACAAAGTAAAACGTTTCTTGAGCTCTCCATACGTCACTCATTTTGTTTGAAATACTAAATCATTATTACTTCGTATAGAAATTAACCTTCCGTTTTTGTTGATAAAAGTGAGATATTGTTAAAAGGGAGTTCAAAGATCACTAAAGCAGCATGGATATGATTGTTTTATTTTATGGATGCGTATTCCAAGGGACCCAAGGATCTCTTCTTCGCAAGGGGAAGGCCCTGTTTAGCTTGCTCAACGGAGCGGTCCCTGAACACGGGATTCCTTTCCTGGCCGTATTGAGAGAGGGACGAGGGTGTCGGATGTACGTGAGCCGATGACGCCACCGCCTGCGTACGCCCTCATTTGTTTTTCCCCTTCTCAACTTCATCTCGTTTGGACCTCACCCTTTTTCTTCGGCAGCCTCTTTTGCCGTCAGAAAACCAAATTGTCAAAGTTTGGGATCGCAGTTTAACCTAAAATCCGTTCTCCAGTGTGATTGTGAATTAAATATCTCTTGGTGTTTTTTACAGAGATATAGAGTTCGACTCTCCAGATTTTGTTCTTGATTCCTTGGTAAATTTGTGATGCACATCTGCTTTGTTAATAATTAATCATTTCATTAATAATTTCTTGATTACTATTTATTAAACATTGAACATACCCTCTAAAATCCAAAACTTTGAGCAGTGTCTGTTTGATATTACAAAAATGAACTTTTATACAAAGCTTGATAGGTGATCTAGCTTTATTTCTTATGTGCTCTGAAAATATAAAGTTTATTCTTCTAGTTCAAATACAGTTTCTCGAAATATTTTCAGGCGTAAACTCAAATGATTAATTCGAAGGTTAATTATCAAGGAATAGACTGCTAAGCTAGATAATATGATCCGATTCTTCTCTATGTAACTGAACTTATTGTACTAAAATATTCATTCCCTGTTATTATTAAAATTCACATTCAACATTTTTGTAATACTCTATCACCTCTTCTTGAGAATACCACATCCTTCTTCCTCTCTTGTTGCCCTACGATCTCTGCCCCAAAGACGGATCAAAGAGTGTAAGTTAAAAGTTGATGGGCGTGAGAATTTGGAGGGTCGACCCGAAAGATACTACCACTAAATCGTGACCCGAATGCAACATCTCTTTTCAACACTCACACTCTTCCTCGTCTTTACGTATTGAGTCTGAAAGTGGAAATCCATAAAATGCTAGATATCTTTCTGGCCCCTCCCTCTTTTCCAAGGGTTTCTATTTGAACTATCCCTCTCGATCTTCAAGGACCACTCTTAAAACTCCAGATAGTTATTGTGTGAAAAGATTCTATTGCTGCCGGTCTCTTTCTATATTTTATGTGCAATATATTTTAGCGTATCTTGGTAAGCTTATACTACCTCTATATAAATACTTTTATAATTTTTAAATATCTATGTTGGTATTTTTAAGTACGTATATGCCTATAGATTCATAGAAGGGTATCTTATTTAGAAAAACAATCGGGGTTAAGGAATTTATCATCATAAGTAATCGATACTCATAAAGAAAATTTTCAATTACGATTCATTTACTATTCAACATAGCCTTTCCTCAACTTTCCTTTCCAGTTCATCAGTGTCTTTCCTCATCATTTTATATTGTCGAATAGGAAGTCAATGATAAACTTAAACAGTAAATAAATTCGAACATACTAATGGCATACATTGCTCAGCATTAAAATTTTTATTGATCACGCAATAAAATCTTTTTTTATTTTTACTGTGATTAGTTTTGATACTTTGAAAAAATTGTAAAACTTCCTTATCTCTTGGATAGTCTGAAAACCTTGAATTACGAATTGGTGTACATTCTCTGCATAAGTTTTCTTTCATGCGCTGTTGTGTTGCAAATATTATACTAAAATAATGTTATTTTTCTTATTTATCAGAACTATTTTGCCATAGCTTCTTAAGTAAAGAATAAGTCTCTTTTCAGTACCAAAATTTTACGTTTGATTAACTCTAAGGCATAAACTTCTTTCTAATCGTTCTTTCTTCTTACAGGTTATGCCACCAATACTCTTGGGGGGATGTCCAAGACGTCGTTGGACCCACACAGCCACCTCCGACAGCCTGGTGAGTGGCACTTTTATGGCCTTAAATGAACAAAATGCGCCGTTTCTTCTTTCATAAAAGCATACATTACCTTGTTCGCACATTACCTCGTTTGATGCTTCTATTCTTCTAGATCTATAAATCTTCTTCGCCCTCACTTAATTATTCTCGCTTTATATTGTACGAGGAAAGGTTTTATGACTCCCCAATGACCTGTTAATTGTGAGAGCGTGGCGGGTGCATCGCCTATATTGATTCAGGGTCCCCTCAATCGGCTCTATCCCCTCTCTAATGGACTATGCTCAATCATCGTCACTCTCTCGCCCCAGATTGCCACGTGTTTACTCTTTGCCTTGCACAGAGCCTCGGTTCGGTTCCTGTCTGACTCCCGGAGAGGAAGTGAGATCATGAGCTATACTTCCCCCGGACAAAACGTGCCCATATTCTGGATACAAGCCTTGATAGCGTCGGATAAAACGTTTTGAATTAAAATACAGTAGTCGTTTCGCATTGTACGCATTGGATCGCTCAATTTGTAGGCTCATTTTTTCTCATGTACAATTATATGTTGGAAAGTTTATAAAGGAACTTTATAAAACGTACATTAAACGATTTTGCAACAGTAAGTTTACAATGCGTGAATTTTGAGATTTAACGATTGCCACCGCCATGGTTTCTATTAGCAAATACATAATGGTTATATTACAAAAAGTAAGCTTTTATTTTCAATTTTGTCTTATAGAAAAGATGTTTATCACTTTTAGTTTTATTATTATCGTTACCATCAAGAAAAATTATGCCTGAAATATTTACTTGCCTAACTATGATATTAGCCAGGGAAAATACATTATGCATAAAATTAAGAAGCATTTTTTGTACTACATAACATGCAATCACCGATTATAAACAGAGATTATTTAATTAAATTAAAAAGGGCTAATTAATTCGCCATTAATAGTTACGCGATATATATATACATACTGCAACTGGAATCAATGAAAGGAAATAAGGAAAGGGAGTCAGCACGAAAAGGTAGTGCACGTAAGAAAATTCCCAAGGAAGAACGGACAAGGAAAAAGTAAGTTTTTAGGTTCAAGGTTTAGCTCTTTGGGTTTAGCTAGGCATGAATAGACTGACCATCAATAGGGAGATCCGGGTTCGTTTAACGGTTTTGTCAGACTTTTTTCGTGTCCGTTCCTCCTTGGCAATAGAAATAATTTAAGAAAACTTGAAGAGTTTCTTTAGAGATGTGAATACTGATTTAAAACTTTCTAAATTTAAATTACACCATAAAATAAATGTTTCGTAATTATTCTTAAAAAGAATAAAAAGTACACCTTAAATTAACTACTATAATAATTATTTTCACAAAGCACGTATTTACCACGACTTTTTTTTAGCGTCAACATTTTGAGAGACAATCATAACAAAGAATTCAATCAGAAACTAATACTGATTGCCATCCGTAATCCTAAACACGTGACGCATTTATTGACATAGTAATTGACGACGATCGGAAAACAAAGCAATATCCTTAATATTCAGTCCCCCACACATCCTCTAATTCCTCCCCCGCAATCCACGCGTTTCGTATTTCAAACTCATCCCTCATCATGCATTCCAAGTGTCAATTTTCCTCTCTCTCACCCTCCTACGAAGTGTTCCTCCACCCTTCCCCTTTTCCCACCAAATCTTTTCCTCCCACACATTCCCCTTTTTGTTTGATCTCTGAACCTCTCTCTCCCGTCCTATATCTACTGTTTGCTCATCAGAGCTTCGGATTTTGGGGAAGATGAGCGACCTCTGCCCTTTAATGCTTTCTCATTCTTTCTCTGACCCTAACCTTCTCTCTCCATTATCAGTTCGCGAGACGATAGAATTAGCCAGATGAAATATCATGGGGAAAGATTGGCTAAGTGCTCTAGTTCTGGAACCTATGTAGATGAGAGTTTGAATTTTGGGGAACAAAAACAGCTACGTGTGTAGGTACCTTAACAGCAATTACTTTATTGTGTGACCAATTCTGACGATTGCTGACTATCGCCAGGTCTAAAGAGTATCCATTACGTCATACATCTTCTCTCTTATTCGTATTAGTCTTAGGAGAGACTTTCAAAAGTTTATGCAATTATTTTCAATTCTCAAGATTCTGATGACTTTATTTACTAAGTAAACTACCGACAATTCTATGTAACTCTTATCTCTATAAATACAAATACAACAACAAGAAAACTCGTAATTATACCATATTTATTTGTTATTATTCTACAATTTTGTTTTTAGATGTTCTTAAACCTAAGTATTTATCAATGATGGTAACAGCACACTATGATGGTAAAATAACAGTTTCTAAGATGAAAAATCTCATCAGAAAATTCTCTATTCTCGGTAATTGATCTGGTATTTATTGATTCCGTATCCTACACGTTTCGGCAAAGTTCTAATAATTAAAAATTACACTTCCAATTTCATTTAAACGACTCATTCTCATAAATTTACTCGATAAACAATCCATCATCGATTTTAAATGATATACATACCCAAGAGTTTGACGTGCCTGGTTTTGGATTGTACAGGAATAACATAAGTTTCTTCAAAACGCGAGGCAATTTCATTATTTTTACATAATGTTGTCAAATTTAAAGTAGTGTTCTTGTTTATGGATCGCTGATTTTTACCTTAATAAGACTTTTCAGGGTAAATACATAAATACTGATAACTTTTAAGTGAACGATACATTTGCTATACTATAACTATCGTATAATATGAATACGGTACGCATCTACTTCTTGTCTAATTCTTCAGTAATATCGCGTTTTATCCAAGAATGAAAATTAACGCGTAATATAAATCAATGAAAGCCTTGGAGCGAAAATATTGGAAGTATCTGCTTTCCCTTTTGCTTCGCAGTAAATATATTGAAGACGGTTGGCTATCAAAACAAAACATCTATGGCTTTACAAATTTATAAATAAATATATTTTCTTTACTTAATATCCTAGAGGTTATTCTTCGCGCATTGCGCTCACGCTTTTGACTTCGCATAAGATTCAGGAAAAGGTCAAGAATCAGGTCAAAACGCAAATTTACTCTTCACTTCGATTGTATTATCCATCATTTGGCGTGTTTATTGCAGCTAGTATTAACATTCTTATAAATAACCAAAACTGTCCTTCACATTGTGTGTTATCATCCCATATATATCGCAACAATTGCCCGTAGTTTTTTTCCTACCTTTACTTGGAATGTTGAGATAGAAATTTTGGTCAATTTTGTTTACACATTTTTCATGCTTCGTTTAATCTTTAGGCTTAGGAAGGTGAATAAAATGTTTATGAAGTTATCACGAGTATTTAGTTCACACCTTGCAAGCATAGTGTCTCCCTTTCCGACCAATCTCACTCCATTTTCATTCCTCAATCCCTTCGCCATTACTCTTTCCGACACCTCCTTTTAGACGTTGCACTCTGAGCGAACACTTTTGCACACGTCACGCTATCCGCTCGAATCGTGACATTTCTCCGTGACCCCTTCGTCCTTAAAACCGAGCTGCATTTTCTCGGGGCCTTATTTCCATTCATCTGATTACTCCCTATTTCATCCAAGCATTACCGAGGAACTACACGCAATTAAAACGACCTATATTTCCTTTTATTTTATACCGGCGCTTTTCAACGCAAGTAATTGGATATCGTTTTTATATTAGAGACACTTCCGCATTCTGTTTTTCAGCCAATTATCCTCTCCATTTCAATTTTATCTGCAGACTGCAAACATCAAAATGACCATGGTAACACATTACATCTATTAACATTTTCTATTGATATTGTCTATCAGAAGAGTAAATCTATGTTTCCTTTTTGTTTCCTTTCATCTCATTGGTTAAGTGAGGAGCAAATTAAATGCGTCAAATTTTTTCTAACTTCATCAATAAATTTCGTGCTTAAATTGATGAGTATTCTTACTAATTTTGTCAAATTTTTCAATAATTATTTTTAAGTTGCGTTATTGAGATTAAGTTCCGTATAAACTAAATATTTTTCTTGGAATTATTTAATGGCGAAATTATTGATATTCCATTGTCTTCTAACTGATACAAAAATATATAGTAGATAGGTATTCTAAAAATTGTAAAACATTTGAAATGGAGAACTCTCCACTTATTCTCCTGAATCACAGAATAAGCTATCTTAAATTATATAGATTAATTATAATAAAATCAATTAAATTTGTATTAACACTATCATAATATACACCATGAAGTAATAATACGAGCGATATGTATTCGATAAAGATTTTTAACGCTTCAAATTAGATACAGATTTCATAATCTAATTCACCCTTAGTAAATGTTTTTCAAAATACAATATAGTCCCATTTATTCGTGAAAACAATGTTTTTTATTAATCTTATGTAAGAAAAACCAGTTCCAAAATTAATCCATCCCTGGATTGACAATAGAAAAATTTTAATTCTTTGATAATTGTCGTCCAAGCTGAAGATGCTAATTACATTGGTGAAACTGTCTCATAGTTGATAGAAAACGTTTTTTGTAAGAAAATATCACTTAAGTTTACGCGATATTTCATTCAAATTAATTTATTAAGCTGGATTTACCATCGAATGTAATGCCTTATCTGTCGTGGAGAATTTTCAACTTTTTCCTTCCTTTCGAATTTGTCGTGCACTATTTTCTCTCCACTTACACACAGACCTGTATTCCAGATTACCCAATTTCCTCTTTCAGCCCACGGTTCCTCTCGACAGCTTTCACTCCATCATTATTTACTCCACATCCATAAACACTCCCTTCCCTTCGCTCTCCCAATTTGCAATTATTTACACAAAAAGCCGCTCATTGGCGAGCATGGCACTCTTCCATCATTGTCCTCAATCAGACTCTCCACTTAAAGTCATCACGCTCTTTTACTTTCCCAATTCCGCGATTCTTATCTCTATTCTATAGAGTTTCCGAGCTTGAAAGTTTCTTGGAATAAATAAGTCGTCTCTAGCATATTTTGTCTTCCTTTTGGGTAACAAATCGTATTTGATTATGTGTGCGTAATTTTGTGACTACTTCTTACTATTCAAGAACTTTCATCAGAAGATTTCTTTTTTATCTAATTTAACGAATGCTTTCTGTCCAAAACCACTGAGTCTACTGAAGTTTACTGAAATAATATTTGTTGCTAAGTAATTATGAAAGGAGAAGCTTAAATTAGAGTTTTGCGTTCAGTATGTATCCCTACTTGCTTAAGCATATATTCCCATTCGTTATGCTCTACACGTTGACTTGCTAAAAATTTTTATATTGTGAGGATCTTATACGATATTACTATGTTATGAAGATTCAGTACTGAAATTCATTTTGGAGCCAAGACATTTTTAATATAATTTCTTTCTTAATTTTCATACTTTTAATCGTTAGATGAATAGATGATGGATTCCGCCGGAAAAGAATAGGTTGAACTATTAAGAATGAGCAACAACGGATTTTTATTAAAGATTAGTTTGGAATAAATGTAGCGAGGTTTTCTTACTTTAAATATTGATTCAAGTTAACTGAAAAATGCAATATCTATATCCATTAACTCCAACATATCCCAACTTTATTTGTTTTTTCGTTTTAAATAATTGTCTTGTTCCTCTGGATTGATATGAATATTTATTTATTACAAATAGCACGATAATTCAATCAAATTCGTACAGTTTTCTCCCTTAAAATACTCTTACAGTATTTAATTTTATATGGAATATTTATAAATGGACTGAATATGTGAAGAAGTTATTTTCGTTTACATGACGTTGCCGTCAGACTATAGTCCACTTGTGCCGCGATTATTCTAATAATATTGAAAAAATGATAATATAGAAATTAAATCAATTCGCAGGTGAATGTTGATCATATTTGTGATCAGCTCGTGGGAATCATTCAGAATTGATAATTTCTATTAATTTCTTATAATCCTAACCTTTTTGCCATTTTTTTCCATGTATAATATGAATGTTTACGTACATTTATTTTCAAAATCCAAGCCTAAAAGGTTTGGGGAGTTATTACCCACGGTGCACTCAGGTTACGCTTTCTTCATCTCGTAATGTAACCAAGGAATGGAAGGCATTAGGGAATTTTCCGTGTTATATTTGGCGTTATTGGGTGCAATAAGCTCTAGCTGTCTTTCCCCTTTGTGAAGAGGTTTAGGTTATTGGACCATTATGTCGAGAGGAGGCAGGCATAAATGGAAGGGGAGGAAGAGGTGGAATTTACTTATATAAAAACACAAATAGGGTTGTCACTGCAGCCGCCTCGGGATCGGAGTAAGAAAAAGAAACTCCGGCAACGAATGTGCTCGCGTCACGCTAACAAGTAATCTCGGCTCACGCTGCTATTTCCGCTTCCCTACATTTTGACTCCTCCTCTTTTCCTCCCTTTTTCCGTTACGTTCTTAAACTTATCCTCCTTCTAACCTTTTTTACTATCTTTACTGTGTTACTTCTCCTCTTCTTTCATTGCCATATTCAATTACCCCTATTGCTTGCTATATGTATTTTCCTTCAGAGGAAGGAAAATCATTGTTTCTAGTTTGACTCTCTTCACTAGCCTTTTTGTTGTATGTTCGTTTGAATTTTATTCGCTGAAAGAGCATGAGCAAGAACGAAGCCGTACTTCGCATTTAACTCTGTTCCAAGATCTATTTTACATTTACTTCAAGTAATACCATATCCGTAAATAGAATCCAATAGTCAGTACATAATCTGAAAAAAGCCAATACATGAAATTATTCTAATTTCGTTCACTCATTTCAAGATTCTAAGTATGATATAACTTTGGAGAAGTATACACTTCAGAAGTTGGTCTAGTAATGAGGGAAAGTTGATGAGTTTTCTCTCCAAGCATTCATGGGAAAATAAATCGAATAATAGAAATTATATTTTCAATTCAGACGTAATAAGTCCCCTTTACAGTTAATTTTGTCGTCTTTTATCAACAATATTTATGATATTTTGCTATAGCTCTACTCATGGACTAATGTAAGCCAGTGTTTTTTCCTGTTTTACTACTTTCGTATTTATATGCCCTGGTTGAGTTTTATGCCTATAAACCGAATAAAATTTGTTCTCTGGAAGTATTTCATCTACTAAGTCTTGTGAGTATATCTGAAGCATAAATTTTATAGCGAAATTTATATCAAAATTCTTGATTCGGCACAGAAATATATTTTTCCTAAGTATTATTCCTATACATTTGCCTAATCCGTGAATCAAAATTCTCCATAAATATAAAAATAATTTCCTCTATCATACTTCGTTTTTCCTAAAATTTTCTAGAGCGCAACACATGCAATAGTTCACAAAATCTGATTTTCCTTTTCCGCGGCATTTGGAGCATTTCCTTTCCCCGGATTCCATTTTATTATCGGAGAGCAGCATAAAGTTTATCTTTTAACGACTGACACTATCTCTCCCCCAATTTCCCATTTATTTACATTTTCTCCCTCCTCTAAGTCCCTTCATCCTTTGGGCCACAATCAAGCCTTTTCGGACAACTCAGTCCGCCCCATTTCTTCGCCTTCCATTCAGCTAATTTCCCCTCTTCCGCCACTCTCCGTCTTCTGATTCACTCCTCCATCGATTTCCGTCCAGACTTCTACGCACTGTTCGCTGGAGATAGAACTTCCATCGGGTGAAATTTTGTTCACTAATATTTTCGTTATTGGTGACTGATTTCAAACATGCATTGATGTAAAATATGTAGATTATTCAAGAAATTATTTCTGAAGGTTTATGTGATTCCTTCGACGCGCCTTTTTGGAACTTGGATGGCGATGGTCATTATACACAGAGTTTTCTGTAGGATAGGTAGTTACTGTAAATATTCTGAAATTTTTCTTTGCCAAGTGAGCAGCGCGTTCTGATGCGGCGAAAGCCGTTCCGGGTTTGATTACCGGAGGGAGTCAATGTGCGAAATTGCATAACATGTGGAAGCAGATTTAAACCAGCAATAACAATTGTAATTTATCTTCATGGAAAATGTTCTTATTATATTTATGTAGAATCAAATGATATATAGGTTTTCAAAGGCACAATAACAATAATGATACATATAATATCGTTTTATTTAAATAGATTATATTTGTATATAACTTCATTACTATCAGTCACTAACAATGTTTGTTTGGGCTAAGATTCTACCGCGTTTGTGTTACTCTTATTTAGTCACGATTGCTAAACTAATATCTAGTAATATTTAATATAATCCCACTCCTCTTATAAGTGCTGCATAAGACAAATTTAAGGCCTCACTGCCTGCCCATAATCCTAAAACACTAACCTTAGATCAAAAGACAGTATAAGTTTTGGATTTTAAAAGATAAAAATCGTAACCATTGCCATTATTTTCAGTTGAAAGAATAGATAATATTTTTTTTTCTATTTATGTTATTTCGTTCGAAAAATTTTCAGAAATGTAAAAATATTACGCCACTGTGCGTTCGGAGAGTTGTTCACGTTTATTCTTCTCGCATAATTTTCCCATAAATACACCGAGTATGACAAGCTTTTTAAGCTTCATTTATGAAGCAATATTTTGTCTAGACGCTACATAGAGTCATAAACGAACGTAAGCATTTTCTATGCACGATTCAAATAATTTAAAAAATAAAGCGGTTCAAAAATTTCTTTCCTGCGTCTCCCTCAAAGGCGGGCTTCACAAAGGGCCCCTCCCCTCGCTGTTCTTTTGTCGCCCCTCCTTGGATTCCGCCCTCCCGCGAACTGCATACGTCGAATGACAAATCGAGCCTTTCCTCCACCTCTTCCTGGGTGGTTCCGGCCTTTGTCGCCTCGGAACACCCGCCTCTTTCCTTCTTATCTCCTCTTCCTTATCTGCCTTTCTTCCCAATCCTTTTCCAACTATATTTCTTTAACTTGGTTTCTCTTTATCTCCCGCCTTCATATCTTTCCTGCACATCGCCTTCGTAATTTCTTCGGCTTAATTCTCTTTCCTTTTACTCCACCGCCTCTCTCTTGGAAATACTCTTTTGAGGCAAGGACAACTCAACATCTTGTATGGTTTATGCCGTCTACTTAATGGTCCATGGTTAGATAGTTTTGGTTATAAGTAATTCATTAGTTACTTTTCAACACTGAAATGCTAAGAGAACAGGTAAATTCACTCCTGTGGAGTTTTGAAATTTCTATTCAGTTTGAAAATGGGGTATTAGATTCAATTTTCATAATCGAGAAGCGTTCAATTTGAACGTTTTTTGTACATATTTGGCAACAGTACAGCGGATTAAACCGCGGCATAATATAGAAGTGAATGCTATTAGTTCTAAATTAGTCATTTTGATTTAAAATTGCTTATCCATTGATCAATTTTGGATTATTGGCGAAAAGAAGAGCTATTAATTTTTATTATAGATGTTGTATCGATGCAGCTACACAAGGTTGTCTGGAATATTCTTCACCTTATAATAGATTCAACAGCACAATACAAACAGTTTTGTTCGTTGACTGTTCAATCGAAGCTAAGTTTTTTAAATGAATGAGCTAATAAATCAGAATAAATTTTATGAGGGTTAATGCAGTAATTATATCTTATAATATTCATGCTGTTTATATTTATTATTATAATTATTAATCATTTTTATAAGTCAATAATTACCAGCATAGCAAGAATGTTTCCAATGTATATTTTTCTGTTCTGATGGTCAAGACGGAGAGCGATTGTAAGTTATCAGCTCGAATGCTTTTCGATTAACAATCAAATAACAAAAGATTGACACGTCCTCTTACTTTCAAGGCTATTATTTATCTGGAGGAGAAACCCATTAAATATATTTCGGAATAGAGGTTTTTCATTCGACTCGGAGGATTTCTTTTTCTCACCCGTCAACGTCCGGTCGAAGGCCCTCTTCACATTAAAAAAAGAATGATTTCCTCGGAGGAGAGCGATGGCTTCCAATGGGCGCACGTGCCTCGATCCAATCGCACGTCAATCCCACGCAACACTCCTCCGCGATATTCGTGCCTTCCCCACCGGCGCCATTTTAATCTCACGTCACTCCACATGTTCCGTCCACTTCGAAAATGCCGAGAAAATAGCCTCATTTTTCTTCTTCTCTCAAAGTATTGAATGGCGGGTCGATTCGCCCATTTCCATCTTGATACCTTTCTTTTCAGCTCCGATGTTCCCGAAATTATTTAGATTATTCGGGAGATCGAATAAAAATGATCTTGGCTTCCCTCGCGTCCTCCATTGTTTCCTAAGGCCTTTTGTCGAGAGAGCTAATAAAAACTTTTCGTATGAAATGATATAAAACGAATGTCAAATAATCTAGTTAGAAGAAACCATGTAAAGAAAGGCAAAAGTGTTCAGATAATATTTATTATTTTGAGGTATAGCTTCACATTTTGTTTTATATTAGTAACTAATTTGGCTACCTTGGTCACTTTCCGTTATTTCACTAGAATCATATTTTGTTCTATTTTAGTAACAATTTCCTATGAAATTTCTTAGGTTTAGTATTACTGCCAAATTAATAAAAATTATAATATGTTAATTATTCATATAAATCTATCGCGCTGTTCTTTTTAATGTTACCGCTTCTCTTATACCATTGTTGCCAGATTCACATAATTGTAAAAACATCTCGTCTATCCTTCCACTGATTGTTGGAGTAATTTTGACGTAAGTTAAATTGAATATCTAGGTCCACAAATTTCATAACCTTTATTTATCTGATTACTAATGATGTACAAAGACGAAAAATTATCCTTTGGTCCAAACAATATGTGAAGAAATAATATAAATCTTCCAATCGCTTTATTACGAAAAAATGTCTTCAACACGCCCACATATTGCCAGAAAAAAACTTGTACATACGCGTCATCGTATTTTCAAGTAGTAAAGCGGATTACGAGGCTCATTTTTCCAGCCATGTCCTGGTTCAGTTAGAAAAGGCAGTAAATCCCCACTCCGGCGGACACGCTGAATTAAGCAGCGATCCAAATCGCGGTCGCATAGCCTCCTCTTTCATCCGCCATTCCATCTACATCTTTCCCTTTCCTTCCTTCCTTCCTTCCTCTCCCCCACCTCCCCATCCGCCTTATCCTTTTGGTCGAAAAAAGTCCCTCCCCAAAGACCTTTACCTATCTCCGCTAACCATCGCCGACCGACCGATTCTCACAACACGCGAGACCGCCCCTCTTTTCCCCCTACGCCACGGATTGCTATAACTTGGAGCCCTTCCTGTTAATGCTCCCACTTCCTCCGAGAATGGTTCCATTAGCGGAAAGTTATTTTTTGCCCCGAGATTACTTTTTCACTCGTAATAACGAGTTTGGAAATCGGTATCGATTGAGCCGAGTACTCGAGACGGAAGAGAAGGAATTGTTCATTATTCGGTCTTACGATCCTGGAAGCCGAGAATGTTGATTGGTTTCCGTAAAAAGTCGAAATTCATATTTTCGTGGACTCTATTCATCTAAATTGATTTCTTAGGAATGGTTATTCATGCATCTATCCACTTAAGATAGTTCACTTACTAACTCACCTAAATGAATTTTGCATAAGTTTTATTGAGGAGTTTATTCAAAAGTAGTTAGTTGATAAATAGCTCCAGTGAAAATATAATAGTTTACAGGAATGAATATGTGACGTGAATTTGCAAGTCGATAGAAGTTTCCAGTTTCTAGTCAATAATCATAGTTTACTTGGTTATGAAATACTATTTATTTTTCCCTGTATTGCAAGAATTACTTCAATCTAGGTTGTTCATAAGGTGCTCTTTGATATTAAAATTGAAAGTAAGTTTTGTTGGTTACCATAGAGAACTTCTGATACTATTTAGCTTCCAGACTTACTACAAAATCTGAAACGCAGTATGTATAATTTAATTTCAATAAAAGAAGATTTTAACATAATTTTTACGTTGTATTGAAAGATTCACGATTGACCTATGTGGTTATTGCGTCCTATTGCAGACTGATTGCCTAACAGATATCAGCTTGTCGGTATTTATTAAATTATAAATGTATTGAAAAATAATAATAATCCCTCTTGTCGTCCATAATGTTATCAATTTACTATTGGGAATATAAATTATTTCAAAAATCATAGTTGCGAGAAATTAAGATACTCTAATTACTACACGATTTCACAATTGCAAATCAACACAAGTAAAACACAATTCTATTAAAATCAATAATGTTCTTTTGTTATACAAACAAGTTGTAACGTTTGAAGATAAGGAAAGCTTGAATTGAAAAATAAGATATAATATCAATTACTACATCATCCTAAAAGCTTCCAATATTCAAGAACTTTCTGAAACATTAGTCTTAAACGCCTTGTAATGGCCCGAAGTTTATCGTTTGTTTCTCGCGGAAATCGTAAAAAATAACCGTCTCTGAGAAAAAACAAAAGCTATTTACGCCTTTCTTAAATACCAAAAGTTGATTGATGAATCCGACCCGGAACGAATCCATCCCACACGACCCAAAGACCCGCGCAGGACCTTTCCGAATCATTAAGAGAGCTCGATAACTCCAAAAAGTTTAATTGCGATCTTAATGATAAATAGGAAACGGTGTTCGAAACGACGGGAGGGAAAGAGGCTCGTTAAAAGAAACTTTATCATTATATTCGTAGTCCGATCGCCTTAATCTTCCGTTGTTAATTAGAAAACATGAATATCATTTTTTTAATTCTTCCCGTTAGCGGCACTTCCGTGTCGTGCACGTCACTCGGGGAAAACGAACTGCCTCACGAGCTCATTGCTCTTATCGCCGTGATTCTTTTCGTGCATGCGTGAAAAGGTCATGCGCGAACTTCCTTTTTGCTTTCATCTCCTTTCCTTCCTACAATATCCTTTATCTTCCGCAGGCGTATCGCAAATCATATCTTATTCTATTTCATCTCTCGACAGAAGCTTTTGTCCTCCTTCAAAATTCGATAGTCCGACAACAGGCGATCTGTCTTAAAATATTCTGTGGAAAAATAAATTCGTGCGATATAACTACGTCTCTTATGAAATGTGCTCAAGGAATGTAGAAGTATTTGTTTGCTATCAATGAGTTTACAAAATTTCAGTCACCTGTCAAGGGTGCTTCGTCTAATCAACATCGTAAGGAAGTTGTTGACAACTTCCTTACACCATCCTTCGACTTATTGCTATCCATTTTAATAGAGCAGTATAACTCCATTTTCGGAAATATCGGAATATTTCATTTCCGTACATTCGATAGTTAATCCGGAATAATTACTGCTTCATGAGTTATACTTGATCAGCCCAAGTATCCAAAGCAGCATGTGTCCCTTGAACTAACGCAGCCCGCACGACTTGCAAGCATTGCTCTGGCCTATATACCCGGCGGGTAATCAAAGTTAGCAGCCATTTTTGAGGATGTTTTCCTCGATTAAGTCGATATTTTTGTCTTCTCGGAATAACGCTGTAGTACGTGTACTATTCAAATTAGGATCATCAGAAAGTGGATAGCGAAATTAATGTTATCATAAAAGCATAATTAGTGAGAGCGAAATTACATTTCGAAAATATCATTTTCCTCAGATTATTTATTATAGTATTTTGATGTATATTTGATGTTTCAATGTTTTTATAAAACAAGTTTCTTAGTGAAAATGTTGCTAATTACTTGACCGCTATATAAAGTGTTATGGTCATATAGGATGCATTAATCGAGCTTGAACGCTTATTTTGTAACTTCTTATGAAGAAACTTTACTCCAATGTTTAATGACAGTCGAAAGATAACACTCGTACAAATTCCATATATAGAACCCAAAAGAGTGGTTTACCGGTTTCAGCGATCGAGCTCCATCGTCAGACAATTCCTGTCGTACCAGGGTCTGACGTTGGTGCTCTTTCGCCGAAACCGGTAAACCTCCTCTTTTTGGGCTCTATTTGTGGAATTTGCACAAGTTTTTTTGACTTTGTCATTAAAAGTTGTTAATATGAGATTCTAGTAACTCTTGAAAATATTTATTCAACCTTTACTCCCTTATAATTGCTGTCTGCAAAGTATAGCCTTGTGTGATATTTCAATTTATTACCAATTCTTTGCGAAGTAAAAAAATTACTACAACTAACTGGTATTACCGAAACAAAAATGAAAAAAGAGTCCACTTGCCTCTTAAAATATAACACAGGCAACAGTTCAGATCAACGACTGATAGTAATGATAGTCATCACCTCTCCGAGACGTAACGGTTAAGTTGCAGTCGCTATTTATGAAGTCCAAGGAAACTACGAAGTCCTTCGAGAGTGACTTGGCTCCAACCCTTCATCATATCTTACGGAAAGTTTCCTAGTTACCTTCCTAATGGAAGTGTGAGATCCAAGATTTGGGAAAGGGGAGATAGGAGAAGGGTTGGAGGGAGCTGTAGAAGTCTTGGCCCGAAATGGCTTAGAACAAACATCTCAGGATCCGCTTTGTTGACGATCCTCTCGAAGCGGGCACCGAATGAAGAGAAGTGTTGGAAGAAGTTCGAACCGGGAAACCGCCAAGAGCTTATCATCACCTCTACCGCCATTATTCTCTGCCAATGGTTATCCATAGCGTGATACCGAGGTATGAGCTATACATCTACCAAATCTGCCATCGATTGAAGTGTCTCCTTTATGAAATATCTCTTTTTTCTCAAGATTTGCGATATCGAAATGAATTTCCAGAGTGTCATCGACGGGTTTAGTCCCAAAGCACGTTTTCCTGTGTGAATTATTCCTCTCGTTTGAATCTCCAAGAAGAAAAGTGTCTTCCCAAAGGAAGCTGGAACTGTTAAAATTTAGTTCAGAATAAGAGCAGAACGCAACGAATGTAGTAATAAATTATTTATCAAAAAAGATTTGAAGTTCGAACTCAAAGTATGAAATTTAGGTTAAAATCTGAACAAAAAACACATCGGTTTGAACATTCAAGTAAAATTTCAAAAAGGAAGGTATGTAGACTTTTTCGTGTCTGGTCTTCCTTGGAAAATTTTCAAAATAAATTATAATAGGAAATTTGACTTTACCAGCTCTCATTTAAACATAAAATCTGATTCGACTATTTAAAAAAATCAAATTAAGCGAAATTAGGGTGGGAGTACCCTTTTTATAGCAGTGTATTTAATTTAAATTCCTTATTTAATTATTACTAATCCCAGTTTCGTTTTATTGAAACATTGGTTTAAATACGTGTAATCCCTGTGGTCTGTTGAAGCTGATTAGAAGATACGGTTGATGTTGGATTGGTCTCTAAGGACTTACTTCCGATCTCGGCTTTTCTACCCTCTTCGTTAACTCTCTTCTCCTCAAGTATTGGCATTCCACGCGAGACCGCCTTAAAAGAGCAATTAGATCCTAGTTCCTTCAAGAGAACCCTCGAGAAGAAGCCTTCCCTGTACAATTCCCAGGTGATCCCATTGTTACCTCTTTCATCGGATTGCCTTTGAGGATGCTCAATCAACAGTTTCGGTGCTCTTACTTAACTACTTAACCTCCTGAGGACCAATCTCTCTTTTACCGAAGAGGTCAACAAGGGGAGGAAAATTGCCAGAAATATAATTTAATTAATAATTTCTATATAATATATACGTTAGATTCTTTTTAAATTGCAAATGTGATTCCTATGATATTTTTAACATAGAAGCTTTAATATTTTACTCTTCTCATACAAATTAAGTTTATATTTAGCTTAAATATTGAATCATTTGATTCTATACTTGTCTCATCTTTAATTACCTCTTACAAAATACAGAAACAATTAGATATGATCGTATTATTGAGTTCATGACACGAGGTTATAAAATATAATTCTCTAATTTTATTCGTAGATATATTTTAATTTAGATGAAGTTGAGGTCCCATCTGATTTCGTATGCATGTATTTTGTTGTAATGAATGTATATTGGTTATTTAGGATAGCAAAATACTTTAAAATTTTCGAGCTATTTGGAGTTATTTGGATTTAAAATTATATCTAACTCCTGTCACTCCTATTCCCCCCCTTATTCAATCATCATAGCTTTATTGTTTCTTGACTGTCCTCATATAGTTGCAACGTATCCTTACATCTTTCCCTTTTATCCCTCATCCGTCCATATCACACATCTTTCTTCCCTCCCTTTCGGCGAGAATCTCTTCTCCTTTGTTCTCGCTCGTTACCGACCATTTCACCGCAATTTTCCCAATCAGAAGCTCCGAAGCTGCTCAAATAGGATTCCGGAGACAATCAAGTCTCATGGCAGGGAGTGATTGGGGGAGTCACAAAGAAGGCAAGCGGTGTCTTTCCCGAGGGCTTCCCCTCCCTGCCGTACAAAAGGGAGTGTCCGAGCGCCTCGGGGGCAAGTACGTGGATCACGCGGTCACTAGCCCTTTGCAATCATGAGGAAAGAATCATCCCAGCAAGATTCTATAAAACCAATATTCTATCAAATATGTTACGAGCAATAAGGTGACGTCAGATATGAGTCAAGAAGAATTCCCCCTAAATCGATAAATATCTCACTGTACATATAGTTTTTTCGGTAGGGTTTCCGTAAAATCTGTGAAAACTCTTGGAAATTTTCAATAGGAAATTATTCGCCATCCTGCTGTGCATTGAATGATCCACTACATCAGCGACCAAATTCTAGGCAGTGAAAAGTTTTTGCGACTCGTTTAAGAATATTCATAAACTAAATATTTTTGTCTTTCACGAACAAATTTATTTTAAATCAAAATGTGTCATCTTTTAGTAATCAATCAAGTTTGATATAATCTAATTTCTTCAAAGTGTCCTTTCTATAGGCAGCAATTAAGTGTAAACCCTATTATCTAAAAGGGTGACTTTGTAAATTCAAATTGGTAAGATAATTTAATTGGGTATTGCTCTACTTTATATCAAATTTGTACCACCTATCCTACAGGAAACTGGTACCCCACCAAGCCAATATACATTTATTAAAATTAATGGAACAATTTTGTTCTTATTCGGTGAATTTAAAGTATTCTAAGTTTTGATTTATAATTTTACTATCTCAGTATTCTTCTGAAGCGATATGGACATGGTGTTTAATGTACCTTAAACATTGCACAATATAATTATATTATTTATTGTATTAATGTAACTGATTTGCATACACTGCAGACGATCTCCACATTTTTACATTTATCTTTGCTTCAGATAGCCCCTGTTTGTTTGGATGGACACCACCAATATCTTGCTTCACAGAAGTGCTTCGCCCCATGGTATGCTTTGAGCTTTTAAATCGGGTTCTCGAGGGAGACACACGATACCTTCCTGTGTCTCATTGGGTGGTTAAACCACTGCCCCTCTGTGGATTTAAAAACAGAATAAACCTGTTGCCTGGTGATCTTCTTTCCCTTCAACTCACCCTGAAATAACACTCTTGACCAATCTCTCTTTTCCCTCCAGATCCATCCCTCATGGCCTCTTACATTTTTTCGTCTTTATCTTAGCACTAAATTTCTTGCAAAGTAGAAAATATTTCCGTTTCTTCACCTCACCAATCATAATTTGAAAAAATAACATTAATTCTGACAATTTATTAATAATAAAATGTCATTGCATGCATGATTTATAGATAAAATATTAAAACTGAAGATTAAGGTATTCCAATTTTTTTTAATTTCATAGATTCATCGTGAACAAATTGTAAAGCTAAATCCAAATTAAATTATCTATAATTTAGGAATTTAAGGAATTCTTTACACATTTCAATTCGATTCCATTAATACGAATCATTATTTTAATATATCAAATCTTTCATTGTTACATTATTTTATGAGAGTTTAGTTCTCCACTAAAAATGAATCACCAAAGCCTTATTTTAGGATTTTGTTACAGTAGCGTAGTTCTGTTACTAATTACACTCAAAAGTCAGCTAAACGTTTAGACATTTTTGGAAGACTCAAGAATATTGCCTTCTGACATGAATATTAGTATCGGGAATGTTTGAATTTGTCTTATGTGAAATTATAGTATCATTCCATTGATCACGTTCAGTTAAATAAATCTTGTTAATGGCATGCCATCTTATATTCATCAATTATTGTCCTCATCTTGTCCTCCTTGTTTTTCACAGCAATACATGTGGTGTACATAAACATTCTGTTGTTCCGATAGCTTAAAAATATCAAACGTTTCTCACCTTGCGAGATGTACATCGATGTATCTTCATCATGATCTTGCAGTTGCTCTGTATGAATTGTAAAATAGACTAATAACGACTCTTCTGCATCTCCATCAGATTACTTAAATCCCTAATGAAACGAATTTAGAAATTATCGTAGTTAGTAATAGTATTTGATAATTAGTATCATCCAAGAAATGAATTCACATCCATTGCAGTAGCATATTTCTGTGATTACACAATTTAATTGATTTTTGTGCCACGAAAACCATACTTTACTTTATTATTTTCTATATTTTTGCCTTTTTAATATGAATGACTTGCTTCACAATGTGCTTTATGTATTTTTGATAAGGATTAAATCATATTTGGGATGATTTCCTAGATCTACCAACAAAGATGTTCATCTGAGTGTTGATGTGAAAGTCTCTGCTTTGGTCAAGATGAGGCAATTCCGCTATAAAATGGAATTTCAGAATAGTACACTAATTCTATGGGCCTCTGTTTCTGATCTCGCCTAGATCTCGCCTGTTCTGAATATCGGGATCAAGGGAAGTATTCGGGCTAATGATTATCCATCATGTAAAATATCAGCGTTATTTCCTAAGTTTCTTAAGTATCATTGCCCGGAAGTAGGCAAACATTTAGTATAGAATAAAGTAATGAATTTAATGTACGGAGGGAATTTATATAAACCCCATCATTACTTCCCTGCATTGGATAACGGCATCCGCAACGATGAAATCTCTCCCTTTGGAAGCATCTTCCCGCTCAGAAACAAAATAAGGGGTCGCCTTCCGCGACAATATCCGCATCATCCCAGGATCAAATCCGCATTACATGTGTACTTACCGGGAGGGAATAAGAGTCGGGAATCGGGAATCGATTCTCTCGGAAGAATGGGAGGGAGGAAAGCGAGAAATATAATAAGACTCGCGAGGGATGTTTCCCTTTTTTAAGAGGGCTCGAGGAAAAAAAGGGTCGTTAACACGGCGAGTTCATTTATTTTGCGTTTTTCGGTGGAGATATCGGAAAAGTGGGGTGCAGAATAAATGTGTACGGCGGGGCGAAGAAAGGCCGTAGCGAGGAGCGAGGTCGAGATTGATTTTTTCCTGGGAGGAAGGAAGTCGAGATCCGAGAGGAAGGAAAGACGTTATCGAAGAAAGCCAGTTTGTGGCGGGGCGAGTAGATTCTCAAGAACAAATGGAACATTAGACATGCGTCATCGTCTCCAGCAGAGGCATCTCGAGAGAGACTGTCGCGTTGAGCACGTAATCTTTAAGAAAAATTTGGGTAACAAATCAAATGAGCCGAGACTGGTTTCGGAAAAAGTGTTTTTGTTGCAGGAAGCCGTGAAGTGTTGTTATTCATCCTAGGTTATTTGAGATGAGGATGTTTCTATTTTGGTATAGCAAGCGAAGAATTTTAGGTGGCTCGGCATGATTATGAGCTCAAACAGGAGAGACTCGATTGATATTAAAATCATACGAGTCATTTAAATCATTATAGAATACTCTTTTCAAGAGGCTATTTAGACAACGTATTTCATTGTATTTTAAAATTTGCTGGAAACAGTTAGTTTAGGTAAAAATATTATTCTCGTTTTCCATTGCAGCAAAACTAGTTTATTTTGTTTCATTACGTAGCTAAAGCGTCTGGTGCCTCAATTTTTCTTGGAATATTGAAATAAATCTATATTTTGAGCTCTATATTTTAAGGTATCATTTGTTTCAATGAATTGTTAAAATTTCTTGATATCTTGCTTACAGATAGCACTTGTTATTATTAAATAACCCTTTATCAGGCAAATTAAATTACATACTACGTAACAATAAATTCAAACTAATAAATTTAAAAGCTAAGTACTTAATCGACTGAAAATGAGATAATTGTGTCTTATGTGGCGTAAATCTTACGATGATTTAATTGACTTTAAAAAATAAATATCGCAAGACCGAACGGTTTTATTGCAAACACTATTTTTTATATTTAGTAGTATTTATTTTCGTTAATATAAATTGAGTTCATCCAGTTATACGTTATGGATTATATTTAGGGTGAATGAAATCGATACTTACGAAGCATATGAAAAACTATGACGCACTGCTGAGTTAATGCCATTACACATTGGAAACCATATCGTTTGCCTCATTCCTTTGTGACGGAGGCTCTCGTTCTAACGACAAGAGAGAGGAGGGACATATTTCGGTCCAGACAAGTTGATGGAGTGAGAGATGTAGTTTATAATGGTTGACTGGAAGGAAAGGACGTTCTCTCGGAGGGATATGGAGAAGAAAAGAAAAGCAATGGAGCGAAGCAAATGGGGCAGAATGGGACACAGGATGCGAAAGAATGGCCAATGGAATATGGCTTTCATTATGCTAGGTGGTGGAGATGTCATGTCGCTCAAAGTACGTACATCAGTCGTGATCTCGTGCCCATACGTAAAAAATGCGGTGATATCAAATTAGCTCGCATTCGATATTGAGATAATAAATATTCGCTTAATGAGTTATATCTATTGAGAGGCGTCATAGCGTGATGATGTAGCGTAAATCAATTTCAACTCCTGAAGAGATAATTTGAATTTGTGAGATATATTTACGCTACAGTAGATTTCCACGGTAGCATATGACAGAGAGGGCTCTCTGAAATCTGTCATAAAATTAATGCATCATGAAAAGTACAGTATTTATCCCTCATTTCGGTCAATTTTCATTCGATATGAATGCGTCATAGATCAAATTATTAGAACGGAACATAAGGGTAAATTGGAAGATTGAGGGTATATTGTTTCTACACTCAATTTAAGTATATGGAAATTTTGAAATTATAAATAATAATATACACTATTTTACAATTTTTTATCCTTAAGATATGAACTCACGATTGTTTCTTCTGTATTTTTTGAGGATTCTAATCATTATTCTCATATAAGCAGCAATTTTATACATTTTGATTATCTCGGACTTAACTTAGACAATTTTATGGGCACTATGAACGGCATTTGTAATGTTTTATGAAGTTTCTTACAGTATAGGATAGAAAGTAATAGGAGCGAAAGAAAGAGAAATTGCTATGGTATTCTAAAATTAACCATTTGGCTTGCAATTTTAGTGGTTACACATACTCCCCATGATGTTATTATGTGTTTATGAAAAACTTCTTCGACTTCCATAGCTCATGTTTGGTACTGAAGCTGGTAAGCTGCTGTAAGCATATAAGGAAACGTGAGAGACCTAAGATATGTGGACCCCGTATGGGGAATATCATTTCTCCATTTCATGCCTTAGATGCGATCTTAGATATATTTCTACTCTTCTCATCCAAGTGTATATGTAGCACTAAGATGGTGCGCCAGCTCCTGGGAGAAATTTGTGCGTTCATCGAAGCGCCGAGATGACCGTCGGGAACATGTGTAGAGTGGGAGGACAAGGGACATGAAGCAAATGATTGCACCCTGGGGTTGAGTATCGCTAACATTGCCTCCGGGGCACTCCTTCCCGAAACCCTCCTCCCCATACTCAGTTGCATCCATTCCACTTCACATCCTACGGATGGAGTTTTCTGTCTCCAGACGCCCATAAGAAGTACGTTCTTCCAGTTTAGGAAACAGTAGATCCTGATTCAAATCGAAGCCAACATAGGACATTCGCATATGCCGTGCTGCGTTTATTTACAAATGTTTCATTCACGGAAAACAGCCCGTAAAAATATTTTCCCTACAATGGAATAGCTCTAATAAATATTTACTTACAGATTTCTCCTATTTTTTATATTTAAGCATTTATAATTAAAAACTCTTTTGAGCCATTTTTAAGCAATAAATTCGTTGTAATATGCGATTCGTGATGTTTTTACTTGCACAAACATTAGTATGTTTGAATAAAGCAACGTGATCGTCACAAACATGCTAACTGTGAGCGAAACTTTAATTTTTATTTTATTAAGATATAATTAGTTTGGTGTTTCTCAGAAATCGAAATTCAATCATAATATTTTTTATTAATTGAGCTTGTCACTTTGGTGAATTTTCAATAAAAGTTAGTACTGTAAAGGGCTCTTTTTAATTAATTAACTGATTTGTCATCTTTGCTTTTATGTAAAAACTCATATTTATATATAACTCTTTTTTATTTTGCAGATCCATATCAGATGTTCGGCCCCACCAGCAGTCGCTTGGCGAGTTCAGGTAACGATCAAGTCATCCTATGTTATTACTATTAACTAGTTGTAAATGTTATAAATATTTCATTTTTTATTTCCTTTGAAAATTGTTTCCATATTGTAAAAGCAATTGATTTTCAGTATTTCTAACTGATTTTTAAAACAAGGAAATTTCATTGAAATTTACCAAAATGTTAGCATGTATGACGGATTTTTCGTACAATCTATTGGGAGTAGATTAACCCTCCAAGGCCGGAATTATTTTTTTGTAATTATTTTAAATCTCTTACGTATTTTGCTTTGTGATTGTCTGAAAACAATACCCGTAAAATATTATGCCAAACATATTTATAATACCAGCCAAAAAAATACAAAATTGCAATTTTGTCATCGAGCTCTCCTATTCTGTGATACAAAATGAAATAATAGTAGGTGTCGGATGATTCCATATGGCATCCGTAGTCCGTCGAGGGTTAATAACTCCAGCTCTACGGAACCTAATCTAGCTACTCGGATGGTAGCAGTTTTATTTCCAGGGAACGGACAATGTAGACAATGCTTTGAGAGTGCATTTATTGTAAATTTGAAAAAGAGAGGAGATGCAGATTCTCCTACAGTATGCGTGTGCTTTGCTAATATCTTCGCAGACCTTCCGCCTTAAAACTTAGCGGTGTTAAAACAGCGAAGGGATTTTTTTACGCTTCGGTCTTGATGTAACAATGCTTCTTGCACCTCAAAATTATCCGCCGACCTCTTTCCCGTGTTCTGCCGCAACTTGCCGCCAGATGGGGTTATTGTCACGAGAGAGGCATTCGACCGGTGACGTAGGTGGTCACGTGCGACGTGCGCTCGACCGCCGTCCGTACACACACACGAACTTCCACCGCGTAATTGCCACCCAACCTCACTCCCTTTTCCCCCAGAGGGCACGTTTATCGCCAGGGTCTGACCCCTCACGGCTCTCCTAATTGTAGTTTGCTCGAAAAGTTTTATTTTCGGCGACGATAGGTGGAAAAGGGACGCTCTTAAATTTCGGCGATCGCACAAGGTGAGCGTGAGAAATCGCCGGCGAATGAGTGCTTCGGCTAATTTGTTTTCGTGAAGGGCTCCGATGACATTTCACGTTTTTTGGATATCATGTATCGGAGGCAGCGTCGTCCGATGGATCTCGAAACCACCCGATCGTTTTGAGAATGACTGCGCGACACGTGATCGAGTAACCTTTAGCTTGATTTATCTATTTCGCTGAAGGAAACGGATGTTTGTTATGAGATGTAATTTCAGCCTAAATGCAGTCAACAACTACGCTAAATGCTTCGGTTGAGAACGAATTATTGCTAGACTTTTCCTTAGATGAAAATAACATGATGTAATAGTGGCCATTTATTATAATATTCAGTAAATATGTTGGTAATTTAATCATATTTTATTTTCAAATATGTATTATAACTACTGTAACCTTTTAGAGTGTTATGCTTCTATTATATTATTATTATTAAGGAACTTTATTATTCCTATCTCCAATTGTAAGTAAATGAACGATTGTTATAAAATTGAAATGTGATACTAAATTAGGACTTGAGCACGTAGCATGCGTAATTATTTCTATCATATAATTTTTATATGCTATTAATTCTAGTGGAATAAACCATATTTATCCTCGAAAATAAATGTTATTGTAAGTTTTTTCGAAATCAAAACATTCACCAACTAAGGTTTCCCTTAAAATTAAACATATTAAAATATTTGTTACAATCTTTTTCGCTTACTACCTCTTTTAAATAAAAAAAACCATTATATTCGATAAAGAATAGATAGAATTCTTCATTTCGTTGAGCTGCATAACGCTAAGATTAACTGAAGTGCCAAAGATTTAGCGCTTCGATAACATACTGGTGTCGATTACAAGGATAGCATGTGATTAAGAATATGCTTATTTCTATTTACGGGAAGCTCACAGCCGTAGTCTTAATTCTGACTGACGGACGTCAACAAATCTGATTTCTAATCTCTGAGGAAGTTTTCGGAAACATTTCATTTCAACCGTGAGGAACAGGTTCGAATATTTGACAACTCAAAAGCCAGAGACAAATTACGATACATCCCAAAAGTAATCACCGCATGTTCTTAAATTTTTAACGATCGAATCTCACGGAAAAGAGCCATTTTCGACTTCGAATTCAGATCTCACAGCATTCACCAGAACCGACTCAGCTTTTTTACACCTCGGAGCGAACGGTAAAAAACGCCGCCACCGATGATACATAGCCCACTCACTCCCGCCGTTTTTACGCCGCCATAACGCGCGTCACCCTCCCGCTTTCCCGCCAAAAGAAGCATAAAAACGACATACGTTAAGCGCGCACGCTCTTGGGGTGTCCTCCGGTGCATGACTCGTCAACTGATTTAAGCGCCGCCGAAAACAATGAGGATAGATCGCGGGGGCGGGAGTCGCATTGTCCACTCCGTTTGAATATTCAAACTCCCTCTTTCTAAGCGCAGAAGGAAACGGAGGCAGCGGGCGAAAAAGCGCATTAAATCAGGGCCCCGATAAGGTCTACGAAAAGTGGGAACTGCGTCCGTGCGGAATTTGAGGCGGCACCTGGGCGCACGATCATTAGCGATACACTAACCGACAGGAAAACGGGTATTAGCATAGTGGGCGGAGCGGGGATCCGTTCTCAATGCTCCTCGTTGTCGCCGCGGCCGATCGCCTCCATGAGTCACTCGTGTTCCGAGATGGGGAAGCGGAAGGAAAGAGATCAATCTGCAGAGCGTGTACTCACGAACGGCCGGAGGAGGAAATGTTCGGTGGAGAAAAAGCAAAGCTTGTTTACACTCGTGATTGGCCGGGTCCTTCACTCGCGGGTCATTACGGTCTTTAAATTTTTAATACGCGAGTGCGAGGCCATTTAACGAGCAATTACCGTTTGGAATTCCGGACTGTGGCGAATACCTCTGCTACCTCCGGTGCTTAAATTTCGAATGAATTTTAATATTTATTTCGAGGAGGTTTTAGAAAGGAAGCGTCATCACTCTTGGGATAATATATCTATATAAAATTACCGACGGCGTGAATATCTTTTTCCTAAAGGTTTACTTAGATTCCATTGAGGGATTCAATACAGCTTATGAGTTAGGAAATTGCTTCCCTTAATAGTTAATGGAATTGAACCCATTATCATAATACATACATATCATAGTTTTCTACCATCTACAGTACAAATTTTAATTTTTTTCTGGCCTTCTTTTCATTCTTATGACTGAAGATTTACAAATTCATATACTTATTCTCTCGTTTCATGTTCTGAACTAAAATTTCAAGACCAATATAAACACCAAGTAATAATAAGCGTTATAATAATAAATATATTGGTATTTTTTCATATACGATTGTAACCACTCGTGCAATTCCAGAGTAAATAAACTACGAGTTTTTCGGGAAAATGCTTCAGTTCTAAAGGAAATAATTCCATTTAAAACAATAGGTCTTTTATACTAATCGTCAAACACCAGCTAAATAATAACTGACCTCTATAAAATAAGTATGAGCAAAGTATGTGCATTAATAATCTTCTGACCTATCGAATTTAATTTTTTCGAAGCAATTGTTAAGAAATGTTCATTAGATAAATCATGGTGTTGTATTAATATACTAAAAGATCTTAATTTCATATTCTATGCTATTAGAGATTACGAAACTTGAATTTATTTTGATTAATCATGATCTTTTATTATATGAATCAAGATGAATAATTTCTAAATTTTTACTTTTCTTAACAACAATTCACAGTATTTGTTATACTTGTTACATCAAAACTGAATTAAACTAATTTTCGGAATATTCTTTTTCAATTATAATGGACTTTAATGTTTAAATTGGAAGTTCTATATTCTGTATTTATCTTTCATCTCCTCATCATTGTTTCACTGCAGGATTTGCTCATATTTTGTAAGCAATTTACTCCCTGGAAATACATGTTATACAATCCTTTGATCAAAGGGAAACTGTACGAAAATCATTTCCATTTTTTCCTCTCCGACGTCGTTAACCGTTGTGATTTTCCGCGACTCATTCTCTCCAATTGCCTCTCGAGCATCGTCTCAATTCATTCCGAACCTCCATAAATCTTTCCCTCTCTAAACCCCCTTTGACCACCGCTCGCTTTACAACCCCCGATTTTTCCGCATTAACATACATATCTTTTCCACATCTCCCCCAGCCTCGTACGCGTTCCTCATTCCTTTCTCACGCACCCGCACAAACACACACGATTTCTTTTCAAAAGACAAACCTCTATTAGCTAACGATTCCCTGAGCTCGCCATTCCCTCCAAAAAAGGGAGCTCTATCGGTGGCTTCGGGAAGGTGGGATTTTTGGCGCAAATACGTGGCGGGATTTCGCCATCGGTTTTGATCGTCGAGATAAAAATTCCGCGCCGGCGGGAGATATTGCGGGAGCCGCATACACATCGAGGGAGAGATGGAAGGATCCGTGAATTGCACGAATCTCCATTCACGCGGCGACCTTTTCGCCCGTCCGTGCCGCCAACAATGCACCGACATTAAATGCGTGGCGATGTATGTTCCCCAAAAGTATGGGGCGGTCGGCGGTGATAGATGGCAGCATGAGCGAGAAAGAGACGGGATGGAAAGGTGGTGGAATTTCGAATGCGGTGTCCAAACAAAGGGAGCGCTGCAATGTTGACTCCCCCTCGCGCCCGCCGAGAATACTAAATAGGAGATTTCGAAGCCGAAATTCGCGGAATTTGAGCGATGGTCGAGCGAGATGGTGTAAAAATATCGTCCGCAAAAATAAAGAGCGATGGAATACACACACGTACGTGGAGCGATAAGGGGTAGCGGGGGAGTTACGGCGTATTTCGTTCCGCGATATAAATCGCTCGCGGAGCCGATTTGCATTGTTCCCTCCGTCACAATGATTCGATTTGCACCGAATTCGCGATGAATGTTCGCCTCCGTAATTTCGCGGTGTTGATGACGGTCGATTGAGTGGCGGCGCCGCCGTCGAGGGCGCCACCTTCGACGCTCTCTTCCGCCGAGAACTTTTCCGACGCCGACTATGGGAAGGATTCGAACGTCGGAATATTAGGGTTGCACGTCTTATCCGGTTGAGACCATACAATTCGGGTGCTATGGTTTGCCATTTATGATTCCTTGAAGAGTTATTTCATTTAAAAATACTTACTTCCGTATCATAATATTTCTTAGAAAATATACAGCTCGATCTCAAAAATGTTGCCCTTTTAGGAAATGACTCTTCGTTCAGCTCTTCTCTCGAAGTCGTGTGTCTATTCAAACTATATATCGACCTAACTATAAACGTAAACTCTAAAGTATGTTTGTCGGTATTATAATTTATCGTAAATTTCCAGCTCAATTTTTCAAACTTAATCCTTTATGGGAATATCTTTTTATAGTTACCCTCCTGAAGTTGGAAGATTAAAGATTTATGTTGATCGTCTATTTTATTCATTCTATTCATGTTGTCTGTCTATAAACCTTGTTTTTCGAAGTAACAAAGAATAACATCAAAAATCGATGCCTAACCATTTGCAAATTATAAGCAAAAATTATTGCTGCATCGACGTATATCACGAGAGGTACCTTGTGAAGAAACGACTTGAAAGAATTTAATGGAAGTAATGAAACAAAACAATCCATATTGGTGGGATTTATTTGTAAATTATTAAGAATTATGACACAAAATTTGACAAATCGACTAATTTGAAACGTGACCGGTTTCGAGAAAATTACCTCATCAACAGCCAAAATCGTTTGCAGTTGTGGTTCCATTTTCTGAACTTGTCAAATTTTGTTCTATAATTCATCATAAATTAAATGGAAGAGTTTCCCAATATAGTCGTTAATGTATGACATTGGTGATGATAACTGTTTTTTTATACTCATATGAATGGCTTGAATAACTTTCTTCCTCTGCCCTCAGGTTCTGGTCAGATCCAACTTTGGCAGTTCCTCCTCGAGTTGCTGTCGGACTCTTCAAATGCCAACTGCATCACTTGGGAGGGCACCAACGGCGAGTTCAAACTCACAGATCCAGACGAAGTCGCAAGGCGATGGGGCGAGAGAAAGTCCAAGCCCAACATGAACTACGACAAGCTGAGCAGAGCACTCAGGTGAGACACCGGAAGCAAACGGGCTGCAGATAGAGCGTGATTAATGCGCCTGGGATACACGTTTTATGCATGAAATAATTAGTCATCCCCACACACAAATAGCGGTCGCTAATCTGCGAATCGGACCTTTGGCCAGCACTCGAAACAATGGTCGCGTGGGATAATGAAATCGTCGCTACTTCATATTCGTCTGATGGAGGATTCTGCATACTAGCGTTGCTTAATGGAAGGATATGCTCCTCTTCCCACTACCCTTAATGAGACATTTCACAATATGCGTGTTGAATCGATTTGGATTGGAGCGAACAATAGGAATGGGCCAACCCAATTGAATTCTTATTTCCAAAAATACTTTTAAATGTGTTTTCTGTAAAAGAAAACTCTTCCGTTCTAATGCAGAAAGCTATTATATTCTATCAGCCAATTCGTACGCAATACTTGTTTGTACGCAGTTGAATTTCACTGCTTAAAATTATATGGCAAGTATTATCGAAATATCACTCAAACAAAGATATGTACAAGTGCTTTTGCATGTATCAACATAACCTACAGCTACGGTCTACCTGACGTTTACATTTCAAATAAATAAATTGTGAATTTATCTTTTTACTAGCGGAGATTTTTTAAGTTCCAAGTTAAATCAAAATCAATTAACATATTCATGTATTCAACATCCCGCATATACTGATCTATTTGAATCAGCGTCCTAATTCATTAAAAATATTTGTGATGCAGTTGCCGAAACATCACATTATATGGCTGAATTAAAGCTAAATTAAACTTCTCCAGACTTTTTTATTTACAAGGTAAATCATGAAGCAAATGATTTTCAGTAAATACCTACTTCTTGTATGACAGTTATTTAAAATCTATTCTAGTAATTCTAGAAAACTTAACAGTATAACACTTTTTTAATGATAATTCTGTGAGAGAGAGTGTATAGTATTGTGTAACTTTAAGTTATCCTGTCAATTCACAGAAATTATTTATATTATTAACATACTTTTCTACATAGGTGCCGTAAATCGTTTTAAAATGACTATATTGTTTCACGGTAAAACATTCATTAAATTAAGTCAAGATTAAACCGATGAGTAATTTAAGAGTCCTTGTTTCAAACGCAAGCACTGTGGTTAAGCCTTTCTTTCTTACTCTAAAGTTTCCACCCTTGTTAGTTTTTACTGTCGTCTTCTGATGACTCGTTAAAGTCTAAAGTATACGGCAATAAAAAACGAAGTGTGGAAACTACACAGATTTATTCCTTGGTTCATTCTTGTTTCATTTCATGAAATGTTTCTTTGCTTGATGGTATCAGCCCTACGAAAATCGGCCACCTTTAAAGTATACGTCTTTTAGGGAGGATGTGTTATCGGCAGCCGTCATGTTAAGTGAGGTCTTCTCACGTCCGACGAAAGGCTATTTAATAGAAGTGACGTATTGGCTGCACTCGGAGATTGAAGCAACTTGATAAAAACTGACGAATTTCCGAATATTTACAGAGCATGCAAACGTTTTGAATCCGATTCAAAGCTTATCTGTCTTTGAATCATGCAATTCATCTAAAAGAGAGAGCGGATGCGTAATGCTATCGATAGATCAATCATCTCTTATATTCTAGAGTAAAATATGAGTTGTTTTGCGATTGTTTTAATCTTTACCTACATTTGTTTGCAATTTTAAGCTCACTGAAATCTAACCGTAAAGATCAATTCTCAAGTTTTCTCCAATATTTTTTGATGTAGAAAATTTTCTTTAAAAGAACACGTTGAATTTCTTCGATCAGTTAAATTTATAATTTCGTGTTTGAGCAGACTTTGGTCATTGCTAAATGTCGCATGAATAAATACCGAGGGTTAATTTTTATATCAGGAGATATTTGCTGTATAAATTTTGAGTAAACTGGATATAAGTTTAATATAACATTGTTCGTGTAGGCCTTAACTTGGTAGCAATCAATGACAGGAACAATGGAGTTAACTAGCAATGAATTTATGTATACAATGCAATGATTAAACTACAACTAAGTGCTATATCCGGCGGCTAGATCCGGCGTCGATGCTAGTCAGCGAAAACCAGGTCGCGCTGCTAGAGGTTGTTATATCATCGTATGAATCAAATTACTAATAATTAGCTCGCTTGTTTTCGATATAACGTGCGTAGGAAGCATGAAACATAGGCGTCACCAATAATACCGCTCCTATAAATAAGTGTAGGTGTTTTGTATCCACAAAAGTTGACTGAAAACTCGGTGCGAGTGAGGCCTCCATCTCTGCGTGGAGCAGTCGGTGTTTGTCCTCCGCCCCTCCTCCGCCATCCCTCCCCATCCCTCCTCCTCACGGGACCAACCGCCGCTCACCTTCCCTCCCCCAGTCCACAGGCGCGTGGTCGATAGAGGCGCCGCGACGCCGCCGTCCCCCACCGACGCCTGCGAGATCCCGGCGCCCGCGCATTGGCTACCCCTCTCTCCCCACGCCCCTCAACCCTTTACTGCTTCGCCTCCTTTAACATCTCTCTCTTCCTATTCCTTAATCTCTTTCGAAAGAGATCTTTAAACTGTGATCTGCATAGAAATGCGGAAATGATGTGAACAAAAGAACGCAGTTATTTGATACACTGCGTGTCATTATGGATCTACAAATTTTAATTATTTTATTTATTTAAGAGCTTCGCATACTAATATGTTAAAAATTTTAGCTAGTAATGCTCTTTCCTTGCACGGGAGTCAAGAAAATCCCAGTATAATTTACTTTTGAACGAATTTATATGTATAAGTTTACTGAGTTAAAAATGGATTAACTGATGAAAAAGTTTGTGGAAAACAAGGGTAATTGTGGAGAGAAAATCACGCTTTGGAATTCGGAAAGTTAAATTCTAAGATGAATACTAGATTGGATGAAAGCTAATCGGGTGATCTTCTATAAAACTAGATAGATGATGAAGATTTAATCAGTGGTAATACCTTTATTATTATTCTTAACGACTTTATTATTACTATATATACTATAGCACGTTTATGTGATATAAAGATAGCTATTTTTGGATTTTCAGAATAGAAAAGAGAAGGTAATTGAATGCAGTATAGAAAATAGAATTAACTATGAAATCGTGAGCTCAGTGAGGGGAGAAACAGGGCTATTGTGCCAAAAAATAACGGTATATAGGCCACACAAAAAATTATCATGAACATACTATTGGGTCATTCCAGAGTATATTGCTAAGAAGCGACGAAAAACTATAAACACATCGTGTAATCTTTTATCGATGAAGATCGTTTTAGCATCATTCAGTTAACTCATTATTTTATATCTAAATAATTGTAAGATTTCTATCGACGCAAAACTAATTATAAACACTGATAAATGCTGCATCGAAATATAGGTTACAAAATAAAATATAATAATGTCGTCTCCGTGCTCAAAATAAAATGTCATTGATACAGGTAAAGGTTTATTATCTTTTCATTTCTTCAGGTTATTGAGTCCTACCATATACCTGAAACAATTGATAGTGTATTCACTTCTTGCAGTCCTCTTTTCCATCTCCTCGCATCTTATTCCATTATTCGCTTTTATCCCTCCCTCGTCGTCCCTCCCCGTCCGCCTCTCCAGCATCCTTCCTTCTTTCAATCTGCTCCTTCCAACCACTTCACTTACACGTCCTTCCCACGGATGCGCGGAATCTATTAGGAAATCAGGCAGGATGTGCATGTCTCCGGTCGGCACGGAATGGTGCCCCAATCGGGCGGCTCAAAACGCCGAGGAAAGGCCTAATTTCCTTTTCGCCATCCCCCCCACGATTCTTTCCTCTTCCGGACCCTCCAAAATTTCCTCTCGGCCACAACGCCTCCTTTTCCTCGTTTATTTCTTACCCGACTTTCCTCCACGTTCTTTCCTTCCGACTCCTCGGTTTATCTCCTCATAATCTGTTTTATTTAAACTGTGCGTGCCCGAGTGGATGCCGTCACTTTCTGGCTGCGTTCCACGACCGATTCCAAGATATCCGATGAGCCCTCACGTATCGGGTTTGCTGTTTTCACGGAACGGTGACCCTGTTATCTGGATTTCTCGTTGAGTTCGAAATGTATAGGAAGAACTTGGGCTAAAATATCGCGGAATTTTCGGAAGATGCTTCACGATTTCTTTCATTTCCCCAAATATATGTACCTTAAAGATGGCGGGCCTTGCTGCATTAGGTGCCCCGGTTTTTAAACCAAAGGGAATGAATTGATTAGATTACGTATGGTTTATATGAGTTATTTTAAATTGAGTAAATGAGGGATGTAAAAACAAATGGGAATTATATTCGTTTTTATAGATGATTTGTTACTTGTTTCTTTGATGATTCCTACAGTTGTAGTAAAGATCATATTTACTTCATTTCAAAGCAAAAGGACGGATCTTCGGATTTAGCTGAATAATAATAATAATAATAATAAATTTATTTTTCTCTGGGATTATGAGTCCCATGAGAGCAGAAAAAAATATACAAACTCTATCTGCTCACATAAAAATAAATAATACAAATTATAAACAATAGGTCGAATACAAAATATAGACAGCTTACAAAAAATAATACAAAAAAGAATAAAGAGAAAAAATATGCCAATATTATTGTAATAAGAGTAATTCTGTAGAAACAAAAAGGTAATTAAACAGTTTTTCTTTAAATGATGGTGCGTAGGTGGAATTTTTAATGTCTAGTATATATAGTCTATTTATAATGCTTGGCGCTTTCTTAAATTATTAAGGAAATACAAACGGATTATTAGCACTGATATTCCTTATCTGTATTGAGTTTGATGTTTCTAATATTTCTAACTTATAGAAAACACACGCGTACCTATTCTTTTTCTCTTCTCACTGCGAATTTCTGCGAATAAGGTCTAATCCATCCCTTCCCTGCTTTTTCTTATTAGCTTCTTTCCATTCCACTCCGCCTCCATCTCCTCCGCCTCGTTTATATTAACTGCCTCTCGAATGACAAACATATCAGGTTAATGCATTCGCTGATCGGTCATCACAGGGCGTTAACTAACGATTCTAACTCTAACGATCACTACTTATTTACTTGCAATCTTAAACTTCCAAGTTGTTTTAACATGTATTGCATATGAACTTTTCGAAAAGTGTTTTTGTTATGTAAAGGAACAGAAGTCTCTCTCTCCTTTTTGTGCCATAAAATTCTCTTCGGCAAAGAAATCTTTCATAAACTTCTAAACCATCCAATGAAGAAAAGAGCATTTCATTTAATTTGCTCCTTAGATGTGTGTCTTAATCTTTATTGAGAGTAGCTGATTATAAAGTGAATAATTTTGGCATTCTGGTAGAAAAGTATATGGTTAGAGGATATCTTCTGTATTCCATGTTTGGAAAGACATTGATAAAGTGCATTGTTATTTGATTTGTTCAAAAGTAAAAGCCCATCAAATGCGTCTCTGGTCTTTTTATTTTGCTCTCGTCTCATTAAATGCTGCGTCACAAAAAATCAATAGTAAAAATTAATCAAGGAAAGAGTCTTTGTTTCTTTCATACTAGCCAGGGAGGAAGACATGCTCTATGTTACCATGTGATTAGAATATAACAGCATTTCTAGCAGGTTTTTTCTAATCTGTAAATAATAAAAACAGAATAGCCATCCGCGAGAATTTTAGATAGCATCACATGTTCAGGAAAAATTTTATTAAAGACTGCTACAGAATCATAAAAAATAACATTCTGCAGAGTGCTGAAAAGCTTCCGACGGACCATTTTAGGTCGCACTGTAAAAAATGGAAGCTAATTCTATAATTTCATTGTTTCCATTTCAGTGTTTCATGCTGCACAACGCGTTGTAAATGTATTTTGGGAACAGGGAACCTTCTGTTTTTGGCATCCAAGCTAAAAAAAGTGGTCGAACAAAATGAAGCAAAAATTATGTATAAGCGCATAAGTCGCTGATCATTTTTGTATAAATGATAGAATAAAGATTACAATATATCGCTCTTGTTTCAGATTTAGTGGTTCCCAAATAATACTGGAATATAAGCAGATGATCATTTTTTCAATTATTGATCACATTATTATATCTTGCAAGTTTCGTAATTTCCAAACCGATGACAACTAAAGCAGAGGTCGAAGGTATGCGATGGTTTGGTGAAATATGCGGTTTATGCCCTGAACGTCTTAATTCAAGACACGCGATCGAATTAAGCAGAAGTCGTATTCGACGGCAGAATACATGTGCTGCACTGGAACACCGGCGGCACTGCGTCATTGCAGCAGAAGCATCGGTGTGGGATGAGGAAATCAGGATCGGGTCCAGCATCCTCGTTATCACAGCATCCTTCCCCTCCCCAAATCCCCAGATTGTCAATTAGTGGGCGGTATGCGAGCGAACGCCGCCCGCTTACCCTCTACGAGAGTGATAATCCAATTGCCACGTCCCTCTTTGCGACCAAAAGCCATGGAATTAACTCGGCCGATCAGCCCTCCATAACGACTGCACAATAAACCCAGATGATACCTCCTCTCTTTCTATAACCTCTTCGACCCCCAAACACCCTTTGACCTCTTCTTCCCCGACACATCTTCATTAGCCGAACCCACTTTTGATTCACTCCGTGTTCCCGATACGCCATTCCTTACACGTACCGACATGGAACCCGAATTCTACGTATTTCTCTTTTACCCGCCGCTTGGGTTCCGAATACAAATTCGAGTGGAAAAATCGCTTCCAAGTGACTCGTGATCTCCTGTTTTTGTGAATTTTGCGTTCGGGTGGAGGAGTGACTCTCTAAACCCATCTTCGTCCTATTTACATCTTATACCAAATATATAATCCAACATCCAAGGAAATTAGAGTCTAACGTACTTAAATAATAAAATTCATTGCCTCCGCAAATAAATGTTAAATTTCGAACGACTCATGAAAGACCATGGTTTTAAAACTCTCCTAGTGACTAGTGGCGTAAATAATTGTGCTTGCTTTTATGCACGAAGAAATAATAAATGAGTTGAAAATAAAAGTTCAGAATCTACTATTCGGAATCCATTAATGTTATCACACATTACATCGAGTTGAAAATAAATTAATATTTTCTCCTTCAGAATTTATGTCATTACTTTTGCAATGCGTCGCTATGAATACTTAATTTGAGTAAACGCTATATTTTTTTAAATTCCTCCTTTAACTTTCTCCTATTTTTCTGTTTTCAGTGGTGTTTTGTTTCCTTACATGTGAATAGCATATAGAATTTCCTATTTTTTACGAAACTCAAACTGATTGAAAAGGGAATAAATTTTAATAAGGATATCTTGATCCTGCTCCAAATGTAATACTTATGTAATAATGCACGTCTGACCATATCCATTGTAGAGATAGATACTCATAAAAAGTCATTTTGAAATTGCCTATAATCTTTTCTTAGCTTTTAAACAATTTAGCATCTCAAAATTAAGTATTTCCTTCAAAATTTATTAATTCCTACAAGGTAATTTAACTTTATTTTCATATGCATGACATTTTAACTGAGCGTTCAGGTTGTAGATGTTTATTAACTAATTATAGTAAGAAAATTTAGTAAAGATAACAAGTTTTCCTAATAAGAAATGCGTTACCAATGTAGGATTGAAAATTTCACTTCTCTGTCATAGATTTCCACATAGTAACGCTTTCAACGATCGTTTTCACAATTATTTCATAATCAAAGAGAAATATATTTTTCAATTGAGGCGTTGATTCATCATCTGCAAGCGTCAATTACATCGATAATCACAGGTGCCAACCAGATTATGACACCGCTCCGAGGAAATCCCAACTTTCATCATTTCATCGAGTTCGGACGAATCCCAATTACTCCATTATTTCGGCTCTTTTTTCTCTTTCGATTGCACAGTCGTCAATTTTCATCGACGCGAATCTCATCACAGTTTCAATCCTCGCTCCACCGTGTCTCCATATCCTTGCAACCCTCTCCCCTCCCAACGTCAAAATCCCCACACAAATGCCATCCACCCCATTCAGAAGCCGCTAACTCAATAACGCCCTCTCTTCCCAACAGATTGCGCATCCCGCCCCATAGGTGGAGCAAAAGTAGTTTCCCTCTCCCCCCGCTAGAGGCGCCTCGAAGCAACAGATTTCCTCCGGCAAGCCTCATCGTGTTTTCAGTGCACCCTCATGAGTCCTCTGTATTTGCACTCTGCTATGCCTCATCCACCCACTTATTCATTTATTCATGCTTGATTCGCTATCTAAGGCGGAGTCGAGCGTCGTTTTTATTTCTTCTGATGTTTTCCTGAGGTGTCAATCGATAGTGCCTACTTCTTAAGAAGCGCCCAGGCGCTCCTTCCTTGCATCTCCTGTCTTAACGCATTGCGTTTGAATATTTCGCGTTCGTGATTGCGTTGAATGCAACGGTACTGTGAGAAAAGAAACTGAAACACGGCTGTTGATGAATTAGGAATTTAAAAGCTCTTCCAAAGCCGTCTTTGTCTGCGTTCCGTACTTGCGTTACCTCCAGTTCTGGAAAAAACGGAAAGCCACCCATTTACGACCTTCTAGAAATCACTCAATCTACGTTCATTTCAATAGTCTCAAATGAAATTTAATGCAATGGTTCTATGATGTCATTTTGTCCTTTATGTGTTGTTCTTAACAGGCAATTTTACTTCCTTATTGAGAAGATTCCCCATTTGGAGGTGATTTGGCTATCTATTTGAATACTAACCTTCTTTAACGTTTCAAAATTTCTTTGAATTAAGCTAATTCTCTAGCACATTTATAACAAATTTCATATCAGTATTCTCAGTAGTATAATATAACCAATTTTTTCTGTTTAAATTTCCATTAATGCTCCAGAATATTGCTGAATCATTTTCATTTACAAAGATATTGGTGATTCCACATTTAAGTTTTTCTTGCTTCTCTTTATAATACTTTGGCATAGTCACCCTCACAGTAAATATATTAATGCAAGGGAAATCCTTAACTTAGGAATTACTCAAATGATTATTTATCTCTCATTTTTTAATTTCAGAATACATAAGTCTCGTTATATCTATTTTGAAATGTTAAAGAGTGACCAATATGCTATACTCTGGTTTGTGATCATCTATAAATACGCATTTACACACAGTTCGGTCTGACTCTTTGGTTTCAAAGACAATGCCATTAGCAATGTTTATATGGCAGTCTGCCTAAATATGTGAGGACACGTTGACTCAGTATTTTGGAGATATAATTTAAACTTTTGAAAAAGGTCAAGCTACTTCTAAACCTTAATTCCCTCTATCGCTGTGAAAATTTCACATTTAACGTAATCGGGAAGAAATGAATAAAGCTTCTCTCAATTTAAAGTTACTAAGACAAAATTTTAGCACTATTTAGCAGCATTTCATCGATATCTACATAATTTATAATAAAGAACCAACTTTCGGCACGTAGCAGAGGAGCTTTCTTTCTCTCATGGGAGAGGTTTTTGATTAATATTGGGCTACTATTCGTGTAACTGTGATACGACGCAAAAAAGAGCCTCTTAATAATTTTCAACACATTTATTGTTCTGATCGCAAAGTGAAATCGTATCTAATCTTAACATATTTGTAGATGATAACTGCTAAGTCTTATGTATGTCTCCATTGATATATAATGACTAAACTCAAACCTTTCTCTGAAATAAATAGAATTAAGTCTTATTCAGAACGTTTCTTATTCACTGTTTAATAAATTAATTTAATAATTAATTTTGTGTTTCTTCCTATAACTATTCAGGTACTATTACGACAAGAACATAATGACCAAGGTTCACGGGAAGCGGTACGCCTACAAGTTCGACTTCCAAGGCTTAGCGGCAGCGACGCAGCCTGCAGCGGCGGCGGCTGCGGCAGATCCCGCTTCCTACAAATACCAGTCGGACTTGTTCATGTCCAGCTATCACCACTCCGCAAAGCTCAACTTCATGGGCCCGCACGCAGGGATCCCCACCTCATCAGGTGAGTCACTTTAACCTTATTCCTACAACGAATATCATTAACTCTCTAGCAAGATCACTTCGTGTCTATTCAGATTCATCTCGAGGTTATTACAGCATAAATGGTTGCTACAAAAGACTTAAAGTATCTTTTATAGGCAATTAACGTACTTGGGATAATTTTGAATACCTCATCTTGCATCTAAGTAAGAAAGAAAGCTTCTTGCTATCAGATGGAATCATAATTTACGTCTGTCAATTTATGTAGCTAGACATTGGACACCGTATTGTTTCTCCATGAAAGGGATAAGTTTTAGCCTCGAACAATAGAATTTTATAAATAGGAGCTCTCACCAACGGATTAAAATATCTTGGTAATTTTAGGTTTCCAAAATACAATTTATCCCTATTAAAATTATTTTTTCACTTTACGAAAGAATCCAACAGTTTTAGTGTCTCTTCTGGCATTGTGAGCGAATAAGTTATTTACGAATGGTAAATCGTATGGAAGAAAAGTGAATTGTTTCAACTATTTTTTTTCAGATACGTATTATGCGAAAGAAATTCTAAATGCAAGCAATAAGTTTAAAAGTGAGTTCTGATTTAGGAGAAGTTAAGTTTTAAATTGAAAGCCCACATTTAAGAAATGCCTGATTTGTAGAGTTCAGAATGTATATCACCTAATGAATCACGAAGTTAAGATTTTGTGCAATAACACAAATTTAGCCTCATTATTTATTGAATTATGAGGTTCCGCTAAATATTACTTCAGGTGATTAATTTCGAATGGGCTCTGCGTGAGGTCCCTTTAGAATCCTCTAGAATATTTGTACAATATGGGAAAGCAATGAATTTTGAAATGATCCATCATAGCCTTACCCTGATTTGTACCGCTTCGCCATTCAAACCCACGTGCCCCCAAGAGGCCTCCTTAGTCATCCTCAATCGGTCACGGTCCTCATGCCGGAAGATCCTCCGAGTAGGGGAATCATTCGCAATGAATTTATGGGGAACGAATCGAACGCTCCTGAAAGAGGGGAGTGGTGAAGAGGGGAAATAGATAAACGAGAAAGGGGTGGAGGAAGAGCATATGCTCGGATTTGTTGGACCCTCTCCGGCGAACGGGGAAATAAGGAGGACGTTAATGGAAAGGGTCAGGCCGTGCGTCTGGAGAGGGCAATCGCGAGTCCGGATGCCCTTTGTGGCTCTCCCGAAGTCTCCGACACTGGAGATTTCCACGGTTTCCTGTTTGCGGCCGAATCCTTTTAAAAGGTTTGCCTCCCGTCGATTCTCCGTCCATTTAACGTTCGCTCTTAAATGGCTCAAGACTCGCGTTATGATTTTCCGCCGGCGGATGGCCGTTCCGATTCGTAACGGTGGTGAGCTGCTTTGGAGGGCCCCCTTGGTTATGGTCCACCCTTCGGTGCGCAGGGCTCGTCCTCTACAATAGGGTGATTCCAAGATTTTTTGGTGAATTTTCATTTTGCTGATCGGAAAGATTTCCGGTGGCATAGGAGGAAGTTGCCAATTTCTGGTATTGTCGATGGATGACCGTAAAACATTTTGCTGTCGCTCGCGTGCGCCTGTAGGGTCCTTGCAGAGCTATAAATCTGAGGACTGCTTTACACCAAATAAGCTGCAGTTCATTCTTTGCATCGCGCTTAGGCCCATACAATAGTATTCATTTAGATTCATTTCCGAATCCAGCGGTTCTTTTCCCAAGGATTTTGAATCTGCCATCAATCTTGCAGGAAAATGTTTACCTCCATTCATCTTTCGGATCATTGGCTACTAACTATTTATTTGATTGTTAAACAAATGTCATACACATTATTGATAACTTAAAATGCTAATGTTTTGTCGTTAAAGTTAAACTCTTTTTGAGTTATTTAAAGTATGTTACATAGGATGCCCTTAAATCGGAAGCTTCTGCTCATAAGTTGTAGTGAATATTAGATTAATTGTATAGTTATTACCTGAAGATATCTGTCACATGAGTATGCCAATAGCCGAGAACTCATCCCTGGAGAGTAACGAAAGAATGCAATTCATATCTATCTTCTACATACCCCCCTGCCGTGTTTTTAATATCCTCAGAAAATATATCGCACTTATTTTCCCACAACGTAATGTAAAAAATCCAAATCTTTGCATTTGTTTGTATTTTTAAGATAATTGTGCTACATGTAAATTAAAAATACTTAATTGGCGTTGTTATAAGTTATATTCCACTAAATAATGACTTTGAGTGTTATGTTTAAGGGAGGCAAGGCTAAGAGAAAAGCTGAAAATGAAGATAAAGTGATAGCAATAATGTTAAATCTTTTAGTCCTTAACATTCTGTTGAGAATTCTTCTCCTTGCATGCAACATCATCTCTCAGGAGAATTCTTCTTTTTCTTTACTTGAAAGAATGTGTATTTTTTAAAACTAGAGTATATTATAGGTAAAAGGAATAATAACGTTCCTGAAAAACATATCCTCTTCCAACTTCCTTTCTTTTCCTCTAAAAATTGCAGATAACTTTCTGATAGGTCCAAAGAGGGCGTGTTTTGGCATATGGAATTAGGACGAGAGGGTAACATCCTAATAAATTTCCCAATGTGCCTCATTGCACAAAAGTAGTTTTTTCTGTCTTGTGGTGAGATGTACTGTATAATTCAGTGATTGATCATCCAAGATTTTCAGAATTTATGTAGATAAATTAAATAGTGTATGAACTATCTTTTGCCCGCTATAGAAATACAGATGAAGTTTTACTACTTGATAAAATCAATTAAAATTCTTCACCCATTTTCTCTGATTCCCCGGTTTGATACGGCTGCCTTTATCTGGGGAGTGGCGAATCTACGATATACCTGTAATATGAAACATGAAAGCATTTTTTCAGTCTGGTTCGCATAGATGCTGCGGTGCTATCTTTCATAGCTATGTTCCGTTAAGATACGTTAACTCCGAAATAAATAAACGTGTGTTCTGTTGACTAACAATTGTTATTCATGGCTAACAGCATCTTAAGCCCATCATTGATGCAAAAGCATTAACAGTGTCTCCATCCGATGCTACGTTCGACACGCAAGTCTCTTATTTCAATACCTCATTTGCAATATGGTTCTCTCTCTGACCAAGTTTCCCTATCGCATTCTAGTCTTAGGAGATCGGTTTGCTAAAGAGTATGATTCTTAGTATTTTATTAAAGAAGTAAGATTTTGGAAACAATATTTTTAGCAAAAACTTGGTATTTTAGTTAAATTATCCAATGAATTCACATTAAAATTACCACCACACAATTTTGTAAGCTCATATTTCAAATCTCCCCAAAAGGATCTATTCAATTATCCTCCTGTTTGTCTTTCCTGTGAAAAGCATGATAAGCACTTATGATTAATTACTTTGAGCCAAAAAATTTTTTTTGTAGCTGAGTTCAATCATGTCTGTTTCCTCTTTTGCAGCTTATTCTTTACGTAGAAACGCTATAACGATAGTTTAACTTAGAAAACTTAAGAATTATATCCGAATTTTCAGTACATTAATTGAATAAATAGAATAGAACGACTGAATGGTTAAATATCAGCATTTAAGGACGTTTAAGAGTCACGGAGGTATATTTAAGTCGATATCTAGAAATTATTGTTCCGTTGAGTTCCTTGTGAAACCAATCTATACCAGTATAAACGATAGCAGTCAATTACGAGAGAGAATAGAAAGTTATTTCAACCAGCGACATAAACCTGTTTATTTCATCCATGGAGTTTGAGGATGATGGAAGGATGTAACCTAGTGTTTGTTGACCTCTAACAGAAAGACATCCACTTTCGTCGCCAACAATGCATCTCCTACGTCTGATTTTATCGACATCCCAGAAGAACAAGCTAAGAAAAAGCAATTCCGCAGACAGAGAGCAAAGTAACAACGTAGGAGAATAGTTAGGGGAGTGATGCCAAGCCGCAAATGGTGGCGTAGAGAAGGAGGAGGGCTTTTGGAAGGTATTCCATCCTTTCGGATGGCACATTTACGTTTTACTAGCGTTCTCGTGTGACGACAGCGCCGACGCCATATCTTTACGGTGCGGCAAACAAAACAAGGGCGCAACTCCGCGTCGCCCAAACTCAATACCCCTCTCTTCCGTCCTTCCTGTCCGTAAAGCGCAAGAAAGGGTGAGACGTAAAGCGTGCGCGAATCCCGTGTGCGTACGAGAGAAAGATGAAGGGCGTTATTGCGCGACCACGAAGAAGCTGGAGATAAGGGTGCGTGGGTGGAGGGAGGATCCTTCCATATCTCTTCCTCTTTGTTACTGCTCCTTCGAGGCGGTAAACAAGTTACTACTACTCATGGGTCGTCTATCGTCTTTTCTATGCTGCTTTCAGCTTCTGCAGTTGTAGCAATTTTTATTTAAACAAGATTGTCCATTGAGCTATGGAATGAAATTTTCCAGAAAAGAGCAATGATTATCTACAAAAGTAAAGATAATATTACTGGGAAAATGTGTATGAGAATAATTTCCCCGCTATACTTTACTACTGAAGATTTATCATCCTATTCAGACTTTTCCTTCAGAATCATACATTAATCTATGAAAGTCACAAAGTCGATTAAACTGATATTTATTCATTGGTATTGAAATAAATGAAGATATACGTATTCACATAGATTCATTTTAAATGTATAACCATAACCTGTCTGGAATTTCGTATGGTAAACGGTGAGAATTGTTTTGCTAAAGTATTTGAAATTTTTTTATATCAATTATATATTCAAGATATCAAATTTTCCATGTTTCTTTATGCATAAATATAACGAGATACATCTATAAACAGGATGATATAGCGTGCCAGACATAGCGATCAGGTCATAAGACTCAAAAGAGCCAGTATAGGGTGCGTTTTACCTGGTTCTTGAGAGGCAAGATGAATTTCGAGTTTTTCGGAGACAAAATATTTTCTCTTGGCTGCGATTTGGAGCGCCGTGCATAAAACGAAATGAATCCATCAACGCACATCGTATCTCCTCTCTCGAAAAACACGCTCCGCCCAAATAGCGCGCAGGTGCCACCAAAGCAAGGAAATAAGGCTCTTCTCAAATCGCCTTCACCCTTCCCTCCACCGTCGATGCCACGAGTTCGATAGCAAACCTCTCACCGAAAACAAACAGCAGAGAGAGAAAATACCAGAACATACACGTACAGCGAAGGTTAAAAACTTCGTGAAGGACCGCAAAGCACGGTGCAGCGTGAGACGGCATAAGCAAACGGACCAACACCATTGGAGAGATGGAGTGGAAGAAAGAAGCACAAACACGCTCCCCCGAAAGCCAACAAACAAAAGTCGAAGCGCTCATTTGCCTCTAAAACCTCGGCAATGACACGGGTTTAAGGGAGGACTGTGGAAAGCAAACGAAGAGATTCTGGCCATTCGGTGTCCAGACAAATAGAACGGGAGATGGACGTCGGACTGCCGTTAGAGTGTGCGGTTGGGGCATTATGGATCCATTGTTGCGTTCGGAGATCGAAAGGGGTCTGTGAATGGGAGCACTTTGCGCCGAGGTCCATTGTTCGAATACTATCGTTGGCATGGGAAGACGGGATGACGCAAGGGAGTTTAAACATTTTTTCACAGAGTCCCTCGCGTGTCGGGTCCTCAGCTTCGGAATGGGGTTTTGCGGTGAAGTGGAAACCGGTGGATGGCGATTTTATGGTCAAAGGTTTCGAGCTGACAAGTCTATCGGGTTTTGATGTTTCTAATTCAGTTGCACTGAGAACTACGGGAAGAAATTGGTCAGGTTTTCATCAGGAATTAAAGCATCGAAACATTTAACTTAAGGGTTGGCTTGATTAGATGATTGGTAAAATTAATTTGCGACTTTGATGTCTGGATGTACGAGTAGAAGTTAACATAGCGTCTTTTAATACGTTCTTTACGAATGGTAAAATTTAATTGAATCCTTGGTACGGATTTTGCATCGGAAATTTTAAACGGCTTTAAATCAATGAAATAGAACAACAGATAGATTACATAGTCTGAATAATTATTTCTCGCTAATTACTTTAATCTGTCAACTAGGTTTAGTTGCCTCGATAAAATATTCCACATCAATTGCAAAATCTACTCTTGCGTTTTTATTGAAATTGAGAAGCAATTACTCTTAATAAATTATATTACCATAAGTTACATGTGTGCACCATTTATAAATGTGTAATTTCATGAAAATCAGCCGTCATTCTCATCTGGTCCGGTGCAATAGACTTACGTAAATCGAAACAGCTTAGTAAAGTCTCATAAGGGTATACATTTAAAAATTTATTGAACTGAATTTACTTAAACAATTGCGAGGTACGTGCAAATTTCATCAACTCCGATTTTCAAGGCACAGCTAACTCCCATAGCCTCATATCCAAACGGACGTTCTGCAGTCTTTATCATTGAATCAGTTTACAGAATCGTTAATGCGATCGTCGTCCCTTTGATGAATTTGAGCGGAACCGAGCGTCTTCCGAGCGGGGCAGTCGCGGCGGCAGAAGGCTTAACTACGGACAATCTTCCACTCCGAGGCGATGACGGGAGTATATCTCCCATTTCAGCCAATTTCCTCGCTTTCTCTTCCCCTTTTTGCCTCTCCCCATTCGATCTTCCACTTCAAATGAACAAAAATACCCCTCTCTCGTTCTCCGCTCACTCACATTTATCGCCCCCATCTTACCCTCTCGCTTCACGTTCTCCATTCTTTCTTTATTCTTCCGCTTGTTTTATCATTCTCTTGTTCTCTCTCAGCTTCGTGTTTTCCCTCTGATGACCACCGACTTTTTAGTCTCCCTTTAATCGGTTACTTGATAACCGCTTCTACTCATCCCTGATTGGCGTATGGAGGTTTTGATAGTATGTATTATCACTATTGGATTCTAGATACAGATTCTGGATACAGATTGACTAATAGACCGGTGGCAAAATTGTAAAATGCTGGTATACATCAGTACATATCCATTCAACAATACTATTTGCAATAGGAATTACAATAAATTCAACAATAACGACGATGACAGAAAATTTGTCTTCTATCTATGTAGTAGAATTATTTCGATACATTTATCTTTACATTTCCTATTTATTTTAGAAGCTTATTCAGGCTTCCTGGTAGACCTTCATGGACAAGTCCCTACCGTACATCACCCTATCAGGCATTCCTCTACTCCACTTGCACTTCGTCAATGGCAAGCTCACTCGTCAATTCAGGCACCACATTTTCTGTTCATGCATATTTCCTTATGGTTTTTAGTACATGAGTTCTATCTGATGTATTAATTCTAATGAGAAAGAACGTACCAAACATACCAACGGGCCTTCGTTATCGGTCTGCATTCTTACTTTTTGGCTTTGGCTGAGGATGTTGTTATTCTTTCCTTAATTTAGGAGTACTTGATTTTAACATTAGTATTTGTCACGTTTTGTAACGCTTCAAAATTTTTCCGCACATGAACGACAAATTAGTTCAAATTTCTTCATACTCACCAAATTAAATCGCTATGTATTACTCTCAAACAAGTTCCTTCGGAGTTTACATCAATTACAGTGTTTATGATTATTACCATCAAATTTTAATTCTATCAAAAGTTATTTCTATCAGCTTTAATTTTTCTTGGAAGCTGTTTATCTTATCTTGCTTTTAATTCTCTTTCCCCATTTTAATCGTTTCCATTTATGCAATTATTAATAGTTAAAGAATGGTATTTAGTGTTTAAAATCGGTGGATTTCATTTCAAACAAATGGAAATTAAGGGTGAAAGAATTGAATCAGCTGCAAAATTACTTAACAGATCGTTACTAGAAGTGTTGTGCTTGGAAACTTATTGGCGGTGTATTTTCCGGTCCACTCTAATTATAGCATTTTATTTTCAATAAATCCGACTTTGACTCTAATTTTAACGTTAAGTGTTATTTCTATCAGCCTTAATTTTTCTTGGAAGCTATTTATCTCATATCCATTACTATTTACTTGTTCAAATACTCCGGAATAATTCGGTGAAAATAGCAAGTTACTTAGATTGAAAATCCGGATTATTATCCGTCGTCTCTAATTTCGAAATAAAATGTTTTCGAGATATATGGCTGAGAATGATGTAGTGGCGAGTCTCCACGAAAATGCATGTCCAGATTTCCAACGAGTGGAAAATAGAGGGACAATGTGTGTGTGTGGTGAGATCCCATTCCTTTGGTCCACACTTCCGAGGAAGACGCCCGTCTCTCAAAGGCGCCTTTCCTTCCTCTTCGCTCTTCCTTCTCCACTCCTTTCTCCCCATTCATACACTCTCTCCTTTTCCCCTCCATTGTACCGTACATCTTATTTACTCTCTCCATTTATTCTTACAATATCTTTCTTCGCAGTTCTTGTCTCACATTTTAACCTTTTCCCATCCTATATCACGATTCTCGTTTCTATTTATCTTTTTATTTGTAGAGGATAATAATTGAAGAATTGAATAAGTTAATAAAACTATGGTTCAATTACAACACAAATTTTAGATTTGTCATTTACCATCGTTAAATATGATTATATCTTCTCGGAATGAATACTGCGTTTGTGTTTGATTTATCCCTTGAATTTTCATATTTTTAGTATTTGTAACTTATTTTATTTGAACATAAACTAGAGTAAGTTTCCCTCATTGTTCACAGCAATATGTACTCGTAGCCTGTGTATGTAAAAGCTAATCTATCTAAACTTTCTAAATTCAGATGGCCTCCTCTCAGGAAATAATTTCAGCCTTCCTTTTGTAACAATTGAAACCGTTATATTTTGGGGTCCTCAACGCATTGCGGAGGCTTCGGAGCCCACTAGTACCCTCAATTTAAAACAACAACATGAAGAAATTTTAGTCTGCCAAAATAATATATCACCTAAATGCAATCCTTAATTTGCATCATTAAATGTCGCCATATCATATTTGAAGCTCTGTTTAGAAATGTAAATATATTCTTATTAGTGCCCAAAATACCCCGTACTTTAGGTCATATATGGTCCATAAATGGTTTTTACTCGTATCTCGCATTAATTGGATCTCATACTCAGGATGCTCATTAAGAGATATTTTGTCCCTCTTGAGTAATTAATTACTGAGTGTATTTTTGGTATTAAAATCTTATACGTTCTTAGAAATATGCAGTCCTTTACGTTCATCTCCAAGCAGGATATACCTATATAATTTGAAGAAGGATAAACAAATAATATTTTGGATCCAGCTATTCTAGCTCTTATGGGGCTCGTTTTTAGGAGCCACCTGATCCTATCTATAGCATCACAGAACCATTTTTCTACGTATTGGTACCTCATTATATATTTCGTTACACTGAACGCTTAGCAATCAATTTTTACCAAAATTAGGCATGATATATTACTCAAAGATAGGCACAGAATAATATAAAATTTAAAAAAATGGTTAGGAAAGTTTTTCAGCCTTGAATTTAACTTTTGAGGTAATGTAGGTTTCCTTTCCTCACATCCTCATAAATTTCCTCGCCTCCAAAATTTGATGAATTCCCTGAAAAAATATATCCAAGCATTCCATCCGAGAACCCTAGACGTCCAATGGAATCCGTGTAAATACATCTCTTACTCCGTAGATGACTCTTTTAGTTTGAGCAGCTCTCCTTTTGGTCGTCTTGTGTTCCACGCTTCACTTCCCTTTCTACCCACGCACCAAAGCAAAGAATCCGTTTCGAGTATTTCTCTTCTTCTTTGGACAAAAAAGGATTCGAAAGGCGCGTAACAACATTTTCTCTAAATCGTCTGCTGTCTGTCACTCGGCGAGTGTGCGTGAGGGTGTGGAAGGGGAGCGGAAAGAGGAAAATTGCCTCTTTTTTGTTTTCGCCGGAAGAGCCATCTCTGGAGAAGAGTTGAAAGGAAAGAGTGATTACCGGGAGCGGTATGGCAGTGATTACAAAGCAAATGGTAAATAGTTTTTTCGTTTCGGAACAGCGGAGGACAGGCGGCTTTCCGCACAACAAATTACGATTGCGCGATTTTCTGACCTTCCGACTGATGCCGTCTGTCACTGACCCTGGATTAGCAATCAACGGTCTATATTAATTCAATAGTCTACTATTGATTGCTAAGAGAAAGTACTATGGCATTAGACTTATTGATTTCGAAGGTCAAATGCGTGATAGAATCCCACTTTATCTAAATGAACTTTGCTGATGTAGATAGGAACAATTCAACAGATGATTCGTATCATATTGATATGTCAATCCAATAACTCAATCCAATCCAAACTAAATGTATTTCCAAACTAAATCTAAATCCAAAGTAAATTCGTATGATCCAAGTAATGCATCATTTTAACAAAAGTTTACAAATTTGCAAATATTTTTTTAAATAAAATTTTGTATGGAAATTAGCTATCTTTACTATGTAGCAGAAGGTAAACTGTTCACTTTTGCAGAAAATATGCTATCTTATCCGTGAAAAATAACTATGTTTAAATAGATAAGAAATTGATAATTTTATTATTTCATTCAATTTCATATGAAATAAATTCAACCGATGCAACCTTGATCTTGTAAAAGTGCATCTAAAAAAAACAAATGAAAAAGATAGTTCTTCTTCTACAGATAAATTACAAATAAACTATCTGTAGAAAAAGTAATCTTTCTTTTTCATTCGTGGTTATTCATATGAAACTCATAATTATTTTACGAATTATAGCCTAAAAATGTTTGTATAGATCTGTCAGTTGTCCACTTTTGCAGTTTAAGGAAATCCGTCTTGTATAGAAGTAGATGAAAATTTCGCTTGACTTAACAAGCAAAATAAATCACTCATCATTTCCATAAGTCTTACAGTTTTCATGGAAACTCTCCAATATGTAATATTAGGGTTCTTCTGATGAGAAAAAGAGCCTAAACCTTTCCATTGAATCCTGCCAAGAACTAATTCTGTTTCCTCTCTCTTTTTATTCTGAATGCTATAATAAGAAACGTTTTCAATTTTTTGTCATCTCATTCTATATACTTGAAGCATCTCTACATAGGCTCACAATTTTCCTTTTTAAGCTATAGATTTTTTTAGCTTTAAGATTTCCGAAAATCATACTTCCAGACTTGAAATGTTCTTTCTTTTGGAGAAATCAACAACGTGACGGTTGGACTGTTAAGTGAAATAAGTTATAATACATACAGCTAGGTAAGGAAACTAAACTTCGTATGTTCCACATGATATTTTATTAATATCTATTTGTTTTAATCTCTGTATGTTTTCACATATTTGTTTCTGTTTTATTACCGTTCTTTCGTTTTTACTGCTATTGGCAAAAGTCTTTTCCTGCAAAATTAAAAATTTGCTGTAATTTACTCGAAAATCTCCTCCTTGCATTCGAAAATAAGGGAGTTTCTGTTTTCTTGCTGGTTAACATGTCTGCGTGATTTTCAAAATGACCAGACTTGCATTATCTTTCAAATTCATTACATTCTCCTTATTTTTAGCTCGCTTTGGAGCAATACTCGTTTAAAAACTTGAAGGTTCTTTCCTTAAACCCATTCAAACCAATCAAACTCCAACCGTCAAAAACCGGCACACTAGAAAATTGCGTTGTAGAAGCATACTTATTGATAATTAATAATGATATATGTATTAGCAGTATTAGCAGATATTAGAGATAGAGAGCTACGGAGAAAATATCTATAGAAAACAAGGGACGAATTTTTTTCAGCGGCTCTACTTGTTGACATTTATTTCTGTATTTAAATGTGGAGAAAGTAGTTATTCTATTCCTGTAAAAAGCTTACCACAAGGCTTGGTGGTTGCTTTAGGGGAGAATCGGAGGAGCTTCAGAACTCTTCAGTTTGCCTTATCTCCGTTCTGTTACTTTGCTAGTCCTCTCAAATGAATGTGCAGGAGCCCGGAAACCTCCGAAAGAAGATAACTTGGATTTCACACACCGCTAAGCCTCCTAGCAGGACACCCGCTTTCATTTGTTTTCAAATCATTTTCTTATCTTAACTTCCGTATAAATGGACCAACTATTGTTCTCCAGATGAATTCCGGTGTATGGGAAAAGAAGATAGCTTGTCATATTCCTTTTGCTTTTACGGAATTTTTAGATAATTATTTGTAAGCTTGAGAAGTCTGAATAATTTTGGTTTTTTATATTCTAAGAATACATCCTCGATCAAATTGATTTTATTTAATTATTTCAATAAATATTTGAATATTATGAGCACGCCGACAAATGTAATGTTAACGTTATACTCTATATAGTTTGAGCATTGCCAGGATTTTTTCGTAGATATTTCAATGATATAATTCGAAAATTTATTTATGCATTCACTTACATATTCTGAAATATTTTAGATAAGGAGGTAATTTCCCTTTCCTGAGATCTATGTATATCTATGAATTTAGGAAAAAAATCAATATACTAACCTCATTGCGGATTCATATTTAACGCAGTTTGAATCCGTGTACAAACTTGTCACTCTTAAGATCAAATTGGTTTTACTATGTAAAAAATTCAAACAAATTCCTTCAGGATGTATGGATTACGTATCAAGGATTAAATAAGTAAAATAAAAATGAATTGATCCTATTTTGTTCATGTAATTACCTATGTTATCGAGGCATTTCCTACTCTTCACATCGGTTGCCAGTGAATCTACTGTACCAATTTGCCCCGGCGGATGTATACTTTCCTGCAACCCTCTTTCCTCCCTCCTTTAAAGTATCCCTCGGCCTCTACTAGCTAACTTTGCGCGCATTAGCGCTTCAACTATTTTCCCTTCGAAATCTCTTCCACCCCATCGCCCCAACAAAACGACACCTCTTCAACCCTCTCACCAAAACCCCCACTCAGAGATTTTGATGTATCCCTCCTGTCATTTCCAGTTTTAAAAATCAGCGTCCCTTCTCGGCTGGACTCCCTCCCCACGCCACCAGCCCGCTTCTTTCAACCACCCCTTTGTGCCTCTTCCCTTACCCTTTTTCGGAGACCCTAATGTTCCCTCACTCCCTCCAGGCTCTCTATCTCTTTCTTATTGAACTCGGTGGTCCTACAGAATTACGCCACTATCCTCCGCCCACTCGGGGTTGCCCGTAATGAACTGATTTCATTGTTTCCCCCGTCGACTATTTTGCCGATTATTGGGTCATTATTCCTGTGGTCGAATCTTAAATAACGAGATCTTACAATATATGGGAATACTCACTCTGAAAGTCTAACCTTCATAAAAGTAAATCACAGTGAAAGTTAAACGGGGCTTATTGGGAAAATCAAAGTCTAAACCTCGTCAAATTCATTTCTGTGATTTTACAGGTTTTTTGGAGGAAATAGTATTTATTGAAGGAAAATATATCTGAAAGTAATATTAATTTATACTTTGTGTATAATTTGCTCCGTACATCAACCATGCGTTCATACATCAACTAAGAGAGATCTTGAGTTCGGCCATGTGTCAGAAGTTTGTTGTAATGTGTTGGGAAAGATTATTATCAAGGAAATGTTTTTAAATGATGCAAAAAATTAATTACCAGGGAATATGGATTCCTCAAATTCTAATGAACCAATGCGTGTGTGTGTGGAATGACAACTGTGATAATACACCGCTGTCTATAATAAGTATTACTAATCACCTATAGAAATTCTTTTTGCACGAAATATTCTATCTTTATCTCTCATGACAAGTTATGTTTATTCTGAATATTTCTGTTTATAATTTTTGAAATTACTTTAATTTTTACATGTTTAATTTTATGTTTAAAAAACTAATGTTCTAGGGATATTTGTTCATTTTCAAAGTGAATGATTGCAATTTTTATAGTTGTTGATTTCATTTTACGGGATTTCTGTTTTAGTTCTGCTTTTGCAATTTCTGTGTTATAAACACCTTCTCTTTACATCTTTTAGCTTGTACTATCATCAAGTTTGCGCAGGTTTTTCAAACCTTCCCCTTCCTTGGGGGGTGTTTGCGTGCTGTGGATCTTTTTTCCATTGATATCACCTTAGGTTATTTTAGTTCATTCATTATAAAGTTTTCCTCTCTATCTCAATTCAGCTATACATAATTTTCGTTTTTAATATGATTGACGACAGATACTTGGAAGACTTTTCACTCTGAATCTTGTCTGAAGACCGTATAGAAATCAGCCCGAAGGCCTCGCCGTTTGGTACCCCATCCGCTCTAGCATTGGCTACCTAGAAGTAGCAGAAGGGAATGTGGCTTCCTAGGCAAGATGAGGAGTGAGGTAGTTTGCCCTCTTGCAATTCTTACGACAAATATCTTAGGGATATAAAAAGAAAAATATTTTTGCCAGTAAAAATACTACGATGTATCTATAGAAATAATTATTATTGTTGTCATCGGAGAAAATTCATTATTTTTTTATTCTGAATCAAATGCCATCACCTTTTCTAATATTTAGTGACACCTATCGATGGGGTTAGGGAAAATGAAAGATGAATCTCAACCGAGAGCTCAATGCCAAGGTACCTCTCATTTTATTTTGAAAAGAAGAATAGCAACGATATTTTCGCAAACATAAATGAAAACCTCCTATTGTCACCATCACCTTCCCATTTTAGCCCTCTCCCTCCACCACACCCCCACCCCCCACACCCGCAAGCAAAATACTCGACCTCCCCCTCTTCCCCACCCTAAATCTTTATTTCACGAAACAAAGGAGAGGATAAAAATCGTGAAAGGGCGAGGGACGAGAAGAAAAGGCACCCCTGCCTCCCTTATCGACTCCAATGAAGCACCGCAGACACCACGCGGTGTCGCTCTCAATTGTCACCCCGCAGTGGTGCCCCCGGGCGACGGCTGCGAAAAGCTAAGCTCGCGGTGACTTCTCCGCCATTCCTTTGAAAAATCAAACAATCGAAAAATCGCTTCAACTTCTTTTCTGTGGGAGAGAGGCCTCAAGACCTCGAACGGCTGCAATCACTGGCGGCCTTATTTAATTCCGTTCCTTCGACACACCATTCTCTCCACCTCCCCCTCTCTCTTCACCCCTCGTTATCCACTTGTTAACTCTCATTATCATCCCAAATGGAAGAATGAACGAAAACTTTGTGGATTGTTTTATTCCTTTATTTGTGCGGGTGGAGACTCCCTCTGCATCCTTACACGCCCTCGGGGAAGTGCGCTAACAAACGTCTCTCCGTCGGGAAAAAAAGATTGATAAAAGGATTGCCCTCTGAAGTTGGCGGTGATTCGGTTTATCGTCGCGAATCTCCTTTTCTCTCAGCCAAAAAGGCGAGTTTTCTCGCATGCGAGCTCGTTTTTGTTGTAGCGAAGATATGCTCGTATCGCTGTTTTGTTTTTCCAAACTGCGACTCGTTTTAGGAATTAATGTATGTAATAGACTTTAGCTGCTATCGCTTTGGGAACTCGTGTAATGTATTTTAATTTATTAAAGCATATTTATGGAAAATCTCTCGGTAAAAATCATCGATGGATCACATTGCGTCCAACAAGCTGTAGGGAAGTAACATTGGTCATTCTGATCGTGTATTACATTTAAATCAATGTTATTAGAAGAAAACTGATTTTTTAAGTTACCTTGATTGCGTCTAGCAAATGAACTGTCCATAAAAGTTGCAGGGAATTAAAAAAATATTTTATATGGCAAGAGAAGGATTATATAGTAAATATGAAGAATATAAGACTTTCCATTCCTAAAATAAAAATAGATACTATAACTACTATTAAAATCTTTGGAGATAATTTTATTACCATTTAAAATGTACGACGGAAAATCTAGGATATTTATAAAACATTTGCTTGCTATGTATTAGCAAACTTAAATTAAAATTTGTCCTATACATTTACATCAATGAAAACAAAAATCATAGAACAAATAATCTTCTTAATTAAAGACTTAAAAAGAAATATTTTGATGAATATTGCATTTTAATATAATATTTTGCTCCTACATTTTTTAAGCTTGTGTCTATTATGCAATATTTGAGGAAAATAATTTATGCGGGGTTACTTAATTTTCAATAACGTAAATAAATATGTTTCGACTGAACTGGAATAGCGATGCTCACCACTATGTTTTATCGTGAAAATTAATACCTAAACAAAAGTAGGTAATTTAGATCCAAATAATTTTAACCTTAGAAGCTCAAACGAAGATAGTTGATACCTTCGATAGACAAATAGTACTGTGAAAGTTCAAGAATATTAGATAAAATCGAGTTACGAAAGATTTATCGAAACCTAAATTTAATAATTAACATTTAATTTCAATATGGTTCATAAATTATTAATATCTGTAAAAATCAAATCTTTTTCATAAAATATTTATACATGTGGTATATTTTTTTATAAAATATCGGATGTCAATAATGACCACGTGTAATACAATTAGGTATTAGTCGCGAGAAAAATGTTTTTTGTTATTTATTGCGCCATAAATGTACAGATGTGTCCCACTTTCCTCCGTTGTAAATTTCGACGGCTTATCTTTCCCTCCATTCATTCCAACCCCTGGAAAAAAGTCGTTCAATCCAGCGATTAAAAACAATCCGCGACTCTCCCATGCATCCGTCGAACGTGATAGCATCGCAAAATAAAAACCTCGAGAGCGTATAGATCCCGTTTTCGATTTGTGTCCTTATTTAATGACGTCACTTCTCCAATCGAATCTCGGGAAAAACGAGAGGCCTTCCCTTGCATCACACTGATATCTCTCTCTCCGCATACCGAATTGTAAAACCGACAAATACTAGCGGTTTGGAACTTTGCGGAACGTATTCGCTGGGGATTTTTAATTGCTGCGGCATTCATGCGTCTTTTGTTTTTCGTGATTTTCTTTCGCTCCCTCGCTACACTCTATCCTTTTTTCTCCTTTCCTCCCTTTTTCATCGTAGCTCCGGGGGCCTGATATGTCATTATATGGCTTGATGATGTGGTTGGTGGTTGATTTTTTGTGCCGAGCTGCAGTTTTCCTTTTTTGTTCGTTATACCGGAGGGAACGCCGCTCGAGAAGAATTTTGGATTTTACCCGTCACAATTACGCAAGAGCGTAGGAAACAAGGGCTTCAAGTTTTTCCTCGATTGCAAAAAAGGAGATATTGCGGAGGAATAAGTGCAGCGTGCCCCGGCGAAATTCTCAACAAATTCGGCTCTGTGTGCCTAATATAGATATATCGGCCACGGGATCCCTCGTCCTATGGATTCCAATTCTCTTACGCATTACGTATTAGCGTGAATATAGGTATGCTACCCGTTCCCACGTAACATTTTCATATCGCCGATTAAAGTTTTTATAGTAAATCATACTAGTAACGGAGTAAAACACACCTCAGAAATTTTCACAGAATTTATTGAAAAATACGGTTAGTTTCTTCTACAAACAGGCTTTTTCGGGCAACGAATATATCGGAGAGACATACATAAATAGGAATTAAATAAATACAAATGAAGGTAAATTTACTCTTTTAGCATAGCTCTGTCACTCAAAGCTGAGCGGACACATTAGATACATTTTACTAGATTTATACTGCACAACAAAGATATTTTTTTTTCAGTATACTAAAGTAATATTTCTGCCTAGTATCTTTTTCATTCGTTTCTTGGTAAATTATCACTCATATTATGTGAGTTTTAGCAAATTTGTCTAATTGTAATTAAAATGGTAATTTCTTAATTTTGTTTGAACTTGCACTGATGATGATATGATCAATGCTGAAACTGGTCATGGATTTATTGCTTTTAATTTTATTCAATGTAATCTTGTATATATAAATATTGATATTAAACATACCAAGTCGCACCGATCTGTTTAATTAAAAAAAGTTTAGATTCTACTCCCGTATCTGATGTTCCTTCAAAATATTATTTTATTACCTTCGTAAATTACCATAATAGTAGGTAAGGATTCCTTTCTCATCATAAAATCTCTTTGACCCACGTGCTCAAACCATAGTCAAAATTTTTCGGCAGTATCTTACAATTTATGTCAATGTAAAAGTTATTTATCGTAAAATTCCACCAGGTATCGCTGGATACTATTCATTTTACTCAAACCATGAATATTTACTATTTAAAACAATCATGTCATCAGCATCCTAGTGAAGAATTTGCTTTGCCGGAACAAAACTATGAAATAATGATAACATATGATAACCAGTTAGATTTCATCCTTCAGAGAGCCAATTACAAATGCGGTATGAGCATAACTCTTTTCCTCACCGTCAGGGGCGTGAAACTAAGTGGGCCCTTTCGCATCGTCGGATCTCTTCTACGTCCGCCCAGGGAGCAAACACACGCGTCGCAACAGCCCTCCGCTTGTTTGCTTTTTTCCAAGGGACACTCTGCGGACGACGTGAGACCACTTTGCTCGCGTGGATGGAGTAGGTGTCCCGAAAAAGAGGCACGAACTTTTAAAGCCTTCGGATGAAAAAGTTTTGAAGAGAGCGGACCTGCGCGCTGACATATTTGGATTCGGCGTGTTTAAGCTCGTGTTTGGAAAGGGGTCCTCATCAAAGAAAATAAATGAGCAAGCGAAGGGTGGAACATTGCCACGAATTTTCCTGGATTAAATCATAAGAATACGTGACTAAAATTGTCCCTCCATGGAGTGATGTTATGGATTTAACAACACTAAAGTTCAACTCTCCGAAATTTATTTTCTGCCCCGCTTGTGATGAAGACATTTAAATATTTGAATACTTCAAATCAACCGTTTCCATCATTTTAGAGCTTATCGTTCTTTGTAAGAATCTGGGATAATTTTTACTACATCTCCGATGTATGAAATCTAAATTCGTAACTACGTCAATCGCAAATATCTCCATTTTAAATCGAAATATATCTTTAATCGCAAAAGTTCAAATTTAAGATTACTTTCTGATAAACTTTCAGTGAATATTAATTTAACGTTATAGACTTTGTATTATTTATTACTAGTTATGAAAATTGGAAATTTCTTGCACTGCATCTAATCCTTTATTTATAACAACTGATGTTTATCTTTTCTGCTACCATATGTATGAATGGAATATTTTTCATGTCTTAATTACGCATAATGAGAATATTGACCTAATAATCAATTGATCATGATAACTAACCGATGGTGACCGAAACTTCTGAATATAAAGCCAACATTTGTTTCGTTAGAACAGAAAAGAAACGGCATGTCAACGCTTCCAACCCTGATAACCTTGCTTTATTTTCGTAGTGGCAGCAAACTGTCCATATTGGTCATTGGTGAACTCTGACCTAGATATCGCCCCGAGAGAACTCCCACCCCAGTGGCCGTGATTGAATTCCGTGCGATTTCCCCTTTCCATCTGTCGAACCCCTGACGCAACTCCCAGATCTAATCTCAAGAGCGAATCCATTCAAATACTGATGGATGATGGGTATGTTTGGTGGGCGTGGTCAATACATTGTCGGGCGAAACTGTTTTCCTATATCTTCTGCTCAAAGATTTTACTTGTCATCTAACAACACAAAGAGAGGAGGTGAAAATCGTTTATGGTACGCATCAAGAAAATGAATTAGAAAACTAAAACGAAACCGCAACTTTTCAAATGACAATCTCGTGTAGATTGATTACTTCTCAACCAAATACTATTTGTTACAGTTTTTACTTAAATGATCTGGTACATTTGAACATAATTAGAATTATTTAATGATGAAATGAGAATTTGATCGAATTACTTTGAAATTCTAGTATGTCAGAGAGCATAAATTTAGTACCATTTAAAGGTTTACAAACCTGTTCAACATATAGTATTCATTTTCTTTGCTAAATCAAAGAAGGAATAACTGAAGGGCAGGTTTAGTTCTTCCATATAACACTTATTTTAAACCAATTGCCGATGAGGACGTCTTGACGTTGAATTAGAAGTGTAACAAACTTTTCATAAGTGCAAATTCTCCGATTTTTAATGAATTTCTTTCATTGCTTATATGACAGGCTTAAAATTGAACAGAAAATAGTTAGCTAAAAATTATGATTCATTACGTTGCTAAATGATACAGTACTACTGCATGCAACTTAACCATAAAACCTCTCTCTTTAAAATTTTAATGAAATAGGGTTAGATGTCAGATGAGACTCGTAAGTCTCAATCTAGGCCTTGAATAAAGTCGTTATTATTATTATCATTGTTATTACTCCAGGTTACTGTTGATCACTATGCCAACCTGTTTGCTATAAAATGCTTTTACGCAGCGTTTTCTTTAACAAAATTTTAAGGAATTGCGTATTGAAAGCATTTTAATTTTGTGTTTTCTATGAGAAATACACCAAAGAGTTTTACGACCCTTGGCTTCGATTTATTCCTAAAAATATTTATAAGATAATATTTTTCTTTTAACAATAAAATATAGAACTCTATTCTTTAAGAACCCTTATTCGTTATTTAAATTTGCTATATCTTCGTTTATATCTCCAAAAATAAACTTTATGAAATTATGGAGCAGATATCGAAGATGCTGTAGATGTAAATATTCCAATTTTGCACAACGTATGTATGAAGGCATTGGTTTCGATATCCACTCCTTTGCGCCATCACACTTGCCATCCATCAGAAACCGGTGACTACCTGTGGTTAGATTTCCAGCGGTTTGCAAAAATTCCGTCCCTTTTCAGAATTCCTGCTCGCGTTAAAAATTGATAAAATAAAATCCGCCCGTCCGGATTCGTCCTTTTTCGCTCGGAAAGCGCGCAACTTTTTTATCGAGTGATTGATTCCATAATGGGAGAGGGGGACGATTCTCTCATAGCAGTGGCTCAGGGGCGTTTATGGCGGAGGGGAGATTAGGGGAGGAGAACGTGGAAATGGGTAGAAGTGAGAGAGAAGAATTAACTCAATTCCGAAGAGCAACTAGATTTTTATTCGGAGCGTCTCCGCACACCCATCAGCCGTTTTCACTTACTTAATGTTATTATCTCCCTTTTTGAGTCCGACGAAAGAGAAAAACAAGGTGGAAACAGCCGTCTCGACTTTACGCACTGCATGCGACGTGGCACGCATAACAAAACGCCGATTTCGACAGTGTTCTCTTCGTTGAAACTAACTAATGTTATTTGCAAAACATATCATTTCTAAACATTGAAAGGGTGAATTTGAGGTTTAAATAGCCCAACTTCGCACCGCGCTGCTGCCGGTTTTCGGAAACAACGGAATGGCCCGGATTACTGACCTCCGTAGAAATATCCAATGTATATTTCAGTAGTCATACTATCGGGCGAAACGTATATTAACCCTTATATTTCAACCTCTGAAGATGGTTGCATGGCTATTGGAGTCATATATCTATTGAAATCAACACTTAGAGCTATTTCGTTGAATGGGTGAAGAGAAATCTTCGTAGGAACTGATCAACATTTCAGAGCATGAAACTTTAAATATAAGTAAATCCATCGTTTTTATCGTTTATTATGCATCGTATAGGTAAAGGTAATATTCGTATGTTAAAACGCGACTCCACTATTACTGGTTTTAGAGTGTGGTACATTTCTAATATCATAAATCTGTACCAAATCGAACATTCCACTATAACATAACATTCCAAAATAACCATTTAATAGCAATAATTCACATTATAAAATCATTGAAATACATCCACTACCGGTTTCAGCTTAGGTCGTGCTACCATCAGGATAGCAAGGTCCGGACGATGACATGAGATAGCGTTTGTTATGTATGTATTTCAATGCAGTGTAATCCTTTACAGATATTTCTATAAAATATGCTTCTTAAACGATTCCACCAAGTCACTTCCAACGAAATTTATTTTATTTTCACAAGAAAATCAAAAACCATCCGATCGCGTATTGGCTTCCCCAACGTTTCTTGTTGCATCCCAAAGTATTCAAGCATTGGCGATTCCTCGACCGCCGCACATCCTCGTCATACTTTTTTAAAGATTCCACCGCCTCACGTTCGAATAACTTCAATTCTCCGCTTCCCGCAGTCGGAATCTTTGCCGAACGAACGCACCCCTTCCTCACGAAAAGAATAATTCGAGGGAGAAGTTTGTGTCGAGAATTTAAGGAGGAAATAAATGGAAGAGGGTGCGAAGGGAAGATGAGGGAGTTATAAAAATAATGAAACGCCGAGAAAGAGGGAGGGAATGGGAAGGAGAGAGAAATTGGCAATAATTTGTAATGCGCAGGAGTCTGGGAAGGGGAGGATGCGAGGGGAGAGGAAGATGGGAGTCCTCCGTCGTTTGGATTTGAAGTATCGAAGGAGTTATATAATGGTCACGCCAACCACGGAAACAGCGACCGGAGTTTCGCTCATCCCTCGATCGATGGCTCCTCGAAAAGAAACTTAGAAAATCCAGTATCTTTTTACTCCTCGAGAATTTTGGGAAGATAAAGTGTTCAATCAGGTGAAAAAAGCACCCGAACTTAAGTTAATGCTGCGAGGAGGTGGTCAAAGTTCTGCGGCCTATCAAAACCTCGCCGTCCTTAAATACAGAGAATTCATATTTGTTTCCACATTTTTGTATGCAAATAAAGAATTTTTCGAGGAAAGCTTACTATTTCTATAATAAAAACAAATGAAATATCAAGGTGGGTGAAAATTTATTAGGCCAAACTCGAATTTTAATTAAAGCAATGATTCCTAAATATATATCCGAAAGAAAACATAAATTTTGAGATTTTGAGGGAAATCCAAGGTTCCCTTGAAGTGTCGGTATATGTCAGTAATGGTGAATTGGGGCAAGTTAAGGCCGATAGTTCTAATATAGGACAATCAATTCGCAAAGGAGAGCTTGATTTAAAGTTACTTTTTAACTGGATCCAGAGCTGAAATTCATTCGAGAAATCACTTTTTATCTCTATCCGCGAAGCATAGCTTGGGATTCGTGGCATTAGGGTACTGAAAAGCGATAATGTGTCTAAAATAAGCGCCAAAAACCTTTCAGAAAATGTTTCATTAGTCTATACAAATTCGATTTCAGGTGTTAAAGTCGATTTATAACTTTGAAAATTTTGTAAATATCATACAGTAAATACGTACGACGCATTGAATACAATTGCTCGTTGTCGTACCCATATTTTGGATCATTTCTTTGATGTAGAGTGAAAGAACTTTTGTTGCCTTTTCAGTTATTAGCCAAAGTAGTTACGATTCACAACTTAAAAAAGTAAAGTTTCTAAGGGATAAGATAATTACCAACGATAGAGAGAGAGAGAGAGGTTGTGAGAAAGAAAGAGGCTGAAATTATGGGATGAAAGACGAAGAATAGCAATAAATAATAGATGAGAAGATGAATGCGGTAGTTGAAAATTGAGAGGGGAGTAAAGCAAAGGAGAGAAACGAGAAAAAATAGGATGCGATGACGTTTCAGTTGGAGACAACGGAGATGTTTACCTCTTATCTCTCAGCGGGACTCCAATCTCGTCTTGCATCTCCATTGAACTTTCCGCCCTAGACCGTTTGGCATTTTGATTGCTGCGGAACTACAAATAAGTTTCCACTGGTTCCAGCTCAGCGTCGACTTCCTGTTTTAAAATCTTATCGTTAAATTTCCGTTTTCCTCTCCAACGTATTTCCACATTTTATTCTCGCGATATCTACCCCTCCAATATTAGCAGCTATAAAATATGACCGAGTCGAAAGCGTTATTTCTTAATAAAAATATCACTTTTTGTATTCTGAGTTTATCTGGTAATTTCTTGCCCTCTTCCGCTTTCACTGTACAGACCTCTCTTGAAAAAATGGAGAATATGATAAATGATTTTTTGTTCTTTTTTGATGATTTCTAATTATTGATCACTACCGTTTCCTGTGTATGCGGTCAGTTTTAAGCCAGTAATATTTCGTGCTGTCGATATATTAAAACAAAATCATGGATTCTGCATCGACAATTGATTTTAATAGATTCACTTTATTTAATTTCTTATTATGACTTTTGTTTATTTATATATATATATATATATATATATATATATATATATATATATATATATATATATAGCTCTCCGGCCTAAGGGTCTTAATTTATTCTACAAATCACACTACAAAATTCACACAATTGGTACTAGCATTAATTCTCTCATAGTTTGTAAGAATCTAAACACCTTCCCAAATTTCACAAACATCTTCCCCAAAACAGAAAACCCATCTGTCAATTAACCAATAATCGCTACCAAAAAATCAATGGATAAACTTAGAAATATAAGATTAGACATATTCTGTAATATTGGACCTAAAAATTATTCCATTTTCTTTCCAGGGAGTATCTTTCCCTCAGCGACATCATACTGGACCAACCCTGGTGCCAATCTCTACTCGAACATCGCCGCCGCGTCCGCGAGCCACTCCATGCCGCACCATCACCATCACCACCACCACCACCCCGGCCACGTGGCATCGCACCTTGGCTCGTATCCTCACTACGCATGACCGGTGCCGCCCGCAGCAGCCGCCGCCGCCGCGGCCGCAGCTTCCGCCTCCGTGCCCGCCTCACCCTCCGCTCTGCCCGCCTCGCCCCCGGGCGGAGGCCCTTCTTCGGCCGCTTCGGCCTCCGCCGCCGCCGCCGCTGCAGCCGCCGCGGCCGCAGCTGCCGCAGCGTGGAGTCGCCACTATCGCCGCATAGCCATGTAGCCTCGGTGGACCTCCGGGGAGGGCCCCTCGTCCTTCCTTTCGGAGGAGGGCCCCGGCATTCTGGAGGATAAGGCACGTTCCGGCGATGGTGTCGGCGAAGGCGCTGAAGAAGATAAATTCGGGGGAAGGGCTTTCGGGAGGTTCTGCCTTTACGGAATCCCAAAGAGCGAAGTGTGTGCGGAGGAGCGGGATTACGACAGGAGCAAAGTCGGCGGCAATGTCGAATGAACTCGAAAGAACGCCAAACGCAAGTTCCGATCGTAAAATTAAGCTTCGAAAACTGTTCCTCGAAAGGGTTGAGTACATCTCGTCATTTGTCCGAGTTGCAGACTTTGAGACGCCATCTAGTCCCCGGAGGTAGCTCCGGGTCGAGTAAAGGTGGCCTGTGATTCCTGTTAGAAAAGTTTTGTGCCGCTGAGGTCGGAAATTCCTGGGAATGGAGATAATGACGTGATTGAAAGACTTGCTTGGACCTCATTTGTTTCTGTGGAATTATTTTTCGAGTGACGGTCATCCGAGTCGCGAGGAATCGACAATGCGGACCACAACGATCCTTGCAATCGTCTTGTGAAACAAGAAACTGTATCGGTTAAAAAAGGACTCATAGAGCAATCCACGGATGGTTTTGTTTCTTTTGGAAAGGGAGGGGCGTGCTTCGTCCTTCTCTTCCGTATCTCTATCTCGTACCTCTTCTTGGAAATCTTTTTCTAACCCCTCGACATCCCCGATGCATACCCACCGATCCACCGCCCAACCAAATGGATACAGAAAACAAAACTCCCATTAGCGAATGAGAACTGGTGTGCGATGTCTGGTGTCCTGTCGTAGCTAATCTATATGTCTATAACTCATAGGGAAATTGTTTTTCATCCTTTCACGAATTCTGTCTTGAACGCATCCAGTTTTTCTTTCGGCCTGGGTAGGTGCGTAGCGCGGTAAGTAACGTGTTCCTGCTCATTTGTTCGCATTCGGGGACGAGGATTAAAATATATATGTTATGTATATAAATACGAGAGTGAATGCGATTTTATGGTCAGGGGAATTGTGAAGAAGGGGGGAGATTTTAATTCTCCTTCCGGTCGATCGGGAGTGCTTGTTCTCTCGTTTTGTTGGTGTAATTAGGCAGCCGTACGAAGAGCCGAACTTTCGTTGTCTTTACACCGTCTCGAGGATCCTCGGGGTTGTGTAAATGATTGTTCTGCTAATAAGAGTGGCTGTGAATGAGTGAATGCATTTCCGATAGGTTTTGATTCTCAGAGACAATTTCTTACGTCTTAACCCTCGGTTTGAGGAGCTGAGCGCGCCTCAAGAGTTTTCCTAGATAACACCTTTGTTTTCTTCCCCGAGAAGTATGCATAAATACCAAAGATTTGGATATCAGTCAGCATTTTGAATTGATATCCATCCCCCGTCTGAATAAATGCCCTCCCGATGTCGTTTATTCTCACACCAGTGTAAATCTTCCCGTTTCCGTAAACAAATAGCGTAACGAAGATCATTCCTTACGTGAGTAATTTAAAGATCAACTGTTTTATCTTAATCTTCTCATACATGTGTAATGGAAAAAAATCTTTCCATCGTTGTAAATATATTTTTATGAGAAGCTAATTGTCCTTTTTCCCAAATGAAGGAGCCAGTGTTTCAGAATTTTGTGTTTGGTATTTGTTTGCTCAGAGCACTTGATTCTAGTCAAAATGTGAGATGTTTATTTTTGTGAAAGTTTTGTAATTGATTGTTTTTATTTAACGGCTAGAGGCAGAAGTTGCTTTTGATTCCCATGTGGATTCGATTTTTACCATTTTCTAATGTTATAAGACCTCCGTTCTGGTTCCATTGAAACCCAAGAACATGGCAAGAAATATACATAAAATGATGCATTTTTAAGTTGCAATATATTTATGATCATGTCCTTCCAATTTTAAGTTATTCAGTTCTTCATTAAGATATCTTGGTAATAAATTTCCCCAGCTGTGGAAATAAATTGTGATATTTTATCTAGTCAGCGATTGGAATGAACATGTTGTAGAGTTTATGGATCTATGTTGTTAGTTCTCTTTGAGGGCTGTTTTTTTCGAATACGTTAAATTTAACGATTTTGGGAATAACTCGAGGTTTTCTTTGAGAAATTTTTTCGGAGTAAAAGTTTTCGCACGCAATGAAAATTAAATTGAAATTCTTGTCCTTAACTTAACCGATCTGTTTCGTTTTTAATGATGAAATCCTTAAGTGAAAGGTATGACATTATATTCCATATTGTGGTAGAATAATTTCCAAAATGATGGTGTAAATAGAGTCCCTCGTAGAGAAAATCAAAATGATTGAATCCCGAATGAAAATACTGTCTTTCTATTGCCCAATTCCTCCTGTTACCATGTCAGCGTTCCTCAGAAAATGTGCGTATAATTCATGTACTTGTATTGTAAATGTTATGTAAATGATATTTATCAGAAAATTGGTAGAAAAAATAAACCAGTCCTGTTGGAGTTTGTAAGAATGGGTTTACATTATTTGTTGGAAGAAAACTAAACGAAGTAGCCTGTATGGAAATATTATGCGGTTTATAAGTTTTAATGGTTGATTTTATTTTAAATATTTTATAGTTCTTCAAAAAAGTGTTTTCATACAAGAATTTCGGCTCAGCTTTCTTCGGTTTTTAAATTTTTTTCTTTTCAGTCAAATTGCACTAAACGCGGCAGTTTGAATACTATTTAAGCAAGAATTTTCATCGACGTAATTGTCTTACCTCTATCACATAAGGTAAGCTGTAAAATAAAATTGAATACATTTAACTGTGAGGATTTCTTAAGCTTCTATAAAAATTACTTGAAACCGCATATTTTATATTTTCCAGTGTCTCCATGACTACTAAGTTGATTTGACTTGTTCAAATTTCAAGAAATCCATCCTTTTAATTTAATTCCAAATCAAGATTCGATACATTCAATGGACAGAAATAAACGTTGATTTTGTGGAATTATTTTAATTTCAAGTCCATAAACCTCTATGATGGGCTAAGATGTTCTGATTAGTCGAGCTCTGAAATGTAGCATTTCAATAAATCAGGAACATTTTTCTTACACATATTCAAAGCTTGTTTTAGGATGGAATATTTTTAGCAAGGAAATAATTCAGAAGTTAATTAAGTTGTCAATAGGGTGTGAGCCAATGAAATTAAATAATACATCCAAAGGAATGGATAAAATCATTGAAGTCAATCACTGGAATTCAATTTATGGAAGAAAGACAATGAAAACAATTATGAGACGCGGAAAAAATTAATATCGTATCAAAAGTGAATGGAATGATGAAAGAATTTTCAGATTGAAGAAGAAAAGGTCCAAGAAAGAGCGTTTCTGAAGAGAAGAAAGATATAAAGACAGAGTAAATGAACGCAATGAGACAAATTCTGTCAGGATTCAGCCCGAAGGCCGGTTGGTATCTCACCGCTTTTATCATTAGCTACCAAGAGATATTAGGAGGGAATGAGGCTTACTAGGCTGAATGAGGAGTGAGGTAATTTTCCCAAAAAGCCGAAACAAGCGTAAGGTGAAACATGTTCACGTAGGTGAGGCACAATTACGAGTACAACTTTCCATGGCATTCCTAAAGAAGAAATGTTATTTAGTGCCAATATTCAAAGTACTCATACCTCAGTCATCATAGCCGTAATCAAGACTGAGACGAAAGTGAATTAAAGATACATTTTCCTCAATCCTGTACCAAGTGATAAATGAAAAGTATTGTATTGATCATAATAAGGTAGCAGGAACATTAGTAACATTCCTTGATAATTACACTTGTAAAACGAATGGATAGGTTTGCTCCAGTACGAAATCATTATGAATTATTATGAATAGATTAAAATATTTATTCTCTTCTGTATAGACCCCCCACGTGTAAGAACGTACATCCATCTACCATTTCGGGAGAAGAGCCGTTCGTTTTTCACGTCCCGCAGCATTTACGAGCGGATTCAATGGCGCGGTTCAAATCTCATAAATTACTTCGACGTAGACTCCCTCATTTTCGCCGCCAAGTTTTTTTCTACATTTGCATTTCCCGCGATTAGCATCGGACCCGTACATAAGACAATCGGAATAATTGCGGGGGGCCCTGCATGCTTCCCCTTCTGGGTGCCGAAGGAAAAAATCATACGCCGCCCGCATTAAATCGCATTGTTTCTTCGCACTCTTCAACGAGAGACCCTCGCAAATGGCGTATACGCTTTAAATCCCGAGACCCTCTCTCCCCATCTCTCCCTTAGCCCTTTACTTCCTTCCTTCCTCTGCACATCTAATCCCGAGCACTTATGCCCGCAACGGCAAAGCGATGCTCCGTTTTCAAATGGACTCGGATACGAGTCACGTGGGATATATTTCTCTCTTTCTCTCTTTGATCCTTTGAAGCCCACCTTCCGCAATACTCTTCGCCCTCCGTTCCTCTTTTGTCTTTAGCGGTGCAGCAGCCATTCAGGCGTCTTATCCACGCCGTGTCTCATCCGTGAGGTCGGGATTTCCTGTTGCGACGTCCTGTAGAGCCTTTTGAGTCACCTGCCAAGAGGTGGTCTTTTGGTAAATAGTTTGAGCGGAGACCCGTTCGTAATTTTAGCAGTGCACCTAACTCATGTGCTGGAGGCAGAGGGAGTCCAGTGTACGGGACACTGGGGTGACTGTAAATGATGGCTGTAGGAAGAGGAGGCCGGCAGTGGTAACAAAGGCAAAACCTGATTTATTTGCCTTCTTATCCACTTGTTCCTGTTCCTGAGCTACCTCTTGTGAGGGGCTACTAGACGTAAACGTAAAGTTGCTGGCGTCAATATTGGTTGAGTTCTAAGTGTTTAATTTTCTTTGGATCAATTCCCGAAGAATACCTGGCTGTAGAATAATGGTGCTGCTGTATATTAGGGTGCGCCGTTTTTCCACTTTTTGCTCGAAGCATAATTTAGAACAAGGCAATTCACCTGCGTGGATATTTCAGATACATTTTTTCATATCGTATAATACCTTCCATAAGAATTTTTGCACCGAAGCCTCGAAATTTCGACTGAAAACACCAAAATTGTCAATTATATAGTTTGTTTAAATTGACTGAATTTTTGGGTAAGGATATGTTTCTTGTGATTAAAACTGACATTCAAGCAACACAGAATCAGGATATCGTGGTATTGATTCACACAAAACTGTATCATGACAAGACCACGCCACAAAATGAAACGAACACGGCGCAGATTTCACGATAAAGCTACAATAATTGTGTGGTGTAGAAAATAATCTTGTAGTGAAGCAGAATTTTACATTCAAGCCTCAAAATGCAAGTCATGACTCCTGAAGGGGATATAGATGCCTCCTCTGGGGCTAGAAAAGGGGCAAATTCAGTAAAATCAAGCTTTTTTGTAGCCCTTTCCGTACTCACTTTTTCCTTCATCTGGGTGATAGTAGCATTGTTGTGACGCACCTATTCATTACATTTTATACCACTTTTATTATATAAACGTATTTTTTATATTTTTAGGACTTCATGAGTCATCTCAAAGATGGTTTCGATGTGGTTGACGTTCGTGGTTGTTGAGGAACTAACGCTAATTCTGATTGGGAGGGCGGTATCTTTCGAATATTAGAGGAATTAACAAGAAAACCTATTCAATGGGTTGTTTGCCTTTCAACGAACTGCCGTTGAAACGTCAATTTTTCCCCACAATTAGATTGATAGATATTATATGGACAGAGGGGATGGAACCTGCATTTGTCAGAAGCAACACCTCCGTCAATAATGCTCTCTAACGTAATCTCTAGGGTGGTGATTACATTTATTGGAATTAATGGTAATGAGAAATATAAGTGATTTGTTGGCTATTGGAGTCAAGGCTACTGTGGAATACCGGATGCTTATGAATCTCACTGTCGTATTGGTGTTGCCAAAATTTCTGAGTCGCAGCAATAAAAACAACTGTAATGGATTTTAATACAAAATATAAATTACGATAGTAATGGTGGGTACCAAGTAAATAATCAAAGTTATTTTAAATAAATTTCAGAGAAAAGGCAAACACTTAAATCTTTAGTTTTAAACACAACTACATCTATAATAATGATACAAAGCTTCTTTAGGCATAAAAAATTATGCCTAAAGAAATATGTGTAATAAAAAAAATAGAATAACTTGCTAGAAGCTAGTAAAGGATATATAATTATATACGTAATTGTCATCGTGAAGCGCTCTCCCTCAACCATTGATGAGCGTATTACATTGTTTTTATCAGGTAATTTTTTTCTCTTGGTAATATTTTGATTCTAAAAAAATCAGTTCCCCGTTTTTTTAACATTAATTAACGAGCGGTTTTCTTTAAGAGAACGTTTAGAGTCATACTTTAATGAAACAACTATTTTTTGGGTTCTGCACTTCTGTATTTCTCCTAAAATTATGAGAATAGCTCCACTCGCAAATAAAAACATGTAAAAGAGGAAAAACGGCCGTTTACAAAAGGGAAATGACGTTACATGACGAAAGATACAGTCCTACTCCATATTCCGAGTTCTTTGGAGTTTCACCAAATCCGTAGAGAAAAGTTATTCACAAGTACAAGTACTTATAAGCATTGAATAAAAATTAATTGGAAGAATGGATGAAAAAACTTTTCTCATTTTACATCGAGGAAGGTACTGCCTACGGTCACGGTCGCTTTTCAAGTTTTAGAAGCCTAAATTTATGCTAGTAAATGCTATTACGCCATAAAACAAAGAAGCAGAATATAACCAGATGAAAACTTAATAGAAGTTCGTAATACATCGTTATTTAGCATATGAAAAGAGTCGGAGAGGTCGTTTAAGAAAATATATTTCGTTGACATTTCAACAGACCTCGAAATGAACGCATTTTTGAGGTCGTTATTTTGTTAGGTGTTGTAATTTAATCGTAATTTCTGCATGATATAGGAAAGAGCGATGTTTTGTATGGCTCGATCAAGGCTGACCCCATCCTCATCGTTATGTATCATCACTTCTTTTGACCTCAGGTCGACGGACGATGCGTGCGGCAGAAATGCGTGGCGTCGCACGGATTCAATCGCAATAATAATAATAATAAAAGTAAAAGTCGAAATCCCTCCCCATTATATCGCGGTCGGAATTCTTTGTCCTCATTAAAAAAGGAAGAGAAAGAATGAGTTTTTAGGGTCCGTGAAAAATCTGGATAGTTTGAATGGGTTGGGGCGAGAGGGAGGCGGTCTTCCAGAACCAATGGCTCCCTTAAAAGAGAAGGGGGCGTCTAAGATTGGGCGCAAATGGGGAAGGAAATTTTTATTTTTCCAAAGGAGTAATTTTTCACGGGTCCTCCCCTTTGATTTTTTTCCGAGCGGGAATAAATGTCCCGTTAATGAATCCCTCTCGGTCACATGGCCCTACGTGAGTTTTGTTCGATATTCTCCCTATTCTTACTCCTTCGGAATGCGTCTTGCATGGGGAAGATGGTAGGATTAGCTTTCTTAAAAGCAGCTCGGAAGAAGCGCTGGAATGGGTAAGAGGTTTAATTAGTAAACACCCTATACCGTATAATAAAATAAATAAGAAAATGATGTAGTATTGTGCAATGACCCTTTTTGGTATGTAGAGACTGAATTTACCAACGTAGGATTATTTCAACCTGGCTACTAGGAGACATTTTAGAAATAATTAAATTTGGATTCATCATGGATTGAATAAATTTTGATACAAATTTGCGTAAGATATCATACGTATTTTGAGAGATCTCAGAAAAAGGTGGTAATTGAAAGTATCTGAAAAAATGTCTTCAAAAATTTTAAACTACTTCTTTTTAATTTTCACTAAGTGATAATAAGTACCTGATTAATAAATAGGTTTCATCGTAAACTTCCATTTCTTGAAGGTAAATTACTATCAGAATATTTTTATGATTATTTACACTTTATAAAATTCACGTATAAAATGAAATTCACGATATTCCTTGTTCTTCTTCCGTTCATGGATTGCTGTATCTCTTTCTTTGCTTCCTTCATGAATATTTCCATCGCTCTCTACTTAAGACTTTAGACATTCCCTTTCTTATTCGCTTAGTGCCCCAGAATTTGTTTGAGTAATAGAAATCTTAATAGATGATTATATAATCAGTAATGTCTATCATTATTATGGGTATCAACCTATTTCAACATTCAAGCTGTGGACATTGTTGTTTCTGTTCCAATTCCATCGCTTATTTCGTATCATCTAATTAATTATATTATAATTATTTTATCAATAAAAATGGGCTGATTGGTAGAAAGGTCTTCAAAGTCTAAAATTCGCCCACAAAAAAGACGGGATTATTATTATTAATAACGAAATAGTAGGCTGATAAACGTGAGCATTAAGTATGCCTTCAGCGGTTGAAAAGTTAGATATAATTAGCTAACGTGCAGATTACTGTAATGAGTTCACTTATTTAACGTAGGAACTGATTAGCAAAGCATTCGTCAGGCAGAGTCTGTCTCTCAGTTAACGCCATTTAAAACCACTCTTAGGCACCTTCCCTTGCCTCCTGCGTTTCCTTCACTTCTCCATTTCCACTTAGAGAGGCTCTGTGGATCCGCCTCGCCTATTGATTGGCTGAGGAAAGTGTGAAGTGCCTCTCTCTTCCTTCTCTCCTCATTCTTCTGCTCGGTTCGTCCATCAAGAGAATACTCTCCTTCAAAGACTGCCTCTTTCATTCTCTTTTCCTTCTTCCTCTACACCCTTTCCTCCTTCCACGTCTTTGCTTCCTCTCTCCGATTCTTCAACCTCTTTGTCTTTTACTTGCTCTCCCTGCTTTTTGCGATTTATCCTGCGATACTTCTAGTCGCAAAGTAGTATTAGCACCTTTTCAATTACTTCTATACTTAATTCCTTTGTCTGTGTGTCTGAATTTATAACGAATCAACTAATTTGTAGAAAACATACAACGACCAATACCTCAATCCAATATTTTACATACCCTCATTTTAACACTTTATGAGCCAAGGCATTTAGACTATTGCGAAAAATATTGAATGACAGGTAATTTATAATTATATACTTTTTACACAAAAAATTCTCACTGTTTAATCTGTAGTTGTCAATTAATGCTAAACAATTTAAATCAGTACAGATTTTAGAACATTCCACCCTTTTTTCCCGTCTATATTTATAAATGATACAGAAGTAGATCGTATTAATTTTAATAATGCGTCTCTGAATAATTAAATTCACTCCTATACGTAAAAACTTGTTTCCGTAGAAATAATTCACTTAAACATATGCAACTCTTCAAATGTTATGATTTTTTCTAACAGAAGGTAGTTTCTTTTGTTTTTTGGATCAGGATCGCAAAATCGCAGGAATAACAGCAAAATTAGAAATACTTCTCGTCTAACGTCATCGAAAAAAATTTATATCCTATTTAGCATCCATCCGATCGCTATTTCAAAATATACCTCATTTATAATATATAATGAAGAAATTATTAATCACTTGTTTAATGAAATTTAAATTTAATTAACATGCGATTTAATAAGGTACATAAGAAAATTTATCTTTCATTTTCTCTATTTTTCATTTCTATGTTAACTTGAAAACTTCTGAGGTAAGTGTGATGATGAATAATGGTATTTATTTTGAATACTCCTTAGAGAATACTTCGAGAAACCATGCAAATATCATGCCACATATACGTGGACATTCCAAGTTTACAGTAACCTGGCTTCAGGGCAAATCATCTTATTCATCATCTTGACTAAATACCTCACCCTAAAGCTTTGCGAAGGTAATCTTGGATGGTTTGTGGATCCAACCAGTCTTCATGCTGATCGTGCTCCTACGCAGTCCCTCATCAAAAATAATATAACACTTTATGACAACCTATTCATCAGATTAACCTCATCTCCTTCACGCAAAATAAAATCCCGTTGCAAACATCAGAAAAAAAGATATACACAAAAACCAATTGGGCAATTTTTTTGAGGTTCCCGAAAATAAATGCATGGCTGCACTCATTGGGTAAAATCATGCGCGAAATACTTCCAAGGAGGGAAGAATTGAATAAGATGGAATAAAAGCGAAAAAGGCACCCATTAAATCCTTCCTCGCCTTCCATATGTTTCCTAACGCCTTTCTTCTCCGTTCTTTACTTCTTAAGAGCTTATCGCCTCACTTTTAAAGCGACCACTCGGAGCTAAGGAACACACTACCCTTTTACGCCGCAACCTATATTTATCGGTAAAGCATTACACATACCACTCGCCCCAGCACTTTCTTTTGTTTCCCGCGATTGTTAAGGCTGCCAGCGCCAGCTCGCGAGGAGTGGGAGCTCCCTCTAATGGTAAAAGCGCCATTTTCTTCCACCCCTCGCCGTTCTAATTACAAGGGATTATTACACCACGGCTGGAGAAAATGGGGCTCGTCAGTGACGTCACTGGGAGGGGAGGCGCCCGGTGTCACAGTGGAGGGGGGAGGAAGTGTGCTCGAGGTTGAAGGAAGGAAGGACTACTCCCCAGTCGAGCTGAAAAATATTATAAATGCCCTTCCCTCTGCATTTCTTCCTGTTTCGCATCCCGCTGGATCCAGATACCAAGGAAGGGGATATGACGGCTTCCCTTTGACTCTCTCGTCGGTGAGCGAGGAAATTATAATATCGCCGAGATCGCTCGGGAGATGGCGCCTCATAAGGTGGCTCCACTTGAGTGTTAACTCAAATCAAATCTTCCACGTTTAGTGCAATGGGTTTTGAGAAATATGTGTTGTATCGTATACCGTAAGACTGAATTACAATTAGCCTTAAATGGATTAATCTTGAAGTAAAGTTAAACGAACTTTAAGACGAGAAAGATTTATGGATGTTACATATAAGTATTCTCCTAAAACTATGTTTTAAAGAAATTTAAGGTTTTGGTAAAATTTGGATTCTGAAAGAATTTGAATCCTACAATGCAATGTATGAATTGATATATTTCAAAAACATTACAAATGTAATGTTCCATAAAAGATAATTTTTTACTGTTTCATGCAACAATGTTTTTCATTATTTGAGGCCTGATTTTTTGGGTTTGATTTTGTTTAATACGTTAAATACTACTTTTTATATTAACTCTAGAGTTACTTGCAGAGTAGTTTCCAGTAATTATTTTCACCGAAGAAGCTAAAGCTCAGCATGTACACATTTACATTTAAATCCTGCAATCCGCCAGTGGCGCGTGGCAGGGGAATATGTTCATGATTAATCAACATTAAGAATTAATTATGTCGTCCTGTTTTATCTGTGAAAATACCTAAAATAAATTTCAACTGTAATTTATATATCATATCGTTGACGCTTTATAAATAGAGGTAGCTGAACTTCGATTCTGTACGAATTCGAAAGTTGCGTTGACTTGATTCTTAAAATTATATTTTATTCACAAGCGCCCTAAAGAGTGTTTTTGGTGGCAAGATATTATACTTCATACGTGATTCCGGAGAATTTTGGAACTCGATGAAATTCTCAAGCAAGGAATGACGTAGAGACTAATAATTCCACCCCCGTGATACTGCGCACGAATAAAAGAATTCCGATCAAAGAGCTCCAGAATTCTACGCGACAATAGTTCGGAATGCATCAGGTGATGGGGAAATAAGAAAAAGGGCGGATAAGGAGTTTGGTCGCAGAGAGACGAGGGGGAGGAGGGGAGGATAAATGGCAGGGAAAGGTCGATTCGACTGAGTGGTCCCGAACGCCCTTCAAAGGTGTTGGAAGGGCCTAATTGTTCGCCTCAAATTGTAATCCGGCCCATTCAGCTGGAGATTCCAGCTTCTTAAGCGCAGAAAGGGGAGGAACAGTGGCGCCCCCCACGAGGGAAGTGGGCATTGCGCCCTTTATTCATATTCCCCGTAATTATTACCTCTAGAGAAGGAGAAAGAGAGATTGTCGCGAGAGGGAGGGATAAAGTGGAGTTATGCGCGTACTCTTTAGTGGCATACGAGACGGTAACGACTCATTTTCAGCTGCCGACGGAACCTATGTGAAGGGAGTCCCTTGAGGATGATTTCTCATTTGGGATTGAGAGGTCTGAAAGTAGCAAAGAATGACCTCGGTTTCGGAGGTAAATAATCCTCTGGAATTATCGGAATTAAGGCTGGAGAGATGCACCTCAAAGCGTAGAAAGACGAATCTGTGGCGATGAATGTGAGCGTCTCTCTCCAAAATATCGCAGGGAGCGGGATTTCGTATCATTTGGAATTTATGCCTGATATTTATGGGCCATCTCTTTTATATTAGTATTGAATTTTCATTTCTAGTTTCCCCTTACGAATATCTATAGTAAAATTTTCTTAAGCAGTGAGTGAAAAGGGTGATCTTCATTAAGAGGGTCGTCACTAAGATTTGACTAATCAATACTTAGAGTCTACGCTCCATTCCTTTGGACTGTACCCATTTTTCCAAGAAATTTTCTCTGTAGTTTTTGGGAAAATGGGATATCCATGCCTCTTCTTGCTATTAGCAATTTTCTATTTTCACGTTGAGTTCCGTCACACGATTATTTATAAATAAGTATAAGTATGCTATATATACTGTAAGTATTGATTAGTCAAATCTTCCCTCTATAGGATAATCATACCTTTTACTCACATCTTCAAAACATTTTGATTGGGTTAATTTATACTCCAATGTAATTAATTATATTCTCTACTCTCCAATCCTTTTTAATATATCCAGTTTTCCATAGATATTTTCTGAATTCTGTTCGGACATAAAATATGCTATTAAATAAGAAAAAAACAGTTACAATGAGGAAACTTGAATTCTTCTTCTCAACTACTTCCATTTACTTTCTAATTTTACGTCGAACATTTTCTTTCGGATTTCTTATCAGCTGTTCACAAAGGAGGAAGGTCAACACCCGTGATCTTGAAACCCGAAATCGTTTGAAAATAGTCTTACTTAGGGAGTTACAGTTACTTACCGAGAGTACGACAGGAAACTTATTTCTCTATTCCCTAATTTCATTATTATTATTAGCATTGACAGTATTAGTGCTTCAAATTAATTGTGTGATAGTATCTTTCTCGGGAAGTGTCTCTTAAGCAGCCGAGTTCCATCTAGCTCCATCTGATACTTTGGACTCCACACGCCTTGCTTAACTAGTAAGTATCACTTCAATTTCTGTAGAATTCTTTCACAACGTCGTTTAATCTCTCGAGGTGTGTTAATAATGTTTCAGGAATTTTCGTATTTTGGATTTTATTTTATATATTCGACTACTGCAATGCACCCTTACCCTTCAAATCTGTCCCCGTTTCCCCATGTCCCCACACGTATGCCAGCGCTTTTCCCAATCCACGAAACACTTCTGGAAATCGTTCTTTGGGGTAGCTTTTAGCTCTCTCAGCGATGCGTTTTAAATTTCATCTATGATTGCAAAACGACGACCCTTTAAGGTTCTTTTTATATTTGGGAACGGAAAAAGTCACACGCGGTCATGCCTAGCTAATATTGAGCCTGGGACATTGTTATAGTGTTGCTTTTCGTCAAAAAATCACGAAGTAGCAATCAAGTGTGAGCCGGTGCAATATCGTTGTGCAAAAGCCATGAATTGGTCGTATTCTATAGGAATACCTTGGACGGAGGCGTTGTACCAATGTCGTGGAGAAAAGCGCATATCAATCCTATTCCTAAGAAAGGACGTTCCTCGAAGCCGGAAGATTACCGTCCAATATCTTTAAAGTCAATTTTATGTAAGACTATCGAGCACATCATAGTGAGTTCAATAATGCGTTTCCAAAGTGATAAGGAGGTACGTAATTAGTCGATGTCAACACTGTTTCTGTAAAGGTAGGTCATGTGATACTCAGTTAGCCCTTTTTTCAACGATGTAGTTAGAGCAGCTGATGAGGGTATAAGAACAGACGCCATATTTCTAGATTTCAGAAAAGCTTTCGATCGAGTATCGCATGTAAAATTAATTCATAAGTTGATGGCTTACGGGATTAAGTTATTGAATGGATAAGGTTATTTCTCGGAAACAGATCGATAGAATTTTATCTGATGAGGTTTGTGTTACATCCGGTGTTCCGTAGGAAGTGTATTAGGACCAATTTTGTTCCTGATATATACTAACGATGTTGTGGATAATGTTAAATGCAAGGTTAGGTTATTCGCTGATGATACTGTTGTGTGTAGACAGATCGTAACTCAAGATGACACTGGTTGTCTGCAGAACTATTTTAATATTATTTCGGGTTGGTGAGGTGATTGGCAGCTCGAGCTGAATGTTGAGAGGTGCGATGCCATGACTTTCACGCGGTCCACTAACGTTACCTGCGTACCTTATAGAATCTCAGGAAATCCATTAAAGTTCGTGATGCATCATAAATACCTAGGAATTATGCTCAGCAGTAATTTTTCTTTCAAAGAGCATATTCGAAGCGTAATAGGAAAGGCAAATCGGATGCAAAGGTCAGCCAGTAGAATTCTGAGGGATGTTCATCTAAAGTAAAAAATAGCGTATTTTTTCTTATTTTGACCCCTAATTGAGTATTTCTGTGCGATTTAGAATCCTTACAAAGTAGGATTAATTACCGATCTTAAGATGGTTCAACGTAGAGCTGCAAGGTTTGCCAAGGGAGATTTCAGATTTGACAGGAGTGTTTCCGCTATGACATAATCCCTCAGTTGGAACTCTCTCAGTGATAGAAAACTTGAATATCGACGGAAGCTTTTTGATAAATTTATCACAACCGATATCGGGGAGAAGATTACTGATATTGTTAGTATTGTTACCCCAGTTATAATCTTACGTGATCTTTGAGAGAGAACAAAAAAGCGATACAGGGAAGTAGTTGCCAGGACAGATAGTTACTTTTGGTTGTTTTTCCCACGAAGTATTAGAGAAGCTGATAGCTCTCCAGGTTAGATAGGGATGTTGGTGTTTTACACCCCCTGCCACGCGCTACTGGTGGATTGCAGGGTTTAAATGTAAATGTAAATTGCTTCACCACAAATCCGCGCGTTTTTTTCAGATTTTTTCACGCAAACGGAGTTTAAGTTGTAAATAGTACTCCTTTTTGATCGTTTGACCGTACGTAATAAAGTGTCTCTCCTATTCCACCACTTTTCCATTGGTGTGTGATGTGCTGGGGCGTGCGTAATTTCAAAAATCTTCACGGCCATCTTAGATGTGTATAGTCTATACACTACTCGTAAACCCTTGTTTTACTCATTGAAGACCGATGAAACGTAATATCTAATATTTATAAGACCTTGCTGCACTAAATTCCATATTTTAGCAAAATTAAATACAAATTTTTTCATCCATATTCAAAATCGGCGATCCTAACAAGACACATGTTTCATAGCCTTCAATAAACTAAATATCTAATTTGGCTAACATAGAATAGAAACTTTTCAGACAAGTTTACCAACACAACAACGAGAAAATCACACGAATCGGATAAATAGAACGCGCAAAATTACAATATTCCCGTTATTTTCTTAACACACCTCGTAAATCCCTATGTTAAAATTGAAATGGAAGAAATATGGCGAAATTTTTTTCACAGGTCTTAGAGCCGGTATTTATGCCATTAATGTTTCTGCTACATTTAATCGTATTTCATTCAACGTTACAGAAACTAGATTCTTTTAAAATTTAATTTATTGAATTGTATACGTATAACAATAAAATGTTCAATGATTGCTGTTAACTGTGGTCAATTAATAAGATGAGATATATGTATTGTCTCAGACATTTTTTTCTTTGGGATAAGACCACTTTGGTATATATCTTCATGGATGACGTAAGAAAACATGCAATTTTTGTGATGCACTGCACGAATCTAATTATTTAGTAAATGAAATCTCAATTGTCGGAATTATGACAATTTTAGTGTTTTTGTGATTGCTCACATCTTAGAAAATCTTCGTTTCTACCTGCTTCTAGATTTTTTAGATTTAAAAGTAAAGTTTTTTAATAAGTGAGACATCGCAGGAAACTTTATTATGTAGTAATAAAGCATATTATCAATGAGATGAATGATGAATTGAAAAACCAAATACCCAATTTGAAAATGAAAAGGAACTTTCGAATCTTACAAACAATTCAAACAATATATTTCAGCGTCTGAAGATCAGTTGCTGAAATTTCTTTCCTCAATTAGAAGTATCGTGTGTTAAAATATTTAAGCGTCACTGTGCGCCAGGATTATTTATATTTGATCTTTACCATACTTTTTCTACAAAATGTTTGTTCATATAAATAGAGGCGGTGAGTTTTTGTTTAGAGTACATCATTTACAAAAAATATTTAACTCATTTAAAACTTGTCTATAGGAATGTAATTTTGTAATGAATATCTATGATTGACGAAAAACAATTTTATCTTTCGTCATTAAATTTTTAAATGATCATTGTTCTTTCTTTAAATAAATAGTTATTCATGTTTGAGATGATTCCAATTGGAGGGTATTATTTTACTTAGAATTCTAAAAAGTATTTTGACGCTCTTAGAGATAGTAATCAAAATTGCTCTTTTTTGTTAAATATAAGTAAAATATCAGGTACACAAATCAGACTTTCTTTCTTGAGTAAATTATTTCGTTCTTAAGTATTTCAATAAATCGAGACTCCTCATTTCAACTCTACCAAGGCGGAGAATATGATGACGAATTAATGTGAAGTTATCTATATCGAGAGTTGTAATGGAAATTCTTAATATTTTTTTTCTTATTCAATAGATGTTATTTCTTTTTATTTGATTAGTTACGATGATATTATGTCCTAAATTATATAAATTCACTATGAATTATAGAATTTAAATCATCGAAATATAGTAAATCGTCGAGCCTTAGGAAACCAGAGAAATAAAAATAATATAAAACTATTTCGTGAAACAAACAAAACATAAATGAGCACAATAAACAAGCCTTCATAGCAATTAAAGAAAGATTGGCTGATTCGAATCCTTGATGCTTTGAATAAGAAGGTAATTCTGTTCTGCAGATGGAATTCGCAGGATAGCAAGAAGCTGGAAATATAAAATTATTACTCGAAATTTTTCATCTCAACGGCGTCTTCGAAAATGTTTACGGAAAGCAATTACGGAATCTTACCGGTTTATAAATACTGAGAGCCAGCTTCAAGCTTTGTAAGCACCTTATTAACATTAATTACTTACCTTATTCTATAAAACCTGATAAGTTATCTGCGAGTCGTTCAGTGTAGAAGTACAGCTAAATGGCTTGCGTATTTTTTCCATGGATTATGAATAGCCTAAAAAATTTGGCATTCCAAAAATTACTGAATTTTTCCCTAGAGAAGTATTGAATGTTTCGCTGAGGTACAGAGAAATTCCCTTAAAGTTAATCCGTTAGTATAAGTTTAGCATATTTTGATTTTTCAGTTTTACGGAGTTTTATAAGGTCTGTTAAAGGTTAAAAGCCATGAATTATCAGATGGTAAAAATTACTTAATAGTACATTTTAATAACAAAAAAATGTTCGAATGGATATTGGGTTTATCGGAATCGGAAAATAAATTTTTGCTAAATTTACTGCTGTTGAATGTTTTATTATAGTTTTTTAACATCTTAATTTAGAATTAAGGACGTTGTAAATATATTTTAAATACGCATTAGATTGATATCTGCATATGAAAAAACCATCTAGTAATTAAACATTTCCCAATCTGAGGCAAGTTTCCAGGCAGCTAAGCCCGGTTTCTGGAAGCTATCACGCATACACATAAGAGTACGTTGTTAAGAGAGGTTTAGTCTCAGAAGCCGAGTTCCGTAAGTAGGAATGATGTGAACTGAACTATATATTTCAGTCACAGTGCTCCTAAATATATTCTTTCGATTTCTCAATTTCAGCTTTCTTTTCTCCTTCTCTATTTTCCAATCGGACCTCTGTTGAATAGGGTGGACAAAATTAACCAACCAATCTGCCACGAAGTGTGGACAAAATGACATTCTTCGTGTTGTTTCTAATCGTAATATGCATCCAGACTTTGGGTTGTTTCATAATTGATAAATAATTCGATTCGGTTAATTAAGGTTGTCTCATTTTCAGAATACAACCGTTAAGTTACTTGCTTTATTTATAACACATAATTAACCAAGATTTTCATCGAAATTCATATGATCGAAATAGGTAATAATGAGAAATATAGCAAAATTTTATGGAAATTTTTGACGGTTTTATAACAAGGTAATTTTCAACTTTACAGAATACTTTAAACTAGGAATAAAATCTTGGAATGCTGAAAATCTCAAGTTTATTTATTGATATTTAGATTTTTTCTGGATATGTTAAAATCAAAGCTTTTTCAAGGTCGATTTTTCAATCTCTAACATCTCAAAACTTTTCTCATAGTCACTCTTTATCTCTTAAACTACAAGTCAAGTCAAGTCTTATAATCCGCCCTATTTCAACCCAGGAATATTAGGGCATATATTTTTCCATTGCCTAATCAAAAAATAAGTTTCACGTATGATAATAAATTTTAAATCTTTCTATTGATACTGATTAATTCATTCCATCAGCTTGAGGAGTAAGTCATCGGCCACTTGATAAGATATGTATTTATAATAACCATAGAGCATACAGATAATGGAAGATTAAAGGACTTCCGAGGAACCACTGTTTAAAGTAACTATTTAGGACTTTAGGAATGTTCATTAAAGACGCTGTTACAAAATAAAAACTACACCAAAGATCTAAGAGTATAATGATCCAATACGATGTGCTCTCGAAGAAATTATCGAAAGCGGTCCTTGAAATGGATATCTTTAGATTTCGATTTTACAAATCTCAAGCGTATTACTTACAATTAAAGTATTTTTACCTTCACCTTTGTTTATCACTTGGGATTGTTTTTGAAAGTGCTTTTATAGCTAAAAATCAACTTCAATAAAGTAAGATGAATTTGGGCTGGAAAAAGAATTCCAGGATTTGTTTGCCAAAAACTCGAATATCTACTGATGATATCTGCTGGAATATTGTGACCGGTTCAAAATAACAAACTTTGAAGTCGCATTGCATTATTGCACTAGTTCTGCCTTATCCTTCAATCAACAGCGCAAAACCGATATGATGAGTTGCAAGGAAATTGTCTCCTTTTGCACAGCAAATGTTGAAGTCACTCAAGTTCCTGTTGCGTCCGTCAGTGGAACAATCTCATGATCCGTGGCGGTATCCTCGTGGTACACCGTCGTCGCTTCCACCGGCGGATGTGCCCTAGCTGTCGTGCTCTTCGGATTCCGAGGATTTGACACGTTGAGGGGCCTGTGTTTAGTCGCGTTGGTCGACTTCCTCGGGTCCATGTCGTGCGTCCGAGCGTCCATAACGTTCACTTTGTACATAGATACCAATATTCCTGCGATGAATACCGAAAGTAAAGTAATGGCGAAGAAAGCCCAGCCGATCCAGTAAAGAGTGAGGCGAGCCTCGTCGCTTCGAGTATGCCGTTCTACTTCGACTGCAATAGAAATAGAAATTTTCCTGTCAGTTTTGGTTGATAAACAGGAAACAGAGTTTATTTTCGAAACCTATGAACAACGTCAGAGGTATTTCCAAGTTGGAAAACTGCTGGACATGTATGGATCGATTGGGGCGAAGCGCTATATATTTTATGAATGCAAAAAATCATAGTTACATTATTTAAATAATTCCATTTGTTTATGGATTTCGTCCATTTTTATTCTAGACTATTAAATGTTGAATTATCTTAAAAAGAGAATGTCATATAAAATATTTATGGTACTTTATCACGGTCAGGAAGTCGTGAAAAAACAGTGAATTTTTTCGCTTAATTATGAGTATATTGCTACTACGTTACTTTCACATTTACAGAAATTAATTAGAGATTATTGAGATCTTTTTGAGATCATTTGTGGTATACATGCTAAATTGAACATTAAATAAGAGCTTCCTCATAGCTTCTTAGTTCACTTTTGTGAAACTTTCTTAGTATGAGCAATTTCGTTATGCACGTCGCGTAGAATGCCTTTTTTATCATAAACCGCAGTTGATAACAGTATCGCGGAGTATTCTCCAACCACAAGCAAAATTACTTTTAAAAACAATCGAAAGAGTAGAAACCCGTAGGATGCACTAAGAGTAACGAATAAATTAACATTAGGCTATGATTTATTTATTAGCATTTCAAAAATTTACTATTTATTTATCGGAATGTTTTCAACACTGAACATTAAGAGAAATTTTAAAACCATGGCAGGAAAGAAAAAACTAGAAAAGCATGAAACTAAAACAAATATCAGATGTTTTTAACAATGCGTTTGATGTATCGGATTAAAATCTGACTCAAATCGTCGAATGAAACTTCTTAAATCCCTCATTAACTACCTCACGTACAACGCAATCTCGAGTGTAATTTCTTCCACAAAGATAATGATCGGCTCCTCTTACAGTTAAATTCATGTTTTAGTTTTCTACCCTTATTCTTTTTGAAGCAAAAGTCTGACTTTTAGAAAGTAAAAAAAACTTTCACATGGTTACCCTACGGTTCGCGAATTTTCTGATAATGAGCATTAGAGGCATTTTATATTCTAATACTAATAAAGTTTTCTTATTGAATTCCGTATAAAATCCTCAAGAATATATATGGATTCAAGTTAACTTTAAAAATAATATAGTTGGCGGATATTTACAATGCAGCTTTTCTATTCTACTCTAGCATATAGTTTGAAATACTTGATTTCACATAGGTTTAGGATACGGAAAACATAATTTATTCCTGCTGATGCCGATGAATAATATATAGTATCAGGAATTAACATATTCTTACCTTCTTCTCCCATTGTCTCCTACGTCCGAGTTCGTCCACTGCTCGTCGCACTGCTGATATTCTGCATAGATCACAAGACTTCCGTTGGAAGTGGTTTCCCCTCTCCTCTGACACTTCCTTTTGAGAGACACGATTGTACGGAATTCTGTCGTTATTCTCTCGAATATCTCTAAAACCAAAATAAAATTGCATAAGACAAATACGTAACTCCCCTTTCTGCTCTGCATCGGGAAATAACCAGCCAAAGAGTTCTTTCCTCATCTCTTCCAAATGCATTGTGATTCATAAAAGTTGCCATCATAACAATATCCTTCGTACTTACTCATCTTATAATCCATCAACTAAAATGTATGAATAAGTTATGTTAGAGCTCTCATAAGATATATGGAAATTTTTTTACTAGACGGTTTCTTAATTGAGTAATTCCATGATCTCTACGTTTCTTTTCAAATACAATGATGAATTTTATTTGACCCTGATACGCAACATAAAGTTTTCAGCTAAAGGATCCGACTTTTGGAAGGAAATATTCAAAATTATTAGTTATCCCAAAAATCCCGTATCATAAAGGAAAGGTCAAATCTGATTACTTAAAACTAGTACCAATGTCAACAAAACCGTTCACCCGTTAACCGTTAACGGTGCGTATCCTTCACCCAGTAGCTTCACTTCAAACTCCTGCTCCTCAAACCGTATATTCCTGACTTCTTCATTTTACATTATTTTCATTACTTATGGGGTTGACTAACTATTTCCGATTATCGGTGATGATGATGATGAATTTGGTTTTGGCGCTGAATTTTACGATACTTCATTCACTCGCGGGCCACGATTGCCGCCAAACTTTGTCTCACACGCAACCATTTCGTAACCGAAAATATCTGGTTTGCCAGGATTCGAACATGTGCCTGAAACGATAGCACACCTCCATATAACCACTCTGACCCTGGTACATGCATGTTTTATATTGCTAGTAAAAAAAACTTCTGTAAGATCCTTACGCCAAATTAAAATTCCTCACATTGATTTTATTCTAAATATATCGATGACAATTTCTTTAAATTTATCATTTTCTAATAAATTTTCCTTTGGTTCTACATTTTTAATTTCATATGATTGGAAACTCTTCTGTTGTTCGAAAATGTTCGATTAACATGGCATAGGATTCAAGATATCTATTATATATAGATGCTTCTCCGGATTCATTCATATATATACCCAGATACCCAGATACCCAGATACCCAGATACCCAGATAGGATACAAATTCACAGGCTAAACCAATAGCGTCATTGACTTGAAATTTTTACGACGTATTGGCCATAACGTGTAACCTCCAGGAAAAAGCCGACATTGAACCTCGGTGTCATGGGTTCGATTCCAGAAGGCCCCAAAGTCACGATTTTCTCCATAAGGATACATGGCGGGGATTTTCGAAAATTTTTTTGAGGCACTTCCCGGAAAAGCAGAGAGTTGAAACTCGAGGGACCGCTAAATGCCGTGCATAGCCAACGAAAATCGGAAAGATATCTTCGAATATTGTCCTTGGTTCGATGCTAGGCCGGGGCAAAAATCGGCCGTTTAAAATGCATTGCGGCGATTTTTAAGATTTTTTTTGGATCCTTTCCCGATAACATGAATTATTGAAACTCGGCACGTCGATAGATATCATGAATTTATTTCATAATCGAATTTTACATATTAGCTTATGGTCCTTGGTTCGATCCCAGAGGACCATTTGCACTTCCCAATGCTTTTCTTACGGAGATAACGGAAACAAATTTTAGGTACTTCCCGGCACGATATCAACTTCAAACTTTGCATGTACAAAGATCAAGTCCATACAAATCAAACAGTACATTCACAGCTATCAAAGAGTCCTGGGTTCGACACCAGGTGTCTCTGCAATCAGAAGTTAATCCGATTTTTAGGAATTATTTTGAAACCTTTGCCAATAATATAGAAACTTCAAATTCGGCATATAGATAGAGATTATAAATAACTTTCAGAAACATTTTTTAGATTTCCAAGATCGTCCTTGGTTCGAATCCAGAGAGCCATTTAAATTCGTAAAAATTAGAACGTCTTTTGAGGCAGTTCTAGCCCATGTTTCTGCTTGAATTTTCACACATCGCTAGAGATGGTGATGTTCTATTGTGCTGCATAGTAAGTTCACAGTAAAGACCCGGGTTCGATGCCGGACGATGGAATTTAGGCAAATTTTAAGAAAAATTTCAATCTTTTCTTTTTTTCTTTTGATGGCCGTCCGGATATGATGCCGACATGAAAATAGTGTTGTCGATCTGCTTGCAGTATGCAAGCTACATTTAACTCGTATAATAGATAGATATCCGGAGAAGCGTCTATATATTATATCTATTATATATAGATGCTTCTCCGGATTCACTCATGATATACCCAGATACCCAGATACCCAGATACCCAGATAGGATACTAATTCACAGGCTAAACTACTGGCGTCATTGACTCGAAATTTTTACCACGTATTGGCCATAACGTGAAACCCCCAGGAAAAAAGCGACTTTGATCCTCGGTATCATGGGTTCGATTCCAGAAGGCCCCAAAGTCGCGATTTTCCCCATAAGATTACATGGCGGGGATTTTCGAAAATTTATTTGAGGCACTTCCCGGAAAAGGAGAGAGTTGAAACTCGAGGGATCGCTAGATGCCCCCCATATCAAAAGAAAACCATAAAGATATCTAGGAATATTATCCTAGGTTCGATGCTAGGACGGGGCAAAAGTCGGCCGTTTAAAATGCATTGCGGCGATTTTTAAGTTTTTTTTTGAACCCTTTTCCGATGTCATAGAAACTTGAAATTCGGCATGGCGTTAGATATCATAATTATATTTCATAATCAAATTTTAAATATTCCCTTATCGTCCTTGGTTCGATCCCAGAGGGCCATTTACATTCCTCAATGCATTTCTTATGGAGATTACGGAAACACATTTTAGGTGCTTCCCGATATTATATCTACTTGAAACTTTGCATAAGATAAAATCAAGTCATTACTAATCAAACTGTGAATTCACAGCTACCAATGTTTCCTGGTTTTACCACCAGGCGTCTCTACAATCAGTAAATGATCCGATTTTTAAGAATTTTTTGGAACCATTTCCCAATTATATAGAAACTTGAAATTCGGCATATAGATAGAGATCATGAATAACTTTCAGAAACATTTTTTAGATTTCCAAGATCGTCCTTGGTTCGAATCCAGAGAGCCATTTAAATTCGTGAAAATTAGAACGTCTTTTCAGGCAGTTGTAGCCCATATTTCTGCTTGAATTTTCACACATCGTTAGAGATGGTGATGTTCTATTGTGCTGCATAGTAAGTTCACAGTATATACCCGGGTTCGATGCCAGACGATGGAATTTAGGCAAATTTTAAGAAAAATTTCAATCTTTTTTTTTCTTTTGATGGCCGTCCGGATATGATGCCGACATGAAAATAGTGTTGCCGATCTGCTTGCAGTATGCAAGCTACATTTACTCGTCTATTATATATAGATGCTTCTCCGGATTCATTCATGTATCCATATATATATTCATATATATATATAGAGAGGATACAAATTCACAGCCTAAACCACAAGCGTCATTGACTTGAAATTTTTACGACATATTGGCCATAGAGTGTAACCGCCAGAAAAATTGCGATTTTGATCCTCAGTGTCATGGGTTCGATTCCAGAGGGCCCCAAAGTCCCGATTTTTCCCGTTTAAATGCATTGCTTTGATTTTCGGGAATTTTTAAAAAATACTTCCGGGATAGGTAGAGAATCGATAATCTAGGAGCCTTTATATATTGTCATGATCTATCGAAAACATAAATGAGTTTTACGAAAAATATCCTGGGTTCGATGCTAGGTCGAGGCAAAAATCGGCCGTTTAAAATGTATTGTGGCGATTTTTAAGATTTTTTTTGGACCCCTTCCCGATGGCATGGAAACTTGAAATTCGGCATGGAGTTGGAGATTATAAATATATTTCATAATCATATTTTACATATTCGCTGATGGTCCTTGGTTCGATCCCAGAGGGCCATTTACATTTCTCAATGCATTTCTTATGGAGATAACTGAAAGAGGTTTTAGTTACTTCCCGGCATGATATCGACTTCAAACTTTGTACGAAATAAGATGAAGTTCTGATAAGTCATACTGTGCATTCACAGCTACCAATATTTCCTGGGTTCGACACCAGGCGTCTCTACAATCAGTAAATTATCCGATTTTTATGAATTATTTTGAACCCGTTGCAATAATATTAAAACATGAAATTAGGCATATAGATAGAGAACATAGATACATTTCAAAAACATGTTTTAGATTTCCTAGATCGTCCTTGGTTCGAATCCAGAGAGCCATTTACCTTATTGAAAAGTAGGACGTCGTTTGAGGCAGTTGGAGCCAATATTTCTGGTTGAATTTTCACACATAGTAAGAGATGGTGATTTTCTATTGTGCTGCATAGTAGGTTCACCAGGAAGGCCTAGGTTCGATGCCAGACGATTAAATTGCAGCGAATTTTAAGAATATTTTCAATCCTTTTTTATCTTTTGAGGACCGTCCCAATATAATGCCGATATGAAATTAGTATTGCCGATCTGCTTGCAGTATGCAAGCTACATTTTACTCGTAACTGATAAGGTTCCTGCTCTAAAAAAGAATTTCTACTCTTTTCATAATCTAAGAAACAATGTTCTTTTATTCCATGTGTTCCGACTTGATACCTATTCTTTTACAACGTACATAATTTAAAGCAAAATCTAAGTGCAACTACTTCCAATTCTTTCCAAATTGTAGGTCAGTGAATTTCAGCTCAAAGGTACATACAATAGCCTTAAAATCCCCTTGAGAATGAAAAGGTATTTATATAAATGTCCCATCCAGTAAATATAAGCAATAATTTCTCTTTTTAATTCACAAGAACAATAAAAAATATAAGAAAAGGAGGATACCAATACATGAGACCCAACAACATTACTGCTATTAATTTTTACCTTACATCACAAAATATTTTTTCTATAATAACAAAATTTCAACTGATTATGTGTAAGTTCCATCATATATTGCCAGAAGTCATTAATTTAATGCAATAATTTTTATCAGTTTTCAATCTGAATGAGGCTTCCAAGACTGAGCATTCAAAATAATGATTTTCACTTAATGATGGCTTAATAATAATTTAATATAAATATTAATATGGCTTAATACAAGAAATTATGCCTGTAATATTGTTAGCATGAGGACACAATTGATTAATATCTAGATGAATATAAACTATTATTATAAATTTAGTAATGAGTTAATTAAATGTAGACAGGCACGGATCTAGAAAAAACTTTTGGGGGGGGGGTCCGATCGAAAAATTTAAAAATAAAAGATATTTCGGCTTTCACAAAACTTGACGTTAGAATTGTGTTAGACAAACTCGAATTTTTTCGCTAGTGATTGATTATTAAATTGTGTGTTTATTTGCGTTATTTGAGCTTCATTTTTGAGAAAAAAGGGGCAAGAATAAAAAGTTTAATAAAAGTAACTGTCGATTGTGATCATAATATATCGGAATATTTTTTATTAGATGTTAATAACACACAATATAATATTATAAAATATCGAAATGACTTATTGACTGTATATATTGATAGTATATACAGTATCTACAAATAGTCAACGGACATCCGAAGACCGTCTCCTACGATTGAAGGACCGTGTACGGGTATTGAGATTTGAGGGAGTCTGATATTTCGGGGGGGTCTGGACCCCCAGGACCACCCCCCTGGATCCGTCCCTGAATATTGATAATACTAAAGTTCAAGCTAATAGACTGCATCAATAAACATTTTATTACATGAATTTAATTACCAATAGTAATTTTCCTTTACACAATCAAACAAAGACCATATTTAAGATCAAACATCCTGATTCTTGTTGGCATCATTAGCTTAAGTGATTATGTCGTTGAATTGGAAGAGCTCTAAAAATTTCAGTTATACATATTAAGAACCTTCAAAAAATAGTTCAATCAATATTCAAGGTAGAAACTTTTTAATATAATTTATTGCCCTTCCCTTTGTCACATATAAGGAGGCTATCAAGTTACATATGCAGTTTCATTAAAATTTAGTATTTGATTGGACAAAAATCAAGGATTTAATGATTTTTTTCTATTTCTACTTGCTGGCCAACTCCTCAAGCCAATTAAATTATCTTGCCTGAACATTCAAATATGCTCTGTGGGAGAGTTAGCAGGTAATGGTTTGCCTGGTTAAGCAGCATCACCCATGGCTAAATGGTGTGTTTGAATGCTCTGACATGATATTTTAATTGGCATCCACCTGGTAAAGGGTGCATGTGGGTTCGAGTTCTGGTTTTTTCAGACCAATTCAAGTAAATTTTTTCTTTGGGACAATTTTCAGACTTATTTGTTATTTTGACCTCTTCCTTAGAATCTTTGGATCTGGATTCTCTGAATAAACATTTATCTGAGATCATGGATTAATTATTACCAATTTGGAAAATATGCAGATCATAAATGATGTTACATGAGAGGGAAAGAATGTGTAGAAGACAGGGAACTTTTGAAGATTAACCGCCAGCCCTCCTTTCTATACAGTAACCAATGTTGGTTGGGAGTGTCCTTTGTTTGTGCATATCTCTGTTCTCAAAAAGCACTGCCTTTTCTAGTTTTTGAGTTGGACTAGGCCCACCTGCACAGTAGGCTATAGAGTATTCACCACAATTTTACAAATTGACTACACCTAGTTACAAATAGAAGTGTTTCAGATTGAAATTTTCACTACCTTGCCAAAAATGCACAGTCAATGTGCACATAAGTCCTTATTAAACCTCTAATTCAAAGAAAATTCCTACTAGCATTGCTAGCAATCAATCATAATAAAATAGCATTTTCATATTAGGTTGTGTTTTCTTGAAAGTCTTATAAATATGTTTTGATTAAAGTAAAAAGAAATTGAAGTCCTTGCATTGTAATTAGTGAATACTCAAAAAGTTTCAACAATTAGATGCTATGGAAAATTCAAATAACAATTTGAATTATGCAAGGTATTTTGGATGCATGTGGTATTGAACATAAGGTAAATAAACTATTCTCTCATTTGAATTACATTACCTTTCAGATTGAAATATTCATACAAGTTATTTATCAAATTATTAATTCTTCGAAATATTAGTATTTGCGATACTTAGTCTTTCTATTCTCTCCACCAAAGTCTCAATATACTTGCTTTTCCTAAAATATTTTAAGAAATTTCCTTTAATTGTTAGCATCCTCCTTGTACACCCGTATTTTTCACTAAAAATGACTATAATGTGCATCAACTTCAATTTTGATAGCCATTACTGATATGATTTTGCAAGTAGTCCATCATAACCATATGTAGCGCTTACCATTAATATTTTCCAACATTATCTTTACCATGCTATAAAATTTTGGACAGAACTGCTTTTACACACCACACAATTCAAAGTAGCTGTATACTTTCCTGGTGATTTGCTTATCTACAGTGCTCTTTATTGTTAATAACAAATTTTACAAATAATTCTAATCTTAAAAATGAACACAAACTAACAAATTATATTCTTGATATATGAAATTCTTATCATATCAGCTCTGTATACTTAGACACTTGAAATAACAGATTTACCTCGTTTTTTTAATTGATTGCAATCAAAGCTATTCTTTACTCATTCAAGTGAAATTTAAATATTATTGATTTGCAACATAAATGTATATGATGATTATTATTATTTGGAGCTTTTTTTGGTGAGGTTAAGGAGACTTAGAGGAATATAGTTCTTGAACATGACAGGAGAAAATAAAATATACTGCTATCCCTATATAAATTCTGAAAATGGATGGTGAACTTTAAGATTATTCTGGATAAAACTGTATGAAAATAATTTTATTGACCTGATTAAAAAAAATCATTTTGTCAAGTACTTCTAAGTTCCTACAAATAAATAAAATTGAATTTTTTGTGACCAATTGAGAACATTTAAGCTTTATATATGTGGCCAGGAGTTAATGTAATGAGAAGGAATTTGTCATCTGTTTGAAGTACATATATTTAAATGAATATAAAAATAATTTAATTATAAGATAGGACATGGACATCATCAGGGGAGTTTCATCTCTTCTTCTCTTTAATTACTTCAAATTTCAATTCTACTTTTACCAGTTAATATATTATATTTTTCATGTATTGAAAGGAAGTATTTTAAGCCTATTGAATTAAATAGCAGAATGATAAGATTTTTTATGCCATGACTCTTATAGTATATATATATAATAGATAATATTATACTATTGTTCCTACTTTTTGTCCACCATTGTCAATGTGAGTTGCATTTTCTTTTGATAGCTGAATAAAAATAATTATCAGCATGGTGAGGTGTTTCATTTAGTGAGGGGTCGTACACAAATTATGTATTGTAAAATTCTCCAATTTTCAACCCCCCCTCCCCCCATGTAACAGGACCATAAAGCCAGGCAGGACCTCTCCCCTCCACTCTGTTATGTAGCGAGTGCTTTGTGAGAAGTTTTGGGCTTATATTCAGGAAAGAAAGATTTTTATTTCCCAATAATAATTCACTCTTTAATAAACAGTTTTAATTTTAAAGGTCTTTCATACATTTCACCTAGATTCGATGCCATGACCTGTTGATAATTAGCATTGCACAAAACAAAGAGAGGGGAATACCCAAGCAGCCTACCACAATCCGCTCACACTCAAACTTTCCGAAGTAAATTACACGCAAGTTCTAAATTCAAACTTTAAACATGCAGAAATTTTGCTATTTTTTGCAGTTCTAAAACCATGACGTAATGCAAACCTTGACCCCCCTTCCCCCTCTGTACCAGGAATGTAATGCCTGGCCGGACCCCCCCACCCCCAAAATCGTGTTACTTAATTTGTGCACTGCCCCTGAAAACATTTGTCTGTCATTTGTTTAGGGAAATAGGATTTCAGAAACTATTTTGGACATCATTTAGAGGGCTTCTATTTGTATAATTTGAATCATGTGTTTTTATTCCTCTTCTTAGGATAGTGCAATACCTGCTTGGAAGGAATTGTAGCTGAGACTAAGTTATAAAGTATGTGAATGGTATTTGAATAGTATATACCATGAACATTTTACGACAAAGGAAGCAGAAGCTAAAGGAGAGGAATATAAGTCTATGACATCAGAATATATATACTATTATTTCACAATTCTGAGATTACCTCATGGGGTAAATATTTTTTTCTGGAATTCTCCTTTGTTGTAGACTATCTTCAATGTGGTTAGTCTATGTTTATATTGGTGTTCGCCTGCATTTATATCATCAATATTACATAATGTCTGTTATTTGAAAAATGTACCTGTTTTCAGCATTTTTTTTGCATTCCAAATTTCATTAATATTTTACTGTTTAATCAAAATATGATTATCAAAAGCACAATGCAATTCCAGTCAGACTCTTGATGATTTTAATGAATTGTTAAATAATTTTCTCTCTGAGCATTTGAACATAATCCATTCTATTCAGATTTATTTCTGTTTCATCAACAGTATTTTGATTTTTATCAAAGTTTTTCATGCAACAACACATTTCAGTTTTAAAAATTGAATTTTCTTATGATAAGGGTGACATGGTGGTGTCAACGTTTCTGTCATTCAACTTTTGGGTAGGATATGGAAAGAAAGGTAGTTCAGCTTCACATAAATCATCACCAGGAGTTGTAAATAATACATAAAATATTTAAAGATTCTGGTTTATATCATGGTGTATTTTACTGCACTATTAAAATATTCAATAATTCTTAAATAAACTATCAGTTCAGTGGTATATTCCATGTTCATTTTTATTGTTAATATCTTCCTCTTCTTCTGTGGCACTACAACCTGGTGTGGACCTTGGCCTTCTGTAGAGTTTTTCACCATTCCTCACTTCTCATTGCAATTTCTCTCCAATTATTCACTCCAACAACATTCATATCAGTGTTCACACTGTCCAGTCATCTTATCTTAGGTTGTCCATGGCTCCTGGTGCCATCTGGTTTTGTGTCACCTCACAAACATTATTTATAATGTTTGTGAGGTGACGTAAGATAATATGATATAAATTAATCACTTATCTTCCAAGTTTAGATTGAATATAGAGTTCGAAAATACTATCGTAGATAAATATTTACATCTTATATATGGAGAAAGTCATGTGCTGGCCACATCAGATTTTTTCATTAAGCTATTGTGTCTCATGATGTGTCCTATCTAATTTTATTACCTCCTGTATTATATTAGCAATTGCTCTTTTTTCTCAAATCCATTCTAATATTTGATCTTTTTTCTCTCTCCTTCCTTCATAGCCATATTTCAGTTCTCTCAAGATAGATTTCTTTTTTTTTCCTCATGGTCCAAGATTAAGATCCATAAAGGAATCCACTCTATTCATGACATTTTGCAAATCTCTTCCTTAAAAATACTTGTATTTTCTTGGTAATAGTTAGGATTCTGACCCTTTTAAATACTCTCTTTCTTTATGTCTCTGATAGAATCTTATCATAAGCAAAAGCTTTACCATGTCTTAGACCTTCAAGTGCTCTTGGCTTCCCATTTCTCAATTTTGGCCCTCTACTATCCACATCACTCTACATCTTACAATTTTTATGCATTAGTATGGTCATTGTTTGACTCCTTAAGCTCTTCAATATATTCCATTCATACTTTCTTTTTCTTCTCTACAGTATTGCTATAATAACGATTCTTCTTTCTGATACCTCTATTGCTCATTTCCTTTCACTGAAATGATCCACTAATAAAGGTCACTACTCATGGAATGCCACAAATATTTTTAAGATTTCCATCTCCAGCTACTTAAAACTGTATTATAAACATCATGATGTTAGAAAAAGATTTGTAGTTGCATATACAGTCCGTTAGTACCAGTCCAAGAATGTCAGCGGATTTTACTATAGTTAAAGTCCATTATTCTAACCTTGACTAACATTTGATCGAAATCGATGACATGGTTCCTTTTTTCAGGCCAGTTACCATCAAGGGATGAGAACTGGCAATATGCCAAAGGGTTGCATGATGACCAAGCAGAAGTTAGAAGAGTGTACTGATAACTTTAGATACCAGAGAATACAGGTTTGAATCATTGTCTCATATGTGAGTATGATTATCCTTCGTAATTATTAATTTGTTATTGGATGTGGAAATTGTAATGAGCAAAAAATTAAACCCAAATTTAATAGGATTAGAATTAAAATTAAACTAAAATTATTGAGATTGATTGAATCTCCAAGATACTTAAGAATGAAATTTGTTAATAAGTGATCAGGAAAAGTTATCAGGGAAATGAAACAGCATCATCCTTTAATAAAGTTTTTCTTTGGTCTAACATTTACAAAATCTGAGGAAATCAACCAACTAAAGTGCCACACCATCAAAGGGTGAATGAAGCTCAAGAAGCAAAGTGATTAAGCTACCATTTGATGAGCTCTGATTGAAATTAAATCGTTCACATTTAATTTGTAATTAATTTAACTGTACATCTAATTAATATCTAAATAATTAATTAATTATTTAGACATTAATTAATCTATTGGAATTCTCATTTGTTAGAATCGTTAGATTTATAGATAGTCGAAAATCTTGGTCTTTAGATTTATAGTTATAGTAGATAAAGTATAGTTCCATGGGCGTACCGAGGGGGGGCAGAGGGTGGCAGCTGCCCCCCCCTGGACAGCCACCACTGGACCCTTCGATCTAGCTCCCATACATTTAGGTGGCTAATTATGTGCATATCCAGAAGTACTGTTGAATTTATGAAATTGTAGATAAAGTAAAATTTATAGGCAGGGATGGTTCGATTCACATGCAGATGTCTGGACCATATCCGTTTGACCTACATTGAGTGCGTAAACGAACACATTTCATGGAAGGAATCGAACTTTCCATAGGCATTTAGAAGTTGCACCTGCAAATAATTTCAAAGAAATACGTCTATTTTTGTACTCCACAAAAACAACGGAACATGTAAAGGCAAATTTGTAATTATGTTGAATTTTTTATTTGCATTTCTGATTACCCCCCCCCCCCCCCCTAGGCCCTTCTGAATTTCTGATTTCCCTCCCCCCCCAAGGCCATAAGCTGGGTACGCCCATGTATAGTTGTTAGTATGGATATACAGTTCTTATTTGTTAGATTTATAGACAGACAAAAATTTATTTCAATACTGAATGCAATTACTGTCTGTTACTCTATCGCTTTTCAGGTTTTCTTGTTAACTCGTTTGCATTTTTGTTCTATGGCATACTAGGGTGGAATAATATTTGCTGTTTATATGACAACGCCTTGTTTGAAAATAAAACTGCCATCGGTTTTATGATTGATCAAGTGCAAATCATTTTAATGCATCTTAACTTGAATTAGTGGCCGAGATATATAGAATTGGCCTATATTGGTTATTAATTATCTAAGTAAACGGTCTTAATAATCATCCAGGAATGCAGTCAGTAATTACGCAGTTAAACAAAAAGATTGAATACCTCTATTTTAAAATAAATTATTATAGTTTTCGTGGTGTAGATTAGATTTTTAAAGGAATTACTTACATTGATAATTTCAAATTGCTTGAGTTTTTGTTAAAACTTTTAAAATAACATTAGCAAAAACTTTTAAAAGGCAATAATATTAATTACTTTTGTAACTTTTTTAAACAAATGAGACAGTTTGTGGTGTAATTCTGTGGAACTCCTTCATAATATAAAATGAAAAAACAACTTTGTAGAGTCCACAAACTTTACTATTCTCATGCACGACCTAGGTTTCGTTACAGAGTAACATCTTCGAGTGAAAAGGCATTTTCACTTGAAGATGTTACTCTGTAACGAAACCTAGGTCGTGCTTGAGAATAGTAAAGTTTGTGGATACCGACAGCAACTAATAACAGGTAACGAAATTATCATGTGAAGAAAATTCGTTATTTAAATCATCAAAAACAATTAATAATGTTGAAACGATATATTAAACTACAATTAACAGGCTAATAATAGGTTACAAAATATAACTGTGAAGAAAAATCGTTACACAAATAATCAAACACGAGTACAAATTTTCGTGAAGTCGAAACTAAAGCAGGTTCGTAATTTTTAATGTTAAAACGATATGATATTAAACTACAATTCAAATAACAGTTTTCAGATGATCAATTTCTCAGATCCACTAGGAGATTTAGCGGAAGAAACAACGCAACGTGCCAATACAGAGTTTGACGCAAAGCAGAGTTTAAACCGCTTGTGTCTTCCCTGAGCTAGAGCGTATCTCGGAAATACCGCAAAAATAGTGCGACACCAGCTCCACCGCTGCGTGCACAACGGCAACACCGCATTAGTACACATTCATGTTGTCTGTTCCGGCCACGGGAGCGACTCTCCATAAGGAGGGGGAAAACCAACAATGCCGGCGTCCACAGATAGGTGGCGTTGTTATTCGCATGCAAAGGTCTGCTACGCCGTCTGCTAACGCGTCATCCACTCGCGTTCTGCGGCGGTTCGTTTAAAATTCGACTCGAGCTTTCGTACGTAGGCAAAGTAATTCAACGAGAGAATGATTATTTTTAGGAAAGGGAATTTTAATAATGATTAATATCCAGAAATTAAGAAGTAAAAATATGATTTTATTTAAAAAATTCCACAAAGCAAGATACACACATAACAATTCAACACACAAACAACATTAAATAATTGAATTCTAGGATTGCGTAGTTAAACCAGATAAGCATATAGTATATGAAAAACAACATAACTTGGAATATTTATTCAAAACAATTCAGTACAGTTTCAATTGAAAAATATCAATAATCACATGATAGATAAAACAAAAATTTAACATGTTATGCTAATAATTAAGACTATTAAAACAAACCATTTAAGATATATCAATGCTATCCTGCTCCTTCACAATATTTCTGATTAAGTCACTTTTCTGTCCATGTGAAAAAGGATATCCTCAATTCTTAAAACCAAAATAAGTTAAACTCTTAGTCTTGTAATCATTATGGATGAGGCAGCCCAGCATCCACCCAAACAAACCACTTGCACTATGTATCTCCAATGTGGCATGAGAGACTCCTTCCCTTGGTGAACCACTATCAAGGTACCTCATCACAAAATTATGGTGGCACTCACACAGATTACCAAGTTCTCACCTCCAGCAAACCACTTTGGCTAAGCACCTCTAATTAGCCTCTCTTTCCAAAAGTTAGTGTAGTCCTTTTCAAGGAAATGAAGGAAACATAGATGTAGAATTGTTTCTTCCTTTGCCAACCTAGTCTGCACACTAGCATTCCCCAAGAATGCTACCCAAAGCTCACAATCAAAACTGAAAAAAAAAACAATTCCAGCAATTAACAGAGGAGCAGAAAATAATTTGCAAAAATGTATACCTTCCAAGACCCAAAAGCTTTTTTTTCTGGATGCATCAACAATTAAAGAAGAGGTACTCAGAACATAATGCAGTAGCCTAATGAAACTTAGTTAGCCAAAAAGTACCATAACAAAAATCCTACTACAACTTAGTATAAGGAGTAATTAAATTTATGCAACTACACCCAAAGCAGTGAAATATAATAATTTAGAAAATTCAGGGAGCCAATACTATATGATACAATGCTACCAAAACATAAAGCAGTAAAGTATGATCATCTGGGAAACATAGATAGCCCATAATATATAAATCCATGCTTTTAGCAAACTTTTGATAAAAGAGGTATATTAAAACACTTTGAAATTACCCTTTTTGAAAGCATGCACTATCATAATCTAATTCCATCTTCTAAGTGACTAAAGATTACTTATCTGTTTATTAACCTTCATAATTACTTCTCTCATTCACCTAAGGAAATGCTTAATGTTGTAACAGAAATAGAACTGAAAGTTTACAAACTATTTTGAAAATAATAATTTACAAATATGTATCTAATTGTTTTAATCTATTTGACCACATGCTGATAAATATGTTTTAGCACAAATTTTAGCATTTGAATTGCAACTGAAATATAACTTTGAAGTAGGTCCAGAAATTGGTCATAGCAAAGAAAGCTCACTTGCATAGAATATACTTAAATTCAATCCATGTGCAGATAATTGATTAAAAAAACACAAAATATAATATCATTTAGGAAACAGGTAGCCCTCAATATATGAAACCATGCTTAAAGCAAACTTTTTATGAGAGAGATATGACAGAGTTGTTTTAAAGGACTTAGAAGTTACTCTTTTTGAAAGCATACACTTAAATAATCCAACTCCATCTTCCCAGTGATAAAAAGATTACCTATCTGATTATTTATGTTCATCATCACTTCACTCTTGTCCACCTAAGGAAATGGTTACCTTATTGTTATAACTGAAATATAACTGAAAATTTACAAACTATTTCGAAAGTAATTTTTTATATAAATGTATTCAATTTCTTTAATCTTTATGACCACATGCTGAGAAATATGTTTTAGCACACAAAATATGTAATAGATATAGTTCCTTAATCCCCAGTATGGAAGAAATTAAAAAATCGCAGATTAAGATTGCACACAAATATGGCGTCATGGGAATTCAGAAGTTATTGAAATATAGTTTAGCTAATTGCATGTCCTCGACGGCAAATAAAATGTTACTGCTTCTTTAATTATCGAATTTCGAAAGTATATATCGCCGAATTTCTTTATACTCCAATACCTACAATTTATATACAAAAATTCTTACTTCACCTTACGTCCTCCATTTTGGACACTTATTAACCAAAATTATTCTACTTACGTTTGCTTTGCTCTGGGAATAACAAAAAACCTTACATCTGGCTGCTCGCTGGTGGAAGTACACCTTGATACTATACAGCGAAGCTTCTTCATCTTCACAATTTTCGGTGTAATGAAGAAAATCGCGGGACCGCGTTAGAAGCGCAATGATAACGTCAATGGCGTCAATGGCCGCATGAGCTCCGTTGTTGGACATTCGAAGAGAACGCCTCCCCCCACCTCCTTCTTCCTTGGCTTTGGAACCATTGGTACTAGTAGCTCCATCGTTCGGACGCTCAAAAATACAACGGCGAAAGCAAAATTGTGACAAATGAACGAGAGTCATCGGGTTGGTTCCGCCCATAGAGTAAGGATGGAGTCGAAAAAGCGGACATTCCACGACCACCCCCATTACTAATCGAAAAATTAAAAAAAATATATATATATATATATCAATTGTAAAATTTAAAAAAATAAAAAAATTGTAAAATTAATGAAAAAAGTGTTACTTACTCGTTGAGTCTCGAACCACGATAGTATATATGTAAAAAAAGAATTATTCGAGCATTTTTCTTGTACTATTTTTTACTGAATGTCAATTAATAAAATTTACTGAAGTACTTGGTGAAAGAGTGTGTAAGATGGGAATATGTATAATAATAGTTGATTGAGAGAAAAAAGCGGACATTTCAGTAAAAAAGTGGACGCAGGACAGAAAAAGCAAACATGTCTGCTTAAAAGCCTACGTCTGGTAACCCTAGGAGTTAGGCGAAGTCCAAACTAACTATTACGCTGAAATTTAGTAACTTTGGTAAATTTCTAGTTTCACACAGATTGGGAGAAACTCGAAACTAGAAATTTACAGTAACTTTTTATAATTTTACTCGGTAAAATATTACAATAGGTTAGAGCAGTTAAAGTTCTGATTTTCCACCAGAAAAGACTTTCAATGTCTAAAGAATTACTTTCTTTTACAAGATTGGATTAGATATAATATATACATCTTCATTATACCAGCTGATGCATCACATTATTTAAGGTCCTCACTTCGATTCATTTGCTTACTATGTATTTATGAATGTATTTCTATAGTTTATTATTTTCTTCCTTTTGTCATTTCAATTGTATACACCATTTCTTATCAGCAGTATTTGCCGGTGTATTTATCAGTCTATTTTTTACCTACTTGCATGTATATGTGTAAGTATTTGTTTTCCCAAGAGCCTATTTGAAAATGCAACTTCTTGCAAGTTCTAGTGATCGTCACTTGCAGCATCACCAATATAAATAATTTTAATGTCATATTACCCTGGATCATTTAAAATAATGACAATATAAACATCACTAAAGCAATTTTGCGTTACAATTTACAAATGTTGCATTTATGAATCAAAAGGTTTTGAAGTTTTAATAGTTCTATTTATTACTCTAAAGTGGTTATGCTGACTACTTCGCTTTGGCATTGCTTCGCAGGAATCAGCAGAATGATCTAATCCCTTTGCGGTGCAGTGTGTTAGAGTCAGTAAGTTAACTGTCTGACGAAGGGGGACGACGTTTCGTTTGATGAGGCATTAACTCGTGTAAGACGCGTTATTCATTTAGCCAGGACATTAAAACCTTTTAGTCTTATGTATCCTAGTGTTCCAATCTTTATTAAGAATTGTGTTAGATTTATAATTGAAGAGTTCAGGAAATTTAAAATTTCATATCATAACATTATATGCAACAGTTTTTCCTTCCTGATCCCTGAAAACACGAATGAGAGTTTGAAGCGATTTGAGCAAACAGTGTAGACTCCAATCACAGACGAACTCACTTACCAACACAAATACAAACCTACAGAATTTCAGATTTATTATAATATGTTTACGAGTAAAATGTTGCTTGCATTCTGCAAGCATGTTGATGAACCCAGGATATTCTCCTTAAAAATTGTTTCTATTTTCGATAGATCCTGACCATATCTATTGGCTCCTTGAGTTTTGATTCTCTAACTGTACTAACTATAATTATTACCAGATATATCCGGTAAGTATTTTAAAAAAATTCTGGAAAATCAAACAATGCATTTAAATGGAACAAATCGGGACTTTGTGGCCCTCTGGAATCATGGCACTGAGGTTCAAAATTGCAATTTTTCTGGCAGCTACACGTTGTGGCCAATATGTGGTAAAAAGTTCAAGTCAATGACGCTTGTTGTTTAGCCTGTGAATTAGTATCCTATCTATATACCTATCTATATCCATGAATGAATCCGGAGAAGTATCTATATATAATAGATAGTACAATCTAGGTAAATCTGGTAGAGATATAAGATTTCAGGGAAAGACAACTCTCGTTTTTCGAAATTGTTGTCACAAACATCTGCAATTGTCAACTTATTTGTCATAAATATTCAAACATGGAAAATTTAATGCATTTCACGAAAAGCCTAGGTTTGCACACATAATTGACTCATAATGATTAGGTTTACCACTAACATAACATGGTAACATTTTCTTTCCTTATTGCACTTGATATTTTGCAGAAAATTGCACAACTTATGATGTCAACCTTTTACTAGGTCTTCTACATTAGTAATCATAGGAATGTCACCAAATAATCATGAGTTCGAAGCCGGGGGGGGGGAAATTCCCCCTATAGAAATGCATAGCAGTGACATTACATATATGCAGTTTACCCTAAGCATCCTTGGTTTGACTTCAGAGAGCCATTCCTCCATATTCATTTATTTACAATTTTCGCCGCAGATACACAGCAGTCTAATGTCAATACATAAAAAAATACAATTAGTAATTAATACACATTCCATCAATAATACAATCAATTAATAAAGCCAAAAAAGAAAATAATCAGATTACTGTACATGTAATCATACCAATACCTTATATTTTTTATTGTATATATATATATATACCATATTTGACGGCATATAATATGCACCCTCATTAAGTTGGCCACTCACAAGGAAAAAAGGTTTTAATAGTCTGTGCGAAAGCGCGGTACCACAATAACTTAAAATGTAATTTCTTTTAGTTGTCACATTTCGTAAAAGCCAAATATTAACACAATCATTGAATGCAATTATGAAATAGGTAGTATAGACCATCTGGGCTAAAAATAGCATTCAGTATTGAAAGATAACCTGCGGAGGTTGAACCTTCACATATAAGACGGAGGGAAATTTTTCGAGACATAAAATAGGTAGAAAGAAGCATTTTATATGCCTTCAAATACGGTAAAATATATATATATATATATATATATATATATAAACATATCATTGCAGGTCATCCGAGATTCTTCAGGGTTCCTGGTAGGCCTTCAAGGCTTCCGTGGTGGTATATCTATTATACTTTTAGATTGTTGTCTTGTGATTTACATATAGTTTGATATGAAGATGAAAATACATAATTTAAGCACAAAGCAATAATTCTAATTTAGAAGGTATTTATAATCTAAAGGTATACACATAAGACTTTAGAAATGAGGTATAACATTCATTCTATAAAAAGTTTCATTAGGTTTTCAAAAAAGGAAACGTTCTTTTACCCAGCTTTGAATAATAACCTTATCCTTTTTAGTAAGATTATTTCTTTTGTCCAATAGGTCTCTTATTATTCTTGGGCATAAATTGCAGATCTTAATTACTAAATAGGAGAACTGTGTTCTACCTTTTTGCAATAATAATGTAAAAAAGTGTTCGGTAGTTAACTTCTTCGAAAGTAAATCTATAATAAATGATTATTCTTATAGTCTCCGAGGGATAAACCTATTGTCAGTAGAATCGGTAAGGTATCTTGGAGTAACTCTCACGAATAATCTATCATGGAGTGCCCACATCCAAAATATATGTGGAAAAGCACTTAAGAAACTCGGCTTCGTTAATAGAATAGTCGGTAGGAGCGAAGAAAAGGTTCGCGAGCGATGCTACTTAGCGTTAGTTAGGCCTCACCTTGAGTATGCATGTAGTGTATGGGACCCCGCCGAGAAATGTCATATTCGGGATTTAGAAAAAGTACAACGGAAAGCGATACGATTTGTAAAGAATTGCCACGATAAAACAGCGAGTGTCTCTCAGATGTTACAGGACGCGGGATGGGAATCATTAGAAGATAGAAGAAAAATTCAAAGGATAAATTTATTAAATAAGTTCAGAGAAACTACGTTTTCAGATGATGTAACCGATATAATGCAACCCCCCTGTTATATGGGCCGTGCTGATACAGCCCGAAAGATTAGGGAAATAGATGCTAAAACGAATCGTTTCAAAAATTCATTTTTTCCGCAAAGTATACGCGAAAGCAACCGTTTAGGAAAATAGAGTCAAGGTGCTTGCACCCCCAGCCACACGCCGAAAGGCGGCTTGCAGGGTTCTTACATAGACATAGGCAATAATTTAGAGGTTTTTCCCCTCTAGTGGCATATGTGTTATGGTTTGTTTTCAATAGATAGTCTTTACCCTTCAGAAATCTAACCACATTGCATACATATAACCGTCTTAAGGTCAAGACATAAACTCTTTGAATAATTCTACCTTAGGATACAGTTTTGTATTTTTTAAAATTCTTTTTAGTATCAGTTTTTGTAATATAAAATTGGGTTTCGCAAATGTATCAGCTACTCCTCGCCACACCACAATACCAAATGTAATTACAGATTGTACCAAGGCGTAATATATTACCCTTAATGTTTTTACACTGAGTATTTGATTCAGTAGATGAATTTTATATGCCAGTTTTCTTAGTATTGATGCCAAGTAAATCATGTGATGTTTCCAATTAAGTTTATAATCTATTTTAATACCTAAGTATTTTGTTTGTTCCACTATTTTCCTATTTGTGCACTTACATGATCTGTTCTTGGAGCACCAATTGTTATGCATTATGTAAAATTCCACTTGAGAACATTTGCTACGACAACTTCTTTCGAACAGAGTTAGTTCATCATCTGGTACCACCATCTTCAATGGTTATCTTTATAATGGATCTGGTGCTTTCCTGGTAAATCTGTTGCAGGAACCCCTTCCGTGGTCCAGTTTATTTTTATTTTTAAACCTCTCAATGCTACTGTTTATTCAGCAAATGGACGGAGGATGTTTTTTTTTTCGTTAAATTATAATTTTCAGTTATTTTAATATTTTAAAGCTATTTTTGATTTATTTAGAGTAAGAATAAAATTTAATACCTAGTTTTAAACACCTTGAATTCAAGGAATTTTAATGTCTGGAGGGAATTTGGGTTATGCAACTCCGCAATACACGAATTTGTTTTTGTACTTTACAACAGTAAAGGAATATTAGCTATCTACAAAAAGAATAAATCAACGAATTAGATTTAATTCATAAAATTGCTGCTCAAAATTTAAGTTATAACATATATCTTGTATTCTTAAATACATTATCTTTGGAAGGCTGATGCCATAATATACAATACCTTTCTTGATCTGTGAACTTGCGAGAAAATTTACAAAGTTACTAAAAACAGTTGACTGGATGTTGTACATATTTCACTCCATTAGCTCAGCAAATTTACTTTTGGTAAACATTTTAAAGACATAAGTTTGCACAACATGGTTAAAGTTTAGGATAAGAATCACTTAACTAGCCATGTATATTGTGCCAATTGTAAATTAGAAATGTCTTATTTTTGGATAATATTGAGAAATTTGGAGGCTTCCTTTGAACAGCTCTTGGATAAGGAATCAGTTGTCGGTATACATCTCTGGAGATGCCAAAAACATGTCTAAGGATATCTGCAATCATATAAAAACAACAACATAAAAGCATAAAGAAAAGTCTTTAAGTAAAATAAAAGTGTAATATGAAATACCAGTAATTGTATTCCATTGAAATCAAATAAGTGTATCTTTATTAGATTTTATTTAGCTTTTGCCCAAGATCAAACATCATCAATGAGTTCAGAAAGAAGGAAAGATAATTGCAAGATATATTTTCTTCATAAATTAGAACTTCACTCATCAATTGTTTTGTTGATTTATAGACTATTTCCAATGGTTTTAGGAAAAAATAATTTTATGTAGTAATTTTAAATGTAAACCTAAATTTGGTCTCCCAATTTCCCCTGGCTTTTACTCATTTAATATATTGACAAAATATAATAATAAAAATAATAATAATAATAAGTCGTCTTTATTTGGGCGAGATTGAGACTTAAAAGTCTCTTCTTCCATCTAACCCATCGTCATTAAGTATAAAATAAGAAGTAGAAAAAATTAGAAGAATTGTGGAGGTAAAAAACCTAAGAGATTCTTAGGAAAAAAAAATCCACTGCAGGAAAACACCCACAAGGAAGGGGGGTGTGAAAAACCTGCGCAAACCTACCAATAGTAATAGCAGAAAGATAAGAAAAGAGAAAAACATTCAAAAATAAATAAATACACTACCAATAAGTACTTACATGCGATACATATATCAGTTCACATTTAAAAAGAGATAGCAATATACAAAGTAACATAAAAAACTAAATAGAAAAAAAAAAAACGTACATTATCAGAGAAAAAAAAATAAAATAAAAGAATATTACTATAAAAAAAACAGTATCAAAATAATGCACACAGTATGTATGCACTAGTCAAAATTTTATATAACATAGATATTTAGGTAATAAGTAAGAAAAAAACGAGAGAGGAAAAAAAAAAAGAAACAGATGAGAATTATTAGGTATATAGACAGAATAATTACGTACTAAGACAAAGAAAGCATCTAATGCGTTTAGAGGAAG